>CM060180.1:63523986-64723986 GCA_030549775.1 Tamarix chinensis | reverse complement strand
AGTGAGGGTGATGGGGCGGTGTAAGGAGGTTGAAGGTGTATTAGGAGGTGGTTGTGGTGGTAGGTTTGGTGGCTGCAACGGTGGTTGGAGGTGGCAAAGTGAAAATAGTGGAGGGGGGAAGAGGAGAAGAAGGGAGAAAAAGAAGGCTTGACAGAAAAGGAAGGAAGGAGCTCGAGGGAAGAAAATAGGAAGGGAAGAAGAAAAAAAAGAAGAGAGAGAGGAGAGGAGGTAGTTGTGGCCAGTTGGGAGGTTGTGGTTATAGGTGTTAGGGTGGCAAGTTGTAGGGAGGTTAAGAAGGATAAGCAAGGCATGCAGGGGAGGGTTGCAGGGTTGGTGTGGTAGAAAATGGAAGGAAAGGGACTGGTAGAGGGAGCAGGGTTGCAGGCTGCAACGATAGGTGGTAGGGGAGTTGGTGGCAAGGCGAGTTGTAGGCGGCCATGGCGTGCAACGTTGAAGGAAGAAGGGGAGAGGAAGAAGAGAAAAGAAAAGGCAGGACGACCAGGTAAAGGAAGAAAAAAGGGGAACCAGGCCAGTTTGCGTGCGTGAGGGAGAGGAAAAGAAAAGAAGTTGGGCTGGCCCAACCTAGGGGAAGAAAGGAAAAGAAAAAATAAGGGGGAGACTGTATGGCGGGCTAGGCGATAAGGGGAGGGAGAGGAACAAAGGGAGTGGGCCGGTGGCCCAATGTAGGGAAGTAGGCCAGGTGGCCCAAAGAGGTGGAAAAGAAGAAAAGGAAAAGGAGGAAAAGAAAAGGGAAGAAAAAGAAGAAAGAAAATGAAAAAGGGAGAAAATAAAACAAATTTTTTTTTTGAATAATGGTATTTAATATTTTTGATAGATATATTAATTTAATAATTTATTTTTTTAGAATTTAATATATAAGTTTAAAAGGGGTAATTTTAGTAAAATGTTTGTTTGGAAAATTATTTAAATAAACTAAGCATGGTAAAATAACAAAATATTTATTTTAATTTATTAAATATTAACATCCATTTTTTATATGCTCAAAATTCAACAAAATAATGAAATTATATATATTTAAATATTAAGTTATCGCAAATGAGGATTATTTATTAAATTATATTTTTTTTTGGGGTATCACATCATTACCACCTTAAAGAAAAACTCTATCCCCGAAGTTTACGCCTTACTACTAGGGATATAAAAGAGGGATCCTAGGGTACTTGGGGTAATAACCCCCTTTAGGGAAAACCTATTTGACAGAGATGCGGCCAGAGAAAAAACTACACCCAAAATTAATAATTCGAAACAATTACAAGGGACTCGACATTAAGCTTGAAGAAGACGCATCAAGATCAATCACTTGCTCATCTGCTCCAACTGGAAAGGCTAAACAGGTTGCTCCGACCATCTAATTCTACCAAACCGATTGTTGCTTAGATCCCTAAATTTCATCACGGGGTGCGCCGTAGCATTCAAAGCTCCTATGCCCCAGCTGTCCACAATCGTGGCACTGAACTAGCTTTCCCATGCAATCTTTTCTTAGATGATCTCTTTGCAATGACGACAATGGTAGTGCTAGACGGGTCTCTTGCTAGCCCTACCATTATAAGTACCCTAACTCTTCTAACACTGACCTCTAGCTTGAGGTTGAAGTTGGACCTACAAAACCTTGCTACTAGGATGTTGACTCTTTTCTCTAAACTCTGGCTCTTCATTCTTCCTCTTACCTAGGGTGGAGGCGTATTTTTGGACCAAGGCATCGGTGACACACACCCGCTTGTACAACGTAGTCAAGTCATGGGAGATGGTTATGCCCATCATACTTCGAATGTTGTAGTGAAGTCCTTGCTCGAACTGGAAGACCATAGTAGCCTCGCTAGCTACTATGTTGGGGGTGAACCATTGTAACTCTGTGAATTGTGCATAGTATTCTTGAACCAACAAGCTTCCTTATGTCAGCTCCATGAACTCCTTAAGCTTGGCCCTCTTGAGAACTTTAGCGTAGAAATGTGTGCAGAGTGCAGTCTTGAATTCTTCCCAAGACGTTCGTTGTCCTCTTTGGGCTCGAAAGTCTTCCCACCAAGTATCAGTTGATCCTCGGAGGAAGTATGCTACGGTGCTTGTCCTTCACTCATCAGGGAAGTTGAGTGCCTCGAAGGTCCTACCAAAATCCTATATCCAACTTCCTAGGATCACGTGGTCTTCTTTCCATTTGTAGGTCGAAGGCCAATGATGCGAGACTTTATTAAGCCTATCCTCTCCAATACCCATTTGGAGGTGAAACTAAGGAAGAGCGGATTGAGGCTGAGACACCGAGGGATGTTGAGCTAACCCCATGAGCATCTCAAATGCCTTTTCTACGTTGTCGACACGTCCATCTGGGGCCATATCAATTTAGCTGCAAAATAAAAGTGAGTTAGGAAAGGTGTTATATATAAAGCTAGGTGACCCAAACCAAGGGCCGCTTAATCTACCGATACCCAACTCACAAGACTAATTTGGGTTTTTAAAATAAAGGAGAAAGGAGGGAAAAGCCACTTAAAATCAATGAAAACTTAGGAAATTTCGTAAAATACTCTGATACTGACTTGTAGTACCATCCCAAAACATTAAAACATGGAAGGGTTTCTGAAAACACACTAATACCAACTTGGTATCAACTCAAATTATATTAACATTATGATTTATCACAAATTAAACCCCACTCACTATTTTTAGGGCATCATTAGCAATGAACACTATGAATAAAATTAAGAACATAAAGAACAACCTTAAAAACATGTAAACTTTCTTAACTTTTAACCAAAAAATAGAGCATGCAAATATACTCAAATAAAAACATGTCATATATGAAAATTCATCTACAAATTAAAACCTACAAAAAGGTATAGTCATATTAATAAATTAACACAAGATCATCAAAAACACTTAGAACATGAATAAACTCATTTTAAGATAAATCATGCTTAACACCACCAAAATACACCATATTATATATTAACAATATGGTAGAAATTAAAAGGAATAACAACATATAATCTATTCTAACTTAAGAGAAAAAAATTACACGATAATTCTCTAAGGCTGATACCCCCATTCAAGAACAAACACCACTTTAACACTTGAAATAATGCATAAACAATTTCAAACAAGCTTAGATGAAGTAAAAATATCTCATCCTAAATCAGGTCTCCAAAATTTCAAAAGAAATGAATTATTAATGATCAAACCTGCCTCCTTGAACCTATAACATCAAAGAAAATATTAGGAAAAAAATAGCATAAAAACCAATTAAAAGTGGTAGATTCCACGAGGAGAGGAGAAATGAATATTATCTTGAATTTGAAAGGAAACTAAACTTCATCCATGGTTGAATAGGAGAATAAAAATTGAAAATAGTTGAGAGGAGGAAAATAAATGTGGTGAACCAAAGAAGAAAAACAAGAAAAGAAACATGTAGAAGTTGTGGTGGTTATTATAGTGACAGAAGGTGGTGGTGTGATTACAATAGTTGCGCATGCCTTGGGAAAAAATATAGAGTTAGATGTAAAGGAAGATAAGGTGGAAGGATTTGATCAAAGGAGGATATAGTTAGAAGTTATTTTGATTACTTATTAAAGTACATAAAATTATAATTGTAAATACACAAGTTAAGATATTTTTGTGTGAAAATATGACAAAAGAAAAAGAAAAAGAGAGAGATAGGGTATAAGAGGAGGAAAGAGGGGAATAGAAAAAAGTGAGGTAATAGGAGAATGAAGATAGGAAACAAAGAAATATACTAAGGTTAATTTAGAAAATGGTAACTTTTTCAAAGAAATTAAACTTAGTTTGGTTACTTCATGGAGGAGAAATGTATTTCTTAGTGGCCAATAATAAGTGGCTATTATGCATACTATCATTTTAATAATGAAAGGTTAGAACAAGATCAGAGGAAAAAAAGCCGCATTTGATGACTTATTAAGTTTAAACCTCTTAAATAAAACCAAAATTTATAAAAATAATTATCTAAATTTTTTAAATCAATATAAGTTCAATTAGACTAAAATATAATGATCTCTAAAGTTTTATAATTTTTGGGTAGCTAAAAAGGTCATTTTGGGGCTTAAAACATTAAAATAGAGGTAGTTTATACATGAATATTAATTTTTCTTAGATATATCCTATTAGAAATTTTAAAAATTCCTAGGAGACAAAAAATAAAAATATTCTATAATTTAAAGAATTAGAATTATCTTGATGACTTTTATAGCCTAAATTGGCTAAGAAGATCTCATATAAACGAACTTGTGAGAAAGGTTATAACATGAAAATAAAATGATTTAAAAATAAAACTAGGATTTCTAACTTCATGAAGGATGTAATAAAATATATAAAATCATATATTTTGTTTTTAATTACAAAGTATCCTAAACAAGTAAATGCTTTTGAAAAAAAGGGTATTACACCACCACCATAATAGTTAAACATGCTTACACTTGAATACAAAACACATAATATAAATAAATTCTATTTAATTAGGGTTTGTGAGGTTTAACTTTAATATCCAAGATTCAATACTCATAAGAGAACAAAAAAAACAATTTGGAAACACGATAGAAATGGTTAGGAAAAACAAACCCATAACATCATCACAAAAGAGAGAGGTTGTAGAGAAATTATAGGGGAACTTATCATCAAAGTTTAGGAATGTAAACATGATTAAAAAATGGAGGATTATGAAGGATCAAGCCATAAAATGGAGGTTAAAGATATGTAAAACTGGAAAACCAGAGTGGGATAACATAAGAAAATAAAATAAAAAGAAGAAAAATGGAGGCTTAAGGTGGTGTTTGGTGTTAGTGCAAGGTGAGACTTATTGTAGGGGAGGTGCATTAGTTATAGAAGCTCAAAAGGGTGTTTTTCCAAGATATAAGGTGAAATTATAATGGATAAGTTCATATAATTGGTTGAGAGGTATTTTTATGAAACATACTTAGTGTATAAATGGAAAAATGACATAATGCATTAAAGACACATAAACCAAAATGGCCACACCAACCTCAAGGGTGGCATCCCTTAGGAGTCAAAAATATTTTTCTATACAATTTTATAATCTTAATGAGTGTTTAGGAACAAATATCATAGATTTTAGGCGTGAAAAGGGAGAAGAGAAACTTAAATTGATGGTATATATCTGCCTACAAATATATGAAATGCTTTACAATTATGTGAATAATAAGAGAATATTTTTGGATCATATTTACCTCAAGAAAAAAAATATTATTCTAAAAGTTACATAAAATTTAGAAAATTAAAAAGGGCTTAATGGTCATAAAATGTACTCTTAGGACTTACTAGAATGATAGATAATGTATATTTACCAAAAAATTGGTTTACATTTTAAAAAAGACTTAGAAACTTAGAAAAATATAACGATATCACATATACACATGTAATAAGAATCTCAAAATAGTTTTGATTCTTAAGGTGGCTTGGAAGTCTCATGAAATAAAAATTCATAAGAAATGACAAAGAACCTAAAATAAAATGTTTTAAAAATTGAACTAGGGTTTTAAAACTCCTAAAGAAAATGATAAAAGATATGATGAAGGATCATCTCTAGAAAACTCTCAATCTTATTCTTCAAATGATGAAGAATTAGAAAAAATTAGCATACTTGGAGATGGATCCCATTGTGCTTGAAAATTCTTATGCTTCTAAGGTTTTGTCAAGTAATTCTTATAGGTATTATACATGATTGCAAGAAGTCCATTCTATTGAAGATCTTTGATGTTCAAGGTAATGGCAATGGAATTATAAGGATTACAAAATTCAATGAAGAAAAAGGCTACAAGAAACAAAATTGAATTACATATGATTACATCTCTGTATTACATTATTAAAATTGTGTAGCTTTGTTATTTTATTGTATGTTGTGTAATACTTGTAAAATTTCATTGTAACTTTTTAAATATGTGTGTACCTTGCATTAGAGGTTAATTTTATTAATAAGGGCTGATTAGTGGGATTATTAATGAAAAGGCCTACATAGGTGCTTGTATATATGAACACTTATACTTATTGATCTTAGTAGCCATTATGCAAATAAAATAATCAAAAGAGAGAATTTACACTAGATCATGTGTTCTTCTTCTTCTTTTATCTTCTCCTTCTTCAATTGAGCGTATTGGAGAGTAGCAAGAGTGTTCTATTGAGAAATAGGAGATTTCTCATTGGAAGGTATTATATGTAGGGGCAGATCTACGCCACCCTACAAAAGTATATCGAGTATCATCAAAATCAAGTTGAAGAAGTCAATGTTTGAGACATTTTTGTTACTTGTAATTCCAAAGAAAAAGTTTCTAGTTGTAGAAGATTATTTGAATACAATCTTCCACATGAATATCAGTATAAGAAAACTTAACATCCACCAAAATCAGTCTTGAATAAGCTAGGTTTCTTAATAGATTGTGGTATTACACTTTGGGGATCAGTATATTTTAACTTTAATAAGATAGAATGAGTTGACAAAAAAATCATTATTTTTATGATTTTGGGACTTTATTTTATCCTTTTTAGGTATAGTTTACAACTAAAACTCTCATTTTGGTACTTGTAATTATTCTAAACTTGTAAGACTTAATCTTAGTCTTCTATGTATATATATTGAATCTTGATCAATGGGCTAGAAATTACACTATAAACAAATCCTACAACACATGTTCCTTTCTCCCTCAATTTCCTCATCTTCAACCATGAGACTTTTCTCCATCTTCCTCCCATTATCCAACACACCAGCATCACCGACCATCACCATTGTTTTCCATAACCAGAAACACCCAAACCCCTCTACTTTCCTTTATTTTTTTATCTTTGGATATAAGGATTAATTTTTTTTGTGTCTTTAACTAAAAAAAATAAATTAATCTTTGGGGATTTGAATAAATCATATTCTTCTTTAACCATAGACTTTCTTTTTTGTAATAAAGAAATAAGGTTAGATAAACTCAAATTAACCATTAATAAATCAAAATTTATGGTGTATACCATTATTAATTGTGTTTATACTGCATTATGATATGATTTCCCATGAAAGGGTTTTTTTTGCTCTTATATGTGAATTTCTTCCCTTTTTTATGTGATTTGATGATACCATGATATATATTGCTTTTTGTAGATGAATTTTTATATATAGTATGTTAAAATTTGAGTAATTTTTAATGCTTAAATTTATGAATGAAAGTTTAGAAGGTTTGTATGTTCTTAATAGTGTTCTTTATGTGATTGATAATATTCAATGTGTTCTTGAGTTATGTTCTTGATAACATTCAATATATTAGTAATCATGCTTTAGGATTAATAATAATAAAATAACATTATTTGCCCATAAAAGACGTTTAGCGGGTTTTATGGTAAAATGTTTAATGTTAACCATTAACCTTTAATTAAGTATGAATTTTATATCTTGGTAAATAGTAACTCTTAGAAATAAAATATTTTTTCTCTTTGAATTTTAGCTTCGTAATATAAAATGATGTTTCTTATTGACCAATAATTACTTTTATTTAATAGTATATTTTCTAAAATTATTATGAGACCTTATTTTGAAGTGGTTATGTCTTTTATATCGGTGTTTTTTTATTTATTTTGGCCTTAGAAACATTAACGTTGTTTTTTAGTATATTACTTTAGTTTTGGGATATATGAACTTGTGAATCAGGCTCCAGTCCTAAAACGAGTAGTTTGTTCAATCAATGACTAAATAGAAGAATAATGAGTTAGGTTGGACTTGAGGGCATTTTTGAACTAAGTTTAACTTTTAGTTTTTTTTTTGAAACACTTACTTGATAAGAGGTAATTATCTTTTGCCCACTAAAAAGTATTTCTTGTGGCCTTTGGTGTTTTATTTTGGATTTTATGATAATATTTTTTTTAGATTCCTTGATCTATTGTGATCTCTTATATTCAACCATTTTCATTATTTTGAATGATCTATGATCATTCCAAAGGCGTTTGTGTTCACCATAAACACTTATATAATATGTGTATCATGTTCTCTAAGATAAGTATACTTATAGATTTGTTTGTTATTATCATAGAAAACATAGGCCTTTGAACTTTTCATTTCACATTTTCACTAAACATAAGAAATAACTAGTTATGTAGTAGTTCAATGTCTTTTATACTCTATAAATACCTTTTAACTCTATATAGGGGTAATGTAGTCTCACCATTTTATTTCATATTAAGATAACTTTGGTGATACTACATTACCTAAAGCCTATATGAAGTGGATGGGAATTGAATTGTAGTGGCTTGTTATGTATCCAAGCTAGGTGTAGGTTAGAGTCCCTGTACTAGTCCCTCAATATAAATGCTAATTTGTAATTGAGGGAGCTGTTATTATGGTTTATTATTGTACCCTTTGGCTTTTTTCTCTTTGTTGTAGGATGGGATGTTTCTATATGATTTATGACTTATCTACCCTTTATTATTGAGCATGATGCTCTTATGAATATAGTTGTAGTCCATAGATTTTGTTCATTAAGGCATGTGACTTGGAGTTTGTGTCCATATTCCATGTAGTTATGTGACTTTATTTTATGTTGTGACTTATGGTTATGTGTCCATTGTGGTGGGACAAGATGTACTCATGTGAGTGAGATGCATGTTATAGATGCTTTAGGCTTTTCTTAATTACTTTAAATGAGTTTTCAAATTCCTTACTCTTCTTTATTTGTACCTAGTATACCCATGAGGTATAACACAATGTATATTCTTTTCTACCTTAGATTGTTAGCTTTGAAGCCACCCTATATCAATATTTGTTAGCATGAATCATGTAAATTTCTCTACTTTAGTATGTATTATGTGTCTTATGTGGGCATATTATCACTTCTAGTTGGTTTTGTTTAGTAATTTTGCTCATGTATTGGTACCATACTTTTTAAGTTGTTGTGCAAGTTTTTTTTCTTTATGCTTATATGGGGTTGAGAATGTTGAATCCTTAGTTGACTCATTAAACATTACACTTTAGATCCTCATAATCCCACATTCTATTTTTTCTCTTATCAAACCTTGTTAGATCTTCTTGATCTTGTATCTATTTTTTTTATAAACTTTTTATTAGACTCGGGTTATGTGAAAACCACACCTGACTCTAGGGATATGAAGGTACTTTTCTTTCTTGTACTTGACATAGATTAGGTATCGATTTTACCTCTCCAATGTTGGATGTAGCAATATCATCTTAAATTTCTTCTTTTGCTTTTGCAAAAATGTCTTTTAAAATAAAAAATTATAATAATGAAAATTGGTGCTAAGAATTAGCTTCAAAATTTTTTGGTTGTTGAGATTTGTGTTTCAACATGAGACTTGATTTTCTCGATCCAAAATATTTTGAAGTCTAATCTCTAATTTAAAATTTTGAGTCTGTTTTAAGCAATGAATGAATGGTATTTCTGGTTCAAGAGTTTATTTCCATTTCTATATGTTGTGCATGTGCTAATCACTTATGTTATTTGTGTTCTACTTGTTGAATTAGTGATTTTTTCATTTATTTCGTGTTGTGCTACCTAGAGCCAGATAGTTTTCTTTCCCTCCGAGTTGTGCTTGGGGTTAGGTTTAACACTTGTCAGGGAGGATAACACCTCTAATAGCGTGGATTAGTGGTTTCACCTTGGGCTTGAGCACATGAGCCTTGATTTGTGTATGAGTTTTAAGATGCAATAGGGGGATAACATGGCAAATTGAAGGTTATTAGGAGTAAATTTATTGGATAATAACATCTTGAGGCTATGGGTTATATCATTATGAAATCAATATTGAGGAACTAATCTTGGTGGGCTTGGTGGACCCTTGGTTGAGTCCCTTTCTTGGAATATTGAATGGTGATAAGGGTACTAATGATGGGTTACATGAAGTGATTAATGGGAATTGATTTGTTTAGTTGTGATATCACTACCTCTGGAAGACCTTCATACATAATGATATTAAGAAAATTTGGGAATGAGAGTTGCTGCATTCATTGCTATATATGCTTTATGCCAATCTTTTTTACTATATAATAAATGTTCATATGTGTTGGGAATACTATAATCCTTATCAATTGAGGATAAACAAGTTCCTCTTACTTAGGTTTGATATGAAACAATTTTTGAAATGCCCCAAAAATTTCTAATTTTATAAAATATATTTAGCGGATATTTATTATAAAAATTATTTAAATAAATTATTTTTAAATTGAATTAATTAGGGCAAATCAAGAAGAAATTTATAAGTATTTTTATTAGAAAAGAATTTGGGTATTTTAGCTAATTAAGCATTTTATTTTGAAAATAAATTAAATAAATTATTTTAATTAAAATAAGAAGGAGAAAATAGTTTCAAATTAATATTAATTTTATAAATAATTTAATTAGAGAAAATTAGGGTGTTGTGCTAATTAAAAAGGAATTTATGGAAAATCTTTTAAAAATCCTAATTTACCCTAAAAAAAGGATTTAAATATTATTTTATTTAAATATTATTATTTTTAAATATCCTAAATATTTAGATTAATTTAATTTGCCCTGACCTAATTATTTTTCTCGTTGCCTTTTTCCTTTTTCATTTTCTTTCTTCCTTTTTCCTTTCCTTTTTCTTTCTTTTTCTTCTTTTTCTTTTTTTTTTCCTCTTCTTCTCGCCGAACTGGGCCAGCTCGCGGCCCAGTTTCCCTTCTCCTTTTCCCGCAGCCCAGCCCGCGCGGCGTCGTCATTCTTCCGCCCGTGCCACACCGCGTTTTGACCCATTTTTATCGGAAACTCTCCGTTACATTTAAACGCACCTCCCTCACGCCCGACCGCCCGGTCTGCCTCCCTTTCTTTTCTTCTCTTTTTCCCGAACCGCCCGGCTTTTCCCCCATCTTCTTCTTCTTTCCCAGCCCCGTTCGACGTCGAGCACCTGCAACTCCCAGCCCGAAAATGGCGGCGCCAGTCACGACGAATTTGACCGGCCGAGTCACCTCTATTTTTCTTCCTCTCGGCTCGCACATGAGCTTGGCATAATCAATTACCCTCAACTCTGGCTCGTTCCTTCTCTTTTGGCTCGCAAAATTTCGGCCCCGACCCAAATGTTCGACGGTCGATTCCTGCCACCGGCCACCAAAACCCTATCACCCAAACCCATCCTGCCGACCTCCAAAACCCTAATTGTAACACCCCCATTTTTAATGCTAAAAATTTTCGTTTTGCGGAAGCGATAATTACAAAATCCCTGGGTGTTACCGCCACACTCAGTATAAGTCTGGCATCCTCTACCGTTCTTATACTGAGTGCTAAGGCTAAAACATTACTTTACTTAAATAATATTAAAACAGAGGCAAGATAGAATTTCATTACAAATTACATTGTCCTGAATAGATACAAAAAGATCAGGCAAGAGTTGTAATGTGACAAAAGAGAAATAGCAGGGGACTTAAGAGTCCAAGAAATATCCGGACCAAAAGAAGTCGAGGCGAACACCGGATAGTCCTAACTCTCAACCCTCTATTTGAAGTCGTCAGACCTTACCCTCAAAGTAATCCTGCAAAGTAGCGACTGCCCGTGGAATAGGCAGGGGACCATGAAACGGAACCCGTCAGTACTACGGTACTGAATAACCCTTTATACCAAACTAATATGAAAACTAGCATGGAACACATACAAGGCATACGACTAACAGGTACAAGACATTTAAGTATTCATACGAGGATTGATAAACAATAATCATTTAGACAATCAATTTCTATTAAAGCTACATGCTACTCATTTTTATTTGTCTAAAACAACCGACAGCTTACCAGACTAACATGTCAAAGGTATTCTCAGAAGTAATGATTAGAACCTAAACTCCAGCATAACAATTATAACATCAGCAGCATGACTCATATCTCAGCATAACTCCCAACCAAATTTATAACATCACAAGTGTATTAACAGGTAAGCTACAACATAATCCACAACATCAAAAGTATACTTACAGGTAGAATATGATAAAATACATAATATCACTTGGGTACTTACAGACACAGAATAATAATATCCGTAATCCCACAGGTACACTTACAGGTATAGTAAATTAAAATACAAAACATCAACGTATACTTACAGATATAGTATAATAATATACATAACATCACAGACATACTCATAGACATAATACCCACACAGGTAGGCCCGCAGGCTACTACTTAAACCACAGGTAGGCACAGCGGCCACTACCAAACCAATCCAATATCCAATAATAATCCTTCAAATCAAATCACATTATTTCCATTTTTTATTTATTTACTCGAGGGGGATACAAGAATAACCCGGAGACATAACAGTACACCGGTCATACCGGCGCACAAGGCAACACGATACCCTCCAACCATCCAACCCAGAGGCATAACAGCACTCTGGTCATACTGACGCACAAGGCACACAGTACCCTCCTCACCTCGGACACCTAATCCTTAAGTATCGATACCCCCTATAGGGCCCGTAGGTCACCTATAGAGTAGACTAGGGCCTTACTGGGGCACAACCGGCACACCAGAAACCCAACAAATCGAGGACTCCTACCTCGTCTCTAGGATAGCTACCCCTAGAGAGAAACCATTCCCAACTCGAGGTCTTTCACTTTACGTATTAGTGTTTTTATAAAGCGATCACAGATAACACACATTATACATTTATTCTTATTTCCATACTTATTCATTTTCCCTTTATTTCCAATTATCCAAGTCAACCCTACGGTCAACGGTAAAAAGAAAAGTCAAATCAATACTAAGGTCAACCTACCAAAATTCTAAGGCCATCCTATATCCAATTATTCACATTTGGGCGTTAGGCCGAAAATGACCAAAATGCCCTTGAAGCTAATAATTATCAGATTAGTATCCATTTAAATACTAAGTCTATCTTATTTATTAATCTATCATGAAAAGGCTGAAATGAATAATCTAATTATTTATTATATAATTTAAATCATTAATCATGTCAAAAGACCATTTTGCCCCTACATAGATTTCGGCATATAAAACTCTATCATAAACTTTTGAAACGTACAAAACACATACTCATAAAATCAACAACAGATAATGCATGTTAGACATGATTTTCAGGATAAATATCATATTACACAAAAATGACTAAATTGCCCTTAGGGCACACATTCCTAATAATTACTCCACAATTATATCTAAACATGCTAAACTAATAATATATATACATAATTATCATACCAAACATTCTCCCGTCATTAGAATTATTTTTAAGTCATACTTCTATACCCGAAATATTTTATATCAGATAACATGTCCGTTTTTATCCTTTTTCATAATAATAATAATTAACACATAATTATATTGAAATAAATCATGATAAACATATTTCATACACCAAAAACCCTAATGTATTATCATGCAATTTTTATCATTTTAGTAGAGTATAACGGTTACCTGAAATCCAGCAAAAACGTAAAATTAGCGGTATCCACTAAAATGTATTAGGTCCTGCAAATTAAACTTTCGTACCTAAAAATAATACCACAAATACAGAATTAATATCTATCAGATAAAATAATAATTATAGTATAAAAATATTTAATTTTCTAAAATTACCAAAATACCCTTACAATTAATATTGGTACCAAAAGTTTATTAAACAACTACGCAACTCACGCTGCATGCAGCGTGAGTCACGCTCGAGGGGAAATGGGGCACGGCAGAATGGCGAGAGGGTCGGCTGGGCAAGGCAGGGGAAGGGAGAGGGTGGCAGTGGCGGTGGAGACCGGCGGTTGCTGGCGGCTGCTGGGCGGCTGGGCGACGGGGAAAAAGGGGTGCAGGCTAGTTGGGTGGTGCTGCGGCTGCTGGTGGCTGGCAGGGCTGGGTCGAGGGTGACGGGCTGCTGGGAGGCTGCTGCGAGAGGTGGTGGACGCTGGTGGGCTGGCGGGAGAGTGGTGTTGCTGGGCTACTGGCTGCGACGGGGGAGGGCGACGGAAATGGAGGGGAGCTGCGATGGCTGGGGAGGCCAAACAAAACCGACGGGGAGGGGGCTGGCTGGTTGGACGGGGCTGCGGTTGCTGGGGGCTGATCGAACAAGACAGGGGGAAGGGCTGGGAAAGGTTGAGGAGGTGGCAGGGCTGGGTTCTGCGACGGGGAGGGGTGATGGTTTGAAGGTGGTTGATTTGGGCGATGGGCTGCTGGCCGGTTTGGGCGATGGGTTGGTGCACGGTGCAGGGGCTCGGCTGAGGTGGTGGCGTTGGGATGGAGCACGTTGGGCGACGGAAATGGAGGTGCAGGGCTGGACGACGGTGCATGCAGGGTGGC
This sequence comes from Tamarix chinensis, assembly GCA_030549775.1. NCBI lineage: Eukaryota > Viridiplantae > Streptophyta > Magnoliopsida > Caryophyllales > Tamaricaceae > Tamarix > Tamarix chinensis. The sequence goes on along the minus strand of CM060180.1, from coordinate 64,709,711 downwards.
TGCGATGGCTGTGGGTGCTGGTGGGCTGGCAGGCTACGTGCACTGTTCGGGGGTTGCTGGTGCGGGAGAGGGTGGCTGCATGGGTTGTTTGGTTGGAGAAGTTGGGCAGAGAAGAGAGGGAAGGAGGATGGAAAGGGCTGGGAAAAATGGACGACGGGAATGGTTGAGTGTCGAAGGAAAAATAAGAGGGAGCTGGGATGAATAGTGTTGTGTGTGTTGCGTGTGTTTTGTCTTCGGCCGATAGTGTGTGCGGGAAAAAGAGAACTGTTTGGGTAGAGTGTGGGATAGGTGTGGCGTGTATGTATGTATATAAATGCAGAAGGTTCAGGACACAGGGGAGATATGACGGAGAAGGGACGGAAAAAGGCAGAAGGAGAGAGAGAAGATAAGTAATATATTTTATCTATATACATATATATTTTATATTAAATTTAGTCCGGATAAATTAAAATATCGGATAGAAAAATAATTCGATCTAAGGTAGATTTAAATCAGACGAAAAAGATAAATATAATCAGGAATAATTTTTTTTTTTAGAAAATTATTTTTGGTTACGGATAAAAAGATTATTAATAAAATAATTTAAAATAAGATTTACGGGTAAAACTAAGATTAAAATGAAGAATTGGTTTCTATTAACTTTTTAGCCTAATTAATTTCATATCTAAGTCATTGAAATAATAATAATAATAATAATACGTTTAATACTAAACCTCCTAAATTAATAATTATAACTAATCATACGTAATTATTAATTTTAATTAAGATTTCCTAAAAACGGGGTATTACATTACTACCCCCTTAAAAAGGGACTTCGCCCCCGAAGTCCACATCACACCACATAATTTAAGCACATAAGGCCCACATAGCACATTAGAGTCAATGCCTTATAGAACTACCTCATCATAGAAATCTCATAACAATCTAACATATAACACATAAAGTCAAACCATTCAAGCAGTCAAAGGATTAATAGCCAAAATACCAGGAGGTGGGTTTTCTAGACCCCTGGCCTGAGCATCTGCCTCTGATCGGCTGATAAGACGGATTGCGCCAAACATTGGATCTCTCGGGGCATTCCCAATGCCAGATCCCTGACCTGTACCGTTACCTTGCGGCGAAGGACGATAGCTCGGAGCTTTACCCTTATTGTCTCTACTCTGTGAGATGCCTGCTGGCTGTGGGGTCCTCTGTGTAGTTTGCTGCTGGTAGGTGACAGGTTCTGATGGCTGCACCTGCATCCTCTGAACTCCGTCCCGAGGTACCTGGAAGCACTCAAAACTCCTATGACCATGCTTGCCACAATTATAACACTGGACTAGCTGACCCTCACAAGTTTTCCCTGGATGGTTTCGTCCACAACGCTTGCAGTGGTAGTGTCTGCTCTGTCCTTGGCCTCCTCCACTACGGAAGCCAATCTGACTACCCTGGTGCTGACTAGTCTGGCCTCCTGTCCGAGGCTGAATCCTGCGATCACTGTCTGGAACCTCTGGTTTCCTTTTGTTCCCTGGGGTCTCACTAACCCTAATCTGAATAGCCTTTGCGACCTTGGTCGCCTTCTCAAACATGTCAAAGAGGCTGAGGAAAGAAGAACTCGAGAGCAACTCCTGGATACGAGGGTTCAAACCCATCTCAAATCGGTGCATCTTCATCTCCTCATCTGCCCCTACATCAGGTGCGAAACGAATCAAGTCGGTGAACTCCAAGTAATACTGCTCGACTGTGGAGGAACCCTGGCGAAGCGCCATGAATCTATCGTATAATCCCATCCTAACACTAGTCGAACAGAAGCGAGCTCTCATTTTCTGTAGCATGTGCTCCCAAGTCTCAATGGGTGCACCTGGTACCTGCTGACTACGCCACCAATCATCAGCACGACCCTTCAGGAAGTATGCAGCTACCTTCACCTTCTTCTCAGGTGGACACTCTGAAGCTTCAAATATTTTCTCAAACTCTCGAATCCAAAATTCCAGAGCTAATGGGTCCTCAGTACCCATAAATGTCGGCGGAGAGTGTGATCGTGTCCTTCGCAACCAGTCCTCCTGTGGAGCTGGTGCAGGAATGTGGATAGGTATCTGAAATGGTTGTGGAGGCGGTGGCTGATGTAATCCCCTTTCAGCCATGGCGATAAGAAGCTCCTCCATACGTGCAAGTCTTGTATTTTGAGCCATGATGCTCTAGGATGGGGCAAGGAAGGGTTCAACACACACTTCAAGGAAATCACGTAGTAAATGCAGCAGAATGAGGCAACCTAGAGGAGTAACAAGCAACTAGTTACATGAAAGGCCAACAGGTAACCACAGCTAATTCTAAGGCCAAACCCAAATCCGTACCACTTCCTCACCTGACTAATCCGGGTTTTTAAAACTTTTAGGAACGAAAGTTTTCAAAGACAGAAGGGAGGATTTTAAAACCAAAAGCTCTGATACCAACTTGTAACACCCCCATTTTTAATGCTAAAAATTTTCGTTTTGCGGAAGCGATAATTACAAAATCCCTGGGTGTTACCGCCACACTCAGTATAAGTCTGGCATCCTCTACCGTTCTTATACTGAGTGCTAAGGCTAAAACATTACTTTACTTAAATAATATTAAAACAGAGGCAAGATAGAATTTCATTACAAATTACATTGTCCTGAATAGATACAAAAAGATCAGGCAAGAGTTGTAATGTGACAAAAGAGAAATAGCAGGGGACTTAAGAGTCCAAGAAATATCCGGACCAAAAGAAGTCGAGGCGAACACCGGATAGTCCTAACTCTCAACCCTCTATTTGAAGTCGTCAGACCTTACCCTCAAAGTAATCCTGCAAAGTAGCGACTGCCCGTGGAATAGGCAGGGGACCATGAAACGGAACCCGTCAGTACTACGGTACTGAATAACCCTTTATACCAAACTAATATGAAAACTAGCATGGAACACATACAAGGCATACGACTAACAGGTACAAGACATTTAAGTATTCATACGAGGATTGATAAACAATAATCATTTAGACAATCAATTTCTATTAAAGCTACATGCTACTCATTTTTATTTGTCTAAAACAACCGACAGCTTACCAGACTAACATGTCAAAGGTATTCTCAGAAGTAATGATTAGAACCTAAACTCCAGCATAACAATTATAACATCAGCAGCATGACTCATATCTCAGCATAACTCCCAACCAAATTTATAACATCACAAGTGTATTAACAGGTAAGCTACAACATAATCCACAACATCAAAAGTATACTTACAGGTAGAATATGATAAAATACATAATATCACTTGGGTACTTACAGACACAGAATAATAATATCCGTAATCCCACAGGTACACTTACAGGTATAGTAAATTAAAATACAAAACATCAACGTATACTTACAGATATAGTATAATAATATACATAACATCACAGACATACTCATAGACATAATACCCACACAGGTAGGCCCGCAGGCTACTACTTAAACCACAGGTAGGCACAGCGGCCACTACCAAACCAATCCAATATCCAATAATAATCCTTCAAATCAAATCACATTATTTCCATTTTTTATTTATTTACTCGAGGGGGATACAAGAATAACCCGGAGACATAACAGTACACCGGTCATACCGGCGCACAAGGCAACACGATACCCTCCAACCATCCAACCCAGAGGCATAACAGCACTCTGGTCATACTGACGCACAAGGCACACAGTACCCTCCTCACCTCGGACACCTAATCCTTAAGTATCGATACCCCCTATAGGGCCCGTAGGTCACCTATAGAGTAGACTAGGGCCTTACTGGGGCACAACCGGCACACCAGAAACCCAACAAATCGAGGACTCCTACCTCGTCTCTAGGATAGCTACCCCTAGAGAGAAACCATTCCCAACTCGAGGTCTTTCACTTTACGTATTAGTGTTTTTATAAAGCGATCACAGATAACACACATTATACATTTATTCTTATTTCCATACTTATTCATTTTCCCTTTATTTCCAATTATCCAAGTCAACCCTACGGTCAACGGTAAAAAGAAAAGTCAAATCAATACTAAGGTCAACCTACCAAAATTCTAAGGCCATCCTATATCCAATTATTCACATTTGGGCGTTAGGCCGAAAATGACCAAAATGCCCTTGAAGCTAATAATTATCAGATTAGTATCCATTTAAATACTAAGTCTATCTTATTTATTAATCTATCATGAAAAGGCTGAAATGAATAATCTAATTATTTATTATATAATTTAAATCATTAATCATGTCAAAAGACCATTTTGCCCCTACATAGATTTCGGCATATAAAACTCTATCATAAACTTTTGAAACGTACAAAACACATACTCATAAAATCAACAACAGATAATGCATGTTAGACATGATTTTCAGGATAAATATCATATTACACAAAAATGACTAAATTGCCCTTAGGGCACACATTCCTAATAATTACTCCACAATTATATCTAAACATGCTAAACTAATAATATATATACATAATTATCATACCAAACATTCTCCCGTCATTAGAATTATTTTTAAGTCATACTTCTATACCCGAAATATTTTATATCAGATAACATGTCCGTTTTTATCCTTTTTCATAATAATAATAATTAACACATAATTATATTGAAATAAATCATGATAAACATATTTCATACACCAAAAACCCTAATGTATTATCATGCAATTTTTATCATTTTAGTAGAGTATAACGGTTACCTGAAATCCAGCAAAAACGTAAAATTAGCGGTATCCACTAAAATGTATTAGGTCCTGCAAATTAAACTTTCGTACCTAAAAATAATACCACAAATACAGAATTAATATCTATCAGATAAAATAATAATTATAGTATAAAAATATTTAATTTTCTAAAATTACCAAAATACCCTTACAATTAATATTGGTACCAAAAGTTTATTAAACAACTACGCAACTCACGCTGCATGCAGCGTGAGTCACGCTCGAGGGGAAATGGGGCACGGCAGAATGGCGAGAGGGTCGGCTGGGCAAGGCAGGGGAAGGGAGAGGGTGGCAGTGGCGGTGGAGACCGGCGGTTGCTGGCGGCTGCTGGGCGGCTGGGCGACGGGGAAAAAGGGGTGCAGGCTAGTTGGGTGGTGCTGCGGCTGCTGGTGGCTGGCAGGGCTGGGTCGAGGGTGACGGGCTGCTGGGAGGCTGCTGCGAGAGGTGGTGGACGCTGGTGGGCTGGCGGGAGAGTGGTGTTGCTGGGCTACTGGCTGCGACGGGGGAGGGCGACGGAAATGGAGGGGAGCTGCGATGGCTGGGGAGGCCAAACAAAACCGACGGGGAGGGGGCTGGCTGGTTGGACGGGGCTGCGGTTGCTGGGGGCTGATCGAACAAGACAGGGGGAAGGGCTGGGAAAGGTTGAGGAGGTGGCAGGGCTGGGTTCTGCGACGGGGAGGGGTGATGGTTTGAAGGTGGTTGATTTGGGCGATGGGCTGCTGGCCGGTTTGGGCGATGGGTTGGTGCACGGTGCAGGGGCTCGGCTGAGGTGGTGGCGTTGGGATGGAGCACGTTGGGCGACGGAAATGGAGGTGCAGGGCTGGACGACGGTGCATGCAGGGTGGCTGCGATGGCTGTGGGTGCTGGTGGGCTGGCAGGCTACGTGCACTGTTCGGGGGTTGCTGGTGCGGGAGAGGGTGGCTGCATGGGTTGTTTGGTTGGAGAAGTTGGGCAGAGAAGAGAGGGAAGGAGGATGGAAAGGGCTGGGAAAAATGGACGACGGGAATGGTTGAGTGTCGAAGGAAAAATAAGAGGGAGCTGGGATGAATAGTGTTGTGTGTGTTGCGTGTGTTTTGTCTTCGGCCGATAGTGTGTGCGGGAAAAAGAGAACTGTTTGGGTAGAGTGTGGGATAGGTGTGGCGTGTATGTATGTATATAAATGCAGAAGGTTCAGGACACAGGGGAGATATGACGGAGAAGGGACGGAAAAAGGCAGAAGGAGAGAGAGAAGATAAGTAATATATTTTATCTATATACATATATATTTTATATTAAATTTAGTCCGGATAAATTAAAATATCGGATAGAAAAATAATTCGATCTAAGGTAGATTTAAATCAGACGAAAAAGATAAATATAATCAGGAATAATTTTTTTTTAGAAAATTATTTTTGGTTACGGATAAAAAGATTATTAATAAAATAATTTAAAATAAGATTTACGGGTAAAACTAAGATTAAAATGAAGAATTGGTTTCTATTAACTTTTTAGCCTAATTAATTTCATATCTAAGTCATTGAAATAATAATAATAATAATAATACGTTTAATACTAAACCTCCTAAATTAATAATTATAACTAATCATACGTAATTATTAATTTTAATTAAGATTTCCTAAAAACGGGGTATTACACTAATAACCCATCTAAACCCTTTAAATAGCCTAATGGTGGATGTTTTCGGGACTTCTTCTTCTCGAAAACCCTAAGTAAGACCTGCCTGCCACCGCCCCATCAGACGCCATTATCTCCTTCCCCGGCCAACTTCAACACCTCCTCTTGCTACCAATCTCTTCCCTGCAATTCCCTCTAGCTAACTAAGCCCTTCAAATCCTTCGATTCTTCTTGAATGAGCTGCCATAACCACGCAAAGTTTGCTGCTCATCTCGCCAGAAAATTTCACCCGAGACGTTGAACCACCTTCCACCACCACATGCGCCGCTTCTAACACCTTCCAATCCCACCATTAAATCCTACTAATTATTCTCTACAGCCCCATATAATTATTTTAATTTTTCTTCCTCTCCATTACCCATTTTCCTAATTTTTGGCCCTCTTAGACCACTTTTCCGGCCACCTCCGGGAACCACCGCCGGTGCCACCAATACCCTCCAACTCAAGGTGAAACCCTAGAACTTTTAAATACTTACTTTCGATTTATTGATAATTATTATGCTTTTATTCTAATTTTTAATGCTAATTCGAGTTTAATTATTATTATTATAATTATTATTATTGTTGTTATCAACTGTATTTTAATTTCTAAATTTGGTTGACAGGTCTGGGAGTATTATTGAGTAAGATAAATTATTATTCTCGAATTTTGCCTATTTAATGTAATTATTACATGTTTAATATTATTATTAATAATATAATTAATATTATTATTGTTAGTATAATCAGTTATTTGATACTGCAATTATTTCAGGAGAATTAGAAACCTAAAATTTTAATTAAGTCTCGTAGCTTTGCCTTTTATTATTATTTTTAGCATTTTTAACATTATTACTAGTTATCATATTATTATTAACCATATTAACTTTATATAATAAGTATATGTATAATAATAATATCTTTTTACATTTCAAATAGTATTATCATTAAATGGGGAGGTTTCGAAATCCACTTTGTAAATTTAAGGCTTAGATTATTATTATTATTAAGTTTTCTATTAATATTACTACTATTAGTAATAATTTGTTATTATTAAAATTATTATTATAATAAATATTATTATTATTATTACCTTTACTAACTTTATTTCGGTAAAGGGTAGAAACCCTTATATCACCTTTTTACTTTAAATTATAATAGTATGTATTAATGTTTTAGTGGTTTTGGGCATAATTAATTAAGAATCAAGACTTAAGATAAATTAGAAACTAATAGTAGTATAGGAAGGAAGCTAATCCTAGTATTTCTTCCCCATAATAGGTGAGCCCAATCAAATCCCTCAAGTGGAATAGGAGCGTGCACCAAGACCGGTGTCGTTTTAGGTAAGGAGTGCTAAGGCCTTTAATGTGCTTATGTGTATTATGTGTTTCGCATGTTATGTATCTATTGTTTATTATTATTAAATATTTTATATGTGGTATGACTTAGAGTTGAAGTATGTTGTGTATGGTATGTGTATTAATTATGTATGATGATATGTGTTGTGTATGTGAGGAAGTCGATGTGTTTTGTGTGAGAGGAAGGATGAAAAAGGAGGATGGGGAAAGAATTTGATTAAGGGAAGTAAGTTAACCTAATTTTATGGTTTATAAGGAATAATCTAATGTATGATTTTATGTGTGAAAGAGCAGAATTTATGGTTTGTTTGGGAGAATCTAATTTAGGATGTCATTTGGGAGACGGTAATTTATGATGTTATTGAATTTATGGTGTGTTTGGGAGAATCTAATTTATGGTGTTAATTGGAAGAATCTAATTTATGATGTTATATGGGATAATCGAATTTATAATTTGTTTGGGAGAATTTAGTTTATGATGTTATTTGGGAGAATGTAATTTATAATATTATATGGGAGAATCTAAATTATGATTTGCTTGGGGGAATTCAATTTATAGTTTTCCTTGGGAGATTCTAATTTATGATTTTATGTGGAAGAATCTTTATGGCTTGAATTTAGGGTTTGGTATGGAAGAATCTTTACGGTTTGAATTTAGGGTTTGGAATGGGTGAATCTTTGGTTTTGGTTGGATTGAATTTATGGTTTTGTATGACAGAATCTAGGGTTTACCTGGTGGTATTAATGGATGTATGTTGGTATTAGGGTTTGTATGATGATATTAAGGTTTGTATGGTGGTATTAGGATTTACATGGTGATATTGATGGTTGTATGGTGGTATTAGGGTTTGCATGGTTGAATTTAGGGATTCACGTGGAATTTTAGGGTTTACATGAAAAAGGTTCGAAGGTTTGCATGGAAGTGAAATTTACGTGTGGAAAGTTGATTTGGGATGTAAGGAAGGTAATGTAAGTGTTGTTTGGGTGTTTGAGCACTTGGAATGGAAAATAGCACGTGGAGCAAATTAAGGGTACGGAGGACACTGAATTAGGGTTTGGAGTAGTTAACTATGGATGTTTGGGGCTGCTTAGAGTTTTGGGTTATCACGTGTATTTGGTAATTAAAGTGTAATTATGGAATTTTATGATTTGTAATGTGTGGTGATTTATGCATGTTTGGTGAAAGCCTTTGAATAAGATACTTAAGACACTAATCACTTAAAGGGGAAGATTGTTGAGCCGGGTCCAGACCGATCCACTGGTCAGAAATAGTGGTTAGGACATGATGTCCTATGTGTAACCGATCCACCGGTAATAATAGTGGTGAGGACTTTGTCCCGCAAGTGACCGGCCCACCGGCAATAATAGTGGGGTGACTCGAGCTTAACAAATATAAACCAGAGTTTGCCAACGTTTAAAAGATACTAATTACTTATAGTGGAACACCATGTGAGCAGGAACCAGACCGATCCACCGGTCAGGAATAGTGGTGTGGACTTTGTCCCGCAAGTGACCGATCCACCGGCGAATAATAGTGGTGTGGACTATGTCCCGCAAGTGACCGGCCCACCGTCAATAATAGTGGGGTGTTCCTGTACTTACATGGATTTGATAAAAAAGCATGGTGTGTATCGACTTCTGATAAAGGATTAATTAAGTAATTAATTCAGATTATTCATGGGCCTTTGTACGTACTTTTACCTGGTTGATCATATGCATTATTGTGTTCTTCTATTTTTATGCATGGCTTATGTGTTTACGTGTTGGCCTTAGTGATCAAGTCACCTTACTCAGTACTGGACCCGTACTGATACTACCTTGGTTGATGGGTCCTGTGATGATCCACCGATGGTGGGGAGCAGACCTCTTGTGCAGGTTTAAGATCAGAGACTGTTTTGGGGTGGCAGGCCTGACTTGAGTGAGTAGGCAATCCGGAATTTGACCCATCGGGTTTTATCTTGTTTAAATGTATTTCTATTTGGAATTTACAAGTGTTAATAAACGTTTATGCGTACTCTGATTTTGTTGTATGATCTTTTGAATTCTTTTATGAATTGTTAATTTGAATTTAATGTAAATCTTTTCTTTAGCCTTAGCACTTGGTACTGGAACGGTCGGAGAGAACCGGTCTGGTACTAAGTGTGGCGGTAACATTCCCAGAATTCACAGGTTTTAAGTGTTTCTATCTTAATTGCTTCCGTTTTAAAAAAAAATAGTGAATTTTGGGGTGTTACAATTTTTGATTAAGGACATTGCATATTTTGATCAAGGTTTTCCTATCTATGTAGGTTCTAGATGTGTCACTTCCACCCTCATAGTATGGTTTTATGGTCGTACAAGGTGAGGATATTCGAGTTCACATGAAATGGCTCTATGATGAGTTGAATTTCTTATGGGACATAAGCCTTTATATGGAGCCTTATTTGTTCTAGTCCATCCATTTACTCCAAGCCCTACCATTTCCTTTCGTAAGTATAATTTGTATTACTTCCAAAATGAGAGTTTATGTATAGACTCAAGGAAACTCTAAATTTAGGATAGCATACCTAGAGTATTTAGAAAACTCGCTAGTTTACCATAGGTCTTATAATACTTCATACTATTAATCCTACTATCCATTTATATTACAATAAGATTAATGAGTTGCTTAAGCATCTTCTATTTTTCTTGGAGTTAAAATTTATTTCTCTCAATCCAAATGTGGTAAGTGGTAGCAGCCTGTACATTGCATAGTACCTTAGTCTTATATTTGAGTCCTCTAACTCCTCTTTATATCCATCTTATCACTATAGTTGGGTCTATGGATTTATAAGTACACCCCATTACCTTTATTTTGCCAGTCCAAACTAAACATGAATAATGAAATTCAAAGTATAGATGAGCAAGGTTCTCCTTACTAATACCATAAAGGCTACATGTTTGATATATTGACATCCCCATTCTATGCAATCTACCTCTTTTTAAAAGTCTTTAATGGAGAGTAAACCATAAGTGAATATTAGTTTTAGGAATGGATAATGGGTTCCAAGCATTCTTCCACCAGTGTTTGACATCTCATCTTGGTTGAAAGGCATCATAAACCTCTAATAACTTGTACTTTAATGTAGACTTTTCCCCTCAACTCAGGAAAGGAGCCACTACATTTCTAGTCTATAATAACCTCCTCATGCACATGATATACCACTATATACTTGGAGATACTAAATTTATATTTTGTTTAATAAATAAATACGTACCCATTAAGTTGACAACAACTATTTCTTCGAATACACATGCCATAAGAGTTTTTCCAAAGTTGCTATGTTCCACCAATCCAAATTCATCAAGCCTAAACCTCCCTCCTAAACTTGTTTGCAATCTAAATCTTAAGCTACTAGGTTGGTTTTTGTGTTAAAATTATGACGTGACCATACAAACTTTCTACATAGAGCATTAACAGCAAGAAGGATCTTCTTATGCAATAGATATATTAGTTGTGAACAACTTGCATAGCTAAGGAGTATTATATTCTAGGAATTTATTTTGTAGTAATATTTTTAATCAATTGTTGATATTACATTACTTTTAATTTATGCCTAATAAGAGGCAAACCAAGATACTTAACTGGTATAGTACCGTTAGGGATGTAAAGTTTTTGATCCATATGGTTTTTTGTTTCAATTATAATCTTTCCTCTATAGTAAATATTGCTTTCAGCATTATTTACCTCAAGACTTGACTACTAAGAAAAAAAATTAAGAAATTTTTAAAAAGGGTCATTATCACTTCTTCAATAGAATAATAAGTCATAAGAAAAAAAGAGCGAGGCCAACTTCACTCTCTTACATTTAGGATGTGCTATAAATCTTGGATTTATCTAGAGCGGTGATAAAAATCTATTAAATACTCTATAGCTATCATAAAGAGATAGGGATAAATAGGTTCACCTTGTCTCAAACCTTTTAAAGCCTTGAAGGGAGGATGCATTGCACCATTGATTGCTAAAGAATAGCTTAGAATGGTAATACAAGTCATTATGATTTAAATAAAGTGAAAGGGGAAGTTAAGGGTGTGTAGAAACCTCTTCCGAAAATTCAAACTAGTTAAGTTATATGCTTTTCTCATATCTAATTACAACGTGCATCTTCGGGAAGATTTTTTATTGTTATAACCTTACACTAATTCAATGGACCTGAGGATGTTATCACCAATTTTCCTACCCTTCACAAGAGTTACTTGAGCATCACATACTACATCAAGTAAGATATGTTGGATTTTAATGGCCAAAACATTATTAATATTTTGATAAACATTTTTACAACATGCAATTGGTCTATACTCTCTAGATTTTTGAGTAATTTGCACCTTGGGAATCAAATGCAAATTTGTTACATTTAAGGTTGTAGGTGTGTCTCATGAGATAAGTAAATCCTACTAATTTAATTGTCCTTTATTCTTGTTTTAATCATGACTACTAACTTTTTTTCTTATAACCATACATGTACTTCTTTTTATTTTCAAGGATAATTAAGCCCTATTATGTTCCAACATCCAATATTCATGAAAGATGAATATTTAAACCCAAACTCTCCTTATCCTCAACAAATATTCCTACGTTGAATAATTTTTTATAGGGCATAATGGCATACTCAACTAAAAAATATGAAGGGCCTATCAATGTTATGTTAAGAGGAAATAAACTGCCATTACTTGAAGGTCCAACCTTACCAAGAAGTTGAGGGGTGACACTTATAATCTTGTAAGCAACAATTGGTACTTTCACTAGCCATGTAGTTGCAGTGTAGTCTATAGAAGTGGTAAAGGCAGAGGTAAGGACATTAGGTGCCTTGGTAGTATTTTGTGTCTTACCATATTTGACCATAACTCATTAGTAATTAGTTTAGAATTTTTCAGAAGTTTAGGTTTACATTATCTAGTGTTGTGACTTTGATAACCCAAATAGAAACTTGGTTTACACTCATACATAACTCTTTATTTTATTAATTCTCCATTAGGAAATTTGATAAACACAAAGTCAGCGAACCTATGGGTATCAATCTCCACAAAAATATAGGCATATAATATTCTATCTTTTGTCATAGTCATTATATTAATGAATATTGGTTTCCCTATAAACCTTGTGATATGGCTAGGGGAAAAAAATAGACCATAAATATAGAGGATAAACTAGTACTTTGACCGATATATAGAAACAATAGAATTCATTTGGATTAAATTCAAATCTCATATGTTAAAATTTTAATAACATTAGTTTTCCCATAATTAACTAATACATTTATTTATGAGTATTTGACAGTTCTCTTCAAATTGAAATAGGAACATATAATATCCAGCCTTATGGGAATGAGTTATAGAATGGGTAATATGACTTAAATGAAGTTTCACAAACAATCATATTTGGGTATAAGATAATAAAGCACCAAAAACATATCTAATTATGGTAAATATCCATTATTTTGCATCAGCTTCAAGTTCTTGAGCTTCAATAGAAGCCATTACACCACAAGAATGGATGTTAACAACAACATAGTGTAGTAGAAATAGAGATGTGTGGTTGAAAATTTGAATTACAACATCACACGAAGAAGATTTTTCAAGGATGGTATAGGATATGGCATAGAAGGTCAAGTTAACTATTCTTCCATAACCGATAGATTAAATTTTAATTTTACAACATTAATAGATGGATTCATATTTATATGATGATCAATATTCTCTATATTTCCTTTTTATAGAATCCAAACCATCCTCCACACACTTTGCCTTTGCATGGGATTTCACATGGGTATCAATCTAATGGGAGAGTGAAAAGGACACATATAATACCCCATCCTAATATCCAAAAAAATTGTTTTCAAATTATATTAATGTAAATAATAATGGCTTTGATTTTAGAAAGGACTTAGAATTGGGTGAAAATGTGAAAATTTTGTGATAGGAGTTGACTAGTTTAGTGAATTAACCAGGTGGTATGTCCATGGACTAGCATTTTCATTCCCAGTGGAACTAGTCAACTAGTTTTCTAGACTTATCAACTAGTTATACTATGATTCTAGAAACCTTTTCTATTTTATGTTGAGTATCTTCCCTATATTTATAAAAGCTTCTAATTAGAGTATATTTGTAATAATAAGCATATTTTGGTACTTTGGAATTATTTGTACATTATTTAGATCATTTTATGATTTTATTTAGTTAAAAATATTCTATAAGAAGTTTTGAGGTATTTTTACTCACCTATCACATTTCCTCTTACCTCCTACCTTTTTCCTCTATCATCTAGCTCATGTAGAACTCCTTGCTCCTATTATTGCTCTATGTTGACCTGATCTTGCTTCACTTCATCTTTTCTAGCCCATGCTTCATCATTGATTTTCTTACACATATATAAACTCTTAATCTTCTCTCCTCCATCCTTATAATCTAATGATAGACCTTTCAAGCCCTCCTCATCTAATTTCTCTATCTTTTTGGCACACTCATTAAACCCTTTTCACTTGCTCTCCCTTCCTTAGAAAAGTTTCTAAGGGTTGGTGTTCTATTTCTTTTTCTCCTATGTTTTGAATCAAGCAATCCCTCTTAACCACACTTTTTGATGCTTAACACCACTTTAACACTTGATCTCCCTTATATCTTCTTTTTCTTAATCTTTAATTTATTTCCTCTTTCTAGACTATAAACAAAGGAGGACTAAAGTTTATAGAGAGTTGAATATTTCTTACTCTTTGTTGCTCTTAGTTATTCATCTTTTGCATTGAGGTTGAGAATTTGTGATCCTATCCTAATTATTCTATTTTCTTTGTTTAATTTAATTTTAAATTATGATTAATTGATTTTTGGATTCTTGATTCCTATTGATAATCAAGGATCTTGTAGTAGTCCATCAAGTTAAGAGCATTTTCTCTTTTCTAAACGATTTGCTTTGAGGTAAGACAAATCCATATCTTATGATAAATTTTGGTGTTCATGTTTGTACTAGTTAATATTCTTGATTTAAGCATTTTCTATGTAACATATGAGTTATTATATAATAGATCAAGATATGTGTTGTGAATATGGATGGTTGTTAGCATGAGTTGTGGCATCATATGGGTTTTTAGCCCTAAATGTGGATCAAATGTATATGAAAATGGACTTAAGTATTCATTAAGTAATTTTCTATGTATCAAACATGCTTAATATGTTTAACTAATTCCATGATATTATCTTTCTATTGATATATTGCATGGTTAGTCAAGTTGAGAAATATAAGGTCATTAGGACTTTTTTATGAATCTTGAATATGTGTGTGTCATTGATGATTGGATGTGACCATATGAGCTTTATTTAAACTTTATCATGGTTCTTTTTTATTCTTCTTTGATTTTGTTCATGTCACCATGTATTAGTTATTATGTCCTAAAGCACAAATTTGATGAATTTAGCATGAAAGTGTGGTCTAAGATGAGTGATGAGCACTTTTAGAATGTATTTATGTTATTGGTAGTAGTAGAATGAGTATGATGTGATTTATGGGGTTTTGATCATGATTTAACATTATTGTCTATCCATGAGTCTTATGAGTATGGTGTGAGGTCGAATCTTTAACTCAGTCTCAGAGAATGATCCACATATTCGATGTCCTAAGCATGTTTTCATACGTGATTTTATAGCATATATCCTACTTATCTTAATAATTTGAGAAATGGTTGATGATAACATGAATTATATATTATCTCATCCGATTTGATGAATTAAGGCATGAAATACGATTTTTATTGTATTCAAGCATGAATTTCAATTTTGAGTACGAACGTATGTTGATTTTGATATCCAAAGTGTTTGGTTTTGACTTAAATACATCAGATGATGTGTCAAAACTCATCAAATGGTTTCCAAGAATTTTCGATTGATTGGACCAACCAACCAATTGGTTATCACATATTCTTTCATTTGTTGGGTCTGGTATACTGAGATAAGTTGACTAGTTCTAGGGAATGATCGACTTGTCTGTCTATGATTCATTATTCTTTTTAATCTTTCATGGTGATGTCTTAGAGATTTAGTGATGCATTTGCCTTAAATTCATCAACTTTATTATGATTCTATCCATGAATAATCATATTAAAATGAACTATTAATAGTATCGTTAACCTAAAATAATGAAATTAAGGAAGATAAAATAGTTATATGTGTGGCTTGTGGCCTTGATTTGTATTTGGTGTTAACACGTAGAAACAACCAATTGGATTGGTTATGGAATTTTATTTTACATTGTGAAATAACCAATTAATTATATAATGGGGATGAGATTTCGTTTGAGCATTCTTCTCTAGATCTCAGGATGGTTACCGGGAGTTAGTAATTAAGTTGTATTCACTTTCTTTTCACTTAGCACCTTTCCCATTCTACTATGGTGGTAAGAATAATACTATGGTAGACCATAATGGTGCCGTTGCTTTTATAGAGGGTATGCCATGATTGATGGGTTCCATCTTCTTTTCTCAATACCTTTTTTAGTTCTACTAGATTGTGGCATGTAAGTCAAATTTGAAATAATACTTTGGCACACCATCTTGGTGTTGATTCTCATGTAGAGGGCACCCTATGATGGGTGGGATTATTCCTTACATTTGGTGTAATCACCTAAACACCTAATTTGGAAGGCATAGATGCTTTGGATATGCATACTCCATCCCATTTGATGTGATCACCTACAAACAACCATGTTCATGTTTGCATTGTGATCACCTATAAACACCCACACTAGGACACGTGTTCTAGTTTGGAGGACATTTTCATGTTCATGTTTGGTGTAATCATCTACAAACACCCATATTGGAATCAATGCTTCATCTTGGGAGGGTATGTCTATGTTAGGGACTTATGTATCCTTATGTTACTAACATGACCCATGCTCATGGTGGAGATTTAATTGTGTCATCTGAATATCTTATCTATTGTATTATGTGGTCATATATGAAATAATAATAATATGGTTTGTTTATGCTTGTAACATATAAAATCAACATGTTTTATTATTATCATACCATGAAAATACATTTAATCATGTTTATTATACCATGATTAATATAACCTCTAGGTATATTATGAGCCCTCTTTATGTTATAGAATAGTCCTATTTCACTAGTACTTTATTGCATTGATACTATCTTACATGATCGTGTGTTAATCTGACTTTTATTCCAAGGAGTAGGCAACATTTCATAGATTTGAGTATCTAGATGTGGGCCTTTGTATGGCCATTTTTGAGGAAGATTTATTATACAAAAGATTTAGGAAAATTGATTTGATTAGGTTTTCCTATTTCATTGAGATGCCTTTTCTTTCTCTACTTAAACTCTTTATTGTGTTATTGTATTTGGTTTGCAAAATTTTCCATTTCATATTGTATATCTTTCTCTTTTTCTATTTCTCATGATATCTCTTATTCTTATGCATAGTTTTGTTTAAATATTTTAACCTTACATCAAGTATAGGTTAAGTGGATGGCCACATGTCTCTTATGTTTGGTGTCGTAGTAATATTCCCCAATGTTGTCTTTTTCCTTCCAAATTATCTTGAAATGAAAATTTTTGGTTGAGAAAATAGGGGGTGTTATGATGTAACCATCAAACTTTCTTGTTCAAATTATTCTTTATCATTGTTTAGAAACATTTACAATGAGCCATTAATCATGTTTGGTGAGAAATTCATTCTCTCTAGCCATGAAATTATTTTAAAGGTTTAGACCTTACCTCTAATCAAGCTCTACTTGGAATTTCTAGCATATTATAGGGATTGGTTTGCTTATAAAATCCCACACCATAGGTTCATCGGGCAGAAAATGTTTGGTAGGTATTACCTATGATCAGCTAGAGAGTTGTCTACAATTCATGATGCTTAAAGAGCTAGGTGTGGGATATCATTGAGTTCTTACCTAGTGAATTTTATAGATTTATTCATATCATACCATGACTTTGTATAAGAAAATGATGCCCTACATGAAAAATGGAACTAGCATACATCCTATAGTGACCCAATTTGTTGTGTGTGGACACTACTAGAGATGTGACGTATTTCGCTCTTGCTCAAAAAAGAACATAATCTAGATTTGAAGTAATCACAATTTGGAACTAAAGGGTGGATTGAGTCATTATCATCTTGAGATTCAATTCAATTCAATTAGTTAACCCAATCTGAGAAACTAGCAAGTTCAATTATAATCTATCATGTGTTATTAGGTGTTTTAGCCTTAGATTTATATTTTGCAGCCCAGTTTTTTTTTTCTAAAATATAACAAAATACACAACCTTTATTTATATAAATAAAGATATACTCATGTTACAATATATACATATTCTCCAATTAAAATTAACATATTCTAAGATACACCAACATCTTTCATGATTATTGACCTTATGGGTCAATCAAATTTTATTTTAATGATAACAAACTTAATTATAAATTTGACTTTTCTTGTTAAGTATGCATGTGTATCATAGAAAAAACTAAAGTAGTCAACACTTACTAAATTAAGGGCTACTAAGGAGATCAATTTTTCAAATCTTATCTCAAGCACAAGCTAAAATTCAAAAAAGGAGGATAAAATAATACTCTAGCTTCAAGCACTTCAATTTTACAAATGGAATACACAAGCCATGAAGGGATAAGCAAGTATGCTCAAGAAACCAAATGTAACACTCTTATTTTACTAGCTAAAAATTTTGTTTTTATAGAAGAATTAATTAATAAATTACCAGGTGTTACCTCTACACTTAGCATAAGTATGGCTCCTTGCCTTTCTTAAACTAAGTGCTATAGCTAAAACAAAACTCAACCAATGTAATTCAACAAAAATTTAAATAATACATAATAGAGTTACGAATAAATGTCATAGTACCACAGTATAACAAAAGTAAACTATGGGACTTAAGAGTCTAACGGAAAATAGATAGCGATAAAAACTAGCACTTGAAGGTACAAATCTGATTTTCCTAGATCTTAGACCCAAAGGTTCATTCTAAAAATGGAATCTCTTCTCAAGGACTCCACTTTTCCTGCCCATGCTTATAACCTTCACGCTATTCCATGGCCTTCACATAGTCATCTACAAAAGTAGTATCATTGTATTGATTAAATCACAATACCTAATAGGAGGCAGCATACCCACATACAACATAGCCACATAGAAACCAAAAAGCATACGTAAGTACAAGACATAAATCGTACAGACAATA
Organism: Tamarix chinensis; assembly: GCA_030549775.1. Taxonomy (NCBI): domain Eukaryota; kingdom Viridiplantae; phylum Streptophyta; class Magnoliopsida; order Caryophyllales; family Tamaricaceae; genus Tamarix; species Tamarix chinensis. The sequence continues at coordinate 64,690,751 of CM060180.1, read as the reverse complement.
CTCATGGAGAAACATAATTCATGGTCCAAGTCTCAACTCGACAGTAAAGCGTACCAAACCATTTCTCATCTTTCCAAAGTGTAAAGTTATAGTTGATTAGTTAAATGCATTCCAATCAAAGGGGTAGGGTAGTGAGGCAACTACCGAAACAACAATCCAAAATAACATCAAGTTAGGGTACTAAGGCAACTACCAAACCAAAAAATCCAACATAAACCAAGGTAGGGCACTAAGGTAACCATTGAACCAACAATCTATTTCTTTTATTTCACAAAAAAACATTTTCATTTTACTTCCTTACTTGATAGGGATACAAATGAACCTAGGGACACAATAATACACCTAGTCATATTAGAGTCTGAAAGTAGAACAATCCCCAATTCTCAAACCAAGGGACATAGTGGTATGCTAGGACATACCAACGCCTGAAAATAATACATTATCCTCCCAACCTTAGTCACCTAGTCCATAAGTATCGATACCCCTATAGGACCCATAGGTTACCTATAAAGTAGAGTAGGACCTTAAAAATTAGGGCATAGGGCCACACCAATGAACAAAAAATGAGGGCTAACACGTCACCTTTAAGGTAGAAAACTCTATGGAGTGACCATTACCAACTCTAGGTCTTTCACTTTAAGTATTAATATCTTATGAGGTGATCACATAAGTCACATAATTCACATCAATTTTCATTTCCCATACTTATCATTTTTCTCCTTTTATTTTTAATTATTCAGGTAAACCCTAAGGTCATTGGTCTGTATCAAGCCAAGTCAAAGCCAATTCAACCTATCAAAAGTCCAAGGCCATCCTAGAATTCATTTATTTGTAAATGATACATTAGGTCAAAATTATCGAATTACCCTTCAAAACCCTAGTTTCCTCATTTTATTGATTTTTCATATCAAACACTATCATCATGAGAGATTTGTGATGAGTAGGAAAAAAAGTTAATATTTCACATTATTTTACCACATAGGTAATTTATGTAGTTCGACGATTAAGTGTATTTTTCACTTTTCATACATTTAGTGGGTTGCACCCACCAAAACCCTAATCATGCAACTACCATGTACCACATATTCCATGCATCATACACGTTCACATTTAAAACATGAGACATCATTTAAATAGGCATATTATCATCTTAGCACATGTAGGAGCATATCTCTAACCTTTGGCCATGCAAAATACAATTTATCATAAGTTAACCCTAATCATGCGCATACGTGTCTATGTGCATTATCGTAACCCTACTTTATTACATGAGCAATCATGAGGAATATACCATGGTATTTGAATCATTATGTGATATTAATGGAGACTATAACAAAATTTGAGACATATAGGAGTAAACACTTTACATATGTCATGCATACAACTTAATTATCGATAGTCATGCACATCACCCCTTTAACATATTTTAATTATATAATTCATGATAAAATACTCTCAAAACATAAACCCTAGCATGATTCTAGGTCTAAAAGTTCCTACCACGCTCACACATAATTTTTACCATCCTATGAGTGATTGCATTTACCTAAACCCAAGCTTACACAAAAATACAAAAGACCATTTTCTCCGAGATCCTCAAAGATTACCTAAGTAATTAACACCCAATAACACATGTATTAGCATTTAATATATTATAACAATAACCTAAAGTTAATTAAAATAATTCAAGGATTACTAACCAACCAAAGAAAAATAGCAAGGAAGCTAAACAAACTCATGCAACAAAAGAGGAGGAATCGGTGGAAGTTGTCGAGAAGAGGGAGGGAGTAACGGTGAAATAGGTTAAAACTAAGGGATAGGAATAGCCAAAAATGATAAATATAGGGAAGGGAATATGGGTAATAAACATAAAAAAGGTGGATGGCTTCGGAAACTTTTGCTAAATCAAAGGGGAAGGGATTGACACAAATAGTAGAAGAGGAGGGAGATATTATGGTGATTTTGGGTGCAGCAAAGGAGGTGGTTTTGGGGGGTTTTGCTATAGGTTGGAGGGGGTATTCAAAATATTTTTCTGTAGATAAGATAAGGGCTTCAGCGGTGGAAGGTGCAACAAGGAGTTGGTGTGCAGAGGAAGTTGCCAATGGTGAAAAACAATGGCAAACAATGGAGCTTTTCCTTACTTGAGGGAGATTGGGGAAAGAGAGGAAGTGTATGGGCTGCTTGGGGTTATTTATGACACAAAATGAGAGGGAGGAGGAATTTAAATGGATGGTGGCATGAGTGATAAGGTAAAGCAAACATGGGGAGAAAATCAATGGGGAGGGGAGGTATGGTGCATATAGTGTAGGGTGAAGGTGTGTGAGAGTAAGGTGTCAGAGTAGGGGTGAGTAAGGTAATTATTAGGGGATTCTCCTAAATATTAGGGGATAGGTTAGGGTAAAATATTTTATTAAATATTTATGCTAGGTTTATTAGACGAAACTGAGATGGGTTACGAACTAAGGTTAAATTTAGTAACCTAAAATCTATCAAATTTTAACCTAATGAAATGTTTATCTAATATGTCATAATAATACACATATTAATAATATTTTTAGTACAAATACCCTATAATATTTACTATAACTAACTACACATAATTATCAGTTTATAATTAGGGTTTCAAAAATGGGATATTACACCAAGATGCAAGCATCAAAGAATATGTTACCTGATGCAGGAATATCTAATGAATCTAATGATTGTCATGTTCATATTAATCCTCAAGGTAAGGAAGATTTAGCTTTCTTAATGTTGGAACCTATCATGTTAAATATTCTTGATAATTCTTATATGCTTGATATTGAAAAACATTCAAGTTATTCTTGTAGGTATGTCACATATTTGCAAGAAGAAGATGTTCATACACTTTAATGTGTACGAGTATTCAAAGCATGCAAGACTATGGCATACATGGGATGATACTTTACAACAAGAAGATATATTGATGATATTCATTATTTGTATTAACTTCTTGTAAACCTTAACCCTAAGTGTATTTTATATAAGTTAGGGTATTGATATAATTTCATGTATGTATCTTAGTCAATTGTATAGCTTTGTAATATTAATCCGTAGTATCATATAACCAATGATATTATGATTTGGATTAAGTTTAATATGGGCTTATTTCAACCATGATAAATGGGATGGATTAAAGGAAATAATCAGCTGGTTTAGGCTAGCTAACCACCGACTATCTCCTCCCCTATATAAGCCTTTGTGCGCATGAATTGTAAGCAGACTTGAATGAATAAAACACATGATTTTGTGATAAAACTTTGAGCTGCATTAGATAAAGTCCATCCTCCCTTTTGGGTCGACATTGAGAAAGGAAAATTTGGGATTCAACCTTCCTCAATCAATCTTCAAACTCAACATATTTGAAGACCCCTCAAATCTGTCGAGTATCTTCAACTTTGTTAATCAAATTCTTCACCTCCAGCTAATTGCTTCGTTTCTTTTCCATTTACTTTGATAAAACCACATCATTACTGTCTTATATTTTATGTACATATTATTCATATATCATTCACTTAAATTTTTCAATGATTTGATATTTTAAATGCTATTAAAAAATTATTTTAAAAGATTTTAAAATTATTTCATGTATTAAAAATATTTCTAATTATTTGTGCAAAAGGTTTTCTTAAATTAAATTTATTTTAAGTAGTTTTGCATATGATCTAAATTTTGAAATTCACCATAAATTCTGTAGACATTAATTTTAAATGAATGATACCTCTTTGGAAATATTAAGATGACTATTTTATAGCAAAAATGATGACACTCAATTTCGAGCTCTATAGCTCAACTTATGGTTTTTTTGTAAAGGTATACAGAAGTAAAAACTATTCCACCAATCAACTAGTTAGTTGAAACTAGTCGATTAGTTCGTGAAAACTAGTTGAGTGGTTCGAATACTGATCAAATGGTCTGGAAATTTCTAAGATTTTATGTTCATCAGAATTTAACCATTGGAGTACTTTTTACACCCAATGGCTAGTGCTAATTTTCTCATCTTTTAGCGTTATACATAAGAGTTGTTAAAATTCAATAAACATTAATTAAGATACCATAACTCTTCTAAAATCATTATTTTCACATCTTACAAAGAATCAAAGAGATTTTTCATTTTATACTTTCAAATCAAAATCAAACTTCTCTAGTGCTCAATTTGTTTTCATATTAGCTAGAGTGCTCATACACTTATTATTATCGTATATATAGCTAGATAAAAATATTCAATAGTGATTAATCACTTTCATATATTTTCTAGTGAATATTCTTATTGTATTCATTTAAACTCATCATCTCAAACACAAGTAAATAGCATTGTGTTTTCTAGCATTTCCAATAGAGGTCATTAATATTATAGACTTAGAAACATAGAGATGATAACTAGGAAAAGTGTAAAGCATCTCCTAGAGGGTCATTGAGATTATAGGCTCATACACCAAGAGAGGAGTGATTATCATCAAACACTCACTATAAATAAAGAGATATTTAAAAGACAAACCCTTTTTGCAGTGGATGTAAAGAAACATTGTAGAATTTTTTGAACCACTATAAATTGTGTGTTTATTGTTTGCTATCCTTCTATTTATTTCTCATAAAATTTTAATTTGGAATTGTTGTTATAAAATATTCTACTCACCCATTCTACATTATCCATACCATCTTTCAATGATATAAATACACATATATTCCTAAATATAAATACACAACCTCATAAATGAAAAGAATAAATAAATACTACAATTTCTACAACACTATTTATTTCATTTATATACTCTTTCTTTTTAGGGATAGTTTAATAATATAGCTAGTAAACGAATTTACACATCCATAAGACATATCAACTCAAACAATAATAACATATGGTGTACATATATACATAATAATATCATATACAATATAATTATACATAAAGGAGTTTGAATATGCAAAACACAAGAAAAATTTAGAGACTAGAGAAATTTATATTAACAAGCTCAAACTATGAAGAGAAGAAGAAAAAATGAATAATGAACATACTATGAGAAGAGAGAGAGAGAGAGAGAAGGTCAACAATGGTGAACTAAAAATAGGAAAAAAAATGATTACGAATTCTAATGAAGAGAAGAGAGAAGGACAATAACGGTTGAAAAGGTTTTCACTTCAAATGACTAATGTCTAGTTTCTTAGTAGAAAGTAAGGTAAAATGAAAAGTTCACAGAAAAATCTAAGTTAAAGTGTGAGAAAGTAAAAAGAAAAATAAAAGGGGGGATGGGGTATAGACAATGTGTGTAGAACAAAATTGTCATGTATACCCTTACCAAGAATACTATTTTGGATAAAGTTATACATGGTGGTTGTAAAACAAACCGGCTTCCTTTCAACTCCTCTTGTTGTACACTAGTTTTTTTTTTTCACACCCGTATACTAAAAAATAGAAAAAAATGATCACAAATTCTGATAAAGAGAAGAGAGAAGGACAATAATGGTTGCAAAGGTTTTCACTTCAAATGACTAATGTCTAGTTTCTTAGTAGCAAGGTAAAATGAAAAGTTTACAGACGAATCTAAGTTAAAGTGTGAGAAAGTAAAAAGAAAAATAAAAGGGGGATAGGGTATATACAACGTGTTTAGAACAAAATCATCATGTATACCCTTACCAAAATACTATTTTGGATAAAGGTATACATAGTGGTTATAAAACAAACGCCCTCCCTTTCAACTCCTCTTGGTTCACACCAGTTTCTTTTATTTTCACACCCCTATAATCCCAATTTTTTTTTTACAATTCCCAAATTTCTCCTCACTCTCCCTACTCTCTCATTCCCTCCCCGTCCCTACTCTCTCTTTGTATCCCATTCGATTGTAAGATACCAAAATCCAAGCAAATTTCTTGCTCCTGATTGCTAATTTATTATAAGTAATAGATTTATTTATATTTTTTACATCTAAATTCTATGTGTAGTATGATTGTGATGTATTTTTTGTGAAAATTATATGATAAAACTTGTGAAAGAAATAGGGGAGGGATGAACGGGACTCATGCATAGGGGCAAGGACCAACTTGTGCACAAAGAAAGGAGAGCGACGAGCGATTGACCTGTAAAGACTGCAGTGCTCTAGGCGAGTGGCCCTTAGCATCCCCTCACCTTTGCACACAAAAATCGTTCCCTCCCCCCTCATGCGTAGACCAACTATCGCTCCCCCACTAACGCAACACTCCCCCATTGCTCCTCCCCACCTACGCAACACTCATCCGTAACTCCCCCTTAACCCTAACCCTAAACCTAAACCTTGGCCCTTAAAACTTAACCTTAACCCTAAACCCCAACCTTTAATCCTAGCCCTTAAAACTTAACCCTAACCCTAAACCCCAACCCTTAACCCTAACCCTAAAACCCTAAACACTAAAACCTGACCTTTAATCCTAACCCTAACCTTAACCCTAAACCCTTAACCCTTAACCCCAAACCCTAAAAACTAACCCTAACCCTTCACCCTAACTGTAACCCTAAAATCTAAACCCCAACCCTAAACCTAACCCTATCCATAAACCCTAAACCTTAAACCTTAAACCCCAACAATATCTTTAACCCTAAACCCTTAAACCTAAACCCTTAACCCTAAACCCTTAACTCTAACCCTACCTTAACACTTAATCCTTAACCCTTAGTATAATATTCAATCATTATTTACTATAATATGTATTAATGATATCTTAATAATAAATTGCAGATGGTAGGTAACAAAGGAAAGGGGAAAGAGATTAGACAACATGCTTTTGCTGGTGGGGTGTCTAAAAGAGTTATGACCATGAGTGCTAGAGCACGTGCTGTAGCATAATGTGGTAGTGAGACATTGTCGTATAGTTCTCATGGCGATTATATGCCATTTAAGCATGACTATGATGTTGGCACTAGAACCTCTAGCCAGGTAGTAGGATCTTCTTTGTCATCAAAGGCCACTAATAATTAGTAGTTGACCAGACCTACAGGAGGTGGTCTAGAGGTTCATGATCTCCTTACCAACTTTAAAGGCCATGTAGCATACACCATATAGAATTTTGATGAGGAAATTTTTATAAATTTGTTTATGAATTAAATTTTATTAATATAATTCATGTAATCTATGTTTTTTTATCTTTTTTGTAGGAAACCACGTGGGCCATTAAGGGTGCAGTCAAGGGTAAAGGAGCTTGTGAAGCTACCTCATCTCACCTATGAAGATGGGAATTTCTATTACCTAGTCGATTGCACAAGATTGAGAGGTCTTCATGATAGTTACTTTCGCTATCATAAATGTCCCTTAATATCAGCTTTTGTGGAAAGGTGGCATCTGGAGACTAATAGTTTCCATCTTCCATTTGGTGAGATGACTATTACCCTTCATGATGCCTGTTTCATTTTAAATCTAAATTGTCATGGTTATGCATGTACTGGGGAGCCATATGTGTGTGACAATGATGCTATCACTTTACTTGCACAAATTTGGGGTGAAGATGAGACAATTGTGAGGGGGACATATTTGAAGGGGAACTTGGTTGCTTTGGATGCCAAACTGAATAAGATTACGACTGCGGGTAGATGACGATGAATCTTATGCTAGACTCTATTTGTGGTACTTACTATCATTCACGTGGCTAGACTCTATTTGTGGTACTTACTATCATTCACGCTTTTTGTTAATAAGTCTAACAACCGTGCCTCATTATTGGTGTTATGATTAGTTGCTAATTTGGATAATTTGTGCTATCAAATGGTTTGAGCCACTATGTTAGCATACCTCTACAAGCAACTTGGAATCGCTTCTAGAGTTAGGTGGCAACAAATAGGTGGTTGCATGACTTTGTTGGAGGTAATAATTTATATTCATTTGTTAATTTAATTATCTAATTCATATTTTTGTTTAAGATTTACATATATCGTTGTTAATATGTACATGTATGGATATACGAGTATTTTTTCTTTTTTTGCCAATCTTATTCTGGTACATTTGTACATTCACAATTCATCGGTGCGATTTGATAGGACAATTTTCATAAAACTTGTCCTCCAAAGTCATTGGAGGACCTTGTTCATTATAGGAAGTATCTTGATATAGTAGAGGCAGCTTAGGTGGTTTACTACCTTTCTCTTTTATTGTTCAAATATTGTTAATTCTGACTAAAAATATTTTTTATATATTTGTAGGTTGATTTTATGTCCTTCATCACTGATCCATTATTGGCCTAAGAGGTGTCATCGTACCAGGGCAGCCTTGTCCATGTAGACATTGTGGATTTATACATGGTAGATCGCGTTGCATGGCAGTTTGGCTACACCCAGCTCGTTCCCACACCTCCAATTAAACCAGCCATTGGATTCAATCGTGGTGTAAAGGTCCAGAAGTATAAGGTAGATTACTCTAGTTGTGGAGCATTGTAGAACAACTGGCCAAATCATATGTTGGACTTCAGTCACTGAGCATGCCGATATTTCTATTAGCATGATGCTTCATATGGTTATATAGTGTGGTTTCAAGTTCAATCCCACCCTAGAGTCCATCGTTTGGCAGATGAAGAACTGGCTGATCAAGACTACATCTCTACAAATGCAGAGATTCATAATGTGACGATGGGTGTATATCGGTACTGATCAGACAAGAGCAACAAGGACTAATTGATAAAGAAACATTATGCGATAAATTAAAAGAAGTGTTTTTAGAATTTAGGGGATTAGCCATTACCTCTAGTGAAGAAGATACTGACCAACATATTGATGGTGATGGTCATGATTAATAAGACATGATTAGTAGTGTATTTAATTATTTTTATTTTTTAATAGCTTTAAGCAACAAAAATGTCTACATGTTAATAAAAAATTTGCTACAATAGAAATGTCTCACACATAAAAATTACTAGTTTGAAATACAACAAATATAACATCGTCAAAACAATACAGAATCATCAACCAAAGTCGCCACCATGGTCGTCGGTAATACCCGTCGCAATTCGATAAAGCTAAATACGATTGAGATATGGAACATCCATTCATGTAATGCTAGGATCAACATGAAGGTACCATCTATTAAATATAGGTGGCAACATTGAATCTTCCATTAATGGTATCTACATAAATTTACAATAAAAATCAAAGAGTCTTACATATAGTATAATGAAAACTTTATTCAAATGATAAACATAACATATAAATACGTAGTGGGTAAAATCACAGTAGTTCAAGATGCTAATAATGCATTCAGGCTGTTGGTCATTAGGAGGAGCTTTATGTGGCAAACATGTAACCCATCGTGCCCGACTCAAAAAGACAAATACGACATTGTACATTATCGCTAATAGAAATCCAAATTCAGGCTACTGGCACCATTTATCTATTAAATTTGGTCAGTAAAAATGGGTAAGACATTCCCTATTTTGGGAAATTGAATCTACAAAGGTATGCTCATACAAATCCAAATTTGTCAACAATTCCCTAAACATCGCCCCCTAACATTCGGCCAGAGCTCCTAATTACCAAAGAGTTGTAGTGCAACAACTCTAAATCCACAATTTCCATCCCCCACAACATTATACCATGATTCAACCCAAGGAAGCATCACGACCTCAATATCTAATGGCCATGGAAAATCATGTAAGGATCAGCATGTCCTCCCACTACTATGCATCCCACTACTACTACTACTCCGTCCTTGGCCCATTTCTGATTAAGCACGAGAATCCCATCCTCTACCACATCCTCGACACAATCGACCACATCCCCTAGGTGAATTGGAATAAGCACGCGTTGTATGCTCCCACTCTTACGGTTCCCTACTTTTACTACCCCTATTTTGTTAAAATTTTCGCTCAACCATACTTATTAGAGCAAGTTCAAAGATCTCATTGATGATATTCGAATATTACTCTAGACGACCAAGAGAATTGGAATGGTCCAACATCCTTTGTACCCAAGGTTGTAAAATTAGAATCAAAGATATAATGTGGGACTCACCATTAAAATAGTTATATTAGATTTGTACCTTTGATATAATATTATAGGCAAAAGGATTTGTGGTTGGACGAATTGTTGAATCGTTGCATTGAAATATTTCTTCATCTTATCTCACAAAGGTAAAAGTATTCCAAAACTGATGAACTGTCGATTCTGAGATAGGTTAATTATCTCGTTTGTACTAAAATATCTCATGTGTGCATGGTAGACCGTGTGTCCGCCTAAAGTAACAACCACACCCTAAAGGATTAGAACCAACCAAGTCACTTCTCTTATTCCCTTACTCAATCAGGTTTATTGCCCTACAACATACAACAGATGTGATATCCTTGAACAACACGTTATTATTAGAGTAATGTGGAATAATGATCTAAGGTTGCTCCAAATATTTCTTCAACTCATTCACTTAGAGTCGAATCAATGTATCAATCTTTTTCCATAATGTATCAAAACTCATCTAAGATAATGGTATATATTTCTTCAGCCTTGATTGATCCCTTTCCACCCTAAATGTAATATTTAAAAATAAAAGTTTTGGTTATATAATTAGAGTTCAAATAAAAAAAATCCACTCTAAAAAAATTATACCTGTTGGTTGTATACGTACTAAAGTCAAGTTCCTAGTCAACCCAAACTAAAACAAACATCTCCTTATAAGGATTCAACCAAGTGTCATAGACATATCATATGACATGAGAAAATCAGCCCCATCTGTCGTGCATCAGCAAAAAACTCATTATCATATGTCTCTAATGTGGTTGCCTTTACAATATTCCTCCATTTGTTCATGAAATGTTCTCCGGATGATATAGATCCTAATTTTCTTGTTACATGTGAGAGAACATTCGTACTAATATTCCATCTACATAAGAGGTGGCTACATTAGGAAAGACCTTAGGCACTATTTCTGTCACACCCAGCTCTCTATTAGTGATGACAACATTTGGTTCATGGGGGCTCTATCATCTTCTTTACTTTATCAAGCACCCATTGATAATTATCTTCCTTTTTCCTTCCCATGAATGCCAAAGCAATAGTAAAACTCCTACCACTAGACACAAAACCAACAACTTCCAAGAAAGGAAGGTTGTACCTATTGGTTTTGTATGTGCAATCGAAGCAAATGACATATGGGAATGCACGCAAAAGAGCAACTGAATTAGGATGTGCAAATATAATATCACTGACCATATCAATGTTTGGATACCTACAATACCAATATTGATAGTCGTTGGTTTCCAACAAATGTAATGCTGCATAACTATACACCCGGAAAACTTATGCACCCTAAACTTGTGTCTTACATTGTAGACTATCCTAAGCATTGCATCAATATCACCATTACCCAATTATAATTTATCAATGATCTCCATAGGTTTCACATTTATTGCGGTCAATTCCTCTACCAGCTTTCATTCTTCTGCCAATAACCATTGCCCAAAAGAATGCCCTTGTCTGAGCTTGCCCAAACTATGGTTGTGTATGCCACATTCAACCATTAATTTCCAACCAGTCTAAGGAATTTTTCTCCCACATAATCTAAATTTAAGGTTATATTTTTTTGACCTAGAAGATCTTGAACTTTTCGAATTCACGGATAAATTTCTTCTGTATGTGCCACCTCTCTCACAATGAAGCCAAAGTTTTTCCAATTTTGATCATTCTATAGTGAAAATCATATTGTTTGGCCTTCCGATGTCATTAATATGCATAATTAGTGACTCGCGATCACTAAAAATACAATCTATTAAAAATGAAACCATCAAAATAAATATTTAATTATTAAAATATATAAGGAAATGGGAAAAACCTATGAGTTAGTCCACGGGTGGGCCGCTCGTTAATTAGCAAAACCTACGTGTGGACCACCTGCTGCATAACGCGAGCTACGGATGGACTACCCGTAGGCTTATCATATACTACGGGTGAGTGGTCCAGCGACAGGAGACAAGGACAGGTGGTTCGCCCATCAATAGGCATATCTTTTTGGTGAATCACTCATCACGTGATACTATCAACGGGTGGTTCACTCATAGATTTGGCAAAGTATACAGATGGTTCACCTGTAGGTTCTAATTTTGCCCAAAAAAAATAATTACCATAACTTCTTCGATTTCGGGTTCAGTGAGATAATAATCCATGATTTTTTTTTTTGGGTTGTGATAGAAGAGTATGAAAATTAAAGGCATAGAGGGGTAAAAAGTTACAAAATCTTAGTTTTATGGGTTGTGAACTTAGAAAAAGGGTTGTGCATTTAACAACCCTTTTTCCCTTTTTATAATGTTAAAAATATAATACATATTGGTTATATTATAGATCCGTATACCCTTATCAAAAGTTTACTTTTCTTGTTAAGGGTATATAAGATTGTTATGTACTAAAACCTCCGGATTTACGTCCCATTACAAAATGACAATGAAATGTACCACTACTCAGTTTTAAACCACCTTACATTTGTTGTCGTTTATTCATATTTGTATAATAGTGTGGCAATTAACACCTAATATTTTGTAATTTACAGTTCAACAAAATAATTTTTTTAAGTAGTAAAAATGAAAGTGCTACAATTAGGTGAAAAAAGAAAACTACTAGATAAGAAAATGTAATAAATTGAACTCATAAGCAAAAATCTTTTTTTTTTTATCCAATTGGCAATTTCTAATTTTGAATACGGACAACATGTAAATGGCAGAAACTTTTTGTGTATCAGTGTGGAACGGGGGAAAAAAAGGGTTTGGGGGGGGGGATCAAAAATAACATCGACAGCTAGGAAACTATAGCAGGAAGCGTGTAGGAAGACAACCCACGCATCACCAAAAAAAACTCATTTTCATCATCTATTTGCTAACTTAAGGCAACACAAATTCACCAACGGAGTAAAGAGGACATCGTGTTGTGTTTTGCATTTTCTGAAGTACTGAATTAGCTGACTCTAAATAATTTTCTCGTAAATTCTTTGCCATTCTCTTTTTTCATCCTGCTATAACTTGGTGACTTGTTATTGAACACCTTCAGTGGCTGCTCCGGGTGGTTGTTGGGGACGACTCCTCCGGTGGTTATCTCGGTGCCCGTTGATGTATTCTGCATAGATTTTCTGGTTTACCATAGTCGTACAGGATTCTTTGAAAGGAAGGAAAGCATAGAATAATATAAAAAAAAAACCGTATTAATGGATAATCAAATAGAAGGGTATGATGCTATTGTGGTCGCGATTGATAAGGACAAGAATAGTCTACATGCCGTGAAATGGGCAGTCGATAACATTGTGAAGAGCCATAATGTGGTCATTCTCATTCATGTTAGGACTCAGAGTTCACAAAATCGTATGTACCCGATCTCTATTTTTTTCTTCAGATTTTGGTCATTTTATTGCAATTTAAAAAAAAAAATCAAGAATAGGATCATACATGACAAACATAATTGTGTGGTATATGTATTGTTTCCCTTTTTCTCTTGGACGAAGCAGAAGAGTCGAATTATCCTCTCCCAAAGAATGGCGTGCCTCCAACAGATGCCGAGATGCAGCAGTTTTTCCTCCCATACCGTGGATTTTGTGCTCGGAAGGGGGTGCGTAGCCGCTAACTAAACTAGCATGCATGATTGGAACTGATTTGTCCATCCTTGATATATGCAACATTACAGCAGCAGCATGCTCCTTTTTCCTTTCTTTTATATATTTTTTTTTATTCAGAAGAAATTTAAACCTGAAACCTACGCATAATATGTCATATATATCTGACTCTTATATAACTTCCTATGATTTATGCCCAGATTCGTACACAAGATGTGGTCCTCCATGATATCGAAATCCAGAACGCACTCCTGGAATACATCTCCGACAACAGCATTGGAACCATTGTTCTCGGGGCTTCAACTCGTAATGTTTTGATGAGGTCCGTCCTTTGCTTCCTCGATCAATCAATCAATCAATCTATATATATATATATATGAAAGATGACCCACCCACCCTGCAATCTTTAACTCTGAATCATCTCCTAAGATGATCTAAGTTTTCCCTTTCTCAAGAATACTTGTACTAACTGACCATTACCTTAATGTCTCTGTCACCCGGCCCATCCGCAGGCATTTCAGACAAGCTGATGTTCCAACGACAATAACCAAAGGAGCACCAGATTTCTGTGCAGTATACGTTATATCGAAAGACAAAGTATACTCTTCTCGCCCAGCCAACCGGCCTGCGTCCACACCGCCAAGAACAAGTACTTCCTCTAGATCTAGTATAGACAGCCACCCAACGTCCGGGATGGTTACTCCCATGTCCAGCGGGTCTGCTGCTACAAGATCAAGCGCGTCTACCCTTCCCCCGTTCGGCACACCATTCTCAAGGTTGAATCATCTGCCTTCGAATACACCCAGCACAGGGTCCGAGGATTCCAGGCATGTTAATTATGAAATTAATTAATAGAATCAGATCTTCTTTTTATAATATATATACATATATATATGGGACCAGAATCCCACGGAAGACCAAGCCACTCTGGAGCGAACTTCACCGACGGTCGACGGCCCCTTGACTTTCTCGTTTTTGCACGCAGATTCTTCAGTCGAGATAGCTGGAGAAGCGACGGGTCTGATCAGAGGATATCCTTCGATAGGAGCAGCGAAGACTTGTCGCCTACTACAAAATGCAGCTACATGACCGCTAGCCCTAATCTTCGGAAGCACGTGCTGAAGACTGCAGGTGCAGGACCAAGCTTCGTATCGGGTAGAAGCAGCGGATATAATTCATCGGTGACAACATCCAGTTTCCAGTCCGCGCCAAGGTCGGGCGAATATATTGATCACCCCTTTCCATCTAAGAGCTCTCAGGGCTCTTCACAATATTCGAGACAAAATGCTGTAAGTATAAGTGAGGGGTTCGACAACCAACATGTGTCACTATCACTAGATAAATGGATACTCATCCTTCCTTACGAATATTTTACTCCAGGAGTTGGAAGCTGAAATGACCAGACTAAGGCTTCAACTGAAGCAAACCATGGAATTATTCCAATCATACAGCAACGAAGCAGATGTGGCCAAGGAAAAGGCAATTAATTGACAGTAAAAATAAATTACTTCTAATTAAGTTCAGATATTCATTCACTAGTCGAATTATCTATGAATCCATGAATACGAAACCAGCTGATTTCATCTTTATCTCCAGGCAGTGGAGCAGCAAGAAAGGAATCCCACGGAAAGACGGACGTCCTACGAAGCTAAGGTCGGGGAACGGGCGGCACTAGCCATGCTAGAGATCGAGAAGCAGAAGTACAAGGTGGCTACAGAAGCCGCGGAGATTTCAGAACGCCTGGCAGAGATGGAGACCGAGAAGAGAAAAATAGCTGAACAGAGAGCCAAGCGTGAAGAGAATGAGAGGAAGCGAGCTACCGACGCGCTGTCACACAATAACAAGGTTGTTATGTACCAAAAGTACACGCTGGAAGAGATCGAAGCTGCCACGGATTACTTCTCGACATCAGCAAAGATAGGCGAAGGTGGTTACGGACCGGTTTATAAAGCCATGCTTAATCACACGTCGGTGGCGATCAAGGTTCTGAGGCCAGACGTATCCCACGGGCTCAAGCAATTCCAGCAAGAGGTAATACACCGAGCCAGCTGCATTTTAAATATTGTATGCTTTAGGAGTACTACTTGCGTACCATATATGCGTGAATGATAACGTTACAATGGCTTATCGATAATTCAACATAAATGCAGATTGAGGTGCTAAGCAGCATGAGACATCCAAACATGGTCCTCCTTCTAGGTGCTTGCCCAGAGTACGGGTGCCTCGTTTATGAATACATGGAAAACGGAAGCTTAGAGGACCGCCTGTTTTGCAAGGGCAAATCTCCGCCGCTCCCCTGGCAAACCCGTTTCAAGATCGCTTCTGAAATAGCCACCGCCCTTCTCTTCCTTCACCAGGCAAAACCTGAGCCATTGGTGCACCGTGACCTTAAGCCCGCTAACATTCTTCTCGACCACAACTTCGTGGGAAAGATAAGTGACGTGGGCTTAGCTCGACTACTTCCGTCGGCTCACGCCAATAACAATATGACGACCCAATACCACATGACGGCAGCAGCAGGAACGTTCTGCTATATCGATCCTGAATACCAACAGACAGGGATGCTAAGCGTTAAATCAGATATATATTCGCTGGGAGTTATGTTCCTACAGATGATCACGGCGAAGCAAGCAATGGGTCTCAGCCACATGGTCGAAACAGCCATAGAGAACGGGACGTTCCAACAGGTTCTTGATCCAGCCATCGACGATTGGCCTGTTGAAGCTGCGAGGTCATTCGCACAAATGTCCTTGACATGCTGTGAGCTGAGGAAGAAGGACCGACCAGATCTGGCTACGGTTATACTTCCTGAGCTGATTCGACTAAGAGATCTCGGTCGTCTTAATAATGCATCTCGGTCTCCTAATATCGGCTACGTACCATCACAACTGGGTCAGTCTTCTTATGTGAGTGGGGTTACCCTCGTCATCGATCCCCTAGAATATTAATTAATACTGAGACATGTCTTATTTTTTGTGTGCCAGGCTACCAGGTCTGATTGATACCGAGACATGTATCACCAGAGCCCATATATATATAAACACAACAGCCTCATGAAGGATGAAACAGAGCCGATACTCAAAAATAGCTGAGTTCAAAATTAACCCCAGAAGCATCAATTCTTTCACTGGAGCACATTGTTAGGATCAAACAGAAGAAATGGATGCAGCTTAGTACCAATGAAAAGGGCGGGGCACAATAAAAAATAAAAATGGTGGATACAGACAGATACAGTACAATCAAAAGAGCCGTTTTTTCCCCCTCCAACGACATCAGTAGCGAGAGCGATATGTGAAGATAAATGAGTGGATATACAACAATTTGATTTCTTAAAGATTAAAAGTCTGAATCTCCATTAAAAAATTTGTCAACAGATCTTTCATACTTTCACATAATTAATTACCTGCTCTCATGACGCTCATTAGCGGCGCAAATCTGTCCATTTATTTATTTCTAAAGTAATTAATTAATTAATTTGCTGCTTAAGGAAGGCATCACAAACGGCTACAAGCCTGAATCTCAACATGTTTGCGTGCCCACTATAGTATGCCCCCATACATATTATTGATGTACACAAAATTGATTTTGTAGGGTGGCTATTAACTAGCAATTAATAAAACAAGGGTAACAAATAGAACTAGACAGAGTTAAATATTAAAATGGAAAGAGCAATAACAATCTCAACATCGAAAGCAAAAAGCCAGGAATCAGCCAATCAGAAGGAGAGTGAGGGAAAAGTATCTTGGATCACCTAGTAAGCATGTATTCCATGAAATTGTTATAGCATGCAGGGACATACTCTGGACAACAAAAATAATCATAAAACAGAGCACTCCTCATCTATCGGGTCAGTGCATACCGTATGTAGCAAACCCAGAACATACATCTGTGAACATATCAACAAGGCAATACCACACTATCTTAAATCGTCACATATGCATAAGCCTAAACTGATAATGTAGTTTATAATATTATATATTTTAGTTTGATGGAAATTTAGTTAATTAATTAAATTCAACTATTATTTTATTTATTTGTTAAATAATATATTAGAATTGGCCTTAATGGAAGTATATGTAGGTATGTATATGTATTCGCATAGCTAAGGCATTTTTATGGTGTCCTAAAACAACATAAAAATCCAAAATAATAAAAACAAATGTATTCATATAGTATGGGGTATCTTTAACGTGGTGCCCCTTCTTTTGTATAGTAATTATCTTTACTTTTTTTTAACTTTTTAAATTTGTCCGTTATTTTTTTAAGTGATACATCTCTATATTTTCCCTTTACCTTTGTTTATTTTTTGTTTGTGTGAGAATAAATTTATATTTACTATATCAGTCTAATACTATTGGATTTATTTTTTTAGTTACGTATTTATTCCAAGATTTTTCTAATAGGTTTTACACTTTCATAATAGTTTTCCAAGGTTTACAATTAATTATTTTTTTTATCACCATTTAAATAAAGTGTTATAAAAAATATTTATTTAACTAATATATACTTTAGTATATTATTTATCGCACTAATATAACAAAGATACCAAGGACCTAAAACTCTATCTCTACTACCATGTATTTGTATGCATGTAAAGTTAAGTTAGTTAACTATCTATGTAATTAAATTAAACTATTGAGCTTAATAGAAACTGAAATACTCCAAAACCCTTTAGGAAATTATGTTAAAATAAGAATTTATTATAAAAATTAATTAAATAAGTTATTTTATTTAAAATAAGGGGAAGTATTTAAGGTAAAATCAAGAGAAAAATGATAAAGAATTTAATTAGGAAAAATTGGCGTGTTTTACTAATTAAAATGAAATTTTGGAACAATTATCCAAAATATCCTAAATTAACTTAAAAAGGAAATTTAATTATTATTTTACTAAATATTATTATTTTAAATATTTAACAATACTAAAATATTTTAAATACCCCAACCCACCTATTATTCCTTTCATCTTTTTCCTTTTTCTCTTTCTCTTTCTCTTTCCTTTTTCTTTCCTTTCTCTCCTTCCTTCTTTTTCTTTTTTCCCCTTCTTCTCCCGGATTGGGCCAACCCCTCAGGGCCTAGACCCCCCTCTTCTTCCTTCCGTGCGACCCTACAAGCCTTTTTTTCCTCCACCCCACTCACCCGCCGGTTCCCTTTTCTTTTCTTTCTTTTTCTTTCCCCTAGACCGATCGATCGACTAACTCACCTTTCTTCTTCCTCCTACTCCTTTCCCATGACCTGCACATCGAGACCTACAACCGCCCTATACGCTGACCAGCTACCACTGTACAACCAGCGTGCACCACCTTTCTCTCTCCTTGTTGTTTTCCTTTCCTTCTTCGAGCCCAACAACCCCCGTACCTCCTCATGCATGCCCTCCTTTCTTTCCTTTTCTTTTCCCCAACTAAACATCCCCTGCAACTTTACAAGCCTATACCGCCCTGCCACCGCCTGTCGACTACCCTGCCACATGTGCCCCCTCTTGTCCTCTTCCCCCTCTGTCGTTTCCACCCCACATTGGCCTATAAATGCCATATACCCAACATTAATCGAGCTCCCATTTTCCTGCCCATATATTTACTCACCTTGCGCCACCACCACTTTAGATAACTCCATCACCACCGTCGCCCAACGCCGCCACTCGAACCACCTTCCAAACTCCTCCTTGCATCACCTTCCACCAAACCACACCACCAACCACCTCTAATTCTTCCTATACAAGCCGCCTCGGTCGTGCAAAATTGGCTACCCAAAACTACCATTTTCTTCCATTGTCGCCCCTCGCGTTGCCGTACGCCGCCATCCCCACCGTAGCCACCACTCTCCCTACCTCCCAAAACACCCAGTAGAGTCTCCTCTACCCTTCCCCTGCCTCCCTTTCCTTCTCCGTCCCTCCTTCTCCACCACAATAACCACCGCCTATGCTGCCCCTTTAGCTGCACCACCACCATTCCAACCCCCTCAACTCAAAGCATCCACCTGTAATCTCCCGAATTTTTAAAAGCCTATATTTTAATAAATAAAATTTATTTTGGATAAATTAACCTTTAAATATTTTAATTTAATTATTTTGTGTATTTTTGAGTATATAAATTTAGATATAAATATTTAATAAATTAAAATAAATATTTTATTATTTTATCATACCCTTTTTATTAAATAATTTCCCAAACCATTATTTTACTAAATTATTCTTTTAAACCCTTATATTTTAATTATATTAAATTAAATTATTAAATAAATTTATTACCCAAAATTATTCTATTTTACTATTTTATTCAATTTTCCCTTTTCTTTTCTTTTTTCCCCTTTTTCTTTCTCCTTTTTCTCTTTTCCTTCTTCCTCCTTTTCTTCCTTGGGCCGCCGGTGGCCTGCCCTTCCTCTCCCTACCATGCTAGGTCGTAGGCCCAATCTCCCCCTCCTCCCACGTGAGCTGGTCGGCTCCCTTCCTTTCTTTTCTTTCTTCCTCAACCGGGCCGGCCTGCTCTTTCTTTCTTCGGCTACCCATCGCTCGCGCATCAGCCCCCCGACTCTCCTTCTCCTTCTTTCTTTCTTCTTCCTCCATCCCCGGCGAGAATCCCGGCCATCCACCTACAACTCCTGTAATACCCCAAATATTTCGAAAACTTATATTTTAATAAATTACTTTTATTTGGAATAGAATTGCTTTTAGATTATTTATTTTAATTATTTTATGGATTTTAGAGTATGTAAATTTGGATGAAATTATTTAATAAATTAAAAATAAATATTTTGCTATTTATCATATTTTTTTTATTTAAATAATTTTCCAAACTAATATTTTACCAACTTTATCCTTGTTTAAACTAAAATATTAGATTATAATAAATTAAATTATTAAATTAAATGATTTATCAAGAATATTACATTTTATGATTTATAAATTAATTTAAATTATTTTCCTATTTTTCCATTTCCTCCTTTTACCTTTTTTTTTCTTTTCTTCTCTTTTTTTTCCTTCTTCCCCTTCCTTGGGCCGTCTGCCCGGCCTGCACAGCCCCTCTCCCCCGCACGATTGGGCCAGGCCGATCTTTCTCCCCCTCTCGCGCGGGCTTCTCCCTTGCCCCTCGCACGCCCGCCCAGCACAGCCCGGCAGCCTTCCTTCGTTTTTAAATTTCCCTGACCGGCCGGTTCAGCCTCATTTCCTTTCCCTTCGACCGGTCGGCTTCTTCTTCTTCTTCTTCCTTTTTCGTTGCCACCATGCCCGACCACCGCCTGCAACCCGACCACCACCTACCTCCCTGCCCTCTCTCTTCCTCTCTCCCCCGTCGTTTTCTTTCCTCATTCGAACCCAACCAGCCCTGGACCACAGCCTCGCGTGCCCCGGTTTTTTTCCTTCTTCTTCCCCGTCTTCCCCTGCCACCCGACCACCACCTGCCATTACAGCACCGATCGGCCAACCTTGCCTCCTCTCTTCCCCCTCTTCTTTTTCTTCATCTCCCAAGCCCCTCATTCGCACTTTTTTTTCGAGCCTATCATCCTCCCCCGAGCTCCCTTTTCTCTCCTTCCTTCTCCCTCCATTCTCCCCCGGTTTTTTTTATCACCACCTCCCGCCGCCGCTCGAACCACCAATACCAACCCCCTGCGCCGCCTTCTGCCACTGCCTACTACCACCCTGCACCACCACACAGCCCCTTCGAGCCCTACACTTCCTCCCTTCTCCTCCTTTTCCTTTTTCTTCCCAGATTTTTCCCCTTACTGTCGAGCCACCTGCAACCGCCTCTACCACCGCCGTCCGGCCACCTCTGTCGCCACCCAACCCACCGTTCGACACTCTGCAAACCCCTCTACGACCGCCATCCATTATTTGGCCGAAACCAACCATTGCACCCCTCCATCTTTCCCTCCACTTTTCCTTCGTTCTCAACCCTTCCACCTCGACCCACTTCGGCAGCCACCATCGCCGCCTTGCCGCCGCCGTCTCCGCCGCCCTATGCCGCCTTGAAACCGTCCTTTGCCTCCACCTACACCCCCTCTACACTCCTGCACCATTCCCCTGCCTTAGAACCTCCCCTAACCACCCTCTTTTCTAGCCTAAAGACCCTAACCCGAAAATGATGAATCTTGCTTCCTTCACCCCCCTTTGAACCCTTCCACCCCTTATTTTTGCATGAAACTCACGCTGCCCATGCAGCGTGAGCTCCCCTTGGTTTTAAAAATTGTTTGGATAATTTTTAAGGTAAAATGGTATTTTATGTTAAGTGTTTTATTAATTAAAATTTATAAAGTTTTATGCTTTGGTTCTTATTTCTAACATAAACATGATGGATATTATTTTTAGGTGTTGAGTTGCTAAATATGCTTGGTAAGATTTGATATTTTGCGGGATTAAGGTAACCGTTAATCCTCCCTTAAATATATGAAAAATGCATGCTAGCACATTTAGGGTTTAGCATGATTTTATGCATGTTTTGTATGATTAGCATGATATGTTTATGGTTTCTTATATTGTTTGTTAAAAAGAAAAAAAAAGGCATGATAACTTTTATGCTATATGTAGGTATGTTAAATAAAGAAGGAATTGGAATATGGATAGAAATGTTAAATACTTGTTTATGATGTACCATGTTGTTAATGCATGAATGATGTTATTGTTTAAGGGTATTTTAGTAATTATGCTTATGAGGTATATAAATCAATGTGTGTAGTTGCTAATGAGTATTATGTTGAAAAATGACAAGTTGGTGGACTTAGATAATAAAAAATGAAGTATTAATATCATTATTTTATGTAGTGTTAGAAAATTCATAAAAATGGTGAATAAAGGGGTTGAGTGGAAATTTTATAAGTGGAAAAGGGTATTTCGGTAATTTTTAAGATAAAAGAATAATATGAAAATTTTATGATTAAACGGTTAAATGATAATTTACAAGTAAAGGATAAAATTGTAAGTTGTGAGAAAGAAGGGTAAAATGGTAATTTTGGAAGTAGGGGTAAAATAGTAATTTTGGATGAAGGAGGGCATTATGGTAATTTTGGAGGTAAAGGGGCAAAATCGTAATTTCATAAGTAAAGGGTAATACGGTAAATTGTATAAGTGAATGGCGAAGTGGAAATTTATAAGTAAAGGGGTAATATGGTAAATTGGAAAGGAAGGGCAAAATGGTAATTATGTAAGGAAAGATAAAGATGGTAATCTGGATGTGAAAGGGTAAAATAGTAATTTGTAAAGTAAAAGATGTATGGTGGTAATTTTCATAAATAAAAGGATATTATGGTAAAATTGGATGTAAGGGGTAAAATGGTAATTTGGTAAATGAAAGGATATTATGGTAAACTTGGGAGTAAGGGGTAACTTGGTAATTATGATAACGACAAAAGATAATTTAGCAATTAAATTATGATTGTAGAAGGGCAATTGGATAAGTATGATACTATAGAAGGGTAATTTGGTAAATTAACCAACTAAAGGGCATTATGGTAATTTTAATAATGGAGAAGGGTAATATAGTAATTTTGATTATGAAAAAGGGTAAATTAATATTGGTGATTATGAAGAAGAGTAAATTGGGATTTGTGATAATTAAAAAGGGTAAATGGCAATTAAAATAATTGAGAGGGGTAAAATGGTAATTAGGATAAAGGAGAAGGGCAACTTGGTAATTTGTTCAACTAAAGGGCAATTTGGTAATTTAGTCGATAAAAGGGTAAAGTGATAATTGTTTAACCAACTAAAGGGGCAAAATAGTAATCATGATAATGAAGGAGGGTAATTGAGTAATTTATCCAACTCAAGGGCAATTTAGTAATTATAACAAAGGAGAAGGGCGATTGGGTAATATGACCAACCAAAAGGGAAATATGACAGGTGTAGTAATTATAAGGGGTGAACGGTGGTCTAAAAAGTGTAGGAGACAATTTGGTAATCTAAAGTGGACAAGGGGTAATTTGGTAATTATGCAACCTTAAGGGTAATGTGGTAATTTATCAAGTAAGGAATGGATACTTAACAATTATATAAGTAAAGGGCAAATGAGTGGTTTGTACCTGCCATGCCTTTGATATTGTGGAATATTAATATGATTAAATAGTGCTGATTAGCCAAGTAAGAGTATCTAATGATTAGTATGGCCTTGATGGTTTCTCTGTGACATCCTGGATAATCCTCTGAATAAGAAACGATTAATGATATCGAAACGATTGAAAGTGAATAAGTATCGGATCATCGTGCTTTCTGTGATCACCTTAATTAAGACACTATTACTTAAAGTGAAAGACCTCGAGATCGGGAATGGTGACTCCTTAGGGGTCGCTACCCTAAGGACGTGGTTTAGTCCACGATTATTCTGGTATTTGCTGGTGTACCTTTGTGCCCCAGCCAGGCCCTATATCTTACTCTTCCTAGCTCTACGGACCTAGTTAGGGGGTATGCATACTTATGGATTAGGTGTCCTTGTCGGTAGGGTACTGAGTTAGCTTTATGCACCAGTACGACCAGGGTACCTTTGCGTCCTTGGGTTCACGGTTGAAGGGTACTAAGTAGCTGATATGCACCGGTACGACTGGTGTACCTTTGTGTCCCGGGTTATCGATCTCCCAATCGAGGCAAATAAATATGATTGATGTGCTGATTAACGAAAGGAAAGATACGATAATTGAAAGTGGAATATTAATGAGCCGGGCCTAGTGATTTATGATATTGCGTACCGGTCCACCGGTTATAATAGTGGTCCAGGAGCGTGTTGCCCTGGTATGTGATATTGCGTACCGGTCCACCGGTTATAATAGTGGTCCAGGAGCGTGTTGCCCTGGTGTGTGATTATGAGTACCGGTCCACCGGTTATAATAGTGGCCAGGAGCGTTGTGCCCTGGATGATGATTTTATATATATTCCGGTCCACCAGCCAAAATAGTGGGGGTCCCGAGCTCAATAAAATCAGTTTTGTATGGGAATAAGATTATGGAAAAATACTAATCACTTATAGTGGAACACCATGTGAGTCGGGGCCAGACCGGTCCACCGGCAAATAATAGTGGTCAGGTGCGTTCTGCCCTGTGTGTTTATCTTCCGGTCCACCGGCAATAATAGTGGTCAGAGGCGTTCTGCCTGTGTGTTGACTTCCGGTCCACCGGCTATAATAGTGGGGTTTTCGTACTCACATGGACATAAAATATGATATTGATGGATTAATGACAGAATAATGGCTTAAGGCCCAAAGTATCGATCGTGACTTATAAGGTATTATGTTTGTCATTGTTATGGTTGCATCTCTCATTATTTATATATGCGTGGCTTGCATTATGTGTCGTATGCTGGCCTATCTTTAAGTGTGGTATTAAAGGGTTACTCAGTACCGTAGTACTAAAGGGATTCCCTTTATGGGGCCCCTGCCTATTCAATGGGCAGTGCCCTTGCAGGTATTTTCAGGTGCTACTCAAGTGGGTTACGGGAAGGAGAATAAGGAATTTTCCGGTATCATGGCTTTTTCTCTTTCTCATTTAATTTCTCGGTTTTAAATGTTAACGTTGTTAAAGTAACCACCCTTGGTGGATTTTATTCCAGAAAACGATTTGATGCGCTACTCTGATTTAAATATGCTGAAGCTTGCAATTTACTCTGATTTATTCATGTTGAATGTCTTTCGAATTGTATTTCATTTTCTTAGCCTTAGCACTTGGTACTGGAACGGTATGAGTGAACCGGTCTGGTACTAAGTGTGGCGGTAATACTCCCAAAGTTCACGTTTTGTTTATCTGCTTCCGCTATTATCTTTTAATAAAACGAAATTTTTCAGTAGTGAATTTTGGGGGTGTTACAACTCCCTCTCCCCATTTCTTCCCCCTATCTCCCTCTCTCCCTCTCGTCATTTTCTCTGCACCATCCTTATCCCACCATCCCTGTCTCCCTCTCCCTCTCCCTATTGTCGCCATCCCTTCTCCCTCTCCTTGCAACTCCTATTTCCCTACCTGTAACACCCCAAAATTTACAACTGAAAAATTTTGTTTACAAAGTTAAGTGCGGAAGCTAAAACAATTAAAACAAAGGGTGTTACCGCCACACTTGGTACAAGTCTGGTTTCCTCTACCATTCTCATACCAAGTGCTAAGGCTAAAATCATAAATCCGCTTAAATTAATGTCATGATTACAGAAATCAAGATAAAGAGAACGTTAGATAAATACTGCTAATTAAAAACGACATTAACAGTTTACAAAACTCGAGAGAGAAATTACAGGAGGACACGAGGGTCCAAATACAACCAAAAATAAGACAACAAAAGAAACACCGGATAGTCCTATGCTTCCAAATCCGAACTATCAGCATTTGACTGAGCTTAGAGGCTGACCTACAAAGTCCACTACCCATTGAATAGGCAGGGGCCAACAAAAATGAACCCTTCAGTACTACGGTACTGAGCAATCCTTTATACCAAACTAATACGATAAATCAACATGGAACACATGCAAGGCATACAATTAACATGGTATAGGATATATACATATAAATACGATGATTGAGATACAATAATCACTCAGATGATCAATTTCCATCAAGGTCACGTATTACTCATTTTGGTTCATTTGAAACAGCCGAACTTATTATTGAATATCCCAGAAATACTGTCTGAGTAATAATTAAAACCCAACTTCAGCATAATTCATTTCTCAGCATAAATCCCAAATAATCACATACATCACAGGCATGTTCACAGATATAATTTACTAAGATTCATATCATCCTAGGAATACTTACAGATACAGCATAATAAGTCCATAATGTCAAAGGTAAACTTACAAATATAGCATAATAAATCCATAACATCACAGGTAAGCTCACAGACATAAAACCAACATAGGTAGGCACGAAGACTGCTACCAAAACCACAGGTAGGCACAAAGGCTACTACCGAAACCACAGAAAACCTCAGGTAGGCACGAAGGCTGCTACTGAAAGTACAGAAAACCTCAGGTAGGCACAAAGGCTGCTACCGAAATCTCAAAAAACCTCAGGTAGGCAGGAAGGCTACTACCGAACCATAGGTAGGCACGAAGGCTGCTACCAAAAACTCAGGTAGGCACGAAGGCTACTATCAAACCACAGGTAGGCACGAAGGCTATTACCGAACCATAGGTAGGCACGAAGGCTACTATCAAAACCTCAAGTAGGCACGAAGGCTACTACCGAACAATCCAATAATCCGATAATCATTATTTCCATCAAATCATATCATTTCTATTTTTATTTACTTTCTCGAGGGGCGATTAATCAACCTGAAGACACAAAGGTACTCCAGTCATACCGCCGCAACAAGGCAACACAGTATCCTACCGACTATCAACCCAATGACGCAAAGGTACCCTGGTCGTACTGGTACACGAAGGTAACACCGTACCCTACCGACAAGGACACCTAATACATAAGTATACATACCCCCTATTAGTCCGTAGAATAGAATAGAGTAAGATGTAGAGCCTGACTAGGGCACTAAGGCATACCAGAAAAAATCAATATCAACCGTGGGCTAAACCACGTCCTTAGGGTAGCGACCCCTAGGAGCCACCATTCCTGATCTCGAGGTCTTTCACTATAAATATTAGTATTTTATTAAGGTGACCACGAAATCATATATAATATAGATAAATTCAATTCTCATACTTAATCGTTCTTACTTATTTCCAATCATCCAAGACAAAATATAATCAAGGTCAAGTTCGAAGCCAACATTAAAATATACTAAGGCCATCCTAGACTCAATTATTCATATCTGGATACTTTAAGTTGAAACAGACCAAAATACCCCTAAGACTAAAAATTCCAAGATTATCATCTATGTAAATACTAATTCCATTTTATTTATTCATTTGCCATGAAAAGGCTAAAACACCATAATTAATTTATTCATTACACAATTTAAATTATCAGATATGTCAAATGACCATTTTACCCTTATATATAATTTTACACATAAATTCATTTCCACACCTTTAATCCATCCAAAACACATACTCACATACTCAACAACAACTAATACATATTATACATGATTTTTAAGATAAATATCATAATACATAAAAATGACTAAATTGCCCCTAGGGCACACATCCATAATAATTATTCCATAATTATATCTAAGCATGCTCAACCTATTATTTTATACATAATTATCATACAAATTATTTTTCCATCAATAGAGTCATTTTAAATCATACTTTCATACCTGACATAATTAATATTAGATAACATGCTTATTTTATCAATTTTTATAATAATAATTATTAACACATAATTATATCGAAATAAATCATGCTTAACATATTTCATCAACCAAAAACCCTAATGTGCTATCACGTAATATTTATAATTTTTGTAAGGTATAACGGTTACCTGAATTCCAACAAAAACGCAAAAATAGCGGTATCCTACTAAATTTATCGGATCCCGCTAATCAACCTTTTGTACCTAAAAATAATACCAAAATTATCAAATTAATATCTATCAGATAAAATAATAATTATAATATAAAAATATTTATTATTCAAAAATTACTAAAATACCCTTACACTTAAAATAGGTACCAATATTATATATATATATATATATATATATATATATATATATATATATGTATGTATGTATGTATGTATGTATATTTAAATTACACACAACTCATGCTACATGTGCATCGTGAGCCATGTACGCATGAAAAAAAAAACGAAGGGCAGTGGGGGTTGGTCGGTAGGGTAGGGAAGGAAAAAGGGGGGCAGAGGTGGTGGTTGGCCGGCGGTGTAGGGCGTTTGGAGGCTGGCGGGGCTGGGTGGCAGCTGGTGGTTGGTGGCTGCTACAGCTGGGCGACGTCTCTGTTGGGTCGAGGGTGATGGGCTTGCACGGGAGAAGGGTGGCTAGGTTTTGGGTGGCGTAGAGGGTTGGGGTTGCACAAAATGGTGGTGGTTGGGCTGGGAAAAATTCAAAACAACCAGAGAGAGAGAGAGGGAAGGGGTTGGGAGGTGATGGAGAGGAGATGGTGGTGTTATGGGGGAGGCAGAGCGGCAGCTAATCGAGTTGGTGTTAGCTGCGTGAAATGGTTGGGGAGCTGGATGTAGAAGAAGGAAGCATGTAGAGGGTGGAAACTGGGTTGGCTACAGTCGAGCGATGGTGGACGGTTGCTGTGCGGTGAGGGAGCTGGGAGTAGGGGCTGCGATGGTGGTTGCTGGGGTGTGGTGTTGGGTTCGGTGGGAGAAAAAAAAAGGGTTGTAGGGTGTAGTGCGCTGCTGGGTGGTGTTGGTTTGGTGAGGGAGTGGTGGTGTTACTGGATGAGAGGGAGGTGCACGGGCTGCATGCGATGGGCATGTAGAGAGGGCCTGTTCGGTGGCTGCGTTGGACGGGAAGGCTATGGTGGTGCTGGGATGGAGGAAGTCGGGCGATGGAAATGGAGGGGAGATGGGATGGTGGGATGGTGGTTGTTCGAGGCAGGTAGGATGAGAAGGGAAGTGAGGCTGCAATGGGAGTGTACTATGTAGTGTATGCATGCGGTCATGTATATATGAAATGAAAAGGGAGGGGGCTGTTTGGGTTGGTTGGGGTTGGTTCGGTGATGGTGTCGTGTGCGTGTGTATTTGTGTATAATGTGCAGAGTGTGTAAGAAGTATATAGTGTGGATATCTGTGTATAAATGCACACAGGAGGGGACAGAAAAATCTTCCAAAGAAATGTTTGGGTAAGGTAGAGGGTAAAGTAGGAGGTAAATTAGTAGCACCATATAGTAGTTTATTTATTTAGTTTAAGATTTAATTTAGGTAGATTAAAATAGTTCGGAAAAAATTATCCAAATCAGAATAGATTTTAAAAATAATCGGAAAGAGTAAAATAATCAAAAATAATTCTTAGAAAATTATTTTTAGGTTACAGATTAAAAGATTATTAATAAAATAATTAATAATAAGATTTACGGGTAAAAACTAGGATTAATCTAAATAACCTAATCTCTATAAAAAGTTTAACCTAATTAAATTTATACTTAAACCGTTGAAATAATACGAAAAATAATAATACTTTGAAAATTAAACCTCCTAAAATAATAATAATAATTAATCCTACGATTATTAATTTATAATTATGGTTTTGAAAAACGGGGTATTACACTACCACCTACTACCACCCTCATGCTCCCTATCCCCTCCTCTCTCTTTCTCTTCTTTTTATCCCCCCTTCCCTACCTCATTCTATGATTTTTTGAGCCCTATATGCCTTGCCTGAGCCTCCTCTTTCTCTCTTTCTTCTCCTCCCCTCCCTCCCTCTGTTCTTGTTTTGTCGCCCATCTCTGCCGCTTTCGTCGCCTTAAACACCACCTGCACCACCCCTGCCACCCTCTACCTCACCCCCGAACCATCACAACCCCCATTAATCCACCCCGCAGCCTCCTTCCTCCTCCCCTCTCCTTTTTCTCTTCTTCTTCTCCCTTCTCGGCAGCCACCCTGCACTGCCACATTCTGCCGCTGTCCCGCCACTTCCACCACCACCTAAGCCACCTTATTACTCCCTACAACCCCCTCTACCACCCCCAATCCTATCTTACCCGAAAACACCACCCAAAGGCCTTCATTTTCCCTCCTCATTTTCCTTCCTCACCAGCCTTCCATTTTGACCCCTCCTCGGCCGCCACCTTCGCCGCCTTTCTGCCGCCGTCTCTGCCACCTTTAGCCACCTTCAACCCATCCCCGAACACCACCTACACCCCCTCTACACTTCTGCACCATTTCCTTGCCCCAAATCCTTCCCCATCATGTCTTTTTCTTGGCCCCAAACCTCTAACCCGAAAATGCCCATTCTTCCCTCTTTTCACCACCTTCGAGCCCCTCCTCCCCAATTCTTTGCATGCAGCTCATGTTGTTTGAGCAACATGAGTCTCCGTATTTCTTGATTTAGTTGTTTAATATTTTTAAGGTATAATAATATTTTAATTTAAGTATTTGATTAATTAAGTGTTATGAAGACTTATACTTTGATTTTATTATTTCTAATGTAATAAGTCTTGATATCATTTTTAGGTATTGGTTTTGATAATCAAAGCTTGAACCTTTAACCGGAATACTAGTAAGGTTCATTTTTGCGGGAATCGAGGTAACTGTTAAATCCCACTTAAACGCATGAATTAACGTATGTTATCACATTAGGATTTTGAACATGTTATTATGCTTAGTTTATGTTGTTTAATATCATATGCACAATTTCTTGTGATGTTGGATGAAAAGAAGCATGTTAGGTTATGTATGGAAATATTATTTGAAGTGAGAGTTTGGCTGTTAATGAACTGTTAAGTATTATACTATTGTGGTGTTTAATTCATGGTTAATATTTTGTGAGCCTTAGGGGTATTCTAGTAATATATATCATTTACGAGAATATAGCCTAATTTGTGTGGGTACTAAAAGTATGTATTAAATATATTAGTTGTGGATGAGGTATTATTACTAATATTTCAAGTAGTGGTGATAATTTAAAATGAGTGGAGTAACAAGGGGCAAAATGGTAATTTGCAATTAAAAAGGGGTATTATGGTAATTGTATAATAAAAAGGGTAAAATGGTAATTTTATAACAAAAGGGGTAATATGGTAATTTTGGAATTGAAGGGGTAAAATGGGAATTTTGTAATTTAAGGGGTAAAATAATAATTTTGTAATTAAAGAGTAAAATG
Organism: Tamarix chinensis; assembly: GCA_030549775.1. Taxonomy (NCBI): domain Eukaryota; kingdom Viridiplantae; phylum Streptophyta; class Magnoliopsida; order Caryophyllales; family Tamaricaceae; genus Tamarix; species Tamarix chinensis. The sequence goes on along the minus strand of CM060180.1, from coordinate 64,659,544 downwards.
GTAATTTTATAATTAAAGGGTAAAAGGGTAATTTTGTAATTAAAGAATAAATTGGTAATTTCATGATTAAAGGGTAAATTGGTAATTTTGTAATTAAAAGGGCACAATAGTAATTTTGTAATAAAAGGGCAAATTGATAATTTTGTAATAAAAGGGCAAATTGGTAATTTTGTGATAAAAGGGCAAATTGGCAATTTTGTAACAAAAGGGTAAATTGGTAATTTTGTTATAAAAGGGCAAATTGGTAATTTTGTGATAAAGGGCAAATTGGTATTTTTGTAATAAAAGGGAAATTTGATAATTTTTTAATAAAAGGGTAATTTGGTAATTTTGTAATAAAAGGGCAATTTGGTAACTTTGTAATAAAGGGGCAAATTGGTAATTTTATAACAAAAGGGCAAAATGGTAATCTTGTAAATAAAAGGAATAAAAGTGGAAATTGGAAAGGAGTAACTTGGTAATTATAATAATTGAGAAGGGTAAAATGATAATTTAATAAAAGAGAAGGTTAAAATGATAATTTAATAATGGAGAAGGGTAAAATGGTAAATATAATAAATGTGAAGGGCAATTTGGTAATTTAACCAACTAAAGGGTAATTTGGTAATTAGGATATTAACCAGGGGTAATTCGGTAATTTGACCAACCAAAGAGCAACTTATTAACTATAATAAAGGAAATGGGTAAATTGGTAATCTAACCAACCAAAAGGGAATTATATTAAGTGTAATAATTATGAAGGGTGATTAGTGGCCTAACAAGTGTGGGAAAAAGCTCGATAACCTAAACCGAGTAAGGGTGTAGCTAAGATCAAATGTGTGCTATATGTCCTACATACCTTCAATGCCCTATATAATTTTTATGTCGAGTTCTACATGCTATTATTTTAATTGTTTCACGTGTGGCATGGCTTGGAACCAAGGTGTGTTCATGCGCCCCTTTTAGTATGCGCTGATATGGATATGCTGTATTTTATGATGTGATGTGATGTGGCCCTTAGGGACATGCATGCTAGGATAATTAATGTGGTATTGTGGGATGGAGGCATGAAAAAGAGAAATGGGAGAGAAAGATAACCAAGGGGAAGTAAGTTGGCTAAGGTAGGTATGAGAGGAACTAGGGTTTGCATGGGATGGTTAGAGTCTGCATGGGGGCAAACTTTATATATGGAAAGTTTCCTTGGGATGCGAGGAAGGTAACAGAAGTGTCGTTTGGGTGTCTGGAAGCTTCGGGTGAAAAATAGTATGTGAGACAGTGTAAGGATGCGTAGGAGACTAATCTAGGGTTGGAAGGAAACCCTGATGTGAGAAGGTGAAAAAAGAAAAAGAAAATAATAAAAGTAAAAGAGAATGAGTGGGGTAGAAAGTGAGGGTTGGGTCTAAGGGTCATGACGTGTAGGGTGTTAAATAGTTTGGGGATGTGTAAGGTAGAGAAGGATGGGCCACATAGGCCCAGATTAGGGTTTTTGGTGAAACCCTAGGGTAAGGCGGGATGAGTTAGGATGTGCAGAAGTCTCAAGATATGGGACATGCCCTCCTGGGAGGATAAGTATTTTTAGCCATGTATGTCAAGGGTGAAATACTTTTGAATAAGATACGTTTAAGAAATTAATCACTTAAAGAGGAAGATGTTGAGCCAGACCCAGACTGGTCCACCAGCCAATAATAGTGGCCAGGAGCCGGGGTGCCCTGGAGACCGGTCCACCGGCCAATAATAGTGGTCAAGAGCATTTTGCCCTATATGTATTTTTGGTCCACCGGCTATAATAGTAGGGGATTCTGTGCTCAGCAAACCAAACGTAAAATTGATAAGACATAAGGAAGATACTAATCACTTGTAGTGGAACACCTTGTGAGTCGGGGCCAGACCGGTCCACCGGTGAATAATAGTGGCCAGGAGCATTCTGCCCTAGAGACCGGTCTACCGGTGAATAATAGTGGTCAGGAGTGTTCTGCCCTGTATGTATTTTCGGTCCATCGACTATAATAGTGGGGTTACCGCACTCACATGGACTTTTAAAATATGAGATGATTGATTAATGATGGACTAATGGCCGTAAGGTTCTAAAGTATCAATTATTCATTATGGCCTATTAACATTTGGTTGACTTGTTAAGTATGCGAATGTACGAAAGTGAATGTTACGTATACACCATTGATATCATATTGAATTGTTGAATATGCGAATGTATGGACTTGAATGTTATATTTACACGTGTCGTTATGTATGGATTCACTAGTGTATCATGTGTTACATTGTGAACCTGTTTTTAAGTGTGTATTTAAAGTGTTACTCAGTACCGTAGTACTGAAGGGTTCCATTTGTGGGGCCCTTGCCTATTCAATGAGCAGAATCCCCTTGTAGGTCGTTTTCGGTGTTATTCAAGTCGGCCTCGGGAAAGAGCGTAAGGATCTATCTAGAACTGTTAGGGTTTTACTCTTTCTCCTTGAATTTTGCAATTTTAATGTATACGCTGTTTTGTAACCACCACTTGGTGGATTATATTCTTATACAATGCTTACTTGCGCTACTCTGATTTAAATATGTTTGAATTTCTCGTTAATTGTATTTTGCTCTTTTAGCCTTAGTACTTGGTGCTGGAACGGTAGGAGTGAACCGGTCTGGTACTAAGTGTGGCAGTAATATCCCCAAAGTTCACAGTTTATTGATTGCTTATGCTAATTTTCTTTTAATTAACGAAATTTTTCAGTAGTGAATTTTGGGGGTGTTGCACCACCTCCATCACAACCACCCTCTCACTTCCCCTCTACTAGCCTAGAAATCCCCCTCTCCAACCCTATTTCCTCCTCCACCGCCGCTGCAGCTACTACCATGCGCCGCGACCGCTTGTTCACCACTACCACCATAGGTTGTACCTTGGCCCCCCTAACCTTTAAAAATTATTTATTTAATTGTTAATTATTTTATTTATGTTATTATTATTGTTGTTGTTGTTGTTGTTATCACTATGGCTATTATTATTATTATTATTATTATTATTATTATTATTATTATTATTATTATTATTATTAACTTCGGCGTATCATTGCTATTATTATTATTATTATTATTATTATTATTCGAACCACCATTATTATTAGTATTATTATTATCACTATTGTTGTTGTTGTTGTTGTTGTTGTTACTAACTTTGGGCACTATTATCACTAATGTGAATATTAACATGATTATTCGAACCCTATCACTGTTATTACTAAGATTTGTAGAATTATTATTATTATTGTTGTTGTTGTTGTTTTTGATGTTGTTATTTTTAACCTTGGCTCTATTAATACTAATGTTACTATTATTGTGATTATTCTAACCCTTATTATTATTATTATTATTATTACTATTATTAAGATTCAAACTATTACTAATATTATTATTATTATTAATAGTATTATTATTTTTATTATTACCTATATCACTAATATTACTAGTACTATTATTGTTGTTGTTATTGTTAATATTATTATTATAAGTATCATTGTTGTCACTATTTTGGTATTGCTAATACTATTATTATTATTGTTATGATTCGGGTTATTATTAGTATTATCACTATTATTATTACTATTGTTATTATTGTTGTTGGTAGTAAAGCTATTACCTTTAGTAATATAAGTATTACTAACAATACTTTAACATGGACCGATATAACTACCAAGGCTATTTTGACTAGTAATCGTATGATTAGCTACTTTGAGAATAATACCCTTGCCTTTACTTATAAAACTGCTATTATTATTAGTAACCCTAATACTAGGTTATAATAAGGGTAAAGTAGGAAATAATGATAATATTGGTTAGAGGGAAGTTAACCCTTAATATTTTCCTCTTATAGGTGAATCAAGTCAAAACCCTAAGGAAGCTTAGGAGCATGCTCCAAGCCCCACGTCATTTTAGGTAAGAATGTAGTTAAGGCCACTTGTGTGTTTTATGTACCTTGTCTGCCATGTGTTATGTTATGTTGTGTACCTCATATTATTATAAATGCTTACTTGTAGCGTTGGATAGAGTTAAGGTACGCTTATGTGACTTCCTTATGACGTGTAAAATGATGTGTATGTTGTGCTTATCATATTATATGATGTGACCCTCCAGGATATACATGCTAGGATGGTTAATGGTATGGTATGGGGTGAAAGGATAAAAAGGGGAGAAAGGGAAATGAGTGGACTTAAGGGAAATGACAATGACTTAATTATCTCATGACCTATAAGCGGACAAATAAGAGAGAAATATGGATAAAATAAGAGAGTGGAGTGTACCTTGTATGGGAAAGTCTAGGCTTTGCATGGGATGGACGATGTTTGCATGGGGATGATCCTTACATGTGGGAAGTTTTCTTGGGGTGTAAGTAAGGTAAGGGAAGAGTTATTGGGGTGATTGGAGTCCTTGGTCGGGAAATAGTACGTAGGGTTGTATAAGGGTGTATAGGGAACTTGGCTAGGGTTTGGGGTAGCCAACTAGGATTTCATTGTAACATTTGTAAAATGGGAAGTAAGGTGAAATGATTGGGGTTGAATCCAAGTGATAGGATGAGTTGGGGATAAAGGAGCATGAGTTGTGAGGGTTAGAGAAAGGATGGGCCATATATGTCAAATTAGGGTTTTTAAGGGAAATCCTAGAGGGCAATAGTGAGTTATCCTTAGATGGTATAAGGAAGTGGGCCTCTACCCACACCCTCAGGAGTTGGGTATTCGTGGTAACTAAGGAAAAGGGGGAAAAGGATGTTTGGATGTGTTGGGAGGTGTAGAGGTCCTAAGGTATAGGACGGGCCCTCTTAGGGAAATAAGAGTAGACGAATTATGACATGCATGTCAAGGGTGGAAATATTTATCGAACAAGACATGAATAAGATACTAACCATATAAAGAGGAATATTTTTGAACCAGTCCCAGACTAGTCCACCGGTGAATAATAGTGTCCAAGAGCGAGGGTACCCTAGAGACCGATCCATTAATGAATAATAGTGGTTAAGAGCATTTTTCCTTGCATGTTTTCGGTCCACTAGCTATAATACTGGGGGATTTTATGCTCAACAAACCAAACTTAATGATGTTAAACCATGGAAAGACACTATCTACTTATAGTAAAATACTATGAGAGTTAGGGCTAGACTAGTCTATCGGTGAATAATAGTGGCCAGGTGCCTTGTGCCCTGGAAACCATTCCACCAGCGAATAATAGTGGCCAGGTGTGTTCTACCTTAGATATTTTTTAGGTCCACCGGCTATAGTAGTGGGTCTCCCATACTCACATGAATTGATAATAAGCATAGTGTGACATAAGCATGCTGACTAGAGATCTAAAGAATAAGTTTAACCAGACTACAACATGGCCTCTATAATCTGCATTGCTTATATGTTTTTCTTTATGATCATGCTTGTATTATATGCTTTCTATGTATGGCCTTAGCTGCATGGTTATCTTGCCCAGTACGTAGCGTATTGACCACCCATTTCATAGGTGCTGCTCATTTCCACAAGAAGAGGGCCCTATTGAGTTTGTGCAAGTAGGAGATGTCATCTTTGATGTGTATGATAATTATGAGGCATCGGGAGGGGCTGAGAGTTGAGCTTTGGACTTGGCCTAGGGACCCAAAAGTGACGTTGGCCAGATTCTCTTTTACCTTAGTTTACCTATGTACCATTTTATTTTGGTTTCATTTTATCATACTCTACCTTTTATCCCTTTTGGAAACTCTAATTATGTACTCAATTGTGTTGTAATAAATTTTTAATGCACACTCTGATTTCATTGTTATGAATATTTTAGTTTTTCTATGAATCCTTGTTTTAAATTTGTCTAAGGTTTGGTGATAACTTTTCTTTAGCCTTGTGGTTAGTATGAGACAGGCCAGGGGCTAGGCTTGTACTGATCATGGTGGTAACACCCCTATGCTTGTGTTTATTTGTTTAAATGAAAATTTTCAACTATAATTTTGGGGGTGTTATAGAAACATGCATATGCACAATTTATATTGTGAAAACATGATACAATGTGTATAGTATTTTTTTAATCAAAATATCTTTTAGTAGATTTAACATAAAAAATTAAATAAAAATTATATCATATTAGTCCTAAGATTTTTCTTCATAAATAGAGATACATATTGATACACTTTTAACAAAAAAAATTATGGTAAAGATTAATGATCAAGTATAAAAAATTAGGCGTGAAACCTTAAGGTAATTATGATAAAACTTAACAAATTTCATAGAGAAATAATAATGAACATCGGTGAAATATAACAACAACTATAACAAAACATAGAGGCAACAATCATAAAACATAGATGCAACATTAGTGAAACATGGAATAATAGTGGTGAAACCTAAAATCAATAATGGTGAAACATAAACATAATAATAATGAAACATAACACAATAGTTATAAAATATGAAAATAATTAGGCCAATGCATAATTTTAGCAACAGTATGAATGCAATACTCTGTTCTTTTAGAAAAATAGACTTGCTCAAGGTCATTATTTATGGATGTTAAGTTTCCTTAGATATTTGTTCTATTTTATCTTTTAAGGGTTTTGAAACGCTAAGTACATTTTCAAATCATTTTTCTTAAGACCCCATGTCATTCTTTTTAAAGTTGTGTGTTCTCTAAGGCTTTATAGTTTTTTTTTGTTCTAAAATCTTACAAGACTTAATTTTGATGTGGATATTTGAAATTCTCATATTTTTTCTACTACCCTAGAGTATTTCAAAATGTCAAACCAAGTTATTGGAGCAAAAAACTACTTATAGTTCCTATGTGTATTATATCATGTTGTAAGACCCTAAAAGCACTTTTTGGCTATCTAAATTTCACAAAACTTTAGGATAAAATTATTTATCTAGTTCTAAAAATATTAAATTATTATGCATATAATTTTTGGAAATTATTAGATAAATTTGGATCATAAAAGTCACTAAATTATATTTTTTCCTTAAATCTTATCTTAACTTTATGAGACTTGATCCAAGCCCTTCATTATTTTTTTGTATGCATAAGAACCTATTGTGGATCGATACCAATTCAAAAAATTAAGATCTAATTAGAATCAATTAGAACACACAAGAATTGAGGAGAGAAGAACACTCAAGAATACAAATTAGTGAAATAGATGATCTTATTGATGTGAAGTAAATGTGATTACAAAGTGAATCAAAGAAATCCTCACATAAATCACTCAATTCATCAAGGAATTACAAGAGAACTCAATAGGAGAAGAAGACGGCGCTCTGCTGATTAGGGTTCTAATCGCATGGTAATTATATTGTACAAGACTATCATTAGCGAAAACCAAGGCAGAGAGAAAAAACCAAAAAACACGGATCGTGTTAATAAACATGGTACCCTTGTGTTTATTTTCTGTCACTTGGCCTCTCATGAAAAAAGTACACACTTTCCTGATGTAGAAACACGGACCATGTTTTATGAACATGCCCCCTGGTGTTTCTTTCTAGCTTTGACAATCTTTAGTATTTCGGCCACAACTTCTTCATTTGACCTCTGATTGAGCTGATTCTTAATTCTTTGGAACGCTAACAAAAATATCTGCAACTTTCATGTTCAGTACATTTCCAATATACAAGGGATTCAAGGTAAAATCTTCACATATTTCTAGAATAGCTCACAGTTCTACTCCAAAGTCCTCCGAAACAGTTCACACACCAATCCAAGCTATTCTACACACCAAACATAATTTAACCTTTTACCTTTAAAACATTAACATATAATTATTCCTTCCTTCTTAACCACTCACTTGTTAATGAGATCAAGTTAGCCTTACCCTTATGTCTTCTACAAGTGGTGCTACCCTCCATGCTCCATTTGATTTGATTTTTTCATTAAATCTTTTATAAAGAATTAACAATTAAGTATTACAAAATATAATACCCTGAATTTTATTTAACCCTAATCCAAGTAATTAATATTTTCACATAATACTAATCCCAAGTAATTAATATTCTTATTTTACCTAATCCATTAAATATAAATCTAATCCTAATTTTAGGTTATTATTATTTTATTCTAACCTTAACCTTGGATTATTGATAAATTAATTTTATCCTAATTCCCTAACCTTAATTTGAACCTAATTATAATCCTAACACCAAGTTCTTTTTTCTATCTCTTTTCAGTCCTCTTTTTCTTTTTCCTTCTCCTTGTCCCTATCTCCTTTCTCCTTTTTCCCCTTTTTGGCTATATAACCCCCTCCCTTTTATGCCTTCATCTTTCTCTTCCCAACCCTTATACTATCTCCCTACACCTACCTCCTTCCCAACCCCAACTACAACACCATTAGCCACTCTTTATCCCTTTCCTCCCTAGCTCATGCGAACTGCCCAAAACCAACTCCCCCAACCATACACCTTTCAAACATTCCTCATTTCCACCCTCACCTTAGCTCTCCTATAAAAACCCTTCCGTCCCTTCTTACTTAATTTTCTTCAACCCACACAACTCCCCTTAAACCTCCATCTTCCTTCCGTCAACTTCTCTATCCTTCATTCATCATTATTTTTCCATTTTCTTCAACAAAATCTATGTAATCTTCCTCACCTCACGCTATAAAATAGCCACAAATAAAGGTGCTTATGGTTCTCAAGCCTTGTTGTTTGAAAAAGTTATGCTTAATACATATAGCTACATGAACTATTTATGCTATAACAATCCCAACCTCATGTTGTACAACCGTCACCAACTTGAGCTATTCACACCACTCCACCCAAATAACATCATGCCTTCATGCCACAACACCCCTATAAATGTGAGGAACTCACTCAACACTCCTAGTTGAGTGATTCACTCATATTGTCCCCTCCTTGTTGCACCAATTTCTACCATAGCTAATTTGAGCCTTGAACGATTTGGTTTGCTTTAGTTTTGTTCCATTTCCACCATAATTTTCATTATATTTTACATGGTTATTTTATTAAGTTATAACGATGTATTATCCTTGATTATTAGGTATTTTTTGGTATTCGTAGAGGAGGCATTTTAGGTTATATATGCTTAAACACCATATACATTTTTGTAAGGATACACATTATAACTATGGTTTTATGTGCAATTTATATATTTGTATAAAATATCATATTTGGTATTGTTATATGATATTTTGTATTGTTATATAGATACTTACACTTTGATAATGTTGTTTTATGATATGTTGTATTGTATAATGAAAGAGTGAGAAAAATGTGAATGTATGCAGGTGTGTATATTGTTGGTTAAGTTGTGTTTTATTAGTCAAGAAGGTTGCTATGAATCATTATCTAAATAGGGCTATGAAGTTGGCCTAGTATATATTATTGGTTATTTATTTTCATGAGCATATGTGTTGAAGGTTGAAAATCATTTATATCAAGACTCATATGGTTTTTATGAAAATATGAGTGTTTTGGCTATCTTAAAAGAACTTTGGGTATTATGGGTTAAACATGAAATAGTGGGTATTTTAATGTGTTAAATTGGCTCAAAATATTATAAATATTTTATGTTGGATATTTGGAGTAATTATGGATTACCTAAGTTCAATAAAATAAGAAAATGACTTAAATTAGGATTAGTAACATTAGAAGTAGGGTCACTATTGCATGTATAAAATTTTAAAGTCACACCTTCATTTTCTAATATGTTTTTAATATTATATTTTTAGAAATTTTTATTAAATTTGGTGGCTATGTAATTTTTGTGGAAAATGTTATGCCTAACTTGTGAAATTAGGATTTTGTAGAGATTTGTAAATAGTAATCATAAGGATAGGCTTTTATCGCATGTATAAGATGTTAGAGTTAGACATTGATTTTTGGATATATTTTCAATAATAATATTTTAGGGACTATTACTAAATTTGGTTGTGAAATAAGTAATATGGAAAATATTATACTTACATTGTAAATGAAATACCCCAAAAATCCTAATTTAGAAATTATGGCAAAATGATGATTTATAAGAGAAAATTAAGAAAATAAATTACTTCATTAAATAAAGAGGAATTTAATTGAGGAAAATAAAGATAAATCAATAAATAAATTATTTATAAAATTTTAGACATTTTACTAATTCGAAGGGAAGTTAAGGAAAATTTATCCAAAATAGCCCAATTAATCTAAAAATGAAGTCAATTATTATTCTTAAAATAATTATTATTAAAATTAAATATCTAAAATAAATATATAAATAAATAAAGACCAATACCCCAACCCAACCATATCATTTTCCCTTTTTTCTCCTTTCTTTTCTTTTTTTTCTTTTCTTCCTCCTTTACTTATTTCCTTTTCCCCCGTTTTTCTCCCTCGGTTTGGGCCAGCCCGCAGCCCAAACTCTCTTTCCTTCACCCCCTCGTGCGACCAGGCCCGCTCAGGCTCCTTCATCGCCCATTGCCCCCAACCGACCAAACCGCCCTCTTTTTTTCTTTTCCTTCCTTCTCTTGGACCGATCGGTCCACCCTGCCTGTCTTCTTCTTCCCAGCCCAACCTACAACGTCGACTTACAGCCCTGATTCCGCCGGTATCCACCAGCCAACGACCTGTCATCCTCACCTGCCCCTCTCCCTATCATTTTCTTCCCTCTTTTTGACCCCAACCAAGTCCCTCTCTCCCCTTCCCGCGTGCCCCTCTCTTTCCCTTTTCTTCTCCCCCTTCCCGACCTAACCTGCCATGGCAGGACCTGCACCGCCTGCCACCGGCCGGCCACCTGTACACCTGCCCCGCTCGTCTCTTTCTTCCCTTGTCGTCTTCCACCTCCCAATTGCCTATAAATACCCTCCTTCGATTTTGCCCCGAAACCCTACCTCTCCGCCGCCCCAAAAAGATGAGCCTTCCGCCGCCACAAGTGACCGCCACCGCCACCTCTTCCCACCGGGATCTTCCCTACAACTCCCTCGACAAAACCAAGCCACCACCACCCTCCGCCTTGCCCTTCACATGCCGCCCTAGCCGTGCAAAGTTCCCATCTCAAAACCACCACCTTCAGCCTTCGCCGCCCTTGCGCCGCCTTCCACCGCCAACCCAGCCGCCACCAGCGCCTCCACCACCCTCCAAAATACCCAGCAGACCCTCCCCTACCTTCCCACGACTTCACCTCCTCCTGCCTCCCTCTCCTCCTTCCTCCCCCATCTTCCACCTCTCTCCACCTGTAACACCCCAAAATTCAGTACTTTTTTTTTAAAGCGGAAGCAATTATAATAGAAATACTTAAAACCCGTGAATTTTGGAAATGTTACCGCCACACTTAGTACTAGACCAGTTCTCTCCGACCGTTCCAGTACCAAGTGCTAAGGCTAAAGAAAATATTTACATTAAATTCAAATCAACAGTTCATAAAAGAACTCGAAAGATCATACCTTAAAATCAGAGTACGCATAAACGTTTATAAACGTAATAAAATAGAAATCAGAGTGCGAAATCAAAGAAAAGAAATAATAATAGGAAATAAAATTACATAAAGGCTGAAATACGGCCAAGACACTCTCGAACTTGAGCCAAACACGCTCAACACTCAGCCCCAACTGATATCTCGCCCACCTGCACAAATCAGAAGGGCATACTACTCGTGGGAATGAGCAGCACCCATAAAAAGGGTGATCAGTACGCTACGTACTGAGTAAGGTAACCGAGCACTAAGGCCAACACATAAGCACATAAAATCATGCATAATAATAAAAGGACATAAAGACCATCATCATGTCATAATATCGACCAATCATTCGGGTACATACATAAAGGCCCAATCATAGTCCAGATTAATTACTTAATTAATCTTTTATCGGAATTCGATACACATCATGTCTTTTTATCAAATCCATGCGAAAACGGAAGCCCCCACTATTATAACCGGTAGATCGGAGGCGCATAGGATATCATACCCTAACCACTATTATAGCCGGTGGATCGGATACACATAGGACTACGCGTCCTAACCACTATTCCTAACCGGTGGATCGGTTAGCTCCGGCACGCATGGTGTTCCACTGTAAGTAATTAGTATCTTTTAGGCATTTCAGAAAAATTCTGGTTTGCGGTTGTTGAGCTCGGGAACCCCCACTATTATAACCGGTGGATCGGTTACGCATAGGACATCATGCCCTAACCACTATTATAGCCGGTGGATCGGTCACACATAGGGTAACAACCCTAACCACTATTCCGAACTGGTGGATCGGTTGGTCCCGTCTCAACGATCTTCCACTTTAAATAATTAGTGTCTTAAGTATCTTATTCAACGGCTTTCACCCTAGACATACATGAATCACTCCTTTAACACTTCACACATTGTAACTCATAAATTTCATCATCATGACTCCACTTTAATCACCAAAAACACCTGATACCGCAAAAACCCTAAGAAGTTGCACCAAACCCTAATTATCCACACGAACCCTAGCTCGGTTTCCTACGTACCCATATAATGCTCCACGCACTATTTTCCCTTCAAATGTTCAATCACCCAAACAACACTTACATTACTTTCCTCAAATCCCAAATCAGCATTCCATACGCAAACTTCACTCTCATACAAACTTTACACATCCCATGCAATTATTAACTTCCATGCAAACCCTAGTACCATCATACAACCATTAACCATTATGCAAAACCCAAAATCTCATCATACAAAACCCTAAATTTATTCCACATAACCCAAAGATTCATTCATACCAAACCCTAGATTCAAACCATATACAACCCAAAGATTCATCCATACCAAACTAAGTATCCATCCTTACCAAACCCTAAGTTCAAACCATATACAACCCAAAGATTCATTCACAAAAAAAAAACCCTAAATTCAATCCATACCAACACAAAGATTCAAATCATATAAAACCCAAAGATTTTTCCACATAATACAATTGATTAGATTCTCCCCTTTCATAACCACAAATTAGATTCTCCCGTACAAGACCATAAGTTAGATTCTTCCCAATAAAATCATAAATTATAATCTCCCAAGCAAAACCATAAATTAGATTCTCCCAAACAAATCATAAATTATATTCTCCCAATCAAATCATAAACTAGATTCTCCCATATGACATCATAAATTACATTCTTCCAAATAAAACCATGCAATAGATTATTCCTCATAAATTCATAAAATTAGGTCAACTCACTTCCCTTAGTCAACTTCCTTCCCCATCCTCCTTTTTCATCCTTTCTCCCACATAAAATCATATCAACATCATCACATGCATGTCTTACAAGGTCATACACAAATAATACACATGCCATACGAAAACATACTTCAACTCCACGTCATATCATATACGGCATAATTAATAATCATAAACATAGAATGCATAACATACAAGGCACACAATGCACATTAGCACATAAAAGGCCTTAGCACCCCTTACCTGAAATGACACCGGTCTTGGAGCACGTTCCTACGCCTCCTTAGGACTTTGACCAATTAATAACATACTAATAAAATAACCTTAACAAAATTTTAACTTTGCTAAAGACATAAAAATAATAGAGATATTATAACCCTTGATAATATAGGGTTAAAGATTTTACCCTAATGATAATAATGATACTAATATACTAATATCAAAATTAATAAAACTACTTTCAATGAGAATCTAAATAACAATAACAATAATAATAATAATAATAACCATAATAACAATAACAATAACATATAAGTTTTCAAATAACTAATGACTTACCATTTATTTAATATTAATAATAAAATTAATAACATATATAATAATATTGAAATAATAAAGATAATGATAATATTATTGTTAATGGTTATAAGAACAGTAGAAATAATAATACTCAATAAATAAGTGCAAACGTCAATACAAAATTAGGGCCTAAGATTTTCCAGAATAATTAATAAAACGTTAATAATAATTATTCTAATAATTATAATATTAATAATAATAAGAAGAATGATAATAATCCTATAATAATTAAATTAATAACTTAAAATTCGAAACTAACAATAAAATTGTTTTATTACCACTCTCCACCCTGCAAGTACAATTCAACATAAATTTCTCATCAAATAATAATAAAACATATTAAGAATATAAATATTAAGAATAATAATAATGGTACTTATATGCAAATAATTGAAATAAATTAAATCAAGGCTTATAATAATATGGAAAATGGTTGAGAGGGTCTAGGGTTAAACCTTAAGCTGGTGGGGATAGGTGGCATCGGCGGTGGTTCACGGTGGCGGCGGCGGTGGCCGGAAAAATAGAATAACATAGATAAAGATGGATGTTGGGAAAAAGATAGGGAGAATTGAGGTGATATAAGAGGTGTTTATTGTTGCCCAGGAGGAGAGGGACAAAATGATGGTGGTGGTGCAGCCAAAGGTGGCGGCGCACGACGGCGGAAGGCGGTTTAAGGCTTCGGGGTCAAAATTCCGGCGAGAACGAGCAGCCAGCTTGGCACGGCTATGGAGGCCCGTGCAAGAAGAATCGAGAGGTGAAAATGGTTTAGTTAGCTAGAGAAAATTTCAGGGAAGAAAATGAAATGATTTAGTGGCGCTGAAGTTGGCTATCGGTGGAGAAAAACGCGTCTAAAATTACGGTGGTGGACAGCTCTCACCGAGGGTTTTCGGGAAAGAAAATCTCCAAAACTCCTACAACTAGGCTTTTTATAGATGTTGGAATGGATAATGAGGAGCTGGAGGTCGACATGGAAGTGTTAAATGCAAGAATTTGGGTGGCCGGTGGCAGAAAATGGTCGACGATTCCTTGGTTTCGGTTGAAGGTTCGCGGGGCTGGGGAGAGGAAACGGGCGAGAGATAACGTCGAATAATTATGCCAATTTATTCCTGGAGTTAAGAGGAAGGCAATGAGACAAGAAACGGCCGGTATTATTCACCGTAATCGGAGAAGCCATTGACGGGGTCGAAGCTTACATCGCAGCGACGGAGGAGGAAGGAGGAAGAAGGAAGAAGGAACGGAGGCGGACCGGTCGGCCAGGAAAGAAAATAAAAAGGGGAGACTGGGCGGTCGGGCGCGGTTTAAGGATTCATTAAATGGAACGACGAGGTTCGGGCGTAAAACGGGCGAAACGCAGCGCGCCGAGGACGGAAGAAGGGCGACGACGCGGGCTGGGCCGAAGAAGAAGAAGAAAAGAAAAAGGGGAGTTGGGCCGCGGGCTGGCCCAGTTCGGCGAGAAGAAGAGGAAAAAGGAAAAGAAGAAAAAGAAAGAAAAAGAAAAGGAAAAAGGAAGAAAGAAAAAGAAAAAGGGAAAAAGGAAAGGAGAAAAAAAATAATTAGATTAGGGCCAATTAAATTAATCTTAATATTTAAAATATTTAAAAATAATAAAATTGAAATAAAATAATATTTAAATCCCTTTTTAGGCTAAATTAGGATATTTAAAATATTTTCCATAAATTCCATTTTAATTATCAAAACACCCTAAATTCCTCCAATTCAATTATTTATAAAATTAATATTAATTTAAAATTATTTTCTCATTTCTATTTTAAATAAAATAATTTATTTAATTAAATCCCCAAATTAAAATCTTTAATTTGTCAAAATACTCAAATTCCTCCTAATTAAAAAACTTATAAATTTATTCTTGATCTGCCCTAATTAATTTTCTTTTATTTTAATTAAAATAATTTATTTAATTAATCTTTATGACAAAACCTCATTTAAATATAATATTTAGAATTAAGAATTTTCGGGGCATTTCACCACCACCCTCGGTCGCTGCGCCAACCACCGCGCGCCGCCACCCCTTGCAATGCCACCACCCTCATTCCACTCCCCTTCATCTGTTGTTTCTTCCCCCACCTCAAACTTCTTCTTTTCTCCTCCCATCTAACCACCAACTCCATCTTTCCCCCTCTTCTCCTCCTCCACTGCCGCCGCCGTCGCCGCCACACGCCGCCGCCGGACCACCACCGACCCTAGGTGGTTCTCCACTCATCCAAACCCTAATACCCCTTTTTTATAACCGCTACTATTTTCTACTAATATTAATACTAATATACTTATTATTATTATTACTACTTTTATTATTATTATAATTGTTATTATTATTATTATTATTATTATTATCATTATTACCATTATTATTGTCTCTATTATTAATGTTCTTACTTTCTTACTAATACTAACATCCCCTTTTGAACCCTAACTTTTATTATACTTAACTTTAATCTTAATTTTTATAATTATTAGTATTAACATTATTAACAATATTACTATTATTACTTCTATTATCCTTACTACGGTTATTATTGTGGTTGCTAAACCTTACTTGGTTGTATTATTGTTATTACCATTACTACTAGGAGTTTTATTATTATTATCATTATTATTAGTGTTATTTTTATTATTATTAGTATTATTGTTGTTATACTTAACACCCTTATCATTTTGTTAACAATAATACTACTTGTTCTTATCCATGTTACTTAACTCAAGCTAGTAAATATCATGTGATTGTTAACTAAGAAGAGTACTTGAACCTTATTACCATACCACTTAACATTAACCCTAACCTCATTACTATGACACTATTATTAGCTATTACTATTATTACTACTATCACTACCTTATTGTTGTAATCAAAAGCATTTGAACCCTTTTATTATTCAAGAATATACAACTATTATCATTATCACCCTTAGGAATAGTTTACTTGTAATATTGTGACCTTATAATATTATCATTTCAAATATAACACCATTAATAGACTCGATCTTGAAACGCTAGGGTTTCTATCACTAGACATTAGTGTCACTATTTTATTAATACTAACACTATTTTCCTATAGCTAGCATGAACCCTATTAATACAAGATAAGAACTAATGGGTTTAATAAAATAAGTGTAATAATAAGTATCAAAAATAAATATATTTTGACTACTAATATTTAGTACACTAATTCTAAGGTAAAACCCTAGTTTTTGTATAATACCCTTTTTATTAATAAAAACCCTAATCCTAAACTAGAATAAGGGTTGATGGTACTTGCAAGGGAAACTAATACTTAGCATTTTCCCCTTTTATAGGTAACCCTGACCAAAGCCCTAAGGAGTTATAGGAGCGTGCTCCAAGCCCGGCGTCGCCTTAGGTAAGTACGAAGCTAATGACCTTATGCTATGTGTGACGTGGATGTGTTGAATGTTGTGTATGCCATGCTATGCCATGTATTATATGATTTGTGTATAACTTGTCTTATGTATAGCACAGCTTGGAGATTGAGGTATGTTATATATGCTTCCATGACATGAGCATGACATGTATATGTATGATGTTTATGATGTATTATGTTATGGCCCTCTAGGACATGCATGTTAGGATAAATGGTAATATGATTTGGGAATATAAGGATGACCGAAATAAATGGGAAGTGAGACCACCAAGGGGGATATGAGGTTGACCTAAGTACCTCATGATCTATGTGAGAAGATTTAAGTGGGAGGAATGTCCGAAATAAATGAGAGTTGGGAACCATGCATGGGAGTCTTGAAGTTTGTATGGTGGTATTAGTGATTCCATGGTGGTATTAATGGCTTATGGTGGTATTAGGGTTTGCATGGTGGTGTTATGGTTTGTATGGTGGTATTAATGTTCTATGGCGGTATTAATGGTTGCATGGTGGTATTAATGGCTGTATGATGATATTAGGGTTTGCATGGTGGTATTATGGTTGGAATGGTGATATTAGGGTTAGCATGGTGGTATTAGGGTCTGTATGGTGGTATTAGTGATTTCATGGTGGTATTAATGGCTTATGGTGGTATTAGGGTTTGCATGGTGGTGTTATGGTTTGGTGGTATTAATGTTTGTATGGTGGTACTAGAGTCTGCATGGTGGAGTTACGGTTTTGCATGGGAGTTAATGATTATATGGGATTTGGGTTTGTATGAAAAGTTCGAGAAGTTGCATGGGATGTGTAACGTTTGCGTGGGAGAAAAATTTACGGATGAAAGGTTGATTTGGGATGTAAGAAATGTAATGCAAGTATGATCTGGGTGTTTAACTGTTTTGGACGGAGAATAGTACGTGGAGTATTATAAGGGTATGGAGGAGACAGAATTAGGGTTTGGAGTGATTAACTCTGGGTCGTCGTGATTAAGTAGGGTTGGAGTAGCTAATTGTGATTTGTTGAGGATAATTAAGGTTTGGGATGGCTAAGTATGGTTTTTATGGTAAAATAGGGTTAAGAGTGGGTAACCACGGTTTGGTGTGGACAATTAGGGTCGGTTATGGCTGCTTAGAGTTATTGGTGTTATCATGTGTATTTATTGATTAAAGTGTAGTTATGAATGTGGGATTTTATTAGTTGTGATGTGTACAGTATAAAGAGAATGATTTATGCATGTCAAGGGTGTGATGTGATTCAATAATACATGGATAAGACATTAATTACGTAAAGCGAAAGACTGTTGAGCTAGACCCAGTCCGGTCCACCGGTTAGAATAGTGGCCAGAGGCGTTCTGCCCTGGGTGTTTATTTTTGGTCCACCGGCTATCATAGTGGTCAGACGCGTTCTGCCCTGAGTGTTTATTCCGGTCCACCGGCTAAAATAGTGGAGGATTTGAGCTCGACAAACCCAAACGAATAAGTTAATCCACAGGAAAGATACTAAGTACCTATAGTGAAACACCATGTGAGTCGGGGCCAGTCCGGTCCATCGATTAGAATAGTGGCCAGAGGCGTTCCGCCCTGTGTGGGGCTCCCGCGCTCACATGGATTAATGAAGAATGCTTTGAATGAATATGAATGAAGTAATCCATGGGAAAATACTAAGTACTTACAGTGAAACACCATGTAAGTCGGGGCTAGTCCGGTCCACCGGTTAGAATAGTGGCTAGAGGCGTTCCGCCCTGGGTGTTGATTCCGGTCCACCGGCTATAATAGTGGTCAGAGGTGTTCTGTCCTGAGTGTTGATTTTAGGTCCACCGGCTATAATAGTGGGGCTCGCGCACTTACATGGATTATTAAAGAATATGTGTGAAATGAACATATTATTAATGAGGATAAAGAATAAGTCACCAGAAAAGTATTCAGGCCGTATCTTGTGTGTTATCGCACATTGCCTATGTGATTGTGATATGTATGCTATGTGGTATGATTGTATGCTTGGCCTTAGCGCACCTGCGCCCTTACTCAGTATTGGACCCGTACTGATACTACCTTGATTGAATGGGTCCTGTGATGATCCACTGATGGTGGGGAGCAGACCTCCTATGCAGGTTTATGATCGGGTACTATTTTGGGGTGGAAGGCTTGGCTTGAGTGAGTAGGCAATCCGGATATTGATCCTTCGGGACTTGTTTTATTTAGTTGTACTTTGTGCTACACTTCATGTTTTGAAATCATACTCTTAAGTTTTACTCCTAAACCGTATTCTAAATATTAATTGACTTGTGTTTCGTTAATGATTTATGTCAAATGTCAACTCATGTTTTAATATTTCACACTTGATGTTGTTTGGTTTTAGCCTTAGCACTTAGTACTGGAGCGGTAGAAGTGTACCGGTCTGGTACTAAGAGTGGCGGTAACGCCTCCGAGTTTACGGTTTTATCTTTCGCTTCCGCTAAACCTTTTTGATTTAAATGAAATTTTTCAGTAGTAAATTTGGGGGTGTTACAGTAAAATTAGAGTTCATGGGGGAAATATGAGTTTTTCATTAGGGATGTCCTGATATTCATGAGGTTATATTTTCTGTATTTTTAGTAATTATGTTAAGTTAGATTATGTGTCTTGCATATTTGCATATGTTTCTATATAATGATCATGAGACAAACAACAATGGATAAGATGTTAATCATTTAAAGTAAAAGTTTATATGAATCAAGATAGAGGTATTATGTTCCATCAAAAAAATAATAGTGTCTCAAGAGAGTTTTTCCTTGAGAGGTTCTTCAAACCATTACATTAGTTTAAGACTAGTTTTTATAAGTGTGTTATACTAATATATGTTGGGTCCATTCCACTAGATTATAATAATCACTCTTAAGTGTTTTATCCTGATATATACCTTAGTCTGTTTCACCAAATTAAGAATAGTGGGTTCCTAATCTCAATGTAAATAAGAATATGGATTATGATTATATCTAATAATGGGTTTATGGAATTAGTTCTTATCTTACATCATAATATTTTATATGCATATTTATTATTTCATATAACGTTATGACATTGTGTAACCTTTTTATGACTATTTTGTTCCCTTACTCAATGTGTAGCATACTAATCTTCCTACTCATGAATGTTGCTTATTCCCACAAACAAATGACCTAGGTAATTTTTTGTAGGTCATCCAGGACCATCTTGATAACTTTGTTGCTTATGATGAAGTACTATTAGAGGAGTGATTCTTCAAAGTTTGGTGTAGAGTTGTGTTATCTTGTTGTCGCTTTTGGTTTGGATAACTTTTTAAACTCTTAGTTTCTAAAGTATCCCTTTTATGTATTTTGTCTATTGTAACCTAAGTGTACATCTAAATGTTTAACTAATTTTATGAATCTCTCTCATTATCTATTTATATTATTTAAAGTTTTACTTACTTTACCTTATATTCAATGTAATAATAGTATGGTAAGCCAGACTTATGTCAAGTAAGGTGGTAACACGCAATTATATTGTTATTACACTTATGCTAAAAAAAAAATTGGGCTGTAAATTTTGGGGTGTTACATAAAATTCCAAACCTCTAAGTCTTAGACCTTAGTCATTTTTTCATATTTTCTTTTTTATCTCTTTCCCTATATACAAGCTTCATTCTCTTTTTTCTTTCACTCCTTGTTTGCCATTCTTGCTCCTCTTTTTCTCTTTGATTATTAACTTACATAATCTATACTCCTTTAATATAGATTTTATTTGCTTATACCTAATTAAAAGAGGTTATGTATTAGGTTATTTGTGAGGATTTGTTCCTTAGTATTATGTCTTCTTCCTATTTTGAAGAGGTATTTGCGTTCTTCTTTTTTTATTTTCCATACGTTTTCTCTTACATGGTATAACACCCCAAATTTTAGTACCAAATTTTTTTTATAGTTAAACCATATAATCAAAACATCAGGTGTTACTACCATAATTGACACAAGTCTTGTTTACCATACCATCCTTAAATCAATCACAAAGATAAAATCATTTAGAGTAAAATAGATAAATTAGAAATGAGAGAAGCTTTATAAATATAAATATAAGTTTGGAGATTAATTATGGGATACATTAAAAAATACAACAAAAAGGGGTATCATGGATTGAAAAGTCCAAAAGGTATCCAAGTAAAAATATCATCCAAATAACACGACTATTTGCCCAACTACCCATTGTAGAAAAAGTCACTCCTCCCCATACAATACATTAAAGGCAATAAAATCACCAAACTAGTCCTCATACACTCGCACAAAAGCATCTAGGTCATCTACTCATGGGAATAAGCAACACTTATAAACTGGATGGTTAATATACTATGTATTGAGTAAGGTAACAATACTATCGAGTCAAGGATACATTTAAGTGCATACATTTATAGTACTATTAAGAACAAGTACAAACACATAAAATATCATAAGGTAAGTATTGGTCTAGACCTCTTTATTAGATATAACCATTTTTATTCTTTTATTTATGTTGAGTTCAGGGACCCCACTATTCTTAAACTTGTGGAACGGTCTAAATCATCTATCAAGAAAAATACATTTGAGCGACTATTATCATCTGGTAGAATGGATCTAACACCTCTTAAGGTAGAAATTTCTTGAGCCAATATTCTTAAACCATTGGAACGGTCTTAAGCACCTCTCAAAGAAAATACACGTAAGCCACTATTATCATCATATGGAATGAACATAAACATCTTAGTCCTAACTCATGAACTCTCCCACTTTAAACCATTAATATCTTATCCATTAGGTTACTTATCTCAAATCATATTCTAATTAATGATGATTATAAGGCCCTACTATTCTTAATATGATAAAATGGACCAAAGCACCTCTCAAGGGTGATACACCTGAGCCACTATTATTGTCTAGTGGAACGGACCCATAACATACATTTTAGAGCAAAATTCTCCTTGTCCACTATTATTAAATATGTCGAATAGTCTAAAAGATTTTGCAAGGATAACACACTCGAGCTACTATTATCGTCTGGTGGAATGGACCCATAAAAACCTCTACTTAACTCACATGATCTTTCACCTTAAATGATCAATGCCTTATTCATGCTTGATTTGATAAGTATAGAGAATTTTTTAAATAGGTAAGACACATTACAAGATTATAAGACCGTCCTTTAGGGTTAAGACCCTTATATTTTCCCAAAACCCTACTTTCACACTTTTATCATAACTCTTTTTCTATTACTCTTTTAATCACTAACCTAGTACCTCTTCCTCAATTATCATTATCATCAACATACTCAAATTTCAAGACCTAAATCTAATGTCTTGTATATGATATAATACCCCAATCTCAGCAATTACTATTTCTAGGGCTTTTAAACCCTAATTTCATTTCCTGTAGGGATCAAAAAATCACTAGATTCAATCTACATTCCTAGAATACTAATATTAACAACATATTTGAATTTTATGGTCTAACTATACATGATGCAAGAGCATCTCAATCTACCTAAACCAATGATAATCTACTTATTAATTTTCCTAAAGTTGAGGAGTTCAAAACTCTTCTTATATGGGTCAAAAAATAACTAGACTATCAAGGAATCATGCAAGCCGTACAAACTAAACTTCCTCTAGTGTTCATGTCTCACAATAATGCTGCTACATGACTTATCCAAGTCCCCTCCTTACATGGCTCAAACATGGCTCATGATTTCCACCCACATCCACACCTTTAACCACGTCCACACACCACCCATGTTAGCTGAATAAAACCTATTGGGAACTCCAACAATTATGCAAAAATTATGGACATTAGGAATACCATAATGGTGAGATCAAGGCCCCCAAAACCATACTTAATTCAGGGAGCAAGCAACCATCTACTCGACAGAACAATCGAGCAGCCTCAACCAAGTAGATTAGCTTGTATACTTACCTTATTTAGCTTAGTTTACTTAAAGTATGTTTTTTAAATTTCCTAATGTGTATTATATGTATCCTAATTCTTTTCATAGGATGTAATATCAATCAACTAGTGATGGGGGCTATGTTTTATTTCAACACATAATTAGCTAGCTAGTTGGTGCTTAGATTGCTTTAGTTAACCTTAGTACCCTTAAACTATGGTGATGGTGTACTAAGATAACTTTCACAGTTAGCCATTTTGAAACCTTGGTTGACAACCCCCTCCCTAAGTTAAAAGGGTAGTAAAGTCTGCAAGGGGAGGCATATCTTATCTGCTGGAAAACCTTCCTCTTTAGTTTGACACCTTTTAGTGAAGAGAAGTGTTGAGTTGTTACAAAATCTTGCACCATTCATGCTAAGGTTTGTGAACTTAGTTGGTTGATGCAAGTCCTTGGATTTTTGGCTCTCAAATTCAAGTTCATTTCATCTAGAATATCCCTCATCCCCCTTCTACATTTTTAGGTTTGTTAAAGTCCTTCCCTAACTTCAACACTAATTACTTAGCTCAATGTAATTTGTTATGCATCAATACCATATCACACGTGATAATAGCATTCTCATTTTAGGATTAATATTCTCAAATCAAAATATTTTTATACTTTATTAAACTTAGGTAATTCAAAACTACTCCAAACACTTTAAACAAATTCCTCAACATGCTTTAGATGATATAAAACCTTAAAATACCATGATTCTCATACTAAACCCATATTAACCAAAATGCCCCTATCAATAACAAAACCCAACTTAGCCATCTTATTTGGATGATTACACATAAAGGACAAAGCATGAGAAATATTTTTCATAATCCTTTGATAATTCCATTTAACATTCAAAAACAGAAAAGCATTTCTAGATTTCTAGATCTCATAAAGACCAATAGCATAAAGAGCATGAGATATTTGAAGTTTCACACCACCTATCCTTGTGGACACATTTAGAATACCACGTCAATTGTTACCAAACCTACTACCACCCATAGTCTTCCTAACAGACTGCCAAACATGGCTTAGAATAGGACATTGGATAGTCAAGTGAAAAATGCTATCTTCATGATCACAAAAGAAACACTAAACATTAAGAGAAGGATTAAAATTAGATAGGTTATACTTAGTGGGCAAATGAGAGTGAGAAACAAGCCAAAAGATAGTCTTATGTCTTAGGACAACAGAACTACACCAAACAGCTCTCCACCAATGAACTGCTGGAGCCTTGAACCTTATAAAATCATATAAGTCACAATTATTGAACTGATAGATTTCCTGTTGCAACTGAATCCATGGCAAGATAAAAGATCTTAGGAAAAAATTTCTGTATAATCCAGGAAGAATTGTTAGGCAAACAGACTTGATCAAATGCTTGATGTTTAATATAATAAGAATGAATCCATTTAATCTAAAGAGAATCCTTTTTCTGACTAAGATTCCAAAAAATGTTTTTCCATAGCTGTAATGTTCCAACTTTAGGGGTCAACCAGGCCTAAGCCCCCTTCCTTCTTAAGCAAACAAACAACCTTCCATGCAATGAGGGACCTTTTACTGGGAAGGGCCTTACCACTCTAGAGAAAACTTCTGCAAATAGCTATATTCTTCACTAACAACTTCTTGGGAATAATAAAAACTTGACTCTAGAACATAGTGATCCAAAAAATGACTGATATTAGGATCTGAATCCTGCCTACATATGAAAGCAGATGAGTAGACCAATGCTGAACTCTACTAGTGATCTTATGAACCAAAGCAAACATATCAGCAGACTTTAATTTAGAAGAATCTAATGGTACTTGTAATACCCCGTATTAATTAACCCTTATTTTAGACATGCAAGACTTAAAACGTGATTAGTAGATAAAGTGAACCATAAGATTATTATTATTGTTATTTTTATTATTATTATTATTATTGTTTTTCATCGATCGCCTTGTTTTCTTGAGTGGTTCCATAAATAATAAGTTATAAAAATAACTCGGGCTAAGTGCAAGAAAGAGTAGAGGAAATAAAAAGATTTATGTCGTTAATAATAATACCGAGCACAAGAGGCGAGTAATTAAAATAGGTGGGGTGGTAAGAATAATAACAATGTTGGCAACAATGGCAAACATAATAAAATGGGGGAAGTGATAAAATAATGATAATAATAATAATAATATTGGTCATAATAATAATAATATCATTATTTATTTTTGGAGGAGATTAAGTCTTGTTTAGGTGGTAATTTTTTTTTTTCCTAATATCCTTCTTGTTACCTACTACCTTAGGAGTTTTTTTTTTCTTTTCTCCCTAATCTTTTCTCTAATCAGCCTGCACCTTTTTCCCACCTTCTTCCCCACGTAAAACCAGCCCAAACCAGCCCCAACAGGTCGCATGACCTGTAGCTCCCAGCCATGCACCCGTCACCTTCCTCCCTTCCCATGCATAAGTCTTTTCCAGCCAGCATTATCCCCCTCTTTTGCAGCCTTTCCTCTTCCCCAATCACAGCCCTTCTCCTCCCCCAACCTCACTCTCTCTCACGCCACCCCAGCCTGCAAATTTTGGGCAGCCATCACTCACCCATTTTCCCTCACATCACTCACCACCTGCAGCCTCTACCCTTCGACACTCAACCTCCCATCCCCTAACTTGCAGCCTCATCCTTCCCTTCTCAACCTACAGCCCTACCCTATCCTTCCTCCATCTACCCACCTATTTTTCCTCCTTTCCCATGCCCTTCTTCCCTGCAAAAATACAAGCAAATCAGTCCAGCCATAGCCATCACGTTACCAGCCTTATGCAGCCCCAAAACCCCACGTAACCCCAGCCCCTCCATCAAGATACAGCCTGTATCTTCCCTCCTTCTCAACCTGCACCCCTAGCCCATTATTCCAGCCACCTATCCCTTCTTTTTCCTCTTTTCCCCATGCATGCAACCAGCCCTTTTCCCTCCTCAAAAGCTTCGAAACACTCTCCCCCAAAAACCAACCTGCAGCACCTTTCCCCACTCACCCTTGTAGCAGCCCCTTTTCTCTCCATTTTCTCCCCCTTTTATTTGTGTCCCAACCTGCAGATATCACCCCCTTTTCCCCTCCCTTTAAGCCCTCTAAGTTACTCCTTGCAGCCCCTCTTCCCTTCCCTTAATTCTAGTAAGAAAACAAAGGTAAGTGCAGCCCCAAAACTCCCCTCTCCCCTCCACCGAATTTGGGTTCAAAATTCTTCCAGCTTTTACCTTGTGTTCTACCTTCTCCGAGCAGCCATTTTCCTTCCCCAAGTAAGCACTCTATCCTCGGTAGGTTCGGTGCTTAAATTCATGCACCGGCTGCCTCATTTATTTTTCCTAATCTTTCTCAAGTATTAGCTTGCGTAGGTTGCATTTTGATTATTTTTATTTTGCATAAATATTAATGCTTGTAGTTTGGATGGTATTTTCACTTCTAGGTAACCTCGACCTCGCTTAGAGTATTTGTGGAGGAAGCTCAAGGTAAATCCAACTAATCCATAGACGGTAGAATTTTTATGTGAAAATGTTAGGCTAGTTTTCTAGGATTAAATCATGATAGGATGAAGGTATCAAATTATTGTATGTTTTTGGAAAATGGGAGCATGATGTATTTATTTTCTACATGAATATCATGATTTTCAAATTAATATATGTTATCATGTAATTTTTTTTATATGCCGAAGTGATATTCTTAAATGTGAAAAAGACTATGCTAATGGTAACGAACTTGGATTTATGCTAGTAAAATGAGACGGGTATGTTTAAGGTAAGATGTAATTTTATAAACTATGATTGTGTTTGTGATTTATTTGTGGAAATTTTAAGAGCCTATGAAATATTAAAAATGCATGCTAATAGTGTTTACATGTACTATGTATGATAAATAGTTAGGGATAATATGGTCTTTCGTAGTGCCGAAGAAATTGTCAGATGTGAAGTATCGATAATTATTTTATGCTAGCGCTTCATGGCAAATGGCTTATGTAAGTAAACTCGGTAATAAAAGTGAAAGAAAATGTGGTAGCTATAGGTTGAGGGGTATTTTGCTCATTAAGGCAAAAAGGTGTTCCAAAGTGGATAAATGGATTAATTAAATTAAGTGTTGGCCTTAAAATATATGTTGGGAATAATTGGATAATTGGTTTTAACATTGAATCGAATAATTATTCGGGCTATGGCATAATGCCTAACCCTAGGCCGTGTTGGCTTGGAATAGTTGTGACCTTGTGGTATTTGGATGTGATGTTGTTTGTTGATGGTTGACTAAGTTGAACGTTGTGAACCTCGACTTTCTAAAAGGAAATAATAACCCAGAATTTCATAAGACAATAATTACTTAAAGAGAAAGACTCGAGTTGGAAAGGAATCTCGTGCCTCGGACTTGGCCGCCGAGTGCATAGTTTTGGGCCTTCGGGTCAAGGGGCTCACTTCTGCTCTATAGGTATTCCATACACCCTATAGGGAGTACGCGTACTTAAGGTCTTGAGTTCTGAGGTTTAGTATGGGCGACTGTTATGTCGTGTGGCTTCCTTGGCGAGCTTTGCCCTGGAATCGAGTGATTTATTTTGGTACCACCCTCCTTGACGATCTTTGTCATGGATATGGGATTGTATTCCACTTGAGAAATGCTATGAATTTTATAACCGGATTAGACACCCACCATAATACTTCTATAATAATTGGAATAGGAATGACTTGACCTTGGTGAGATTGCTTGGAATATCACTAACTCTTCTTATTAGGCCATAATGTAGGGTCGTTGGTTAGTTAATTGATTATGAAATTATAAGCATGCCTTAAATGCCTTTGATGGAGATTGTGATCTAACTCGTACTATTAAATGTGATGTGGTTGTGTGTTTCAAAATCGTGGCCTTGCATGTGAGCATATATTCTCTTTGAATTCCGTACTTGCATGATGTTTGCTACGTGGGTATGCTACCTCTCCGGAGGCGTTGTGGTTTACTCAGTACGAGGAAGTCGTACTGATGCTATCACTTTTCAGAGGAGTACGTCCAAGGCATGCGTTGGCTAAAGGACTACGAGGAGCGTCACCCTGACGAGTAGGTTGATTTAGGGAGCGAGTGGACCCCGCCCCTTTTTCCCCTTTCCTTGTAACTTGTTGGACCGTAAGAGTGTAAGGTAGACCATTAATGACTTTTACGTACTCTATTGTTATTTTCTTAATGGTTAGTTATTTAGTTTCTTGAAAAATCATTTGTCATGGATAATATGTCTTTTCCAAAACTCTTGATTTCGTATTATACTTCTCTTAACTTTGGATGGTTTGATTTGTTTTAAGCCTTAGCACTTGATGTAAGGATGGTGAGGAGACCAGACTTATGTCAAGTGTGGCGGTAACACCCACCGTTCTTTAATTTTCGCTTCCGCAAAGCATAATTTAAACGAAATTTTCAAGTCGTGATTTTGGGGTGTTACAGTACTCCCAGATATTTGGAAGGTAACCTACCTTTATTAAAGTGTAAACCAACTAAGATTAAAGTTTTTATCACCTGGTTAAGGTAAAACTCTTCTCAAGGCTGATCTGCAAACCTAATATAGCACTAAAATTATCAAACTTTTTCTTAATTAAAAGAACAGAAGTAATATCATCCATACAGAAAACCAACATGTCATCTGCAAAAGCCAAATTAATAATCTTTAATCTCTTACATTTTGGATGATCATGGAAATTAGGATTGATCCATAAGGATTGCATCATTATGCTCAAATATTCCGTAACAATGACAAAAAGGTAAGGAGACAAAGGGTCACCTTGTCTTAACCCTCTTCTACCCTGGAAAGGCTAAAGGGAACCATTATTTAGTGCCAAGAAGTATTTAACTGTGGAGACACTAGAAATAAGAAGCCTGATAAAATGAATAGGAAAATGTATCCCTAATAACACTTGGTCCAAGAAGCTCCAAATAATTGAATCATAAGCCTTCTTAATATCCACCTTAAGCATACATCTAGGTGAAATACTCTTCCTTTTATACATATGTATCTATTCATGAGCAAGTAAAATATTATCATCATTAACTCTCCCTTTGACAAAACCTACTTGAGAGGCATGTATCAAATAGGGCAATACAACTTGTAAATGAGCAAATAAGATTTTAGCCAAAATCTTGTATAAAACTAAGGAACATATAATAGGTCTAAAATCTGTAACACACTATGCATAAGAGGATTTAGGGATAAGATTAATTAGAGTAGGACCCAAGAAAGGGGGAACTACAGTAGATTGGAAAATGCCTTTGACCAGGATCCAAATATCCTTACCTAAAATAATCCAAGAAGCTTTGAAAAATATAGTAGTAAACCCATCTAGACCAAGAAACGTATATTTACCAATAGACAAAAGAAAATCCTTTACTTCTTGCTTAAATATAGGTCATAACAAATGGTGTTGATGCTCAACAAACATAGAAGGACCCATACCAAGAATAACCTCTAAGATGCAACCTGAAGAAGGAGAGTCAAAACCCAAGAAACCCTTGTAATAATCCAAAAAGTCCTTATTGAAACCCTCAACATTTTGAAACCATTGTCCATCAATAGACTAAATTTTATGCACCATTCTCTTCAATTGCCTTGCTTTCATAGAGGTAAAAAAGAAATGAGAGTTAGAGTCACCTAGATTAAGATATTTAATACCTGATTTCTGTTTGAGAAAGCTCTATTCACATAAAGCTAGATGTTCATATAGTTTGAAACATTGCTTTTCCTCCTCTTGTAGCCTGATATTCTAAGGATATAGATTAATAGCTTCTTGAATAGCCTTGAGTTTTTCTCATTGGTCTTGCACATTTGAAGAGATACCACCAAACTTGGACCAATTAAACTATTTCACCCTGAAATTTAATTCTTATAAGTTATTCTTGAATTTTCTGACCAGAGAACATGTAGAAGATCTACACCACATAGAAGCAACCAAAGGAAGGAAATCTGGATCAAAACTCCACATATCAAAAAATCTAAGCTGCTTCCTGAGCTGATTCATCACAAAATGAACTTGAAATACTCCTGGACAGTGATCAGCGAAAAGAGGAGCATGGAGTTTAGCTGTAGAATTAGGAAAGGAGGATAACTAGTGCATATTCACCATAATTCTATCTAGCTTAGACATGATTTTGTTATTGCCCAAACTTCTATTACTCTAAGTAAACTTGAGCCTTGAGAACCCTAATTCTTGAGCCAGGAGAGAAGCAATACACTTTATAACATCATTAACATCATTCATGTTCACATCATTTCCTTAGTATTTTTCTTCAGCATGCAAAACTACATTGAAGTCCCCCAATAGAATCCAGGGTTTATTGTCCACCTTATACCTTATCAACCAGTTCTAGCGACCCTTCCTAGCTTCACTAGAATTAAAAGCATATATAAACATATAAAAAAAAACATTACATCAGTGGCTAATTCAATCTCCTGTAATAGCATGGCCTTCTCACAAGTAGCAATAAGTTGTATGTCCCAAATACACCAAATCCTGCCATTATAATGATGGGTATAGTTGCTTAACACATTCCATTTATTACCTAATATTCTAGATATAGTAGCGGCCTTATGTTGCTTTATTATAGTCTCTACCAATCCCATTAGGGATACTTTATTCACTATTAGCCAATGTTTTAGCTCCTTTTGTTTATAAGATTTATTCAAGCCCTGAACATTCCAGACCCCTATTATTAATATGATCAATTTTGGAATTTATAATATGAGCATCTTCATTTAAACTCTTACCTTTGCACCTCTCATGATTTATATAATGACCCGACATGGAATCACACCATTGCAACGGTGAGAATCTATTATGAAAAATCCAGCAAGTGAACTTATTCTATCGTAGAGGTAGAAGGTTGATCAGTGATACCTCTACTAGAATTAGAAGCTGCATTATTATGATCATGACTAGATGGCCCCTTATGAAGAACCCTCCATTTCTTTTGAATAGGAACATTTTCTAAGTTAGAGGGCTTAGAGTTCTTACTTTGCTAAGATGGAACCTACTGTTTAGATGCCTTGGTGTTCATATAATTAGAAGTTGAGTGAGCTAAAGAATCACAAGCATTAAAACAAGTAGGCCTCCATTCATAAACCACTTTCTAGTTAACAATTTCTCCATCAGGATCTGAGATCTCAATGGATTCTAATAGATGTTTAGTAACATCCACCTCCTCCAACAAATGAGCATAAGAAATTCTATCACCATTAGAAGTAGTACTATCCATTTGCATCTATCTACCCACTACACTAGCAATCTTGCTAAGCGAATCAACATCCCAATAGTCTAAGGAAAGATTCGGTAGCTTTATCCAAAGAGGCAAAAATTGAAAAACATTCCTTGGAGAATTAGAATTTCCTATGCTAAGCCTTCAAGATAAATGTTCTGTTCATGAAAGTTTAACATGGATTAGCAAGCACCCAATCTCGATCCTCTTAACATTCAAATTTGAAGACAAAAAATCCTTGATCATGCAATAAAATATTTGGTTCCTTAATGATCCGCCAATTCCTTCTCACAAAACCAAGCATTTGTCCCAAATTAGGCTGATACCCTATAATGTAACTAACAATCACCCATTGCTAATCTGCACATCTACCCTCCACCTTATCCTTCTAAAGAGATATAAGGACTTTCTCACCAGCAAGAGATGGAGGGACATAATGTAGTTGGGTAGCCACAAAGGGGATCCTATTTTCGATCACCTTATCTTTTCAGGAGGATAATTCACTAGAACTAATCCTTGATCACCCGATACATTACATAACATACCCGATTCTAGGGCATGATGCAAAGATTCCTCAATCCTAATGATTGTGTTATCAATTACAGTCTTCTTAGTTATCAGATCATAATGACTATTAATTTGAGAAGGTAAGTCAACTAATATTCCATGCATATCACATGCACTTGGTTAAATAAGAACGACATGAATCACCCTATCTTCACCATGAACATTCTCTCTAACATCCGGTAAATCATTATTAGAAGAATCATACTCCTTAGGGGAAGAAGAACTACCCTTAACAGTCTTCTTCCTTGTTGTGCAGGCAGTTCTCCTCGTGCGAGCTATGGAGGAGAGGGAGAGAGCGGCTAGCAATAACAAAACTTTTATTTCATACAAATCTTATATGTTTGGTAACATTATTTCCAAATCCATAATTTTCTCCATAGACTTTATTATACTCATTTCACACTCATCATACCATTAATAAACCCATAATAAAACCATTGTTCACACCGAGGGTTTTCCACATAAAATAACTCTATCGCATAATCTTTACTTACTTATTTTTTATTATATAATATCTACCTCATATTATAGAATTAACAATCATATATTCATTCACATATAACAATAAAATGGTATAACATAAAAAAATACATAACACTTAGCAATCATCATTTCTAAACCACGATAAGTATTGTTACAGAAAAATGACTCTGGTCTCTAAGCACGCAAATTTGATTCCACCTCACCCAGAACCTTGAGAATATCACCTACTAAATCATAATAAAATCACCATTAGGATTAAACAACATACTTAAGGAAATTTTAAGGAAATAAAAGGGTGAAAGAAGGTAGAATTAAACCAAGATAAACATTGTTTAGTTTACCGAGCTAAGTGATGGTAGAAATGATATAAGTATTCATTGATATAGGGACTGCAATGGTGATTGAGGAAGAACAAGGACGGGGTGGTTGCGGTGGAAGCTGCTGAAGAAGGGGGTGTGGCTATAATGAAAGCTACTGCATCAAAGGAAAGGAAAAGGAAGAAAGGTGGATGTGGGGTACTTGGCCAAAGAATGGAGGGGTGCACATGTTGTTTTAGCCAATGGTTATGGGTAATATTTAGTAGGAATAATTGAAGGGAAGTGGTAGGAAATGGTGATAATGAAAAAAGGTGGTAGGGGTGATGTTTTGGTAATGATTGCCAAATGGGGGATGGGGTGTCTTTGGTGCAAATGGTAAAGGTAGGGGTAGGAAATGTTGACGTTGGCTAGTAGTTGGGGGAGAAATGAAAATGGTTGTCAACAGTGGCAATGACAAGGAGGTGAAAGAAAGAGGAAGGAAGGTTGTGTTGGAGGTGTAGTTTTTTTAACAAAAAATAGAAGGAGAAGAAGGTAGGTTCATGTTTTAAATGTGCCTTATATACATAAGCACGGAGGGGGGAGTTGATGGGTGTAGAGGATAGGCTTGGCAGGGGGAGTCATAAACTCAAGGGGAAAGGAAGAGAACAAATAAGGGGGAAAATATGAGGGGAAGGATAAGAAAAAGAAAAATGGAGAAAAGGGAGATGGTGGGGTTTTAGGTTTATTGTGAGGTTAAAAATAGTTTAGGTTAGGGTATTAGGATAAATTAATTAAATTATCATCCAGGATTAGGACTAGGTTAGAAAAGATATTAAAAACCTAAAATAAAAATTAGTATTAGATTAAGATTTATAATTAGGGAGTTTGGGTAAGATAGAAAAATAAATTTCCTAAGGTTAGAATGAAAGTATGATATTAATTACTCGGGATTAGAGTTAGCTAAAATTTGGGGTATTATACAAGGTCTTATGTAATCTTTTGTGTGTTTTGAAAGATTTTCAAGGGATTCTCACTTATAGCCATAAAAGATACTTTAATTATTTTATCTTTTCATTTTTAGAAGCTAGGTAAACCCTACCTACTCATTAGATGGTAAAAGAATGAATGATGTGTGTTTGGATGTTGGTTTAAGCTATTTTTAGTCCCTTTATGTTTTTTAAACTTTTTTTTATTTTATATGGTTAATGTTATGTGTTGGTTTGCATATTTTTACAACATGTTTATGAGGTTATTTAGGTCAACTTTGATGTATATTATATTTATTTTCGAGCACGCTAGATTTATGTTTATTTTGATTAAAGTTAGAGAATGTTAGGGTTATGCTTATATTGGTTGAAGTTTGAGCATGTTTAGGGGTAAAATGGTCAATTTACATGTTACATGCTTTTTATGATTTTTTGGGTTCTAGTGTGTTTATAAAGAGTAATATGCTAAGCATGTAAAGTTTGGTGGCCTAATTCCAAGTATGCTAGGTTCCTAGAAAAATCATTATTTAGGCTCTAAAGGGGCAGAATAGTTAACTCATATATTTTACTTCTTGTTTTGTTTAATTTTAATTCCTAATGTGTTTTTATCATGTTAAGAATGATTAGCTTTAATTTTTCATGATAACATGAGTACGTGAATAGTAAAGAATAGTTAATTTCCCTAATTTAACTGAAATTAGGGTTAATTTGGTAGCCATACCTAAAGGCTTGATTAGAAACATCTTAAGGGTTATCTATGACCATTGAAATTTTAGCCATGCACAAATAGTTAATAATGTAAATATTAATAGGGTATGAATAGTAATTGTTAATAATAAGAAATTTCCTAGCTTTTGTCATGTTGAATCTTGGTATGATTTGACATTTCCATCAATCATGAATAGTACTCTCAATAAATATTGAGTTTTTTATTTAATGAAATTTCTATGTGGCCTTATTTTGTTGTGTTATTACTTATTATATATTATAATTCTCATTAAAAGAGGTATTAAGTACATTTATTAGATTCATGAAAGCTTGATAATAAATATTATTAGGGTGACCCTTATGGTCAAGATTCAACGTACATGATCAGTAGAGTGTGCATCTTGATATTCACAGTGTGATTACTATGATAATTGTAAATGAAACACTAATCATGTAAAGTGAAAGATCTTGAGTTGGAAATAGGGTACTCTTTAGGGTTAGCTACACTAGAGATAAAGTGAGAGCCCTTGATTGGTTTAGTAATTGATTAAGTGCGTTTACATATCAATTAAGGCCCTAATTTACTATGTTTAAAAATTTTAAACATATTAGAGGATATAAATACTTAAGGATTAGTTGTTGTATGAGGGGTGGGTAGTGTATAATATTATGTGTAGTAGTATGGCTGGGGTATCATAATGTTATCTGGTTACATGGTTGAAAGGGTATTATGCACTAGTATGGTTAGGCGCATTATGTATGTTCTCAAATTATCTTTGAATCCCTTTGAGTAATAAAATGGAAATATACGTGTATTATTGTTTAGTAGCTATATCATGTGCACTACGATTGTTAATGAAATGGTTTATATGGTGGTTTTTGGATTATTGGTAACATAGCCTTTAGTATATGTCAACATGGTAGTTACATGTGGCATACCATTAGGTAATAAATTTTATTAAGGTGTATTTATGATATTACATGTCAAGCATATATTGAACTTGTGGTTGTTGTTTTACCATGTGATCATATGTTACTTATGTGTAACCTTATGTTATGTATGATCCATAATACATGAGCATGGTACCTCTTTAAAAGAGTTATGGCTTACTCACTACAAGGAATTTGTACTAATACTACACCCTTTTAGGGAATTTTTTACAACATATAATTGGTTCTGAGGTTTCAAAAAGCCAAGAGGATCATAGGCTTGACTACCTTAACTTTTTCTTATTTGTTTAAGTTATACCACTAAGTATAGAGTGTAAGGGATATCAGGTGTTATATTTTTGTTACTATTATTCCAAGTATATTTTGTATGACTTTGAAGTTAATCTCAACCAAGAATCTTTTCTTGAATGGCTAAAAATCATTGAATCGATTTTTGAGTGTAAGTAAATTGATGACGAGAAACAGTGCCGGAAAGCGATATTAAAGTTTAAAAAAATCGCTAGACTGTGGTACGATAATTTAAAAACGAGATAGAAGAGAGAAAGAAAATCAAAGATTAGGTTATGGGAAAAATTAAAGAAACATTTGAAGAAGAAGTTTGTGCCTCGAGAATACGAGCAAGAAAATTTTATAAAAATGACTACATTGATGCAAGGGTTACTTAGAGTTGAAGAATACATTCAAGAGTTTGAAAGGCTAGGTCTTATATATGATGTCCATAAACGAGAAGAACAAAGGTGTGCACGATACGTTGGGTGTAAATATGAATCTTCATGTACCTGTATGAAGTGTTTGAAGACCTAACCAAGTTAGGCATCAAGTTCAAAAAATAGTTGAAGAGGACCAAGCCACCAAGTAAGTCACTAATGCTCCATATGGTTCGACTTTCAAGGGTATGTCAAAGCCACGAATTTCTCAAGCCACATGTTAAGACCATGCTAGAAAGTTTACTTGTGAAGAAAAGGGTAAATAATAAGTGGTTGATAAGGTGAACAAGCAATGCTTCAAGTGTAGAAGATATGGCCACTTTGCTCGGGATTATTCGAACCATAGGGAATTAACTTTGAAGGAGATAGCAAATATGGAGGCTTGTGAAGAGAATGAAGAACATGATGAAGACTTAGAAGAGGAGAGTGATATCCCAAAGGATTCTTTGGAAGAAGGCTAAGTGGGTTGCTACGTGTTACAAAGGGTGCTTTAAGTACAACCACAACCTTTACTTACTCAACGAGAGAAGATTTTCAAGGCGAAAAGCAACATTGGTGATAAAATGTGTGAAATCATCATTAATAGTGGCTCATACACTAATGTTGCTGGTGAAAAGATGGTGAACAACCTTGGTTTGGAGACCAAAGATCATCCAAGAGCATATTCAATCTAATGGCTCAACAAAGATAAAGACGTATGGGTAATCTAACAAACTCCTATCTCTTTTAAGATAGGGAAGTATTTTGATGATATTTCATGCAATATTCTACCTATGGATACTTGTCACATTTTTTTGGGGAGGCTATGGCAATTTGATAGGAAGGTTGTGCAAGATGGGGTCCTTAATAAGTATGTGGTATGTAAGGGTCAAAAAGAAGTTTAGGTCCAAACCTAATCTAGATGGGTAGGATTTGGTTTTGAGGAATGAAAAGAATGAGGATGTCGAGTGTAGGAAAGAAAAATAGAAGGGTAATATGGAGTTATTGATACTTAAGGAATGTGAGATGAATGAAGCCATTAGAGATGAGAAGATATATTATGCCTTAGTTGTAAAAGAAGTCCAATGAGGGGAGAATGCTAATATGGATCCAAAATTACAACAAGTATTGAAAGAGTATGCTAATATGTTTCTGGAGTAGTTGCTTAGTGGGCTACCTCCTTTGAAAGGTATTAAGAATTCTATTGATCTTATGCTAGGAATTCCATTACCAAACAAACTAACTCATAGATACAATCTAGAGGAGGCTAAGGAGCTATAAAAACAAGCGCAAGAGTTGTTAGACCGTGATTATATTTGGGAAAGTATGAATCCATATCGTGATATGAATCTCCAAAATTTATATTTAAATAATTCTATTAATTGTTTTAAATATCTTTGTGCTTATAATTTTTTTCTTATTGTGTGCTTGATTAGGAAATTAATGCAGAACATAGGGAATGGAATCAAAGATTGCTGTAGCTGCTGAGAGGAATTATTGCAGAAATTTTCTTTTATATTTAAAAAATCCTATGTGATGCATTCATTGACAAAATTAGCTAATGGGGATTAAGTTGGTTGTATGACCCACCACTAGACCCATAATTCTTTGGGTTAGTTGGAATGTGAGATATTCGTCCCTTGGTAACCATGATTAGCTAAATTAATTTATAGCTGATGGAAATTATTTGTATCATTCATTCCTTGTATTATTATGGCATGTAAAATTTGTATTAGGGCTGTTATTATTTTTATCAGCCGTCAAACCGTTGTTGTGCACTGGCTGATTCTTTAGGCTAGATATTTGGGCTGAATTGTGTATACAGACGATAGGCCTGCGATGTGTATTTTGTATGCTTACCTTTGTATTGTATACACCATATAAATATGGCCTCGACTGTATGTATCGACACTTTTTGGCTGAATAAAGTTTTGGATACTTCTTGAAATTATCTCTACTCTCTGCTCTCTCTCGACTCTCCCTCTCTCTCGCGCGATATTCTCATTCACATTCTTCTTGCTTCTTCTCCTCGATCTATTCTTGATCTTCTTTACTTCATAACTTCAGCAGCCGTTGAATCAGCTGCACTCTGAGTTTCTGATCTTCCTTTGGAGAAATCCTTAGGCTGATTACTTGACGAGTCGAACCCCGTGCTCGATTCCGTTTATGATCAATTGAAATTTTGTGAAACCCTTCCAGGTTTCATCATTTAGTATCACAGCCTCGATTATTCGAGCGCTCGTGGTTTAATTTGTTTGTTATCAAGTTTTCTTGTTTTGATTACCAATTTCAACTTTGCTAACCCATATTTCTGAAGCGTGAATCTAGGGTTTGGATTGACAAAGGAAATCAAAGGATTTTGTCTCGTCTAAGCTGGTGACCAAGAGGGTTGTGTTTTCTGCTTCGAAACTACTTGGGAAACCCTAAGAAGCTTTGGATGATTTTTGGCTAGGGTTTAGTCATGATTCTTGAATCTTGACGATACTCGAGGAACACTCCTCGATTGGTAACTTCGAACCTTATCTTGTTACTTACTGCAATTTGTGATAGTCAATTTGTAATTATTACGAGTTATCATTTCTGTTCACGACTAAATAAGTGAGCAGGAGTGATTTAGTTCTAGAAAGGAGTAAGGACTCCAAGAAGAGGGGTCTCTATTTAGTAATTGGGTTAATTGCTTAAATTGCTCGCGGTAATATTGTTTCTTTCTTGAGCTCTTCAGTTGTAATTGATTTAATAATTATCTAGAATTAGTGTGTATTCTGTGTGTTCTGATATATCTTTAATCTTGTCTAGTAGTGTGATATCTTTATAATTAGAGTGATTAATTTGCTATCTGCTTGATTTTATAATAAAGTAAATTGGTTCTAGACTGCCTGTTAATTGTGTCTTATCTTGAATATCATAAAATAAATCTAATAATGTCTAATAACTGTCAATTTGTTAATCAATATGTCTCAATTTCTAGTAATGAATTATTAGAAACCCTTAGGACGTTTCAAGAACAAATGACTGCCCAACTTGCTGTGTTGTCTGCTAACTTAGAACAAAGAATAGGAGAACAGGAAGTAAGAATTAATGAATTACAGAATAATAGGGTAGATACTCAACATGTAGGGGTATTAGGAAGGGCTTCTATGGACCCTAGAACTAGGATTCCACCTGTGACTAATTTAGAAGAATTAGAGGACCAAGTGTCCAATACTAGTGATTGGAGGCCTAGACAGAATAATAGACAAGAAAAAGATGTAGACTTAATTGATAGGAACCTAAGTAATCTTAAGTTTAGCATACTTGGATTCAATGGCATAAATGATCCTAATTATTATTTTGAGTGGGAAAGGAAGATAGAATTAGTATTTGAATGTCATAATTACTCCAATGAGAAAAAAATTAAGGTAGTAGTAGTAGAATTTATAGAATATGCTTCTTCTTGGTATCACAACCTTGTTTTAACTAGACGTAGGTGTGGAGAACCACCTATACAAACATAGGATGAGTTTAAGATTTTCATGAGGAAAAGATTTATTCCAAGTTATTATTATAGGGAATTACATAATAGGTCACAAACATTAAATCATGGAATTAGGTCGGTGGCTGAATACTTTAAGGAATTAGAAGTATTGATAATTAAAACAGGAATTGTCGAGGATGAGGATGCTACCATGGCTAGATTCTTAAGTGGATTAAATTCTGAAATAGCTGATAAAGTAGAATTATATCCTTGTGGGACTTTAAGTGAAATGGTGAACATAGGTACCAAAATAGAAAGTCGGATAAAGAAGACTAAGCAGTATAAACCCCTTGGGATTGGGATTAAGAGTACAGTAAGAAGGAATTTTGGAGAAACTACTTCTGGGAATTGCAAGAATAATGGGAGATTTGAACATAGAGGTAGGAATAATGAGGTTAAAGTAGGAAATAAGATTGAGAAGGGTAGGAATGTTACAACTAATCCTGCTGGTGGTCCCAACAGAACTAGGGATATCAAATGCTTTCAATGTGGGGGATTAGGACATATAGCTTCTGAGTGTCCAAACAAGAGGAATATTTTAATTAGAGAATCTGGAGATATAGAATATGAATCTGAAGATGAAGACTTGGAGACTATTTGGTTAGGGAAGATACTAGTGAATCAGAAGAAGAGATAGAACTTCCAATAAGTAGAGATCTTTTTGTAGTACGTAGGGCTTTAAATAGTAACAAACTACCTGATTCAAATGCATTATAGAGAGAAAATATATTTCATACTCCATGTTTGATTGATGATAAGTGTTTTAACATGGCCATAGATAGTGGTAGTTGTATCAATGCTGCTAGTACTTTATTAGTATCTAAGCTAGGATTACCAACCACTAAGCACCCAAAACCATATAGACTACAATGGTTAAATGAGTTAGGGGATGTTAAGGTTAGTCAACAAGTTTTAGTAAACTTAAAATTAGGGAAATATGAGGATTCTATTCTATGTGATACAGTTCCCATGCATGTTGCTCATTTATTGTTAGGTAGACCTTGGCAATATGATAGGAGAGTGACACATGATGGTTATAAAAACAGATACACTTTACATAAGGATGATAAGAATATTGTCTTAGCACCTATGAATCCAAAAGATATTTTTGATGATCAAATAAAAATTAAATCTAATTATAAGGAACTATCCAAACACAGTTTAGAGACTTGGGTTAGTTCAAAGGAAGTTAAAGGGACATCTGGATTTTATGCTAAGAGTAAAGATGTAGAAAAGGAAATTAAGAGGCAGGCAAGTTTGTATTTGATGGTTTACAAAGAATGTTATGAGTGTCAATTAGAATTAAGTGAGGAAGTACCTACTGATGTGAGACAATTGTTGGAAGAGTATAGTGAGTTATATCCTGAGGACATACCTAGTGGATTACCTCCATTAAGGGGAATAGAACATCAAATAAATTTTATTCCAGGAGCTGTTATACCAAACAGACCTGCTTATAAGGCT
Source organism: Tamarix chinensis (assembly GCA_030549775.1). Taxonomy (NCBI): domain Eukaryota; kingdom Viridiplantae; phylum Streptophyta; class Magnoliopsida; order Caryophyllales; family Tamaricaceae; genus Tamarix; species Tamarix chinensis. Next base: position 64,618,617 of record CM060180.1, on the reverse strand, counting down.
AATCCTGAAGAGGTTAAGGAATTAAAGAGGTATCTTTCTGAGTTATTAAGTAATGGATATATTAAGGAATCAATGAGTCCATGTGCAATTCCAGTATTGTTAGTGCCTAAGAAAGATGGAAGTTGGAGAATGTGCATAGATAGTAGAGCAGTAAATAAAATAACTATTAAGTATAGATACCCTATACCTAGGCTTGATGAAATGTTAGACCTTCTACATGGTGCTGTGATTTTTTCAAAAATAGATTTAAAAAGTGGATATCATCAAATTAGAATGAAACCAGGAGATGAATGGAAAACAGCCTTTAAAACTAACTTTGGGTTATATGAATGGTTAGTAATGCCTTTTGGATTATCCAATGCACCTAATACCTTCATGAGACTTATGAACCATGTCCTTAATTATTATATTGGAAAATTTGTGGTTGTTTATTTTGATGACATACTTATATATAGTAAATCTTTAGAAGAACATTTGAAACATATAAGGATTATTTTGGATATGTTTAAGACAGAACAATTGTATGCTAATTTAGCTAAATCTAGGTTTTTTTTTTGGAAAGTGTAGTGTTCTTAGGATTTGTTGTAGGTAAAGATGGTATATCTGTAGATAAAGAAAAAATTAAAGCTATTCAAGAGTGGCTTGTACCTAAGAATGTGACTGAAGTGAGAAGTTTCCTTGGTTTATGTTCATTTTATAGAAGATTTGTTAGGAACTTTAGCACAATAGCTGCTCCTTTGACTGCCATAACAAAAAAGGAAAATGGGTTTAAGTGGGATTTAGAACAGCAAAAATCTTTTGAAACTCTTAAAAATAAGTTAACCCAAGCACCTGTGTTAAGCCTTCCTGACTTTGAAAAGATGTTTGAATTAGATTGTGATGCTTCAGGGTTAGGAATAGGGGGGCTGTACTTTTCAAAGAGGGAAAACCAATAGCTTATTTAGTAAAAAATTAAATGGTAGTACTTTAAATTACTCTACTTATGAAAAGGAGTTATTTTCTTTAGTAAGAGCCTTAGACGTTTGGCAACATTACTTATGGCCTAGAGAATTTGTTATAAATATAGATCAAGAGGCTATTAAATATTTAAAAAGCCAATCGAAATTAAATAGAAGACAGGTTAGGTGGATTGAGTTTATTGAAAGCTTTCCTTACATAATTAAGTATAAGAAAGGAGGTGATAATGTAGTTGCAGATGCTTTATCTAGGAGACATGCTTTGTTAAATACTGTAGATACCACTTTGCTAGGTTTTTCCTGTATCAAGCTTTTATATCTGGAGGATCTTGATTTTAAAGAAATTTATAAGAAATGTGAAATTGCTTTACAGGGAAAATACTATATATCTAAGGGTTATTTGTTTAGAGAAAATAGGTTATGTATTCCTGAGTGTTCATATAGAGGGTTACTAATTCAAGAAGCTCATAATGGTGGACTAATGGCACATTTAGGATTTCAAAAGACCTTAGACATATTAGTTGATCACTTTTATTGGCCTCATATGAAAAATAGGATGTATTGAAATACTATGTTAATTGTGTGGCTTGTAGACAGGCTAAGTCCACATCAAAACCTTTTGGGTTATATACTCCATTACCTATGCCTAATCAACCTTGGAGTGATGTTTCTTTAGATTTTATTTTAGGCTTGCCTAGGACTAATAGAGCTAAAGATTCAATAATGGTTATAGTGGATAGGTTTAGTAAACTAGCTCATTTTATACCTTGCAATAAAACAAATGATGTTGTGACTGTGGCTGAATTATTCTTTTCTCATATTGTTAAATTGAATGGAATACCTAAGACAATAGTTTCAGACAGAGATGTTAAATTCCTGAGTCATTTTTTGAAGGTTTTGTGGGGCAAACTAGGGACTAAATTATTATTTTCCACCACATGTCACCCTCAAACAGATGGACAAACATAGGTAGTAAATAGGACCTTAGGTAATATGTTAAGAGCTGTCCTTGGAAAGAATCTTAAGTAGTGGGAATATGTTTTACCTCAGGTAGAATTTGCTTATACCAGGACCTTACATTCTACAACTAAAAGGACTCCATTTGAAATTGTGTATAGTTTTAATCCTTTGACTCCTCTAGATCTAAGTCCTTTACCTAATGCTGAATTACATAATTTTGATGTTGAATCGTGCTAATAATATAAAGAAATTGCATGAATCTATAAGTCAACAAATTACTAAGAAGGTTCAAAAAATGGTTGAGAATGCTAATAAAAGAAGAAGAAAAATGGTTTAAAACCTAGGGATTTAGTTTGGGTACACCTTAGGAAGGAAAGATTTCCAAACCTTAGAAAATCAAAGTTAGACCCTAGGGGAGATGGACCTTCTACTGTGTTAGAAAGAATTAATGATAATGCTTATAAAATTGATTTACTTGCTAAGTTTGGGAATGTTAGTGACTCTTTTAATGTTGTTGATCTTAGTCCATTTATTGGCATCAATCAGCTTTCAGAGACGAAACTTTTCCAAGAAGAGGGGAATGATATGAATCTCCAAAATTTATATTTAAATTATTCTATTAATTGTTATAAATCACTTTGTGCTTATAATTTTTTTTTCTTATTGTGTGCTTGATTAGGAATTTAATGCAGAACATGGGGAATGGAATCAAAGATTGTTGTAGCTACTGAGAGGAATTGTTGCAGAAATTTTCTTTTATGTTTAGAAAATTCCATGTGATGCATTCGCCGGTAAAATTAGCTAATGGGGATTAAGTTAGCTGTATGACCTACCACCTGACCTATAATTCTTTGGGTTAGTTGGAATGTGGGTTATTTGTCCCTTGGTAACCATGATTAGCTAAATTAATTTCTAGCTGATGGGAATTATTTGTATCATTCATTCCTTGTATTATTATGGCATGTAAAATTTGTATTTGGGATGTTATTATTTTGATTAGCTATCGAATTGTTGTTGTGCACTGGCTGATTCTTTGGGCTAGATATTTGGGCTGAATTGTGTATACAGACGATAGGCCTGCAATGTGTATTTTGTACGCTTACCTTCGTATTGTATACGCCATATAAATATGGCCTCGATTGTATGTATACTTTTTGGCTGAATAAAGTTTTGGATACTTTTGGAAATTCTCTCTACTCTCTGCTCTCTCTCGACTCTCCCTCTCTCTCGCAAGATCTTCTCATTCGCATTCTTCTTGCTTCTTCTCCTCGATCTATTCTTGATCTTCTTTACTTCATTACTTCAGCAGCCATTGAATCAACTGTGCTCTGAGTTTCTGATCTTCCTTTGGATAAATCCTTAAGCTCATTACTTGATGAGTGAACCCCACACTCGATTCCGTTTACGATCCGGTGAAATTTTGTGAAACCCTTCATCATATCGTGTTCTAGATTTGTTAGTGTCTAAGAAGGATGGTACATGGAGAACGTGTATTGATTTGAGAGCCATGAACAACATCACAATCAAGTATAGATTTCTGATGACAAGATTGGATGACATGTTAGAAGAATTGCATGGTTCAAAGGTGTTCTTGAAGATTGATCTTAGAAGTGGCTACCATCAAATGAGGAAATGGGAAGGGGATGACTAGAAGACAACTTTCAAGACTAAATATAGGTTTTATGAGTGGTTCATGATGCCACCTGGGCTATGTAATGCACCAAGTTCCTTCATGAGGTTGATAACCAAGGTACTTAGACCATTTATTGGGGTTTTTGTTGTTGTTTACCTAAATGATATATTGGTATATAGCAAGAGTGAGTTCGAGCACACACAACACTTGAAGAGGATATTTGATAAGCTTAGAGAAATGAAGCTCTATGGTAAGATAAAGAATTGTGATTTCATGATGGAAAGGGTGATCTTTTTAGGTTATATTGTGAGTAGGGATGGTATTCAAGTTGATCAGTCAAAGATAGAAGCTATACAATCGTGGCATATTCCTACTAATGTCCATGAAGTTCAAAGTTTCCATGGATTGGCCACATTCTATAGGAGGTTCATCAAAGACTTCTCTACCATTGAAACACCTATTATATAGCTTATGAAGAATTGTTGATGAAGATCAACATTGAATGAATTCTGTGTGAGTTCAAGCTCAAGCAAATCGAATAAGTGTGAGTTGTTTGTCATGGGAGTTTTAATCTATTTGTCTGTGTGAATTAGAGATTAATCCATACATTTTCTATTATTCTTAATCCATATTTTCCTGCCCTAATTACCATTAATATCCTACTCTATTTCATGGCTAAACCAAACCCTAAATCAGTATACCAAAACCAAAACCCAAAAACATTCATTTGAAACCCTAACCATCTATACCAACCAAACACCACCTTATTTCCTCTCTTTTGAACCAAAACCTAACCCTAACCCTAAACCATGATTCCAACCTACATCCAAACCCAAACTTTCAACACTAATCATCTTCATCAATCCATCATTGAATGCATAGATTAATTATCACACACCATTCTAACCACCATCACCGATTCACCATCATCATTTTTCTACCATAATTTGAGTCACCATCATCTTATATCCATCACTTTTGAAGCTCTAATATATTAACTCACCAACTTTGAACCTTTATCATCTTATCCAAGAAGTTTAAAGTTTCCATGGATTCACCTCATTCTATAGGAGGTTAATCAAAGACTTCTCTACCAATATAACACCTATTACATAGCTAATGAAGAAAGGAGAGTTCTATTAGAATGATCAAGCGATGAAGGCTTTGAAGATTTGAAGACAAATTTCTTAAATGCACTGGTATTATATTTACCTTATTTCGATAAATTATTTGAAGTAATATGTGATGCGAGTGGTGTAAGAATTAAGGGTGTGCTTTCACAAGAAAAGATGCCAGTTGCTTTCTTTAGTGAGAAGTTGAATGGTAAAAGAATCAACTATTCGACATACAATAAATAGTTCCATGCAATTGTGTATTGCTTGGAGATGTAGAGTCATTACTTGAGAACAAAGCCTTTTGTACTTCATTCAGCTCACGAGAGTTTAAAGTATTTGCATGGTCAAAAGAAGGTGAGTCCAAGACATGATAAGTGGATAAGATTCTTTCGAACATTTGTGTTTTCTATAAGACATGTGGATGGCATAGAATATGTCGTGGCAGATACATTATTGAGGAAGACCATGGTACTTACCATGATAGATGTAAATCTTTTGCGGTTCGAGATGTTGAAGAGCTAATATGACATGGATGATGATTTTGCTATGATGCTTGAAGAGTGCAAGAAACAAGGGAGTTTTGGAGCTTATGTTATTTAATATGGGTTCTTATTCAAACACAATATTGAGAAGGAAAATGAAGGGTGCAAGACAAAAGCAAACAAGCATCGGAGCCAACATATTTTTCAAATGGTAGTTTTGGTATGGTTACACTTGAGGAAGGAGATATTTCCTAATCTAAGGAAACATAAGCTTATGCCAGGGGTGGACGGTCCTTTCAAAGTACTTCAAAGTTTGGAGAGAGTGCTTATGAGCTCAATTTTCCATATTCATATGGTAGGGTATCAAGGACATTCAACGTTGGAGATATTAACCCTTACTATGGAGATGTAAATTTGAAGGCAAATTCAAATCAACAAGGGGAAAATGATGCAGGAGAAAACACTCAATAATTGGCTTTCATAATTATGGAACCAATTATTTTTTATTTGAAAAGTGTATCCCGCAAATTTGAAGACCAACGGATGATTTCGTTGCTCAAAACATAACAAAAAAGCAACTAAGTGTCTACGTACATGTGCATGGCATGCAAGCAAGGAGTAACCACATGTATGAGGAGTATATTGGCAGGATTTTTGAGCATTATTAAGTGATTTAGCTATTTATTAATTAATTAATTAAGTATAAGAATAAAGTTAGCATAAAGTTAACATAAAGGTAGCACTATATCTTTTAGCTTGGAATCTTTTGGAATATGCTTTGGCTAGTGGTATAAAGGTTAAATTATTCATTAATTTTGAGCATATTGGACGGATTATGAAGAATTGAAATTAAAGATCGACATTGAATGAATTTTGTGTGAATTCAAGCTCAAGCAAATCAAATCTATATGAATGGTTCAGCTTGAAAGTTTTAATCGTTTTGTCTATCTTAATTAGAGATTAATCCATATATTTTCTACTATTCTTAGTCCTTATTTTCCTACCCTAATTACCATCAAATTCCTACACTATTTCATGGCTAAACCAAACCCTAAATTAATATACCAAAACCAAAGCACTAAAACATTCATTTAAATCCCTAAACTATCCATACCAACCAAACACCACCTTATTTCCTCTCTTTCGAAGCAAACCCTAACCCTAACCCTAAACCATAATTCCAACCTTCATCCAAACCCTAACTTTTTACACTATTGAATGCATAGAATAATTAGCACACACCATTCAAACCATCGTCATTAACAAACCACCATCACCAATTCACCATCATCATTCTTCTACCATAATTTGAATCACCATCATCTCATATCCATCACTTTCAAAGCTCTAGTATTTTAACTCACCTTCTCTGAACCCTTATCATATTGTCCAACCCCATTTGAACCATTACTTTCACATAATTGAATATTACACCCTCCCACACATATCAAGTAAGAATGGTATTTTGGAAATTTTATGAGTAAGAATGGTATTTTGGTAATTTTATAAGTAAGAAGAGTATTTTGGTAAACTCATAAGTTAGAAGGGTATTTTGGTAATTTCATAAGCCAAAAGGTTATTTTGATAATTTTTTAAGTAAGATGGATATTATGGTAATTTTATGAGTAAGAAGGGTACTTTGGTAATTTTACAAGTAAAAAGGGGTAACTTAGTAATTTTACAGGTGAATGGGTAATTTGATAATTTTATAAGTAAAAAGGATAAATTGGTAGTTTTACAACTAAGAAGGGTAATTTGGTAATTTCCCAAGTGAGAAGGGTATTTTTGTAATTTTATAAGGAAGAAGGGTATTTTGGTAATTTGGTAAGTAAAATGGGGATTTTAGTAATTTGACAAGTAAGAAGGGCATTTTGGTAATTTGGTATGTAAAAGGGGCATTTTAGTAAATTTGTAAGTAATTAGGGCATTTTAGTAATTTTGTAAGTAATAAGGGTTAAATTGGTAATTTTGCATTAGCATGGTAATTGATCTAATAAACCTTCATAATAAGTTATAAGTGATGTTAAATAAGATAATAAGGGTCTATGGCATTAGTGTCACTTATTTAAGTACAAATATGTATATTATAAATCCCGGGTTATTTTGAGTAATTTGGGGTGTATCATAATAAGTATACATAGTCTAAGGGTAAGTTATTAAATTGGGTTTTATTATGATGTTAATTTCATAATCATGCAATAGGTACCTTAATTATTAATTATTCATGGAAATGTGTGTGAAATGATCAATTAGTGCATAGGGTACTTTAACTTTATAATCAGTAGTATGGCATGGTTTATTAACCTATTATGGAATGTGGATATATAAAAATGAATTATATGATGAAAGTGGATGATAAGAGGAAGTCTTAGCCTTATGGGCATTTTGGCCATTTTGACCTAAGGTGCCTTAAACAAGTACTGGAACCTAAGATGGCCTTAGTGGACTATTTAAGTTAACATAGACAATAATAATAATAATAATAATAATAATAATAATAATAATAATAATAATAATAATAATAATAATAATAATAATAATGATGATGATGATGATGATGATGATGATCACTTAATAATAATAATAGAAATAGTTAAAAATGATTAATTATGCGATTGATGTGTTTCTCATTGTCACCTTAATTAAGACACTAATACTTAAAGTGAAAGACCTTGAGATCCTGAATGGTGGCTCTTTAGGTGTTTCTATCCTCATGACATAGTTTAGTCCATGATTATTTTAGATTTTGCTAGTGTGCCTTAGTACCTTAGCCAGGCCCCACATCTTACTCTATTTTGCTCTATGGACCTACTTAGGAGGTATGCATACTTATGGATTAGGTATCCTTGTCGGTAGGGTATTGTATGTCTTCATGCGCTAGTAAAACTAGGGTACATTTGCTTCCCTAGTTTGATAGTAGGGAGGGTACTATACTATCTGTATGCGCTAGTATGATGATTGTACCTTTGTTTCTCTAGGTTTGTGATCTCCCCCTTGAGTTAAATAAATGGAATTGGCATGCTAATTAAATGGAGAGGCAATAATCACTTATAGGGGAACACCACATGGGTGGGGATCAAAATTAGGATGATTACCGTTCCATTAGTTATAATAATGGACAGAAGCGCTTTTCCCTAGAAATATTCATGTTTATCGTTCCATTGGCTATAATAGTGGCCAGGTGCGTTCTATCTGATAGTAGTTATTTTCGTTCCATTGCCATAATAGTGGAGTCTCCATAATCACGTGGATATAATTAGAGAGATGATTATAAAAAAACATATAATTAATGGCTTAAGTCATAAAAATGTTGATTATACCATCATGATTTGTCATTATGTTATGATAGCAACCTAGGGTGCTTGCCTTTGAATTGAGTGGTGGTCTATATCAATTGAGTATAAGTTTGGACTTTTAATTATACTAAAAAGAGCTTCACTTAAATGCTTTCTTGGTAAGTGTTGTTAATGCTAAGTGAATGAACCTTGTGACATATGATTCTTGAAGTACTGGTCCATCATAATGTTATTGTATCCCTTTCAATGCGTATGTGTAATTTATTGTTCTTATTTTTGAATGATGTGTTGCATGTGGACCCTACCTTTTATTTATGTATATAAAGGGTTACTCGGTATCGTAGTACTGAACGGTTACTTTTGTGGGCCCTACCTATTTAATGGGCAATTTCTTTTGCGGGTTATCCCACGGGTGTTATTCCAACTTTCTTTTGTGGTTAAGAGCATAGGAATATCCGAAAAACTTTCAAGGTTTTCCTTTAAATATTATATTCCCTTGTTTAATGATATTTCTTCTATAACCACTAATAGTGGATTTTATTCTTGTAATGTATTTAATGCGCTACTCTAATATAGTTTTATAACCTTGGTTTTGGGTAAAATTGGTTATTTTCTTTTTAAGCCTTAGCACTTGATACTAGATGGTTGAAGGAAACTAATTTGGTACTAAGTATAGTGGTAGTATTCTCGAAATTTACTGTATTTACTTCCACTCAATTTTTAATAAAATAAAATTTTTTAGTAGTGAATTTTAGGGGTCTTATATTATGTACTTTACTTTATTTTAAAATTATGTGGTCATATTTTGTAAATCCTAACTCCTACTATCCTCATGTTATATATTTTTACACTTTATGTTCCTTGTGTTTTGTTGGTTAGATACTTAGCCTTGTACCTAGTATGAGAGGGACAGTGGGATGTTTATCTAATATTAGGTATGATAGTAACACCCCCATTCCTCCTTATGGATATTTTTGTATTTTTGATTCATTAAATGTTTTAAAAATAAAATTTTTTGTTAGTGAAAATGGGTGTATTATAGATCCATTCAAAGAATGAAACTAAGCATTCAAAATTATTTTCATATACACATTGTCACAAGGAAAACTAAAGCTTGTGTTTCTTTATATTGAACATGAAGTTTTTAGTTGTATCTTCTTAATTTTGTTAAGTTGTGAAAACGTTCAAATACTCAATTTAACCCCTTAAGTATTTCCCATACTATTTAGATACACTAAACTAATGCAAGAGTAGATACTCAAGAATTGACTTTCATAATTATGGAACCAATTATTCTTTATTTAAAAATTATCTCCCAAAAATTTGATGACCAACGAATGGTTACGTTGCTAGAAACATACCAAACAAGGAACTAAGTATCTACATACATATGCACGGCATGCACGACATGCATGGAATGTTAACCACATGCATAGGGAGGTTATTTTCAGCATTGCTCGAGCATTATTATTAATTTAGTTAATTAATTAGTTAAGTAGTAGAGTTGGATAATAGATAAAGCATAAAGTTAGCATAAGAGTAGCATAATACCTTTTAGCTTGGAATATTTTGAATTATACCCTTTAGCTAAGTGTAGAATGACTATAAACAGCCATGGAAGGCATGATTTTGGATATTGAAGATTGAAGATCAATATTGAAGTTGAATACATGTTGAATTTTGTGTGAGTTTAATTCAAGTTAATCGAATATGTGTGAACGATTTATCTTGAAAGTTTTAATATCTTTGTCTATGTGAATTAGAGATTAATTCATATCTTTTTTACTCTCCATAATCCATATTTTCCTAGCCATAATTAACATAAAAATCACACTCTAATTCAAAGCTAAAAGAAGCCCTAACTTAGTTTACACATTCAGAACCCTAAACAATGATTCGAAACCCTACCACCTTCCTTCCGAACCAAACACCACCTTAATCCTTCTATTCAAACTAAACCCGAACCCTAAACCTAAACCAAGACTTCATCCTCCATCCAAATCCTAAAATTTGAAGCTCATCATCATCAACATGCCATTGTCGAGTGCATATACTAATTAATTCACATCATTCGAACCATCATCACCAAAATCACCATCACTTGGTTCGAATCAAATTCAGCCTTATTCCATCATCATTACCCTATTCGAAAGTTCTTATCATATATCCATCATTATAAAGCCTTATTCCAAATATTATCAACACAACTTAGCCATATTCCCATCAATTTGAGAATCCCATCCTCACAAACACATCAATTTTGGTATCAAAGCCTTAGGTTGGAGGTATTACAATCAAGACTCAATCTTTCTTTCAAGATTCTTCATGATTCATGAAGAAATTGTTCCATATTCAAGATTCTCTAGGAATTCATAAAATAAAATAAAACACAAAAGGACCGAGCATTTAAAGGCGTGTTTTGGAGAGTAATATTAGGTTTATAAAAAGAAAAGATGGAGAACCAAGGAGAGGACTTGGGGATATTTTTAAGACCATGATGGACGAAACCAAGGAGGTTAAATTAAATGTGGGGAGAATAGAAGCTTCCCAAGCCCACGAGTGCCTTGTGCAACCAAAAAACGAAGGGAACAAGTAGAGGAAGGGCACAAAACTGGGTGGAAGAAGAAGAAGAGAGCATAGGAAATTATGTAAGGCCACGTGACACCCTGTGAAAAACTTATGATGACGTGGAAAAAGGAATCCTCTTTGATATTTCTAACTTTGAAGGTAATCTCAACTTGGAATCGTTTCTCAAATGGTTGCAAGTTTTTGAATATATTTTTAAGTATAGGGAAATTGATGATGAAAAATGGTGCCGAATAGTGATATTAAAGTTTAAAACATTTGCTAGAGTCTGGTATGATAATTTAAAAAGGAGATGGGAGAGAGAAGAAAAATCAAAGATTGTGTCATGAGAAAAATTAAAAAAGCACTAGAAAAATAAATTTGTGCCTTGGGAATAAAAACAAGAAAATTTTATAAAAAATTACTAGTTTGAGGCAAGGGTTACTTAAAGTTGAAGAATACATTTAGGAGTTCAAAAGGTTCGCTCTTGTATGTGATGTCCAATAATGAGAAGAACAAAGGCCTGCATGATTCTTTGAGGATTTAAATATGAATCTTTATGAGAAGGTGGAAGTGTACACTTATGAAGTGTTTGAAGACCAGTCAAGTTAGCCATCAAGTTCGAGAAATAATTGAAGAGGACAACACCACCAAGCAAGTCAACCAATGTTCCAAATGGTTTGACTTTCAAGGGCATGTCAAAACCACCAATTTCTCAAGCCACAAACCAAGACAATGCTATAAGGTTCACTCATGAAGAAAAGGGCAAGGATCAAGTGGTTGATTAGGTGAACAAATAATGCTTCAAATGTAGAGGTTATGGCCACTTTGCTTAGGATTATCCAAACCAAAGGGCATTGAATTTGAAGAAGATAGCAAATATTGAGGCTTATGAAGAGAATGAAGACCTTATGTAGACTTTTAAGAGGAAAGTGATAGCCCAAAGGATGTTGTGAAAGAAGGCTAAGTGGATTGCTATGTATTGCAAAGGGTGCTCCAAGTACAACAACAACCTTTACTTACTCAATGGGAGAAGATTTTGAAGGCCAAGTGCAAAATTGGTGATAAAGTGTGTGACATCATCATTGATAGTGGTTCATGCACTAATGTTGCTAGTGAGAAGATGGTTACCAAGCTCATTTTGGAGACTAAGGATCACCTAAGACCATATTCAGTCCAATGGCTCAACAAAGATAAAGCCATAAGGGTAACCAAAAGAACACTTATCTCTTTTAAGATTAGAAATTATTTTGATAAAGTTTTATACGATATTCTACCTATGGATTATTGTCACATTTTTTTGGGGAGGTCGTGGCAATTTGATAGGATGGTTGTGCATGACAGGGTCCTTAATAAGTATGTGGTATGCAAGGGTCTAAAGATGTTTAGGCTAAAACCTAATCTAGGTGGGGAGGATTAGGTTTTGAGGAATGAAAAAGGGGAAGGAACCGAGAGCATGTAGCAAACAAACAAGAGAAGAGGTTGTGTGTAGGAAGGGAAAAATGAAGAGTGGCACAGATGTTTTGATCCTTAAGGAGAGTGAGATAAATGAAGCAATCAAAGATGAGAAGATATGCTATACATTAGTGGTAAAGGAGGTCTAATTAGGGGAGAATGCTAATATGACTCCAAAATTACAACAAGTATTGAAAGAGTATGCCAATGTGTTTCCAAAAGAGTTTCCATAAGAACTACCTCCTTTGATGGTATTAAGCATACTACTAATCTCATGCCGGGAGTTCCATTACCGAAAAAGCTAGCTTATAGATGTAATCCAATGGAGGCTAAGGAGCTACAAAAATAAGTGCAAGACTTTTTAGACTGAGGTTATGTTTGGGAGAGTATGAGTTCATGTAGTGTTCTAGCTTTGTTGGTGCCTAAGAAGGATGGTACGTGGAGGATGTGTATTGATTCAAGAGGAATCAATAGCATCACAATCAAGTACAAATTTTTGATGCTAAGACTGGATGACATGTTCGATGAGTTGCATGGTGCAAGGGTATTTTCGAAGATTGATCTTCGAAGTGGTTATCATCAAAGAAGGATAAGGGAAGGGGACGAGTGGAAGAAAACTTTCGAGACTATGTAGGGGTTTCATGAGTGGTTGGTGATGCCACTTGGGCTATGTAATGCACTACATTCCTTCATGAGGTTGATGACCAAGGTACTTGGACCATTTCTTAGAGTAGAAGTATGATTTTATGATGGACAGGGTGATTTTTCTTGGTTATATTATGAGTGGAGATGGTATTCGAGTTGATCCATTGAAGATGGAAGCTATATAAATGTGGCCCATTCCTACTAATGTCCATGATGTTCATAGTTTCCATGGGTTGGCTTCATTCTATAGGAGGTCCATCAAAGACTTCTCTACCATTGCAGCACCTATCACACAATTGATGAAGAAAGGAGAGTTCCATTGGAATGATCAAGCTATGAAGGCTTCTGAAGACCTGAAGGCAAAGCTCTCAAATCATTTGAAGTAAGATGTGATGTGAGTGGTGTAGGCATTAGGGGTGTGCTTTCAAAAAAAGGAAACTAATTTCTTTATTTATTGAGAAGTTGAATGGTGCAAGACTCAACTATTCAACCTATGATATGTGGAGTCATTACTTGATACCCAAGCCTTCTGTACTTCATTCAGATCATGAGAGTTTGAAGTATTTGCATGGTCAAAAGAAGGTGAGTCCAAGACATGCTAAGTCGATAGGCTTCTTGTAGACATTTGTGTTCTCTACAAGACATATGGATGGCAAATAAAATGTTTTAGCGGATGCATTATCGAGGAGAATAACGATACTTACCATGATGGAAGAAAAGCTTTTGGGGTTTGAGATGTTGAAGGGTCAATATGCTATGGATGATGATTTTGCTATGATCTTTGACAATTTTAAGAGACAAGGAAGTTCTAGAGCTTATATTAAAGACTTCATCTTGAGACTTACTAAACAAAGAGGTTTATGAAGGAGGAATTGCAGGACACTTTGGAGTTCACAAGACTTTAGAGTTGCTACAATAATATTTCTATTTGCCGAGAATGCAAAAGGGAGTACAAGCCATGATTACTAGGTGTGCTACGTGTCAAAGGAGCAAATGTTTCTTCCACAAAGGGATAAATGTACCTTTACCTATGCTTACTCAACCATAGGAAGGTGTTAGTATAGATTTTATTTTTGGATATCCTAGGACATAAAGAGGCAACGATTCTATTATGGTTATAGTAGATTAATTTTTCAAGATGGCTCATTTTATTCCATGTCACAAGACCGATAATTCTACTCATGTTGCGATTTTTTTTTCAAGGAGAACGTGAGGTTGCATAGAATTTTAGGAAATATTATTTTAGATAGAGATGGAAAGTTCCTAAGCTATTTTTTGAAGACATTATGGTACATGCTAGGAACGAAGCTTCTATTTAGCACATCGCATCATCCTCAAACTGATGGACAAACCGAAGTTACTAATAGAACTTTGGGTACTTTTCTAAGGGGATTGGTCAAAAAGAGTGCTAAGGATTGGTATGTTAAGTTAGAAAATGCAGAGTTTGCTTAAAATCAATGTCCTTATACTACCACAAGCTCTAGTCTATTCGAAATAGTATATGGTATTAATCCATATATGCCAATTGATATGATACCACTAAAGAAGGGTGAAGTGAAGAGTTATGATGCACAAGAGACAGTGGAGTTCTTCAAAAAATAGCATCAAAAAATCAAGCACATTATCGAGAAGGCGAATGAAGAGTACAAGACAATAGCAAACAAGTATAAGAGTCAATGTTTTTTCAACTGGAAGATTTAGTATGGTTATATTTGACAAAGGAGAGATTTCCTAATCTAAGGAAACACAAGATTATGTGAAGGGTGGATGGTCCTTTCAAAGCACATTGAACGTTAGGAGAAAGTGCTTATGAGATCAATTTGCCAGATTCATATGGTGGGGTATCAAGGACATTCAGCATTGGAGACATTAGCCCTTATTATGGTGATGCAAATTTGATGGCAAATTCAAACCACAAAGGGTGAATGATGCAGGAGTAAACACTCAATAATTAGCTTTTAATTTTGGAACCAATTATTCTTTATTTGGAAAGTATCTCCCATAACTTTGATGACCAACAAATGGTTATATTGCTATAAATGTACCAAATAAGCAACTAAGTGTCTATATGCATGTGCATGGTATGCATGGCTTACATGGAATGTTGAACATGTACATTGAGAGGTAATTTTCAACATTGGTTGATAATTATTATTAATTTAGTTAGTTAATTAATTATATAGTAGAGTTGGATAGTAAATAAAGCATAATGTTAGCATAAAGTAGTATAAAGTTAACATAAAAGTAGCATAATATCTTTTAGTTTGGAAGCTTTTGAATTATGCCTTTTAGATAAGTGATAGAATTGTTATAAATAGCCATAGAAGGCACAATTAAGGATATTAAACATTTAGCTTGAAAGTTTTAATCTCTTTGCATGTGTGAGTTAGAGATTAATTTATATCTTGTCTACTCTCCATAATCTATAATTTTCCATGCATAATTATCATCAAAACAACAATATAATTCGAAGCTCAGAGAATCCCTAATTTAGTTTACACATTAGAAACCCTAAAACACCATTTGAAACTCTACCACCTTCCATCTAAACCAAACATCACCTTAATCCTTCTATTGGAGCTAAACCTTAAACCACAACTTCATCCTCCATCCAAACCCTAACATTCAAAGCTCATCATCATCAACATACCATTTTCGAGTGCATATAATAATTATTTCACATCGGTCATTCAAACCATCATCATTAAAAAGCCTGCATCACCGAAATCACCATCATTTGGTTTAAATAAAATTCAGCCTTAGTTTACCCTATTCGAAAGTTCTTACCACGTATCCATCATTGTTGAGCCTTATTCCAAATATTATCAACACAACCAAGCCATATTCTCATCAATTTGAGAATCACATCCTCCCACGCACATTATAAACTTACAAGCCTAGATTTCATAAGGATTCAAGGGCAAAGATAACTTGGGATTGCATCCGAACTTATACTGATGAGAAGGAGAATTTAAAGTTAAGCCTTTAATAATCATTATCTTAAGTGTGCTTGAGAAAATATTTATGGACATCAGCCTATAATGTTGGTATATGTTTTTAACCATGTACTTTAATGATAAACAGTGGAAGTTACATAAAAAATGATCAATTTTTTGTTCCACCTACCCATGATCATGGATAAAACTATGCAAACTTTTTTTATGATTTTGTATTGTCTTAGGTTTTAGATGAATTCTATACAATGACTATGGATTTTCCTAGATCTAACAATACATCTATTCATCATGTGAAAAAGACACTCAATAGAAGAAACTCAATTTTGGGATGTGTATGAATGATGAGTATGGCTAATAATGGCATGGATTAAGGAGTTAGAAAGATAGTACATAATCTCTAATTCACACGGATGAAGAGATTAAGGGTTTCAAGATTAATCATTCACACAGATTCAATTAAAATTGAGAAGAACCCACGCAGAATTCAATAGGAATACTTGCAATTTCATTCAACTTCAATTCAATCAATGATTTTCCTCTTCAATCGTGCATTTTATGGCTTATATATCTGAGGCTACCAATTATAAGATACTAGCTAAAAGGTATAATGCTTCAAAAGATACCTAGCTAAAAGATATTAGAATATAAAATATTCTTTAAAAGTTAGATTCATGCTACTTTGTTCACTAACTTATCTTTAACTCTACTAATTAATTAATTAACTAACTAAACCAAATAATATCCATGTCCATGCTGCATATTATTTCTCCCATGCATGTATCCATGTCCTCCATGCATGCTATGCACATGCACTTATACACCTAGTAGCTTATATGGTATGCTTCATCTATTACTAGCAACGTAACCATCCTTTTGTTTTTAATTTTTTAGGAGATATTTTCTTAATAAAGAATAATTGGTTCCATAATGATGAATGCAAAATCTTGAGTGTTTTCTCCTACATCATTAGGCGGTGTGATTTAGGATTAATTAATGGAGTTTAAGCTTGATCTCATGTGTGTATATATATATTTACTTGTATATTTGGTAGATTAGGGAATGTATTAATAAATGAATGAATGAACATCAAACTGAAACTCTTGAAGCTTTAATCTTCCTTCCTTCCTCTTCATGTTAGATTAATATTAAATGAGTTGAGTAGTTTTACTATAAAGACTTTATTCTTTTCTCGTTACAAATCTTTTTATCTTGGATAAGATTAAAAACTTCCAATTATATGTTGCATTAAAAACTTCTACAACTTCAAAATTCTTTCCAATTTGGTCAAAATCATTCTTCTACAAATCAAGCAAAAAGATCATGTATTGTGAAAGATAATTAATCCATTATCTTACACATCATGATGATTAATATTAAGCATTAGGAATTGATATATTATTGTTGCACTTTGAATGTGTTCAAGAAGATTTATATAGGATAGGAAGATTTTAAGCATGAACTAGAGATCACAATGTGAAATGAAACTTCATTTGTAAATTATAAGTGTTTTTACTTTGATTAATGAATCAAATTAAATGATATTTGATCAAAGATTCAAATTTTAAATTATTTGGATTGAACATCTAATATATTTAGTGAAATGCCCCGAAAATTTCTAATTTTAAATAGTATATTTAAATGAGGTTTTATTATAAAAGTTAATTAAATATAATAATTTATTTAAAATAAAAGGAAATTAATGAGGACAAATCAAGAATAAATTTATAAGTATTTTAATTAGGAGGAATTTGGGTATTTTAACTAGTTAAATATTTTAATTTAGGAATTAACTAAATAAATTATTTGATTTAAAATAAGAAGGAGAAAATAGTTTGAAATAAATAATAACTTTATAAATAATTTAATTGGAGAAATTTAGGGTATTTTGCTAATTAAAATGGAATTTATGAAAAATCTTTTAAAAATCCTAATTTAGCTTAAAAAGGGATTTAAAGATTATTTTATTTAAATATTATTATTTTTAAATATCTTAAATATTTAGACTAATTTAATTTGCCCTAACCTAATTATTTTTCTCCTTTCCTTTTTCCTTTTTCTTTTTCTTTATTCCTTATTCTTTCTTTTTCTTCTTTTTCTTTTCCCTCTTCTTCTCGCCGAACTGGGCCAGCTCGCGGCCCAGTTTCTCTTCTTCTTTTCCCGCGGCCCAGCCCGCGTGGCGTCGCCCTTCTTCCACCACTCTACGCGCTGCGTTTCGTCCCTTCTCATCTCTCAACGCGTCGTCTCATTTAATGAACGACGTAACCGGCGCGACCGGCCCGGTTCACCTCTTTCTTTTCCTTCCTGGCCGACCGGCCCACCCCCTTCCTCATTTCTTCTTCCTCCTCTCTCCTCCGTCGCCGCTGCTGCAACTCCTGTGCCCGATAATGGCGGCGACGGCTACGTGGAACTTGACCGACCGATTCACCCTTATTTTTCTTCCTCTCAACCCACACATGAGCTTAGCATGATCGATTATCCTCAACTCTCACTCATTCCCTCTCTATTACTTCTCGAACCTTCGACCGAACCCAAGCAGTCGCCGACCAATTTCTGCCACCTTCCACGCAAACCCTAGAATCCAATAATATCTTGAAGATCTCCAAAACCCTATTTAACCATATAAACTCTATAAATAGCTTAATTGTGGACGTTTTTGAAGCTTCTTCTTTCTCGAAACCCTAAGTGAAAACCGCTCGCCACCGCCCCTTTAGACATCTCGTTCTCCGCGTTTAGCTAACCTCGACACCTCTTCTCCATCTTAATATCTTCCCTACAACACCCTTTAATTAACTTAACCATCTACGACCTTCAATTCACCTTGTACAAGCCTCCATAATCGTGCAAAGTTGGCTAGTCCTCTCACCAAAAAATTCCACCCCGAAACATTAAACCACCATCCACCACCAAATCCGCCGCTTTTACCACCTTCTAAACCACCCAATATCTTCTTCTAAGTCTCCTCGACCAAACCATAAGCTTATTTTATTTTTATCCTTTCCTCTTCCCTCTTTTTCTTCATCTTTACCTCTCTTAGATCCATTTTCATGCCACCTCCGGGAACCACCGCCGGTTCCACCCATACCCTCCAACTCAAGGTGAAACCCTAGACCTTCTAAACACTTACTTTCGATTTATTGATAATTATTATGCTTTTATCCTAATTTTTAATGTTATTTTGATTCTAATTATTATTATTATAATTATCATTATTATTTTTATCAACTGTAATCGGATGGTTAAATCTTCTTTACAGGTATGGGAGTATTCATGAGTTAGAAAAACTATTATTCTCGAATTTTAGTTATTTAATAGAATTAGTACATGTTTACTATTATTATTAATAATATAATTAATATTATTATTATTAGTGTAATTAATTATTTAATAGTGTAATTATTTCAGGAGGCGTAGAAACCTAAATTTTTAATTAAGCCTCGCAGCGTTTGCCTTTTATTACTATTATTAGCATTTTAACATTATTACTAATATATTATCATTTTTAGCACTATTTCCTTTTATATTATAAGTATATATATATATATATATATATATATATATATATATATATATATATATTATTATTACTACTACTACTACTAAATTTGTTATTATTATTATTATTACTACTACTAAATTTGATTATTTATTTTATTATTAGTATTATCTTGGAAAAGGGGTCGAAGCATTTATTTCACCTTATTTTTGCATAATGTCCTTTTTATTATTATTATTATTGTTACTATTATTATTCTTATTTATATTCTCATTGATATTATTTTAGTATCATTATTATTATTAGGGTAAAGTATTTAACCCTATATTATCAACCTTTATAATATTTTGTTATTTCTATATCTTTAGCAAAGTTAGAATTTTATTAATGTTATATGTATTAGTAAGTTGTTATTTGGTCAAAACCTTAAGGAGGCGTAGGAGCGTGCTCCAAGACCGGTGTCGTTTTCGGTAAGGGGTGCTAAGGCCTTTTATGTGCTTATATGCATTATGTGCTTTGTATGCTATGTATTCTATGTTTGTCATTATTAATTATTTCGTATGTGGTATGACATGGAGTTGAAGTATATTTTTTTTATATGGCATGTGTACTATGTGTATGTGACGATATGTGTTGTGACCCTGTAAGACATGCAAGAGAGGGTGTCGACGTGGTTTGTGTGGGAGAAAGGATGAAAAAGGAGGATGGGGAAAGAAGTTGACTAGGGAAGTGAGTTGACCTAATTTTATGGTTTTATAAGGAATAATCTAATGTATGGTTTTAGGTGGAAGAATATAATTTATGGTTTTATGCGGAGATTATAATATATGGTTTTATTTAGGAAAATGTAATTTATGATGTTATATGGGAGAATCGAATTTATGGTGTGTTTGGGAGAATCTAATTTATGATGTTAATTGGGAGAATCTAATTTATGATGTTATATGGGAGAATCGAATTTATGGTTTGTTTGAGAGAATTTAATTTATGATGTTATTTGGGAGAATTTAGTTAATGATTTGATTGGAATAATCTAATTTGTGGTTATGGAAGGGGAGATTCTAATCAATTGTATTATGAGGACAAATCTTTGGGTTTTATATGATTTGAATATTTGGGTTGGTATGGTTTGAATTTAGGGTTTGTTAAGGATGAGTCTTTGGTTTGGTGAGGATTGAATGTAAGGTTGGTATGGATGAATCTTTATGGTTTGAATTTAGGGTTTGGCGTGGAAGAATCTTTATGGTTTGAATTTAGGGTCAGTATGGACAAATCTTTGGGTCTTATATGGTTTAAATTGAGGGTTTTGTATGACGGAATCTAGGGTTTACCTGGTAGTATTAATGGATGTAAGTTGGTATTAGGGTTTGTATGATGATATTAAGGTTTGTATGGTGGTAATTATAGTTGTATTGTGGTATTAGGGTTTACATGGTGGCATTGATGGTTGAATGGCAGTATTAGGGTTTGCATGGTTGAGTTTAGGGTTTCACGTGGAATTTTAGGGTTTGCATGAAAAAGGTTCAAAGGTTTGCATAGGGAGATTAATGTCTGCATGGGTATTAAATTTACGTATGGAAATTTAATTTGGGATGTAAGGAATGTAATGTAAGTGTTGTTTGGGTGTTTGAGCACTTGGGATGAAAAATAGCATGTGGGGCAAATTAAGGGTATGGAGGAGACTGAATTATGGTTTGTTGTGGTTAATTGAGGTATATGGTGGCTGATTAGGGTTTTTGGTGTTATCATGTGTATATGGTGATTAAAGTGTAATTATGATGTGTGAAGATTTATGCATGTCTAGGGTAAAAGTCTTTGAATAAGATATTTAAGATATTAATCACGTAAAGTGAAAGATGTTGAGCCGGGCCCAGACCTATCCACCGGCATAATAGTGGCAGGGAATATTTCCCTCGCGACCGATCCACCGGCTATAATAGTGGCAGGGCATGTACCCTCACGATTGATCCACCGGCAATAATAGTGGGGGATCCCGAGCTCAACAAAATCAAACCCTACAGTTGCTAAGACATGGGAAAGATACTAATTACTTATAGTGGAACACCATGCGAGAAGGGGCCAGACCAATCCACCGGCATATAATAGTGGCAGGGTATGTTACCCTCGCGACCGATCCACCGGCTAAAATAGTGGCAGGGTATGTTACCCTTGCGACCGATCCACCGGCTAAAATAGTGGGGTTCCCGTACTCGTATGGACTTGATAAAAAGTATGGTGTGAAATGAATTCTGATCAGAGGTTAATTTAAAAATTAATCCAGTCTACAATCGGGCCTTGTACTCTTACTTGGATGGTCGTAAGCACCTTATGTCATTGTGTTGGTCATTATTCCCTTTTATGTTCTGCATGATTTATATGTTTGTGTGTTGGCTTTAGTGATCAAGTCACCTTACTCAGTACTGGACCCGTACCGATACTACCTTGGTTGATGGGTCCTGTGATGATCCACTGATGGTGGGGAGTTGACCTCTTTTGCAGGTTTAAGATCAGAGACTGTTTTGGGGTGGGCGGCCTGACTTGAGTGAGTAGGCAATTCGGAATTTGACCCATCAGGTTTTATCTTGTTTAAATTTATTTCTATTTAGAAGTTACAAGTGTTATTTGAAACTTCAAGGGTATTGTAATTAACTCTTAATTTCTCGTACTCTGATTTTGTTGTATGATCTTTCGAATCCTTTTATGAATTGTTAATTTGAATTTAACGTAAATCTTAATTGCTAGGGTTGCTTCCGTTTTTAAAAAAAAAAATTATTGAATTTTGGGGTGTTACATTTAGACTCTAAATCAATGCTAGGATAATGAAATCAATTTATAATTGTTAATTGATATCTCGAGAGTAGAAATGGATTAGATTTATTTTCTCTAATTTATCAATCCATATAATTACATAATCTGAGCTTCTATGACCATGATTGCAGTTGAATAATTTTTTGTTAATAATGTTGTTGTCAATTAAATCTAGACTTCTCAAACTAGATTATTAATTAGTTGGAAAATAAATCAAGAGCTTTTTTAATGAAAGAAAACTAAGAAGTAAATATGTATGACCTATGGAAGATAACATTAAAACATAGTAGAATTATCCTTTTTCATATCATTGTTTGATTTCCTAGTTTTATGGCTGATTATCTCCTATCCTTGTTTCCATATTAGTAAATTTCATATTATATTAAATAGTTTTAGTCTAGTGAGTAATAGTATAAATAAAAAAAATTAACAAATGAAGTTTTGAAATTAATTATAAAATTTTCAATTACATCCTATCCATTGTGGGAATTGATTCCCACTTGCCTCTTCCTATGTATTTTGAAATTAGGCTTAAACTTGGTTTACATACAACGATAAGTCAAATTTTTGGCATTGTTACCGGGAATGGTGATTATAATCTTTGTTTCTATAGTTAATGTATATTTTTTCTTTTATTTTAAATAATTAATCTGAGTGTTAATCACCTTCATTGAATTGAATGCTCCTTTCAGGTACTCACAATTGAGGTTATTTCTAGTTGAGAATAGTGAACAAATCATCTTGCTAGTGGACCCAAATTATTGTTCTCTCATAGCAACTTGAACACAAAGCTAATTAGGATATGCTTTTCATATTCCATTACCTTTAAAAGGAAGTTTCACTAATTTAGAAGAATATTTCTTAGAGGGTTTACTTATTTCACCTTGTTACATTGAAGAAGCAATGGCAAATCAAACTTTGAAGAAGTTAGCCGCTCCTACTTTCAATCCTAACTTACTTCATATTAACTATCCTGAGCATGATACTTCTAAAACCAAACTTATTCTAATTCATTCTTTGCTTATTTTTATACGGTTTAGGGACAATAGTTCAATGGTATCAGGATGCTTCATTAATCCTAACAAATTCCTCAAGGAATTCCACATTTCATGTTTTGGTATGAAACCTCCTAGAATAAGTGTAGAATAACTTAAACTTAAAGTATTTCCTTTTAATTTAGCTAATGTAGATAATGAATAGTTAGGGGATCATATGCTAAATTGTTTCCTTAAAAATTATTTTCCTTCATCTAGAGACATAAATATTAAAAATGAAATTTGATGCATTATACAAGATGGGGGGAATCTTTACATTAGTATTTGGAACATTATAATATATTGTGGTAGTTGTCATAACCATCAGATTAGTGAGCAAATTTTAATCTAATATTTCTATGACGGTTCATTTCCTATGGACCAAAATATGATAGATACTACTATTGGGTGTGCACTTTTTGATAAGTAATCTATTGAAGCTAAAATATTAATTGCTGACATGATAGAGGTATTAATTTTGTGTCTCAATGGATTAAAAAAAGCTAGTATTATTGAGTTAAAAGAGAAAGTATCAAATTTGGCCTCTCAAGTAGAGAATATGGGGGTATGTTGTAATTTTGAGTTTTTCCTCATTTATTCTATGTTAGAGAGTGACCACATAAACATGACATATTTCATTGCAAAAAAAATATTAATAGGGTTATAAACTCCTAAAAGGGAGAGATAAATATTTGTGGTTTAATTACCAACCTAATTGTGGGAATGGAAATTAAAATTCCTACTAATTCCCTTGTTACTTGACATTAAAAAATGTTGATTATCACAAATCATTGAGCACTGGGATAATGTCGGTGCCTTTCTTATCAAGGTAGAACATATTTTCAACTTTCCAACCCTAGAAAAACTGAACCCCTTAAAAGAACATTTGGAAACCAATCAATGGAGATGAGATACCATTATCGTTGGCTGCTGATCCACATCTCTTATGACCTCCACTTCAAACTCCTCCTCCTTTTTCTCATGCTGGCACATCCAATTCAGTACCTAAATGGCATTAGTTTCAAACCTAAGTGAACACTTTGACTAAGAGTTCACAAGATTAGATGCCATTGATTCTTCTCAAAGGTAATTTCATGAAATGATCTAAACCATATATAATTTTTCTGTTGGACACCATGGTCCACCACATCCTACCTCTCAGCAAACATAGTCTCCCCTTTTGTTATATGTCATAGTAGTAAAAAAAATTAAAGAGAGTAGTTTTTCATTAAATTTTAATTAGATTAGTTTTTCATTAAAAATAGTAGTAGTTGGACCTATTTCATTTTAAGATAATTTTTTTAATGATTTGATCACAGTCCATGATTTAAAAAAAAATTGAACATGATAATCAATGAGTATTAAAAGGAAACGTTTTTTGAATGATTAGCTATCAATTCATGTTTCAAAATATATGATATGAAAAGGAGTTAAATTAGTAGATATTTTAACATGTGAGTTTTTTATCCTACCTGAATGGATACAATTTTTTTTAACCACTAATTTGTTCTTCATGTGAGAATTCTTTTTTCATGTTCGAAATTAGATATTTTTTTTAAATCTCTTCAAAAATATAATGAAATTTAGGATATTTAAAAAATGATTGAGGCATTTTTTATTTATTTTTTAGCTATTGACCAATTAGTACCAAATAAAATAGTAGTTCATTGCATAACCCATTAAGTTTCAAGCTTGATCTTGTTAACTTAAACTACATTAATAACCTACATCCTTGTCTACATTTCCTTTCCTGCTCTAGGCTAGAGAACCAATAGATATTGTTGAGATTGTGTAGTCTAATATCATAAGAAACTAAGCACAGGGGTATTGTGAAGGTATTTAAGGGACTATCTAACTTATAAAACAAAAAGAGGGAAATTAAATTTGGATATACATATCTCTTAAATTAATATTTCTCATTTGAAAAAAGGGGAAAAATATGTAGCTCAAGTATTTTTTTTATTAAAGTTTGGTTAAATAAGGATGGTTTAAAGTAATCATTGATACATTGGATAACAAGAAGAAATTAGTGAAGAAGAGGAAAAATTGTAATTAATATATGATAAGATTGCTCATCTAGTTCATGGAGCCTAGATATATTCAAAATTTTCATCTCACCTTAAAACCCTATCCCCATTACAACCAATAATTAAGACCTTTTTATTCTCATAGAATTTAGTTCGCTCAAGTAGTGGTGAATTGAAAATAAAAGCAACCATATTTATTTGGAGAATATTTGAGAGACAAAAACATTCCTTAAACACACATGAGAGAGATATTTCACAAACACCAAAAGTGATGATCTACCAATTTACTTATTGCTAATTTTAATTTATTGTTTCATGGTGAGGTGCTAATTGAGCTAATTATTATTTTTCTAACAATTCTAGAGTTTGATTAGAATGTTGATATAAATTTTTTAAAATGTGATCTAAAATGATTTTCAATGTTTTACTTATGATTAAATGAACATTATTTTAATTTCCACTTAAAGTATATACTGGGAGAATGAAACAATGTTGTCTTTTACTTGAATTTGTATTTTTCTCTACATAATGATATTTTTTTTATTTGATGATAAGTCACAATCTAAGCATGGTGGTATTTGATGTACTGGTTTTATATGCCAATATTTGATGTAAAAAAAAGGGATCATAATTGCCTCATTATTTACATTAGATTTAAAAAATTTACCTTGATTTCTCTTCTATTAGATTTATGTAGATATAATTGAATATAATGAAGAAATAAAAGGATAAATTAAGAGAAAAGAGTAAAGAAAAAATGACCCAAGAAGGCATGAGAGAGCTTGGAATCAAAGACAAAAAGACTAGTTTCAGGCAAAGTTCATCAAAAGAATTTTGTGCTAAAGATTGTGGAAGAGAATGTGGATCAAAGGAAAAACACATGTTCCTTTATATTTCTTAAACACAACTAAGTTTTCTCATGCAATTAAAATTTAGAAAATCTAAGGCAACCAACAATTACAAGTGGGTCCATTTTATGAAACACAAACCATGTTTTTTTTTCTTGTAACGGCTTATACAGGCTTTTCCTTTTTTAATTTTTTGATTCAAAGTTTAAAAAAAAATTGTTATCAACATTTAAGAGACGAAACTCATCTCTCTCTTTTGTTCTTAGTATCTTACTATAATACCCAATCCTAAAATCCTTCAAATTATATTTAAAATTACATTGATATCATATAAATTAGTTTTATTTTTGGATGGGGATTGAAGTTTTAATAAAGTTGTGAATTATAAGAGCATCGTTTGACTAGTTTACCTAGCCAATCGACTGATACTCTTAGGAAATAGCAATTTTATTTCTTAATGAACTCGTTTACTAGTTTACTCAAACTGATGAACTGGTTATCCTATGATTTCATATCCTTTTCTCATTTTGCTTCAAATCTTTTCTAATGTTTATGAAGTCTTCTAATTAGAATATATTTGTGCTAACAAGCAAGAAAAATTAGGTGTTCATGATTTTTTTAACATTATTTAGATCACTCTATAATTTTTTTCAGTTAAAATTTCCCCAAAAGCACTTTTTAAAGTATTTCTCTCCTTCTACCTTTCCCTCACTTTCCTCTCTCTTATGGCAATCATGTTTGTGTTTCACTTTCTACACCTTTCACTTAACCTTCCAAACTTTTGCGATGTCACTACCTAGTCACAACTTAACTCCCTTACCTCGACATGTTATCTCCATACACTTTAGTTGCCCACACTTAACCTAAGTAAAAATTCTCTCTCCTTAACTTTTGTATGTTGAAAAAATAATTCCCTACTATAAACCCTATTCTTGATTCAATTAACTCCCTATCATTTGCCTTTGCTAATTCTCTCCATTTTCCTTTGTGAAAATTTCCCTAAGTTTTAGGTATTCTCCATTTTTACTTTCTTTTCTTCTCTATTGGGAAAATAAAGGTTTACACCTAGTTTCCTCATCCTTTAGTCAAAATTATTATCTCTTCTTTCTTCTCTTAATCTTAGCCTTAGCTCTATCTAATTCTCCTAAGTAATGAAGTGTTAAAGTTTTACGAAATGTTGAAGGCCTTGGTTTTTTGGGTTTAGATTTTAGTTCTTAGAAAAGGTTATGTTATGCCATTTTTCTTCTCCTTCTTCTTCTAATTTGATTTTTATTAAGTTTTGAAACATAATTTTCATGGTTTTGATTCTTGGTCCTTTTAAAAATTGAGGTATTGGTAGAGAACCATCAAGTTAGTAATATTTATGCTAGAAGAAGTTCTTAGAGATAAGGCATTTTTATCTTTAATATGAAGTAGGCCTTTTATTATTTTTTGTGGTCCCGTGTTCTTGGTGTGTTTTTGTGTCGAGCATGAGTTAACTGTATTCTCTGATTTGAGCATGTGATAAAGTTTTCTTCTTCAAAATGTAAGCATGTCTTGGGTTCCCCAATATTAAGCATGATTTTGGTAATTTTGATTATGACTTTCTTAACTACCAATATTACCATGTACCCATGTGAAGTTGGGTGAAATTTTAATGTATAGATCGCAAGTCTGGATGCTATTTTGACCAAACTAGTTAATCACTTTATGGGACTAATTGACTAGTTATATGAACACTCACTATATATAGGAATTTTGATTGGTTGGGTAAGATCATTCGAGTGGTTCAATGAACTAGGCGACTAAGTCCTATAAGCAGTCAATCAATTTTCCAAACCTATCAACAAGTAGAATGTGACTAGAGTAGTTTGATCTCTACTTAAACCCATCAGTTGGTTTCTAATGAGAGATCAATCGTTGGGACCAGCCAGTTAACTATTCCACTAGTTTTATTTTCTATAATTATTTGTGGGACCAGACTAGCCGACTGGTCCTAGGAACCATTTGATTGGTCCATCCATATTTTGCCATATTTGTTGCTAATTATTGTTCTCCTTTGGGCCTTTTATATTAATGTTTTTATGTAATTATAACATTTTAATCACGATTACAACCATGTTCACCCTAAAATTAATATGGATCAAACTGGTGATATTTGCGCCTTGGTTTGGTTAAGTTTGGTGTCATCTCTAAACACCCATTAGTAGCTCATATGCCTTGAGATTTGTTTGGTGTTATCACTTGGAAATTCCTAATGTAGATAATAATGGAATAAATTTTTGATTTGTGATATCACTTGATAAATAATGGATTAAGATTTTGTTTAAGCCTTTTTCTATGACTCTCGAGGTAGCAAGCCAGGATTTCATGGGTCGATGTCCCCATGGTTTTTATTTTCACTTAATACCTATTTCCTTCTCTATAGAGTTGCGGTCGGTAGGGGGTATGCAAATATGTTTGAGGTATAGGATTATATTGTGGCGGGCCAGCATGGTAGTGGTTTTCCAATATAGGTGGGTGAGATATCCTAGTACAAGCCCCTAAGCACTTTACATTATCCATTACTTAGGCAGGTGTGATATCCCAACTTTTTATCCCTTGCAATAGAGTTATTCAAGGTGTGGTGAGTAAGGTATCTAAGTACAATCCCCCTTAATATATTTTGACCATGTGTGGTAGGTGTGGTACCCCATCATATGTTAGCCTCATGGTAGGTAGACTCGATGCATGGTGGGTGTGGTAACCCTGGAGATAAGCACCTTTGATACCTCATGTGGTGGGTGTGGTATCCTATTATGTAAATATGTTGCCATGACTTTTGTTCATGATGGATAATTAGGTGCAGTCGAACAGATTATTTTAATAATTAAAAATTATGTCATCACTAAAGGAGGATTTATAATATGGTTTACATTATTTGGTTTTAATGCATTAACTTTATTGTTATTCTTCCATGATCTCCCTGCAAGTATGCCTTGTTATATTAATACCATGAGCCTGAGTGATTTATTATGTTAGTATGCTTATCACCAAGCCACTATGTAACTTCAAAGTGTAGCATGAGCCCTTGCCATGTTTCGTGTATTATGTTTTACCAGTACTTTAATGTACTAATACTATATTTGTGTGGTTATTGTGATGATATAGCTTCTAGTTCGGTGAGTAATGGATGATTTGTAAGGTGATTCTTAACTAGAGTATGTTGAGGATGATATCATGGGACGGTAGCTGGCCCTTAATTAGGGATTAGAGAGGTACTTTTCTGTTTAGTTAGGAGTCAAGCTAACCAATTAGATGTGCTTTTTTGCACTATATTGGGATGTTTTTGGTTCTTTCTAGTTATTTAAAGTCTTAGCTTTGATCCTTGCATTCAGATTTTGTGAACACTCTCTTTTATTTATATTGCTATTCCCATCATTTCTATCATAGAATTGTTCAACTTTCAAGTGAAAATGCATTCTTTCATAGTTATTGTATTTTACCTTGCAGTAGGTATAGGCTAAGTGATGATCACACCTCTATTATAGTTAACATAGCATAAAAATTCCTTGATTTTTTGTATAGATGCTTTCCCTTATCTTTTAAACAAAATATTCTGATAAAAAATTTGGGGGTGTTACAAGTTGGTATTAGAGCCTATGGTTTTAAATCCTAATGTTGCCTTGTGAAAATCAATTTCTTCAACTTAGTATGAGAGTGAGCATTGGTTTGGGTTGGATTGGGAGTTTGCCTTAAATTTATTTTATAGGAGTAACTTATGGCCTAATGTGTAATGTGTTATCTCCATGTGTGTTGACTGTGTGGCTATTAGTTGGCCTTTTTCTAATGCGATTTAGTATTTTAGAACTTCGATGGTTATGAACTAGCATCTCGAGCATTTCATGGAGATAGTTTGGGCCTACTTGAAGAGGTATATTCATCATGAGGAGGCTCCATAATTGCCCATGCCACTTCTTTTCTTAGTGCCACCACTGGAGGATTAGCTCCTTAGGGTTGATCTTCATCACCATTGATCTTTGATGGTCAAGAGGACATGGATGTGTTAGAGTGTTGGCTAAGGGGTTTCTAGAATATTTTTTTTCAATAGTGGTTAACAAGAGAGTAAGCAAGTGGGCATTTGAGTGTTCTACTTACATGGTCTTACTGATGAGTGGTGAGGAGTTTAAAAGCTGAGAAGACTCACTATAGATCATGGGGATACTTTTGTTGAGATTCTTAGGGAGTGTTTCTACCCTAATCTCCTAAGGATGGTGAAGTACGACAAGTTCATGGCATTGTGTCATAGTATGTCTATGGTGGAGTAATACAGTCGCTATATGGATATGGTTTGTCTTTCTATAGATGTCAATGCCAATGAGAGGATGAAGATTCACCTATTTAGTAGGGGCTGAGCTTGAGACTTTGAGAGATGTTGGTGGGGACTCATGCAAAGGACTTGTAGGCCATCTACAGCTATGCCTTGGAGACATCAGTGATTGTGTAGGCCTGTAGTGCCCAATTAGGGGCCAAATAGAAGTTTGAGGGTGGTCAGCATTAAAGGGGAGATAAGTGGCTCTAGGCTATGGAAACTCATCAATCAAGGATGGTACCTCGCTATGGAACATAGTTGAGTCAACAAGTAGTGAGATGCTTTTTATGTTAGTGATGTTATAAGAACCACCCAGAGATAGATTAGTTTGGGTAGTTAGTTCAATGTCAAGGTAATGGTAGGATGGGACACTATCGGTTTAGTGGTGTATCATTGAGGGTAGTGCTCTGCAAGGGCAGGCACATTCATAAGGAACGATAACTTGACACCACAATATCTTAGGTCTTAGAAGACAAATAATGAAGCTAGTAGGACTACTCGACTGTAGAGGGTTTAGAGACCTCATACTATTTAGTCGGGGTAGGGTTCAATTAGCTCTACATAGGGATGGCAATGGGTCGGGTCTGGACCGGGTCCAGCCATATCCAGACCCGGACCCGTTTATATTACCTAGACCCAGACCCGTCGGGTCTCAAAATTTTTAGACCCAGACCCAGATCCATCGGGTCTAGCGGGGTAAACGGGTCCTAAATGGGTCCGGCTAATTTTTTTTAAAAATAATTAATAATCTATGTAAATACAAATATATTTATGTTTTATATAACTTAATATGTATTTTTTGTTTAAAAATTCTCCATGTGAAAAAATAAATATATTAAAATAGTTGCGTTGACTTTTTAAATAGTTTTTTAATGCTTTTAGAATACAATATTGTACATATTGCTTATAAAGTAAATATATAAAAATAAAATTAAAAAAATGAATAAGGAGCTCAAATAAGATTATAACAATAATGACAAACATAATATTAGTATATATTTATATATGTATATACATAAACACACACACATATATATACTAAACGGGTCTAGCGGGTAGGGTCTGGGTCGGGTCTGGGTCTAGAACTATTGGACCCAGACCCAGACCCGTTAAGGTATATATGGACCCAGACCCGGCCCAGACCCTTTGGGTCCAAAAATTATGGACCCAGACCCGCTAAAAATAAAGCGGGTCTAGCGGGTCTAGGTCGGGTCCGAGACCCATTGCCATCCCTAGCTCTACAAGACCACCTCTAGGGAGTGACCTAAATATGATGAGTTAGTTAGAGGCTGATTGGTAGGCAAATGTCACCACATGTACAATTACGGTTTCTTTCTTTCCTACTTACGTGTTATTTAACTTAGGTAATTAATACTCCTTTGTGTCTACTAATTCATAGCTAAGACAACTATGATTCCTTATAGTAGAAATAGAGACTTCTGTTGTGCTCACGTCTAAGGATAGGCTTCCATGTACTAGGTTATATAGAGATATGGCTTCATGATTTAAATATGTGCCTACATGATGTGTGAAAAAGGTGATACATGACGAATTCATGATTAGCGTTTGTGAATGCAACTTACTGAATGCATGAAAAGTGGAAAATAAAGTCAATCGTTGGATCACAAAGATTACCTATGTGCTAAAATAATATAAAATATTACCTTTTAACCATTTTAGGGCAAATATTGTAATGATAATGTTTGATATAAACATGAATAAATTGATGAAATGATGATTTCAAGGAAATGTTCATAAATTTTGACCTAATATGTATTTTATAAATAATTGGACATTAGGATGGCCTTAGGCTTTTGATAGGTTGAATTTAGTGTTAACTTTAGCTTTGACATAAAACAAAGAACTTAGGGTTTTCTTTAATAATTATAAATAAATAAGAAAAAGGTTAAGTATGGAAATAGAAATTGTTGTGAAGTATGTGATATTTGTAATGACCTCATAAAATATTAATACATAAAGTGAAAGACCTCAAAGGGGAATGGTTCCTCTCTATGTTAGCTAACCTAAAAATTAGGTTTTAGCCTTTATTTGATTTAGTTTGGCATTGTATCTCTATGCTTTATTAAGGCATTATTCTACTCTAGAGGTGACTTACAGCCCCTATAGGGGGTATCGATACTTAAGTAGCAGCAATATGACCAAGCATACCTCTAGCTCCTATGATTTGAGACTAAGGGTATTGTACCACCTTCAGGTCCTAATATGATCGAGTGTACCTCAGTGTCCCTAATTTGATTACATCCCACTCAAGTAATTAGAAATAGAACTAACGGTTATGTAAGAGAATAAAAAGGAGTTGGTTTGGATTTTTGAGCTCAAAATTACCTTAGTGCCTTACCTTTTGTAGTTGGAATTGATTTTTTTTTTGTTCCAAAGTTACCTTGTTACCCTACCTTGATATAAAGAATTTATTTGGATGTGTTGAATTGGCAGTCACTAAAAAGCACTACCTTGGTATTTGAAATTTATTGGATTAATCAAATATTTCTATTATACCTTGAGATGATGTGAAGTGAAATAGTATGTTTTACTATTTATCTTAAGACTCTAATGTTATATATATTATCACATAACTATTACATGTGGTATGTTATGTGCTTATACTACAGTATGATTTTTGGATTTTTATGTGACTATATGTAATGTGGGTGTGCTACCTCTTATGAGGTATTGTGATTTACACAATACGAGGAAGTTGTATTGACACTAATTTTGTATATAACTGTGTGAAGGGTATGAAATGGCTCTAGATGTATTATAGTGACAAGGAAAAGAGTCCTTGAAAAGAGATCCTATTTTTGGAATGGAATTTTCGGTATAAGAATTAAGATAAACTAGTGTTGTACCTTTGGGTAATGGGTTTTGATGTAATTAGTTTTTATTTAGACTCTTATGTCCCTAGTTATATTTTAATTTCTATTTTTGTATGGAGTATAGTATCTATAATCTCATATTTATGTATGATCTCTCACTTCTGCTTTTTTATTCTATTTATGATTTATTTTAGACTTAGCACTTGGTACAATAAATGTAAGGGAACCAGACTTATGCTAATTGTAGTGGTAACAGACATTAATTTGGTAATCAACACTTTTGTAAAATGGAATTTTTAAGCGATAAATTTAGGGGTATCACAAAAGAGGAGTATCTCTTAAGTAAAGGAAACATGTAATATCTTGTGGTGATCTCTTTACAACATTTTTTATTCAAGAAATCATACATAGATAAATTATTCAAAACATAATCATTCCACGTACAAATTAAACCAATTACTCTCTAAGATCTCACACCTTAGAGAAAAAAACATGAGTGAAGTAAAAGGCATATAAGAAAGACACTCAACTGTAAGGATAACAATGTTTAATGGATAGTGCTATAGTTGGTGGAAATTTTGGATAGACTTTTTCCTATAAACTAAATATTAACGAGTATGGAAAATGTTGGAAGTTGGTCCCAACAAATAGAGAATACCAAGGATGATAATATTGTAGAAAAAAAACATAAAGAGATATAATGAAGAAGACTATAAAAAACTAGAGAAAATGCACATGCACATGCACATGCCATAAAGATTATTCAATGCTTACTAGACTCGAATGAGATTAATAGAGTATCGGCATATGAGATAGAAAAGGAAATTTAGGACACGCAAAAGGTTTTCATGAAGGAACTAGGGAGGCCAATCAATGTGATGTTCATATTTTGGTTAAAAAATATGACTCCTTTGAAATGTTGCTAAATGAATCCATTAAGGATATGTTAACGACTTAACGTGTCTCATTATTATAGTAAATGAGTTAGCTCATCTAGTTGTTGATTATTCAACTAAGAAAAATACGATAAATATCCTCTAAAGTTTACCCATGGAATCAATGCCAAGGTGAAATCTGTCTAGGAGTTGTCATATTTGTCATATTACTCAATAGAAACTCTCGTAGGGTTATTGACAACTTATGAAGGAATTAGCATATCTCACCATACATAGAAGAGATTGGAAATAAGGATAATCCATAAGGAATAAATTTGGGATTATGACTTGGAAGATTTTGGATTGTAAACTAGAAAATTTAAAAAGTATTTGATAGGAAACAAAACTAATGGATGGAACCAAGTAAGGAATTGAGAGCAATGTAGTTCCACTATCAAAGCTAAATTTATGTATGAAATATGTTTCAAGTGTAAAAATTCATGCCATAAAATTAAAAACTATCTTGAAAGGAAAAAAGGATAATAATAAAAATGGAATATTTCTAGCAAAGAGAGATTACAAAAATGGTATGGTGGCTACTACATGGAGTAACGACTAAAATAATTCATAACTTAGTGAGGAACCTAGGGAATAGCAAGACAATGTGTGTCTCTAAAAAATGGAAAATTTACCAAATATTTTGAGGAAAAAAATGACAGAAAGGGAAGCATATCCAAAATAAAAGACAAACATATTTACTTATTGGATAAACAACTAATGATAAAGACGACAAGGAGGTACACATTGTTGACCTTAGATCTACCATAGAAAATTTTCCTAGTAAGAAAATTATGAACATATTCAATCAAAGTCTTTTAAACTTTCCTAAAGTCTAAGTAGAAAAGAAGTAACTTACTTCCCTTATCAAATATTCTAGAAAACAATTTGAATTCTTAAAAACAAAACTCTAAAGCAAAAACAAAAGTCTAAGTGAAAACTTAAGTTAGCTCATATTAGAATATCAAAAACTTATTTTATAGTAGAACATGAATAAGTCATCAAATGTGTTTAGGAGAGTTTAACCAATTCAAATAAGTTAAAGAAACTCAAAAAGGATGTTAAGGAATCAACTGTCAAAAAACACTAAGGTTGAGAAATGATGGAATGACAAATAAAGCTAGTTGAAAGTCAAAAAATAAGTTGAGAACATGCTAGGTCAAGGAAATACCAATTATAAAAAAATAATTAAGTTATAACGGTGAAGATAAACCTAAAAAACTAAACTTTATAAAAGGAAAGTATGCAAGTTTGGCAAAATATAAGAATTGTAATCACAACATCAAGTCTATACATACTAGGTTCAAGTGATTAAATAAGTTGAAATATAGGAACTAAGACTTTCTTACATGAAGGTTTTGTGGATTAAGAAGTATTCGGTTTATAGTGCTTCTAACCCTTTAAAACCCATACTTATTTGGGTTCATAAACCCAAAAAATAATAATATTGTGCAAGGCAATGTGAGAGGAAGAAACATATGGTTTCTAAATAATTGTTTTTTAAGATAAATGGTGGGAAATAGAATAGATTTTCTCTCACTAAATGCCATTGAAAATGGAAGCATGATGTTATATGTTAATAAAAATGGTGAGATAATTAGTACAAGTAAGATTGATAAGTTACTGTCACACTCCATTGAAAATTCTCTATTTGTTTTAGCATTGAAGCATAACTTGTTAATCATATCTCCGTTGTGTGACATGAAGAACCAAGTATATGATTGTTGATTTGAGTAGAGGTTAAAACCAAAATTTATGTGTACCAAGTTTATCTAAGAAGGATCAAAGATGAAACATTCACTTGCATAAGTGTTGTGGAAGATGGTCCCTTCCTATAGCATAAAAGATTATACCATTTTAACTTCTCTCAACTAAGAATAATAATCTAAAGATTTAGTTGAAGATTTTTTATCCATAAAGTTTAAAACAAAGTTGTGTGAAGTGCTTATACACAATGAAAACATGTAAAATTATCATTTAAAACCAAAAGCTACAGTAAGCACTTCAAAACCTCTTAAACTTTTAAATACGGATTTATGTGGTCCAATAAGTGTAACCAGTAGAGGAGATAGAAAGCATGTGTTTACAATTGTCAATATATATACTAAATATACATGAACTTCCCATTCTAGAATCTAAAGATAAAACATTTGATGAGGTACTAGATTTTTTATAAGGGGCACAAAAACAAACAATTCTACAACTCAAATATATCAAATCTAACCATGGAACTAAATTTGAGAATCATAGTTTTCTTGAGTTATATAGGACAAATTATGTTAACCACAATTTTTTTAGCATCTAAAATACCACAAAAAAATGGAGTGGTGAAAAGAAATAATAACATGCTTTAGGAAATAGGTAGAGCCACGTTGTTGTCTAGTTCCTCACCAAGGAATTTTTAAGTAGAGGTTGTGAACATTTCATAATACATGTTTAACATGAGAATGATTAGAAAAATGTTGAAAAAAAATACATACAAACTGGTCAAAGGAAGAAAACCTAAAATAGAACACTTCATTAGGTTTAGATGCAAGTGTTTCATGCTAAATAATAGGAAGGACAACTTAAGGAAGCTTCTTACACATATTGATGAATTTGTGGACTTGGGATATTCCAATCACAACAAAGTGTACAAAGTTTTCAATAAAATGAATATGTGCTTTGAGGAAATTTTTTGTGTGTTATTTGATAAAACTAACAAATTAGATCACTTGTTGGATGAGGAGTTTGACATAGCATTGTATAAGGAAACAAAAAGTTTAAGGAGCAAAATATGAGAGTTGAAGGAATAAAAATTATGGATCAACCTAACACAAGTGAACCACAAGATGGAATTATTCTCAACATATTTCCACCCCCAACTCCAATTCCTCAAAGGTTGAGAAGTGCACATTCACTAGACCTTAAACTAGGAAACCCTAATCAAGGAGTGCAAACAAGATATACTCTTAAAAATTATTGTGCTTATTTAAATTTTATATTTACTATTAAACTTTATAACTATATTGAATCCTTAAAAGATGTAGATTGGATAATAGAGTTGTAGGTGAAAGTGAACTAGTTTGAAGAAAAAAAAACTAAAGATTGGCACCAAGTTTCCAAACCCATAGATCAATTAATGATTCATACCAAGTAGGTTTTTAGGAATAATCAAGATGATTTTGTTAATATCACAAGAAATAAAGTAAGATGAGTAGCAAAAGGATATTGTCAAGAGGAATGAATGCGTTATGATGTGACACCCTCCTTAGTAGCAAAAATTGAAATAATAAGGTTGTTGGTGACATATACAATTTACAAGAACTTCATATTACATAAAATAAATATAAATAGTGTAGACTTGTATACCTACATTAAGGAGGTTTTGTATTTGTAACTACTGCTAAAGTTTGAGGATGTTGATTTCTTTCACCATGTGTATAATGTTGATAAATCCCTGAATATGTGTTGAGGTAAACAGTACACTTATTATATGTGATAACACTACTATATTTCATATGGCTATAAATTTGATGTAACATTCTAGAATAAAACACATGTATATTATACATCACTTCCTTAGAGACAATATTGAAAAATTATTTATTGAGGTAAGGTGATACTAAAAGTTACGGTGTTGACATACTAAAAAAATCCTAAATAAAGATAGGTTTTAGAAAACTGGGATGGAGCTGGATATGATAAAGATCAATTGAGAATTTTGAGTTTCTCTTCACCCCCAATTCTTATCTATAAAAGGTATATTCCTATTAATTAAGCGTATAAATAATTTAATTCACGATCAGTCTACTCAATAACAAAAGATGTGATGTGTGAAATTGTGACTCAAATAACTACATGATAGTGTCCTTATGATAACTAATATCCATAGCAAAAGAAACTTAACAAGGAACCTTATAAAGTTACCTTGAATTATACAACAATTCATTTCAAATTCTTTGTCATTAAAGCCATCAAACAAACTACATGTAGTTACCATTTTCCATAGCTACTAGCATAATAAGTCACATATCCTCTCGTTCTTGTCGTCTCTTTTGCAAGGTGATAAATATTCCTTTTTTACCATGAAATCACCATCTTATTGATATGTTCATGATCCAATTTTTCTTTTTCATTAAACATTTGATAATTTACTTTCAAACTCTTTCTTCTTTCTCTATGCTTATTCGAGAAAAACTCTCTATGCTTAATTGCATCATCATTTAGTCTTTTAAGTCTTTTTTCTTACTTTAGTATCTTACAATGTCCTATAACACTCCTGAACAAAACAAATTACTCTATTATCGCTATTGAAACCCCTTCCTTAATGAAAATCAAACCCGCTACATCCAAAACCTCAAAGAAAGCTACTAAGGGTTATAGTGTTGAACTTAGGAAGTTTACTATACTTCATAATGTTGGTTTGAGAGGGGAAATTAGGAATAAGGTTTTCAAGAAGGAATAAGCTTTAGATGATATTTTCATTCAAAAATAGAGTAAGGAAAATGGTATTAGGAATGTGATTAAGAAGGTAGCATTAGAAAAGAAAATATAATAAGTGGATAAAAAATGATAAGGAGAAATAGCAATGGAAAGAAAGGGAGCAAAAAATAAAGGATTCTAAGGGAAAAAAAGAGATATATGAGTGAGAATAAGGGATGGAAATAGATCCTTGACCCTACCCAAACCTGCCAACACCACCTCATTTTTAGAGGCTCTTATTGGGTTTAGGTCTATATATACCTAATTGGGGTTAGGTATTGGTTTATTAGTCCTAGACATAGAACTAACACAAACCCGACCTACTAGACCCATTAAGTACATATGTATTTATATTTACATAGATTATTTTTAATTTAAAAATAGCCAAACCTAATTAAGGTATGTTTAAGACCTATGTATCTACTAGAATTGGTGGGTGTGTATTGGGTCTAGGTGTAGGTAACGTAAACGAGTATAGATATAGGTATAGCTTAACCCAACCCATTACCATCCCTAGTAAGAATAAACTAAGGAGATTTCTTGACCTTCCATCAAATTAAGGATGAAAACTTGTGTGTCTAAAGAAAATTTTCTTAGCTCTATAGTAGAGAAGAATAAAAAGAAGAGGAATGTGATTGGGATGAGGAAAAGGTAACCCAAGAATAAATGACACAAGTAAGTTTTGAGGCTGTGGTTGAAATAGTGTTATCTAAGATCATCCCTACATCATATGAGG
The DNA here is from genome assembly GCA_030549775.1 of Tamarix chinensis. Classification (NCBI taxonomy): domain Eukaryota; kingdom Viridiplantae; phylum Streptophyta; class Magnoliopsida; order Caryophyllales; family Tamaricaceae; genus Tamarix; species Tamarix chinensis. The sequence continues at coordinate 64,579,047 of CM060180.1, read as the reverse complement.
AGGGAAAATAATATAAATTAAAGGATTCTAAAGCTAAAAAAGGGAAAATATGGTGCTCCAAAAGAGAAATAATTCTCAAAGTGATATGGAAAATGGTGGGGAATCCCCCAAAGAAGAGTTTGCTAAAGATATTGTTGTGGAAAAATAATCTAAGAAATAGGAAGAGGAAACTAGCCAGGAAACTCACTAGGGAGCTAATGCAAAAAAGTGAAAGAAAGGAATATATGAAGATGTGTAATCCAAATCTAAGGAAGATTATAACTCGTAGGAGAATTATTTGAAGAAGAGAAAGAGTGACAAGTGGAAGGATAAGACTCAAGTGAGTCAAATGTGGAAGAGGAACTGGAGGAATCTAGTTACAGTGAGGATGTGGATGTTGTTGGGGCCACTACATATAGAATGAAGAGAAAGGTTGAATCAAGTGGAGGAAATTATGCTAAGGTCTCTCTTATGTCATCAACCATACTGGCCAACAAGAAATTATTAAATAGGGTAGTGTTGAAGAATAAGGTATTTCCTACTAACTAGATGTCTATAGAGGCATTCGATGTTCATAAGGTACTAACTCAATAATATTAGACCACATTTTTGTGATTCTTAATATCCCTCAAAGGTGATGGAATTCTATTAAATATCAGTTGTTATAAATGAAAAACTTGAATTTAAAATGAATATACTAAAATTTGGTTATCATGAGAAAGATTTCTTTTTTATATATACCCTTTATGTGTTATGTTTTTGTATACTTTAGTGATGAGGAACCAATGTTCAACCATTTCTATAACTACATCATTGGAGATGAAAATAAGGTTTTCTCAGAAGACGGGTGAAAGAGTTCCTAAGAAGGGAATTATATATAAATTAATTCCTCTAAACAAATTCCTTCCCATGATGGTGTGCAAGAATGTCCTCCCCAAGATTTAGAGGATGAATGAAGCCTACTTCATGGACAAATAAATTATGTATATGTTGGATAAAGGGAAGCTAATAAATCATCTTTCCCTAGTGATCTAGCATATAATTGAGTATGTAGAACATCCAAGTCACGCTCTACCATATGTTGTTTAGTTGAGAAAAACTTTGAGTTCTTTTAAGTTACCATTAATAGGAAGTGGAAAACCTCCAATACTTAGAGATTACTTCAGCACCAACATGTCAAAAAAGGAGATTTTTGGTATGCTTTAGGGTTATTTGGAAATAAAAGTGTAGATTTAGAGAAGGCTACTAGGAAAATAAAGGGAAATATCATCAAGGTTGACTAATAATATGAGGAAAAAAATAAGGAAACTAAAGTGGAAATAAATGAAGGAATGAATGTGATTGAAACCTACTCTATTTTTCAAGAAGTTAAGGCATTAGTGTTTAAGGCTCTGAAAAATGAAAATGACATTTTTTCAAGCTAACTTATATCCTAAAAATACTTGAGAACAATGTCACTATACCCAACAAATAATACATGGCTATCATAAGAAGTTATATGGAGGGAAAGTCCATAACTTTATTTTCCACCTTAACATATCCCTCTGCTACCCATCTCACCTATACTTTTTATCCTCTTAAAATGATATATTTTTATGATCCACTCCATGATTTGATAAATAATGACAAAGTTTCCTTCCAATTTTTCTATTGTCTACATCTCTTTAAAATTGTTAATAACTATAAAAGTCAACATAGCAGCCGAAATTATGCATATTAACTTTGAGTTAATTGTTTTGAATGATGATGACACTAATGGTGTGGCCATACCTAGTATATAATTTAAACTCTCTTATCATTAATGGTAGTATTTGTAAAAATGGTTTCATTCTAAGATGGATATTAAGATGACTCATCTATTAATTAGCTGCCATAAACAAAATAAAATATTGCCTAGGACTCTAGACATATAAAATCACTAGCAATGAGAAAATTCTATTATGAGAGTCTTAAAGTAGAAAAACACTAAAAATAAAATAAAAGAAAATATGGGAAAATGAAATAATGAAAAATATGTTAGAGGAGTCAACATCTACCCCTAGATTAGGTCAATAAATTGCAAGTAAATCATATGTCACCATATAGTCATGAAATAGAGAACAATCCAATTATAAGCCAAAATTAGTATGTACATTCCTAAATTCTAGCAGCATGGTTGCAACAAGCAACTTTAATATTAAACTAGATTAAAAACATTAGGAAAAAATGGAAGGACATTAATCTAAATACTTAAACTAGTATCTCAAGCCTGTCAAGTTGTATTCCCCTATTTAAAATCACATGAATAGAGATATTCCCCTACTCGAATAAGAATCACAAAATAATTAGGTGGATTAATTTTTATCTAACCAATCCCTAATTTATGCACATAAATTATAGTATGTTAATATAGTCACCTAACTAGCGTATAATCTTACATATTATCAATATGAGAAAGCTAGAATGAGGCTTGCATCATATAAATAAAACTTTTGACATAATTATACATGTAAATAATAGTAATTAAAGTAAATTCAAATGATAGGAAGTTATTATTAATATATCAAACTAAAGTTTATGGTTTCAATATCACCCCTAAGAACTAGGAATTTGGCCACACATCATGTCTAGATTAATTACGCAATGTACATAATAAGAAAGAAAAGAAATGTGATTTGGAATATTATCTCCAAATAATCTTCTATAATGATGGACTTTTTCTTTAGAAGTACAAGTTATAAAAACTTCACAAAACTTAAAACTCTTCAACTCAAATTTGATGATACTTAAAAGTTTTGGTAGGGTCACATTGATTTACTCCAAGATCAATGGCCTTCTAATGAGAATCCTTTATTTCTCAATAGAAAACCCTTACTCCTCTCCAATACACTCAATTGAATAAGGAGAAGAGAAGAAGAAGAGTCACACTTTCACTAGTGTAGCTCTCTTTCAAATTCATTTGAACTCCTATTTCATGTTATGTCTACATAAATAAATGTGTACAAAGCTTTATATATGCAAGCAACCATGTAAGCCTTTTCATTAATAAGCCCACCAATCACCCTTAGTAATGAAATTAACCCCTAATGCACAATACTAGCACATATTTAAAGAGTTACAATGACAATTTACAAGTATTACAAAGTATATATTAAAATAACAAAGCTACAAAACTTTAATAGTGTAATACATAGATATTTAGTCCAACTTTTTATCTTGTAGCCTTGTTCTTTCTTGTAATTTGTAATACTTGTAATTTGATTGTCATTGTCTTTTCCATCAAAGATCTTCAATAGCATGAGCTTCTTTCAAACATTTACAACACCTGCAAGAAATACTTGACAAAAAAATTGGAAGCATAATATTTTTCAAGCACAATGGGTTCTATCTCCAAGTATGCTAATTCTTCTTATTCTTCATCATTTGAAGAATAAGATTGAGAGTGATATACAGATGCTCATGCATCATTCTCCCCATGTAAAGAATAATTTACCGTCAAATTAGCATCACTATAGCAAGAAGATAAGTCACTAATGAGTAAAGTCCTAGATACTCCTCCATAATGTCCAAGTAATTCAAGTTCATATGCATTATTTCTAAATTTTCTTAATATTTTGAATAGATCGTCATCTTTTAGCATTATTTTTTTCTTTCTTAATTTTAGAAATCTTTCTTTTCTCAAATGCAACTATACCAAATCTCCTAGTTTAAACATTTGTTGAAACCTGCTTTTTTTGCTTGAACTTGGTCTTTAGCATTTGATTTTTCAATGTTATCTTTAATTTTTTTATGAAATTTTTTTTTTGTTTTAGAATTTAATTCTTTTCTTAACGTCATAATTCTTTATATCTCCTCTTTTAAATGATGACATATTAATGGATAGATTAGGATTAACCCCATAGACAACCTCAAAAGGACTCAATTGAGTTGTACTAAAATGACTCCTACTATATGCAAACATAGGATGCACAAGCTTTATATACCAATCTTTGTTACTTTTGTTCACTAACCCTCATAGCAAAGTTCTTAAGGTTTTATTATTCACTTTGGTTTGACCATCTATTTGTGGATGATGAGAAGTACTAAACAACAAACTAGTACCTAACATGTGCCAAAATGTCTTCCAAAAGTAGCTTAAGAATTTTACACATTTATCCAATACTATAATTTTGGAAACTCCATGTAATATTACTATTTATTAGAAATATAATTCTACTTTATGTGTTGCATTATCAATCTTTTTGTAAGGTATGAAATGTACTATTTTTGAAAATCGATCTACTAGCAAAAGAATAGAATCTTTACCCCTTTGCGTCCCTGCTAATCCCATAATAAAATCCATGCTAACACTATCCTAAGGTTGATTAGGCACTAGTAAAGGAGTACACAAACCATATGGAAGAAAATTTTACTTTTTGACAAGTTACACATCTTCCTATAATAATTCATACTAATTTTATCACTTGTGGCTAAAAGAAATTTTCATGTATTATTTCCATGTCCTTATGAACTAAAAAATTACTAACTATACCCCCCTCATGTACTTCTTTAACAAATAAATCACATACACTAGAATGAGGGATACACAACTTATTGAGTTTGAAGTGATAGTCATCCCGTAGTAAATAATTACCACAACTACCATTCTTTTTACATGCATTATAGATGTAAAAAAAATATTCAACCATATCATATAGTTCCTTTAAAATCTCAAACCCCAATAACTTAAAATCCAATATTACTAATATTATGGATATACGTGACAAAGTATCTCCTTTAGGAAAAATTAATGTAAGTACACACCATGAACTCATGTTTTCCCCCATATACCCTCTTCTTACAAGCTTGTATTTTTTTCTAACTTCTTTTCCTCCTCTAGATTACATCGATATACTGGCCTATTAGGAAAGGACACATCAGGGATTAAATCTATGGCATTTTCTATTCCCCTCTTAAGTGGCAATCCAGGTGATAATTCATTAGGAAAAACATCTTGATACTCATAGAGGAGTTTATCTAATTGAGGGTTATCATTATTTCTCTCCCTTTGTACAGATTATTTTATAACAAAACCATAACAACTTCCCTCTTCTTAAATATTTTGACCATAGCCTTTTCTTGGAAGAATAAACTCTTGTTATTCTCAACAATTCTCTCATTATCGCATTTAGAAGGTTTAAGTTTATGCTTCTTTATAACCTTCTCACCAAGATATTAATCAATAATACTATTATGAATAGCATTTATATGATAATTTTATGGTATACCTAATAAGATTCCATATGTATCCATAGGTAAAACATTGCATATCACATCATCATGGTAGTTACCAATTTTGAATGATACTAGGGTTAATTTTATTACCTTGACTACCTTGTCCTTATTCAACCATTGAAGAGAATAAGGATTTGGATATGGTGTATTTTTCAACCCTAAATCCTTAACCATCATCTAATTGGAAAAATTGGTATAAGGTCCTTTATCAATGATAATACAACAAATCATATCTCCTACTATCCCTTTTGTATTAAATATCTTCTCCTTTTGAGTAGGTTACCCAATAGCTTACTCTCTCCTAAACATAACAAGAACTCTCATCTTCCTCAAATTCACTAGATACTTCCTCAAAAGGTTTAAATTTAGGATCTTCCTCACATGTCTCAATAGCTTCAATCTCTTGTATTGATAATACCCTTTTATTAGGACATTCACAAGCAAAGTGTCCAAACCCTTGGCATTTAAAATATGACCTAGTAGAGACTTCATTCACTTTATTTTTACCTTTATCCTCTCTATTAATTCCTTTTTTATCAATATTGGTAGAAGTTAAAGTACTCGCTCCAAATATTGTTGCTTGGTTACCTGAGTAGTATTTTGTAAATGGAGTAATTTGTTTAGGATGAGGCTTAGGGGTTTTAATTTGTTTTTCAAATATTAGGGAAATTTTAATCATGTAATCTATAGAGTCATAAATATAAGTTTCTACCTCATCTAAAAACATCATGTTAAGGCTTCCTAAAAATCTAGCACAAGTTTGTTCCATCTTTTAAGAGATATCACATACAAGTGCAAAACTTTTGAATTCCCCAACATACTCTTCGACACATAGTAGTCCCTACCTAAGAGCAATCAATTTGATATAGTTATCTTGTTAATACTCTTTAGGGATAAATTTATTCCTTATATATTTTTTAAGTTTTTCCCAAGATTTTATCTTCGATTTACCCTCTCATTCCCTAGTCCTCTTTAGATTACCATACCATATTCTAGCAAAATTCTTAAACTTAAGAGTATCTAGTTTACATTTTTCTCATCTTGATAATATTTAAAAACAAAGATAGCATCCACTTCAGGTAACCACTCAAGAAATAAGTCTACATGACGCCTACCATCAAAATTGGGAAGATCAAGATTAATGCCCTTATCCTTCTTTTGATGATCTTAGATTGATGGTCGTGGAGATTTTTATTACTTCCACTCCCTATAAACTATTCATACTAGTCTATTATTGAACTTAATTACCTTCCCTTAGTGTATTATTTTATTTCATAGCACTCAAAAATCTATCCCCATATAATTAACTATGTTCTTGGACATTTTAGACTGAATCTTGTTCGGTAGACATAGACTCTAACCTTTGTAGTTGAATTTATATTATAGGTATTTGTCTAAGTTGGGAATTAGAGGCATGTAAATTATTTGATTTTTTTAAAATAAATTCAAATATGGCTTGGAAATTTTGTTCCCCCTCTATGATTTGATCACCACTACTCTAAACCACACTTCGTTCCACTTAAGTTTTAGTTGATTAAAACTTAAGCAAGTCACTCCCATTATATTGTTCTTATTTGATTCTTGTATAATATTTTGAGTTCAATGAATCAAATACACAAAAATTAAACAAATCTACTAATCAAAACAAAAAAATGAGTGCAGTAAAACCAATATTGCTATAGTCTCACTATAAAATTAAGCAAGTTTTCAAAAATCCATTTTAAAAACACCTTACCAATTTGTACATGAATAAAAATATATCAAGCACTATTTTAGGGAGGGAAAAGTAACATTTCAATCTTCACTAATTACACTTGATAATGTGACACAGCATTTGAACACACCAATACCAAAACACATGACCAAAACAAACAAAAATAAAACCACACCACTCATACATTCACCTCAACCAAGTAAACTTTCACAAGCCATGCACACTTAGGAGATTTTAACACCAATATATGATCACCACATATGATAAACCATCATCAATGGAACCTTAATCATGCACGTTATCATCCAAAAATTTAAAACTCACACGTTTCAAAATTCATCCACACTACACGCATAAAACTACCCACATAACTTCAACACAAAAATTTTATATCTTTATATCAAAATTGCCATGCGCTATCATTCAAGATCTCTTAAAGTATCATGCAAGATAACATTATAACATGCAATATTCATTTTTAACATTCAGGTTTTACAAATATTCAAAAATAATTAATCATGATTCAAATAATTTGATCAAAAAGAATCAAGAATGTTACTTGAACTTCAATAGTGGTAGATCTTGGTTGTCGAAACTTTGACTTACTTGTTCACTTGTAATGTCGACCTCAAAGCCTTCTTTGATACCAATTTTAATGTGGAATATTATCTCTGAACCATATCCTACAGCCAAGAAATTTTTCTTTGGAATTATGAGTTACAAAAACTTCACAAAACCTCAAACTCTTCATCTTGAATTTGATGATACTCGAATGCTTTGGTAGGGTGGTGTTGATCCACTTCAAGAGCAATAGCCTTATAATGGGAAATCCTCTATTTATCAATAGAAAACTCTTGATACTCTCCAATACAATCAATTAAATAACTAGAAGAGAAGAAGAAGATGCGTACTTTCTCTCGTGTACCTTTCTTTCAACTCATATGAACTATTATTCATATTATGTCTACCAAAATCAATGTGTACAAGGCTTTATATATGCAAGCACCCATGTAGGCCTTTTCATTTAGAAGCCCACTAACCAGCCATTATTAATGAAATTTACCCCTAATTCACAATACTAACACATATTTAAATAGTTACAATTACAATTTACAAGTATTACAAAGTATACAACAAAATAACAGAGCTATAAAATTTTAGTAGTGTAATATATAGATATGTAGACCAACTTTGTAACTTGTAGCCTTGTTCTTTCTTGCAATTTTTAATCCTCATAATTCCATTTTCATTTTCTTGTATATCAAATATCTTTAATAGCATGAACTTCTCACAAATATGTACAACACCTGCAACAATTACTTGATAAAAAATTAAAAGCATAAGAATTTTCAAGCACAATGGGCTCTATCTCCAAGTATGCTAAATTATTCTTATTCTTCATCATTTGAAGCATAATATTGAGATTAATCTAGATATTCTCCTACATCAAAAATATTCAAAATAAAATAATAAATGAAAAACATAAGGTGAACACAACCCTTGAATGAGGTATACTTAACCACCGGTTGTGAATTTATCTTCTTCCCCACAAAAATTGGTATTCTTTTTTTATTGAATGATCTCTTAAATTAGATGTTCCTTTGGATAATTTTTCCACAATATTAACAAACAAAGGTGATGCATAATTCTAAACAAATGGCATTAAGCTAAGTAGTTAGCGTTAAAGTTAGGGGTGAGCTTTAATAAAACCAAAAGAAGAAAGGGGGATGAGGATAAATCTAGACAAAAAGGACTTGAATTTTATAACTCAAAATTCAAGGACTTTCATCAACCAAATAACGTTAAAACCCTTAGCTTAAATTAGGTTCCAACCAGAACCATTTAATTAGTTTCACAATCAATCTACTAGTTTTTTATTTCAAAATTAGGACTTTTAACTTTTAAAAAACTAAAACCAATCGACTATTTAACATCAATTTATTAGTTCCTAGGGAACTTTTATCCTAAGAAAATTTGGTCAGTCCCTGTTTGAACACTTCAAATGGTTTTTGAAACTAATAAACTTGTTTGTGTTACCATGCTATGGTTTGGATTTACATAAACCTATTTTGTCTCTATCTGATCACTTTGATAAGTTTCTAATTGACTAGTTCCTAAAATCAATCAAATAGTTTAACTAACTTGTTTAAGGGTTTAAATAAAGTGCAAAATGGTTTCTCCTAGGCAACAAATAGTTTGATTGGCTTAAGAAAACACTTCGGTTGGCCAGCACGACACATCAACTTGTTTACTAAACCATTCAACTATTATTATATTTTCATTGAACCAAAAAAATATAAACCATGAAACTAATAGACTATTTTGAATAATTGATCAAATGGTTTATTCAATGGTAATAATTTTACATTAGGTCTAAACATATTCATTTCTGTGGTTATACCAACCGGTTCACCGGTTAGGGTGATAGATCATTTGTTTCCATGAATTTATCGATTAGTAGTCATTAAATGCTAAAAATTATTCTTGTTACTTTCACAATGGCTATATGAATTTTTTTTACCCACATCATACATATTATTGGTTATGGTATAGATAGCATTTATGAGGTAGAATAACAAGAATGTTGAGCTTTCATTAATTATACATCTATTTCTCTACTCTCTCTTATAATTAATTCTTAAATACACACTTTCATATTATAAATATGTTGATATTATTTTAAAAAGTATTATTGCTCACTCAAATTAATTAGGATTAGTTCTTCCATTGTAATAAATATTCTTTCTATCTATATTTATATCATTTATGAGGTTCTTTTTTATAAACCACAAAATTATTTAAAGCTCATTATTTGATGTTCTATGTTGTATAAATTTCTAGAAGATGTCATTGGGTTAGTAGATTCATAAACCTATAAAGGAATACTAGGCTAAATTGTAAGTCATCTATTAAACGGTTATTAAGATTTTATGCCCATAAACCAAAAAAGGAGTGATAGTCTATAAACACATGTGAGGTTTATAATATAAAAGGAAAATCCATTTGGTAGTGTATGTAGAGGAATTTAGTCCTTAAAAAACTATAACTCTTGTGTCAAATTTTTAATTTTTTATTATCATTCATAATAAACATATTCACCCTATTATAGGGTTCTTTCATATGTAATTCATCACATTTGCCAAATATCACCATTTGAGGCATTCATGTCATTTTCATTACTTCTCTTCAACCCATATAAAATGAGATAAACCAATTCCCTATTATTTCATTTTTTTACTTAATTCATTCTTCACCCAAGTATGTGCATTTTATGCTTCATCATATTTGACATAGAGATTTAGTGGCCGATTGTTACACCCTTAATTTTTACATCGATACCCAAGTATTTTCTTACTTGTCCTATTTCTATTTTTTTTTCATTTATCTTGGCCCACCAACACTCTTTTAGATTCTCCACAACCTTCCATTCACTTTTCACCTTGAACATGTCTATATGTCTCATTAAAATTTATATTATACTCTAAAATAAGGGTAAGGATGCATTTTAGGTTTGGGATTAGAAAAAATGTGGGTGATGAAAGAAATATTGATCAATATAAAAGGTTCAAAGAGTTAAATAATGGGTGCACATCTTATGTACACAAAAATAGAGTAAAAGTTTATTTGATTATGTGGTGGTAGATCCAAATGTTGACTTTATCATTAACTCATTAAAGTGATTATGACTTATAAGATTTGATTAGCATATGAACACGTTCTAGTTATCTCTATAGTCCATTAACATGTATATAGCAAATAATTGATCAAATAAAAGCATAAAGAAGGTTTAGAAATAAATTTGAAGGTAAGAAGCATTTGAATATTTATGTGAAACACTCATAAAAATAGATCACATTGTAGCTCAAAAAGCTCATTTAAGTCCATGCAAGAATCTTAGCCAACTTTGATATACTCAAACTTTAAGGAATTTCTTGTTGTTTCCACATCTCATCACATAAATATATGTTCCCTAAGTGAAATGAACATTTATAAAACTCCATTGAATCCATTCTAGTGTTGTGATCCTCAAGAAGTCTTGATTTTAGAAGATATATTATTTTCGTAGACTAGTTAAGGGCTCATAAGACTCAAAACATACCAAAAATATGCTTCATTTCTATTTTATTAGTTTTAAAATATGAGAAATATATAAATATACAATAAAAATGCACACAAAAAGCACTCATTCACACTTAAATAACATATTATCCTCAATTTATAAACAAATAAAAATAATAAAAATGTAACTTAAGCATAGAAAACATATAAAAACTAACAAAGGGTAGTACTCACCTACCACATTGATTTACCTCCCAACTAGTGCTTGTTTTTATGTATTCAACTTGAAGTGGTCACAGTTTACTTAATCATGTCAAGTTGGGTATGTCCACTTGGGAACTAATTCACCAAATATATTCTTTTATTGATCACTTATGTCCTCCAAATTATCAAAAGGTAAAGTATTAGAGTTAACAAAATACTTGAGCTAACAAGAATTCATCTTGCCTAGCATGGGTTAGAGACATATAAGTAATTAGAGAATGATTTTCCCATTTTTAACAAATTTTGGTCTCTCTTTCAAATGAGGAACATACTCTCCCAACTCCATATCCTCTAGTACATCTCTCTATCATAACCTCTCATTCAAAGCACTTTGCTTCTTATTAGATGCATCTAAGATTATTTGATCACTTTCTCATTCTTGTATCCATATAACATGCTAATAAAGGATTATTTTAAAAAAAATTAAAGTGGATTGAAGGATTAACTCTCTCATCTCTTAGCAATAGGGGAACAAATATCTAATGATAAAAAAGTGGTAATATCATAATTTGTATGATTCTCTTCATTTAGCTGCTCCTTAATTTCATGAAATTATTCTACTTCATTACTGAGAAATTATTTTACTTGATCATGCTTCTCACTATTATCCATGGGGATATTCTCAATGATCTCATCATCACTTGTTTTCATGCCATTCATATACTCATGAATATATCAAATTTGGAATTAAATCACTAGGAAGTTCTTATTGTGCCTCTAATTGATTGATTGTGTTGACGAAAAAATTAATTTTATCTCTAATAATATGGAAAATATTTCACTTTTTTTTATTTGATTTTTCATAAGTTTTGTTTTTTCCCATTATTAAAGCTTGAAGAAGCTTATATATCTTTTCTAAACTTGAGGGTTTTGAATCCATTGAGCATTATTATTGAAGATAGTGATGATAATATGGGGCTCCATAGTCATGATGGTATGGATATTAACATGGCACATGAAAATTATAATTGGTTTCCCATTAAAAGTCTAAGTGATGTCTCATTCCTAAGTGGTATAGATTAGCATAGGGATCATGTCCTTAAAAGCCTTGGGCACTAGGTTGTGCCCATCCTCCATTACAAATAGGTTGAAGATAGTGTACATATGTATGTCCTTATGTGTGACACGCTCTAATTGTAGTAACGACTCTAGTAATGGTGGAAATTTACAAAACAAGAGTCGTGAGTTTGTTAAGTGTGTCATCAAGTTAAATTAAACTTAACTCATTTACTCTGAATTATGAGGTCATACCAAGTTGTATATAGCTCGATTATGCTATTATAGCTACCTTAAAGGACACAAAATTCAAGATAGAAGGTTAAGAATGAATCAAAAACACGAAAAAAATTCCGAACATGAAAAGATAAAAAGAAAAGGACAATAAAACAACTACCAGTTGAATAATTTAAGTGCCATAAGACTGTTAATTCTTGATCAAAGGATTACATGGAACACAAAACACACACACTAAAAAAATAAAAACACACCAAAATTAGTAACAAATCAAAGTTGAAGTTATTGGTCTCCCAAAATCACACCAAAAATTGGTACAATTATAGCCAACATAGTTTCAAACCTCTTGTTCTCAATTATAGTATGGGTAAGAAGAGTCTTGTTCTAAGAAAGTGATTGAGAGAAATCACCTACTATTATGTTAACACAAATAACATAAAATAAAATACTACCTAGGACTCCAAACACATAAAATCACCAATAATAAGAAAATACTAATATAATGGTTTTAAAGTAGAAAATAATAAAAACCAAATAAGAAATCAAATATGGAAGAATCCAATAGTGATGAATATGTTAGGAGAGTCAATATCCACCATTATATGAAGTCAAAACATAACAAATAAATCCCATATCACTATATAGTCATGAGAAAATGATTAACCAAGTTGTAAGATAAACCTTATATTACTTTTATAAATTAATTTAATATGGCGCTAAAATTTAACCTTATTAAATTCAAGAAGTATAATCACAACAATTGGATCCTATATTTAAATAAATTAAAATCATTAAGAAGAAGTGTAAGGATGTCGATATAAGTACCCAAACTAGTACCTTAAATGTGTATAGTTATATTTCCTTCATTTAACTTAAACTTATCTAAACATTCCACAACTTTGGTTAGAATTATCAAACTTTTAGATGAATTTTTATGCAACCTAGATGTACTTTATATACATAAGTTCTAATATTTTTATATAGGCACATAACAAGCATATAATTAGAGGTGGTAATTGAGTTAAGTAGGTCTAGTTATAATGGGTCACTATAATACCCTACACTTTTGTGTAATGAATGGATGAGAAATTTTGACAAATTTTGGGCCTTGGATTTAATTTAGTGTTATGATTTGATTTGGAATAAAAATTGATTTGAAATTATGTGGGAAAATGAGGTTTATTGAGTTTTATAGCTAAATCCATTTACTAGTTTTATGAGCAAACAGATTAGTTTATCATTTTATTCAAATTGAGTTCCTCAACCAAACTGATTGACTGGTTGGGGGAAACTGATCGACTGGTGAATGAACAATCAACTGGTAGACCCAAAATGATCAACTGGCTTGTCGAGATGGTTATATTTTTCAAGATGGATTTTTTTAAAAAAAAAACTTACACTAAAATGGAACCTTACCAACTTGTACCAATTGTCCCTAAGATATTCCTAACCAATTTCATGATGCATTTAACCCAAAATATTACCTCAATTTATTTTGGAGGTCAATTGAGACACGACACATGAGGGAAAGAGATGACCTCAACCATTATCTTCTTCCTCCTCTCTCCTCTACCCAATTTTGAGATAGATTGCTTCAACCTCACGTGTACTTCTGAGTAGCTAGAAGATTCCTTCCACACTAACCTCCCATTATTTCTTCCATGTATATTAATTCTAGTGTGTTTGACCTAAGCTTCCAAAAGTCCCAAATTGAGCTTGGGAGACTCTGTCAGGAAATCGCAGGTAAATCCATCCAATCTAATCTAAAAGGTAAAAAGTTAGATCTCAAGTTTCCTTCCAAATCCTCTATTTTTCCCTTCAATTGGTTTCCTATAAATATCTCCAATCCTCCATGCATTACACTTTCTTTCAACCAATGAAAAATCCTCTGAGTTCTACATTCTCTTCTCTTCTTCCACACTTTGAACACTTCCCAAATTTTTTTGCACAATCTATTTATCCTACCTCTAGAACTATCTTGTTTCAATTGTTAAGCAAGGTAGAGTTAGATTTTAGGAAAATACTGAGTGATCCAGTTGAGTTTTTCTCTATTTTTTTCTCAGTGTTATGTCCTTCCCCTTTTTGTATTTTCTTATTCAAAATTTTATGAAGTTTTGATATAGTACTTGAGTTAAGATTTTTATTTTTAAGGTTTTAAGAGTTGAGGTCGTCACAGACTTAGAAATTCTATTTTTTAAGGGGATTTATTCTGCATGAAGTAAGTAATTCTTTATCCTAAAATGTTATCATGTGATATTACATGAAAGGTGATATGAATAAATATGAATAAATATAGTTGTATGCATGATTTACATGTTTAAATGACATAAATTGAGAAAAGAGCATGAAAATGGAGAAAATAGGCTATGATAATGTTATGGTAAGAAATACATGATAATATGGTTATAAATATTTAGGTTGATGTTAATACATGGTTTAATATGAGTAGAAATGTTTTTTTACATAAGAGTCTGCATAAAATTGTGAAGTGATGTTGTGTTAAGATAAAGCAATCGACTGGTTAGGACAAACCAATCCACTAGTTCCTAGAATAGTCGACTAGTTGACCTAGCCCATCAACTAATTTGCCTGCAGAGACCTTCGTCTTCCTCTCTACTAAAAGTCATCAACTAGTTTGATAAAACTGATCGACTGTTCTATGAATAGTCCACTAGTTTACCAAAATCGATCAACTAGTTTGAAGGAAGCATGGCCTGTTTGAGTTGAACCAATTGATTGGTCGACCCAAGATGATCAACTGGTTAGTGTAACTGATCTACTAGTTGGGCCAGAGCGATCGATTATTTCGGCTAGTTTACAAGATTTGTTGCTTTGTGATTTAGTTATGTTTGGGACTATATCATGATTATTAATGGGATGAAATACATATTTTAACATGGATTAATAGCTTAGCTAAGGGATTAAAATGGATCATAACTTATGGTATATATTATGGGTAATATAAAGGCTAAAGGTGTAATTCACTTGTAATAAGTGATAAAGTGGAAATGAGAGTAATGGCAATCAGTGAGGGCATGAATTAAACCCTCTAATGGATATGAATCTCATTAGCCAAGGATAAATGGTAAACTCACATGGTTAGGGGAAAATGGAAATAAAAATGATCAATATGGTTTAGAATATTTAGGATTTCCCTTGTTTGCTTATATAGGCCTTGTATGATCATCCATCCTTATAAATAAAATATTAATCACTTAAAATGAAAGAAATATGAGTTAAGTATGAGTCGGGGTTACCCAATCCTTGATTACCTATTAGGATTTAGTCTGCCTTTGGGCTTTTCCTTCGGGTGGAATCCTGAGAGGATCTAGTGCCTTACCTACTCTAGACACTTATGATGTACTAGGGGGTATCAATACTAAAAGGCGTAATTATGTATGTGGTTGGCTTTGGCCTAGACTTATGCCCATATTGGTTGGCTTTG
The DNA here is from genome assembly GCA_030549775.1 of Tamarix chinensis. NCBI lineage: Eukaryota > Viridiplantae > Streptophyta > Magnoliopsida > Caryophyllales > Tamaricaceae > Tamarix > Tamarix chinensis. The sequence goes on along the minus strand of CM060180.1, from coordinate 64,563,100 downwards.
GTCTGGACTTATGTTTATTGTAGTGATTTAATTCGACTTGGACTTATGTCTAATTAGTGATTGGCTTCTACTTGAACTTTATGTCCCTTTTTGGATAGGCATCTATAGTATATGAGACCATGGGGTGGTGCACATTCCATTACTCGATGATAATAAAATATGGTTATTAAATAAGTAATTGGTAAAATATAAATGATGATTAAGACAAAGGCTAACATTTGGTAAGAATGGAAGTAATGGTATGATTGGTCGAAACTGAGTAAAGCTAGTTATTACACTTGACTAATGGTGGATCTGCCTTCTTGATTACAAAATGGAATATAGATGGGTTGATTCACTTATCTCTTACATGGATGGAATAATGGTATAACTTAAGGATTTGGTTAATTAGGATCAACCCTAAAGGTTGTTTGTTTCTCCTTACCATTAAAAGTGTATATGCTTATGTGGAAAGGTGATGAGTATATGCATGAAGTATTATACCTGTTGGAATTATACATGACAATATAATGTCATGTAATTTTATCTTTATATATATATATGTGGCCTTATCATGCCATATACTATAATATATATTTATGTGTGATAAACTAGTATACTTGTGTATATTAAGGGAGCAACTTGGCTTACTCAACACTCATGACTTGTAACTTGCTGCAGTAGTGTTCATTCTCAATATTTGGAGGCATTGTATCTATAGAGTTTAGTCCAAGTGTTACACTAACCATAAGAGCATCAAGTACATTTTCACTCAGTGGGAGTTGAACCTGAGATAACAGCAATGGTTGAAATTATTCAAAGACTATGACTTAGAATTGACTTACCATGAGGTTAAAGCCAATGTGGTGGTAGACGCACTTAGCCAAAACACATCGTATTCTTCAGGCTCGATCATATTATCAGATCATTTCCTCTAATAGATCAGGAGGATGGAGATCAAACTTGTCACAACTAGAAGTTTGGAGGCAAGAATGAGTGCACTCACTATCACACCTTCCATATTTGAGGATATCCAAGCTAACTAATTGGGTGATTTGAAACTCAAGAGAATTTGGATAGGTATTGAAGAAGGTAGATCTAAAGAATTCCAGATCCATAAGGATATCAGTATTAGATATCGTGGAAGATGTTGTGTATCACAAGGTTATGTAGAGCTCAAGAAGAAGATCCTTGAGGAAGAACATTAAACTCCTTCTACTTACCCTAGAGGGGAAAAGTTTTACAAGGATCTAAAGAGGGTATATTGTTAGCCTTACATGAAGCAAGAAGTAGCATAGTTTGTTGCACGAGTTCTAACTTGTCAGGAGGTTAAGATTAAGCACTAGAGATTGGCAGGGTTAGTACAACAGTTGGAAGTTCGTGAGTGGAAGTGGGAAAGCATATTAATGGACTTTGTGGATGGGATTCCGAGGACCTATAGTGGATATTATTCCATCTAGGCCATTGTGGGCCATTTGACTAAGTTGGAAGTGTTTATTCTAATGAAGGAAACATGTAGCATAGAGCAATTAGCCATTGCCTAAAGGAAGCATGTGGTGAGACTTCATTGAGTTCCTAAGGATACTATGTTCGATCGAGAGTGCATGTTCTTATCACACTTCTGGAAGAAATTATGAGCTGCCTTTGGTACTCAATTAAATATTAGTACAACTTCTCACCTAGCTACTGATAGTCTGACTGAGAGAACCATTCAGACCTTGGAAGAAATGCTTTAGGTGTGTTTGCTAGATTTTGAGGGAAGTTGAAAAGATCATTTGGACTTGATCAAGTTCTGCTATAATAATAATTATCATGCTAGTATCAAGATGGCGCATTTTGAAGTCTTGTACAGAAGGAAGTATCACAATCCCTCGTGTTCAAATGATATCGGTGAGACACTCTTGCTAGGACCCGACATGATTGAGAAGACAACTAGGCATATTCATTTTATTTAAGACCATATGAGAACTGCCCAAGACCAACAAAGGAGCTATATAGATGTGAAGAGGCATACTAATGGTTACAAGGTGGGTGACAACATCCTTTTGAGGGTCTTTCCCACTAAAGGAGTCATTAGATTTAGTAGAAAGGATAAGGTCAGTCTAAGGTACATCGGGCCACGTGATATTTTACACCGTTTCAGTGATTTCAATTATCACTTAGCTTTACTGGTGGAGTTGTCTCACGTGCACAACATCTTTCATATATCACAACTATGAAAGTATGTAGCAAACCCTTTGCACATTATATGACCAAAGCCACTATAGTTCAATGAGCCTTTAACTCATGAGGAACGACTGGTAAGAATTATGGACACCAAGATAAGAGAAACATGTATAAAGACTATTCCTTTATTGAAAGTTATTTGGTCACGGCATGGTATAAAGGCAACTACTTGTGAGGCCAAGGATGAAATTCAATTTAAGTGTCCAAAGTTGTTTTCTTAGCTGTCATCATAAATGTAAACCATTTCTTTAAGGGGGTAGTACCCTTCTTACTTAAAGGTGAATATGGTTTGTGTGTGACCGTATGTGTAATGTATGACTTGATTGGTATAGGCTTTAAGACATAGCCTCTTTAAAAGGGTAGTGTTGTAATACCCCACACTTTTGTGTAATGGATGGATGAGAAATTTTTCCAAATTTTGGACCTTGGATTTAATTCAATAGTATGATTTTATTTGGAATAAAAATTAATTTGAAATCATGCTGTAAAATGAGGTTTATTGAGTTTTATAATCAAATGCATCGACTTGTTCTATGAACCAATCAACTGATTTGTCGTTTTGGCCAAATTGAGTTCCTCGACCAAACCTCTTCAGGTTTGGGTCAAACTAGATATTAACCACCAAAATTAATCCTACTTATTAACTTTGTAAGCAAGCATTAATTTTGACTACATGTTAGCATGCAATTAAAAATATATTATTAACTACTAATTATTTATTTTCATAACTTTTTAATGATATATTTTTATGTAGGAAAATCAGTGACATTAATATATTATTGGTGAATAATAACATCCAAGCTAAAAGTAAGAAAAATAAGTAAAATTTATAAATTAATATATTTTTAAAAGCTTTAAATAATTAAAAAATATGTATAATTTTTTATTAACATAATTTGTTAATATCGAGTTTGATCTTGATAAGTTGGGTTAATGTCGGATCGGGTTGTAATCAACTCAGCTTGATGTCAAGTTTTGGGTTAGGATGAGGTCAAATTGGGACAATTATATTTGGATCAACATTGGATCAAGTTAGCTTTAGGTCAAATTAGTTTGAAAATTATCTCATGTTATGCCTGCTCAAGTTTTACATGGATCGAGTTAGGTTAACTTTTTCCAACTCCACATATAATCCTACATGTTATTGTTATAACAAAACCATATTGAGGCGTGTACCATATAAATCACACTTGATAAAATAAGTCATAGAAATGATAGCAATTGAAGAATGGTTAAAGGAAAATCTCATAATAATTAGAAAATTGAAATGTATATATATATATACTATTAATATCTCAAACCATAGTATTTAGTTTCAATATCATCCGAGGCATAAGGAACTTACCCACACATACTATCTAGATTAATTTTAAAAAAACATATAATAAGGTAGGAAAAAGAACAGACCAAAATTTGAATAAAAAATGAGCAAAATACAATGTTAAGACAACCCCCAGATAAGGCCTCATTGACCACCTATCATGGATTCGTCTTCTTCCTTATACAAATTGGTCTTGTCATCTAGGGAATTGGATGTTTCTTTGTATAATTTTGGCATAGAATTAACAAATTAGGGGTTTATAGATATGGAATTGAAGAATTTTTGGATCAGTTGAAGGAAGTAATCCATGAATTGAAGGAACTATAAAGATGGATAAAGGCGTAAATATGGTGAAACCCTAAATTGAAAATCCTATGATGGAGGTTAAATTGATGAAAGAGAATCACAAATAAAGGGTAAATGATGGATATATTGAATGAATTACTAATCAGTTAATGGACTTAGATATATAATTGATGGAATTATGAAGGAGGCCAAAGGTTGATGATGAAAAAAATCCATAACTCTTGAAATGTAAAGTTGGAGGCTATAATTTATGAATTAAATTAAGGGTTGAGTTAAAGATGTTTATATAGGTCTTAAAAGGGATCAAGATCGTACATAAGGTTGGTGGGAAAATAATATAGATTTTAAGAAAGATTAGGAATTTCACCATGTAAAGGCCTAGACCCCCATGGTAATTTTAGTAGCTTTGGATGACCCTTGGATGTGTGGTGATTGACCACCCACCCCTAAATAAAATTCAATACCATCCTATTAAAAATTTTAACTTTTAGATCAAGGTTTACCATTCATCACTGCAATTCAAAAAATGTGTGAAACATGAAAGTTAAAGATCTTGCTCTTATCTTTCTAATACAACTTTAATCATGTCAAATGGAACTTATATGAAAAGGTTATGTTTGAAATTCCAAAGATGATTTTTGTTATATCATCTTAGCATTTTGGTTTACCAATTTGTTTGTAAAACTCTCTAAAACACCTCTTTTTATCAATATTGATCTGAAATGAGTTCTTATGGTTTAAGTGATATAAAATTAACCTTTTAAAAAGAATAACAACTTAAAGTGAGAAGATTAAAACCATAAAATAAGGTATAAAATGCACTTATCAATTGATTTCAAACATGGTTAACTAGTTTGATTTGTCGCTTTTATTCAATATTACATTTTTTGCTAGATCTTCAATGATTCTAAAAGGGAAAAACGTGTGGATGATGTTAAATATTGAGAGATAGATTGTACTCCAGTACCAATTGTAGTGGAACTCTAGAGGGAATTTTGAATTGAGTAACTTTTTGGAACCATAATAGTATCTTAAATCTATTGAATATCTAGAATACTTATTGTTTAAACGTCACATTAATATTTGAAGAAGTAATTGGTGAAAATATTTACATGAACTTAATTGGATTAATAGTACTAAGTGTAGCAATAATGTGTGCAAGTTGTTAAAAATACAATGACCATGTTATAGTGCCTTTTTGGTGTGCTTCCATTATCTATTTATACATACTTTTGCTAAAGTAATATATACTGCTATTTTTCTTGAAAACTTTAGTATTCTATTGGAATGAGAAATTGTATTCTCTTTACTTGTTTTGAAAGATAATAGTATCATTGTTTTTCATCATAAAAAGGAGAAATTGGTGGATTTTCTAATTTTGATGATAACAAACAAAGATAAATTTCTCTATGCTCCAATTTTTGATCTTTTATAAATATGAATAAGTTTGATAAAATAAAATATTCAATGGAACTTGCAATGGAACTAAAATAAAAATTATGGAGTGCATGAATATTCTAAAGCTTAAAGACGCATATAAGTTTTAAACTATTATGTAAGGTGGTATCATTTTTATGGAAGTGACTTGAGAAACATACATCAAAAGTTTTTCAAAAAAGTTTGATTATTTGTTTTTTAGAGGAAACCTAGTGTGTTTTTCTTATTGACTTCCTTATAGTAACAAATATCCAAAAAAAAGGAAATTAATTTTTAAATGTTTAAAATTAATTTTACAAATGTCCAAAAAAAATAGGAAAATAATGTTTACATATGATAAGCTTAGTAAAATTTACAAAATATCATAAGTAAAGATATTTTATTTTTTATTTTTACTTACACTATAATTAATCAAAAAAAAATTGGTGAAAATTTACAAAGACAATTAATTGTAATATTTCCTAATATATATATTATTCTATGATATTTTACTAATTTTAATAAGCTTATCATATATGTTGTTCATTTACTTCTTTGCATCCATGATCTTTAAATCATTTTTCTGAGTGAATATATGTTCAACTTAGTTATTTGCGGATGAACACATTAGGTTGTTTTACATAGTTTTGTTGGACATTTACCATGTGAAATCTAGTTTTACTTAAATGCTTATGAAAAAAATTCATATTTGACTAATTAAACTAAAAATATTTGTGATACACATATAGATGAGACTAGAGGAATTAATAAGAAGAAAAATTGTGAGATAAAATTTTTAAAGTTTAAAAGGTGAGAAAGATTTTCACAATTACATAATCATGGAAAATTACCTTTTCAAGAAACTTGATATGTACTAAAAATATAAGGTGTTGAGTTTCTTTTGTAATTTATTACCAATATTATTAGTTGAGTGGTATTCTTTATTGATCACAAAGAAGAAATCATCATAGAAAATTTTAAGATTTTAAATGTGTGTTTAGCACCTTAGATTTATGATGGGGTTTAACAGCAAGAGTTAGGTATGCATTTGGCAGTATGGGGTAGGATTGTACATATTTAATGTGATACAACAAAATTTTAAAACTCTAAATTTGTTTTATCAAAACATTAATTTAACCTAACTTCTAATTTTTATTTTTATTTAACTATCTTAAATTTATTTTGGGTAAAAAATTTATTATCACTGATCAAAAAAAAATTCAACTTTAAAAATCTAACCTAAATTCCACTCCCAAACATTTCTTTTCTCCCATTATTTTCCTTTTTTGTTTTGCTTCCTTTCATTGTTATCTTCTTTCTTCTTCTTCTCCTTTCTTCCCAGTTTCACTGTCCAAGCCCAATCCTTTTTTTTCCTTTTTTTTTTCTTTCTTCCCCCTCCCCCGGGCAAGCCTAGGCATATCCCTCTCTTCTTATTTTTTCTCTTTTTCTCTTTTCTTTTCTTTTCTTTTCTTTTCTTTCTTTTTCTATCTCTTCCTTTTTTCCCTTTCTTCCCCACGTGTCTTCTTCCTCATATCACCATCCCATTTCCATTTCTACACCAACCTCCCTCCTTTATATACCACGTGTCTCCCTTACCCTTCCCTTCTTGACCATACAGTGCCATGCAAGTTAGCCACACCCCCTACCTGTAACACCCCCAAAATTCACTACTGAAAAATTTCGTTTTATTAAAAGATAATAGCGGAAGCAGATAAACAAAACGTGAACTTTGGGAGTATTACCGCCACACTTAGTACCAGACCGGTTCACTCATACCGTTCCAGTACCAAGTGCTAAGGCTAAGAAAATGAAATACAGATCGAAAGACATTCAACATGCATAAATCAGAGTAAATTGTAAGCTTCAACATATTTAAATCAGAGTAGCGCATCAAATCGTTTTCTGGAATAAAATCCACCAAGGGTGGTTACTTTAACAACGTTAACATTTAAAACCGAGAAATTAAATGAGAAAGAGAAAAAGCCATGATACCGGAAAATTCCTTACTCTCCTTCCCGTAACCCACTTGCGTAGCACCTGAAAATACCTGCAAGGGCACTGCCCATTGAATAGGCAGGGGCCCCATAAAGGGAATCCCTTCAGTACTACGGTACTGAGTAACCCTTTAATACCACACTTAAAGATAGGCCCGCATACGACACATAATGCAAGCCACACACATATAAATAATAAGAGATGCATACATAACAATGACAAACACAATACTTTATAAGTCACGATCGATACTTTGGGCCTTAAGCCATTATTCTGTCATTAACCCATCAATATCATATTTTGTATCCATGTGAGTACGAGAACCCCACTATTATAGCCGGTGGACCGGAAGTCAACACACAGGGCAGAACGCCTCTGACCACTATTATTGCCGGTGGACCGGAAGATAAATACACAGGGCAGAACGCACCTGACCACTATTATTTGCCGGTGGATCGGTCTGGCCCCGACTCACATGGTGTTCCACTATAAGTGATTAGTATTTTTCCATAATCTTATTCACATATCCAACTGATTTTATTGAGCTCGGGACCCCCACTATTATTGCTGGTGGACCGGAATATATATGTAATCATCATCCAGGGCACAACGCTCCTGGCCACTATTATAACCGGTGGACCGGTACTCATAATCACACACCAGGGCAACACGCTCCTGGACCACTATTATAACCGGTGGACCGGTACGCAATATCACATACCAGGGCAACACGCTCCTGGACCACTATTATAACCGGTGGACCGGTACGCATAATCACACACCAGGGCAACACGCTCCTGGACCACTATTATAACCGGTGGACCGGTACGCAATATCATAAGTCACTGGGCCCGGCTCATCAATATTCCACTTTCAATTATCGTATCTTTCCTTTCTTTAATCAGCACATCAATCATATTTATTTGCCTCGATTGGGAGATCGATAACCCGGGACACAAAGGTACACCGGTCGTACCGGTGCATATCAGCTACTCAGTACCCTTTAACCATGAACCCAAGGACGCAAAGGTACCCTGGTCGTACTGGTGCATAAAGCTAACTCAGTACCCTACCGACAAGGACGCCTAATCCATAAGTATGCATACCCCCTAACTAGGTCCGTAGAGCTAGGAAGAGTAAGATATAGGGCCTGGCTGGGGCACAAAGGCACACCAGCAAATACCAAAATAATCGTGGACTAAACCACGTCCTTAGGGTAGCGACCCCTAAGGAGTCACCATTCCCGATCTCGAGGTCTTTCACTTTAAGTAATAGTGTCTTAATTAAGGTGATCACAGAAAGCACGATGATCCGATACTTATTCACTTTCAATCGTTTCGATATCATTAATCGTTTCTTATTCATAGGATTATCCAGGATGTCACAGAGAAACCATCAAGGCCATACTAATCATTAGATACTCTTACTTGGCTAATCAACATTATTTAATCATATAATAAGGTCCACAATCTCAAAGACGTGTTAGGTACAAATTACTCATTTGCCCTTTACTTATATAATTGTTAGGTATCCGTTCCTTACTTGATAAATTACCACATTACCCTTAAGGTTGCATAATTACCAAATTACCCCTTGTCCACTTTAGATTACCAAATTGTCTCCTACACTTTTTAGATCACCATTCACCCCTCATAATTACTACGCTTATCATATTTCTCTTTTGGTTGGTTATATTACCAGATCGCCATTCTCCTTTGTTATAATTACTAAATTTCCCTTGAGTTGGATAAATTACTAAATTACCCTCCTTTATTATCATGATTACTATTTTTCCCCTTTAGTTGGTTAAACAATTATCACTTTACCCTTTTATCGGCTAAATTACCAAATTGCCCCTTTAGTTGAACAAATTACCAAATTGCCCTTCTCCTTTATCATAATTACCATTTTACCCCTCTCAATTATTTTAATTGCCATTTACCTTTTTTAATTATCACAAATCCCAAATTACTCTTCTTCATAATTACCAATATTAATTTACCCTTTTTCATAATCAAAATTACTATATTACCCTTCTCCATTATTAAAATTACCATAATGCCCTTTAATTGGTTAATTTACCAAATTACCCTTCTATAGTATCATACTTATCCAATTGCCCTTCTACAACCATAATTTAATTGTTAAATTATCTTTTGTCGTTATCATAATTACCAAGTTACCCCTTACTCCCAGGTTTACCATAATATCCTTTCATTTATAAAATTACCATTTTACCCCTTACATCCAATTTCACCATAATATCCTTTTATTTATGAAAATTACCATTTTACCCTTCTTTCTCACAACTTACAATTTTATCCTTTACTTGTAAATTATCATTTGGCCATTTAATTATAAAATTACCATATTATTCTTTTATCTCACAAATTACCGAAATACCCTTTCCACTTATAAAATTTCCACTCAACCCCTTTATTCACCATTTTTATGAATTTACTAACACTACATAAAATAATGATATTAATACTTCATTTTTATTATCTAAGTCCACCAACTTGTCATTTCTCAACATAATACTCATTAGCAACTACACACTTTGATTTATATACCTCATAAGCATAATTAATAAAATACCTTTAAACAATAACATCATTCATGCATTAACAACATGGTACATCATAAACAAGTATTTAATATTTCTATCCATATTCCAACTCCTTCTTTGTTTAACCTACCTACATATGGCATAAAAGTTATCATGCTATTTCTTTTTAACAAACAATATAAGAAACCATAAACATATCATGCTAAGCATACAAAACATGCATAAAATCATACTAAACCCTAAATGTGCTAGCATGCGTTTTTCATATATTTAAGGGAGGATTAACGGTTACCTTAATCCCGCAAAATATCAAATCTTACCAAGCATATTTAGCAACTCAACACCTAAAAATAATATCCATCATGTTTATGTTAGAAATAAGAACCAAAGCATAAAACTTTATAAATTTTAATTAATAAAATACTTAACATAAAATACCATTTTACCTTAAAAATTATCCAAACAATTTTTAAAACCAAGGGGAGCTCATGCTGCATGAGCAGCATGAGTTTCATGCAAAATTATGGGGAGAAAAGGGTTCGAAGGGGGTGAAGGGAGAAAAATAAACCATTTTCGGGTTAGGGTCTTTAGGCTAGAAAAGAAGGTGGTTAGGGGAGGTTCTAAGGCAGGGGAATGGTGCAGAAGTGTAGAGGGGGTGTAGGTGAAGGCAAAGGATGGTTTCAAGGCGGCATAGGGCGGCGGAGACGGCGGCGGCAAGGCGGCGAAGGTGGGCTGCCGAGGAGGGTCGAGGGAAAGGGTTGAGAACGAAGGAAAAGCGGAGGGAAAAATGGAGGGGTGCAAGGGTTGGTTTCGGCAAACTAATGGATGGCGGTTGTAGAGGGGGATGCAGGGTGTCGAACGGTGGGTTGGGTGGCGGCAGAGGTGGCCGGACGGCGGCGGTAGGGGCGGTTGCAGGTAGCTATCGAGAAGGGTGAAAACCGGGAGAAAAAGAGAAGAGGGGAGGAAGAGGGAGCTGCGGGGTGGCTCGGGTGGTGTTGGGGCGGTACAGGGAGGTAGTAGACGGTGGCAGAAGGCGGCTATGGGGGTTCATTTAGGCGGTGTACGCGGCGGAGGGTGGCGGTGGAGCAAAAACAGGGGAAAACGGGAGAGGAAGAAAAAGAGAGAGAAGGGAGGATCGGGGGTGAGGGAGCTCGAAAGGATGGACAGAAAATGGGGTGAAGAGGAGAAGAAAAAGAAAAGGGAGAAGAGAGGGGCAGGGGCTGTTCGGATGGCAGGCATAGGGTGGCAGGTTGTCATAAGGTGGCAGGGGGAGGTTGACGAAGATGGGGAAAAAAGCCAGAGTTGTGGGATGGTTTGCAGGGCTGGATGGGTTCGAAAATAGGAAGAAAATGACGGGAGAGAAGGAGGGCAGGCGGTGGCAGCGATGGGCGCAGGTGGTGGCAGCGAGCATGGCGGTTATGGCGATGGGGACTGGTCGGGGTCTCGGGGTGATCGAAGGAGGAAGAAAGAAGGGAGGGGGAGGGAGAAGACCGAACCGGTCTGGCGCAGAGAAAAGAAAAAAAGAGAGCTGGGCCGGCCCGGGGGAAAAGAAGAAGGAGCGATGGGCTGGGGCGCGCGTCAGGCGTGGGGAAGGAGAGGCGGAAGCGGGCCGAAGGCCCAGTCACGCGGGGGAGAGGGCTGGCCTGGCGAGGCAGCCCGAGGGAGGAAGGAAAAAGAAAAAAAAGAAGGAAGAAAGAGGAAAAAGGGAAAAAGGGTAAAAAAAAAGGGAAATGGAAAAATAGGAAAGTAATTTAATTTAATTTGTAAAATCATAAAATATAATATTCGTGGTAAATTATTTAATTTAATAATTTAATTAATTTTTTTTTAATGTAATGTTTTAGTTTAAAAAGGATAAAGTTGGCAAAATATTAGTCTTGGAAAATTATTTAGTTAAAATAATATGATAAATAAAAAAATATTTATTTTTAATTTATTAAATACTCTTATCCAAATTTACATACTCTAAAATCCATAAAATACTTAAAATAAATAATTTTACAAGCTAATTTTATTTCAAATAAAGTTATTTATTAAAATATAGGTTTTTGAAATTTTGGGGTATTACATCACTACCCCCTTAAAGAGAAACTTCGTCCCCGAAGTTTGTGTCTTAGCACTAGGGTTACAAAAAGGTCCTAAGTTAAGTGGGGTAACTACCCCCTTAAAGAGGAACTTACTTAACTAATGAAAACAACTACACACACAAAGTTAATAATACAAATAATCACGCGGGGCCCGATGGACAGCTTGAAGAGATTACATCATGATCGATCACTTGCTCATCTTCTTCGGTTAACGAGGCTGAACGGATTACTCCAAGCGCTTGATTCTGTCGATCCGATGTTTGCCTTAGCCTCTGAATTCTTTCACGGGGTGCACTATAGCATTCGAAACTCCTATGCCCAAGTTGTCCACAGTCATGGCACTGAATCAGCTTTCCCATGCAGTCCTTGCCTGGATGATCTCTTCTACAACGACGGCAATGGTAGTGTCGGTCCGGTCTCTTGCTAGACTTTGCCTTGGAAGTACTTTGATTCCTCTTACGTTGAGCTTTAGTTTGAAGTTGAGGCTGGTCCCGCAAAACTTTGCTACTGGGGCGATGGCTCTTTGTTTCGGTCTCGGTCTCTTCGTTCCTTCTCTTACCTAGGATGGAGGCTTGTTCTTGGATCAAGGCGTCCGCATTACATGCTCGCTCATACACCGTACTCAGGTCGTGGAAAAAGTCAGCACCCATCATGCTTCAGATGTTGAATCGAAGTCCTTGCTCGAATTGAAAGATTGTCGTTGCCTTGTTAGCTGCTATTCCGGGGGCAAACCTCAGTAACTCCGTAAATCGTGCGTAGTACTCTCGAACCGACAAACTCCCTTGTGTTAGCTCCATGAACTCTTTGAGTTTGGCCCTCTTGAGACTTTCCGTGTAGAAACGCGTACGGATGACGGTCTTGAAGTCTTCCCATGATGTCGGTCGTCCTCCTTGAGTTTGAAGATCTTCCCACCAAGTGTCGGCCGATCCTCGAAGATAGTATGCCGCGATGTTCGTCCTTCGTTCCTCGGGACATTTGAGCGCCTCAAACGTCCTATCGAAATCTCGTAGCCAGTTCTCTAAGACCACGGGGTCTTCTTTTCCATCGTAGGTCGGAGGTCGATGACGTGAAACTCTATCGAGCCAATCTTCTCCGATGCTTGTTGAAGGTAACGTAGCTTGAGGTTGGGGTACCGGGGATCGCTGGGCTAAACCCACGAGTACTTCAAACGCTCTCTCTAGGTTGTTGATTCGTTCGTCTCGGTCCATCTCGAGTTAGCTATAAAACAGAAACGTGTTAGGGAAGGTGCTATCTCTCAAGCTAGATGATCTAAACCTAGATCACTTAATTTACCCATACCCAACTCTCAGGACTAATCCGGTTTTCAAAACAGGATAGAGAATTAAGGGGAAACCCTAGAAGAATCATTTAACCTTCAAAACTTCTAAGAAATACTTTGATGCTTACTTATGGATTCAACTCAAAACGTTCAAAACCAGGAAAGGTTTTATGAAAACATTTGATACCAACTTGTGGTACCAGCTTAAAAAGATTAAAACCGAGAGCGTGGTCAAAACCAGTTCTGACACCGACTTGTGGTATCAGCTTGAAAGGATTAAAACCAAGAACATGGCCGAAACATGCTACAAAATCAAATACAAATTTCAAAAACCAAATTTATATTCGAAAACGAGCGTGGCCGAAGGACCAACCACCCTGATACCAACTCGTGGTATCAGCTTAAAAAGATTAAAATCGGAAGAGCGGTCGAAACCAACTCTGATACCAACTTGTGGTATCAGCTTAAACAGATTAAAAACGAGAGCGTGGTCGAAACCAGCTCTGATACCATATTATGGTATCAGCTTAAAAAGATAAGAGCAGAATGGAGGCGCGATCAAACATGCCTCAAAATCAAATACAAATCTCAAAAACAAATTTTATTTTCAAAAACGAGCGTGGCCAGAGGACCAACCGCTCTGATACCAACTTGTAACACCCCCAAAATTCACTACTGAAAAATTTCGTTTTATTAAAAGATAATAGCGGAAGCAGATAAACAAAACGTGAACTTTGGGAGTATTACCGCCACACTTAGTACCAGACCGGTTCACTCATACCGTTCCAGTACCAAGTGCTAAGGCTAAGAAAATGAAATACAGATCGAAAGACATTCAACATGCATAAATCAGAGTAAATTGTAAGCTTCAACATATTTAAATCAGAGTAGCGCATCAAATCGTTTTCTGGAATAAAATCCACCAAGGGTGGTTACTTTAACAACGTTAACATTTAAAACCGAGAAATTAAATGAGAAAGAGAAAAAGCCATGATACCGGAAAATTCCTTACTCTCCTTCCCGTAACCCACTTGCGTAGCACCTGAAAATACCTGCAAGGGCACTGCCCATTGAATAGGCAGGGGCCCCATAAAGGGAATCCCTTCAGTACTACGGTACTGAGTAACCCTTTAATACCACACTTAAAGATAGGCCCGCATACGACACATAATGCAAGCCACACACATATAAATAATAAGAGATGCATACATAACAATGACAAACACAATACTTTATAAGTCACGATCGATACTTTGGGCCTTAAGCCATTATTCTGTCATTAACCCATCAATATCATATTTTGTATCCATGTGAGTACGAGAACCCCACTATTATAGCCGGTGGACCGGAAGTCAACACACAGGGCAGAACGCCTCTGACCACTATTATTGCCGGTGGACCGGAAGATAAATACACAGGGCAGAACGCACCTGACCACTATTATTTGCCGGTGGATCGGTCTGGCCCCGACTCACATGGTGTTCCACTATAAGTGATTAGTATTTTTCCATAATCTTATTCACATATCCAACTGATTTTATTGAGCTCGGGACCCCCACTATTATTGCTGGTGGACCGGAATATATATGTAATCATCATCCAGGGCACAACGCTCCTGGCCACTATTATAACCGGTGGACCGGTACTCATAATCACACACCAGGGCAACACGCTCCTGGACCACTATTATAACCGGTGGACCGGTACGCAATATCACATACCAGGGCAACACGCTCCTGGACCACTATTATAACCGGTGGACCGGTACGCATAATCACACACCAGGGCAACACGCTCCTGGACCACTATTATAACCGGTGGACCGGTACGCAATATCATAAGTCACTGGGCCCGGCTCATCAATATTCCACTTTCAATTATCGTATCTTTCCTTTCTTTAATCAGCACATCAATCATATTTATTTGCCTCGATTGGGAGATCGATAACCCGGGACACAAAGGTACACCGGTCGTACCGGTGCATATCAGCTACTCAGTACCCTTTAACCATGAACCCAAGGACGCAAAGGTACCCTGGTCGTACTGGTGCATAAAGCTAACTCAGTACCCTACCGACAAGGACACCTAATCCATAAGTATGCATACCCCCTAACTAGGTCCGTAGAGCTAGGAAGAGTAAGATATAGGGCCTGGCTGGGGCACAAAGGCACACCAGCAAATACCAAAATAATCGTGGACTAAACCACGTCCTTAGGGTAGCGACCCCTAAGGAGTCACCATTCCCGATCTCGAGGTCTTTCACTTTAAGTAATAGTGTCTTAATTAAGGTGATCACAGAAAGCACGATGATTCGATACTTATTCACTTTCAATCGTTTCGATATCATTAATCGTTTCTTATTCATAGGATTATCCAGGATGTCACAGAGAAACCATCAAGGCCATACTAATCATTAGATACTCTTACTTGGCTAATCAACATTATTTAATCATATAATAAGGTCCACAATCTCAAAGACGTGTTAGGTACAAATTACTCATTTGCCCTTTACTTATATAATTGTTAGGTATCCGTTCCTTACTTGATAAATTACCACATTACCCTTAAGGTTGCATAATTACCAAATTACCCCTTGTCCACTTTAGATTACCAAATTGTCTCCTACACTTTTTAGATCACCATTCACCCCTCATAATTACTACGCTTATCATATTTCTCTTTTGGTTGGTTATATTACCAGATCGCCATTCTCCTTTGTTATAATTACTAAATTTCCCTTGAGTTGGATAAATTACTAAATTACCCTCCTTTATTATCATGATTACTATTTTTCCCCTTTAGTTGGTTAAACAATTATCACTTTACCCTTTTATCGGCTAAATTACCAAATTGCCCCTTTAGTTGAACAAATTACCAAATTGCCCTTCTCCTTTATCATAATTACCATTTTACCCCTCTCAATTATTTTAATTGCCATTTACCTTTTTTAATTATCACAAATCCCAAATTACTCTTCTTCATAATTACCAATATTAATTTACCCTTTTTCATAATCAAAATTACTATATTACCCTTCTCCATTATTAAAATTACCATAATGCCCTTTAATTGGTTAATTTACCAAATTACCCTTCTATAGTATCATACTTATCCAATTGCCCTTCTACAACCATAATTTAATTGTTAAATTATCTTTTGTCGTTATCATAATTACCAAGTTACCCCTTACTCCCAGGTTTACCATAATATCCTTTCATTTATAAAATTACCATTTTACCCCTTACATCCAATTTCACCATAATATCCTTTTATTTATGAAAATTACCATTTTACCCTTCTTTCTCACAACTTACAATTTTATCCTTTACTTGTAAATTATCATTTGGCCATTTAATTATAAAATTACCATATTATTCTTTTATCTCACAAATTACCGAAATACCCTTTCCACTTATAAAATTTCCACTCAACCCCTTTATTCACCATTTTTATGAATTTACTAACACTACATAAAATAATGATATTAATACTTCATTTTTATTATCTAAGTCCACCAACTTGTCATTTCTCAACATAATACTCATTAGCAACTACACACTTTGATTTATATACCTCATAAGCATAATTAATAAAATACCTTTAAACAATAACATCATTCATGCATTAACAACATGGTACATCATAAACAAGTATTTAATATTTCTATCCATATTCCAACTCCTTCTTTGTTTAACCTACCTACATATGGCATAAAAGTTATCATGCTATTTCTTTTTAACAAACAATATAAGAAACCATAAACATATCATGCTAAGCATACAAAACATGCATAAAATCATACTAAACCCTAAATGTGCTAGCATGCGTTTTTCATATATTTAAGGGAGGATTAACGGTTACCTTAATCCCGCAAAATATCAAATCTTACCAAGCATATTTAGCAACTCAACACCTAAAAATAATATCCATCATGTTTATGTTAGAAATAAGAACCAAAGCATAAAACTTTATAAATTTTAATTAATAAAATACTTAACATAAAATACCATTTTACCTTAAAAATTATCCAAACAATTTTTAAAACCAAGGGGAGCTCATGCTGCATGAGCAGCATGAGTTTCATGCAAAATTATGGGGAGAAAAGGGTTCGAAGGGGGTGAAGGGAGAAAAATAAACCATTTTCGGGTTAGGGTCTTTAGGCTAGAAAAGAAGGTGGTTAGGGGAGGTTCTAAGGCAGGGGAATGGTGCAGAAGTGTAGAGGGGGTGTAGGTGAAGGCAAAGGATGGTTTCAAGGCGGCATAGGGCGGCGGAGACGGCGGCGGCAAGGCGGCGAAGGTGGGCTGCCGAGGAGGGTCGAGGGAAAGGGTTGAGAACGAAGGAAAAGCGGAGGGAAAAATGGAGGGGTGCAAGGGTTGGTTTCGGCAAACTAATGGATGGCGGTTGTAGAGGGGGATGCAGGGTGTCGAACGGTGGGTTGGGTGGCGGCAGAGGTGGCCGGACGGCGGCGGTAGGGGCGGTTGCAGGTAGCTATCGAGAAGGGTGAAAACCGGGAGAAAAAGAGAAGAGGGGAGGAAGAGGGAGCTGCGGGTGGCTCGGGTGGTGTTGGGGCGGTACAGGGAGGTAGTAGACGGTGGCAGAAGGTGGCTATGGGGGTTCATTTAGGCGGTGTACGCGGCGGAGGGTGGCGGTGGAGCAAAAACAGGGGAAAACGGGAGAGGAAGAAAAAGAGAGAGAAGGGAGGATCGGGGGTGAGGGAGCTCGAAAGGATGGACAGAAAATGGGGTGAAGAGGAGAAGAAAAAGAAAAGGGAGAAGAGAGGGGCAGGGGCTGTTCGGATGGCAGGCATAGGGTGGCAGGTTGTCATAAGGTGGCAGGGGGAGGTTGACGAAGATGGGGAAAAAAGCCAGAGTTGTGGGATGGTTTGCAGGGCTGGATGGGTTCGAAAATAGGAAGAAAATGACGGGAGAGAAGGAGGGCAGGCGGTGGCAGCGATGGGCGCAGGTGGTGGCAGCGAGCATGGCGGTTATGGCGATGGGGACTGGTCGGGGTCTCGGGGTGATCGAAGGAGGAAGAAAGAAGGGAGGGGGAGGGAGAAGACCGAACCGGTCTGGCGCAGAGAAAAGAAAAAAAGAGAGCTGGGCCGGCCCGGGGGAAAAGAAGAAGGAGCGATGGGCTGGGGCGCGCGTCAGGCGTGGGGAAGGAGAGGCGGAAGCGGGCCGAAGGCCCAGTCACGCGGGGGAGAGGGCTGGCCTGGCGAGGCAGCCCGAGGGAGGAAGGAAAAAGAAAAAAAAGAAGGAAGAAAGAGGAAAAGGGAAAAAGGGTAAAAAAAAAGGGAAATGGAAAAATAGGAAAGTAATTTAATTTAATTTGTAAAATCATAAAATATAATATTCGTGGTAAATTATTTAATTTAATAATTTAATTAATTTTTTTTTAATGTAATGTTTTAGTTTAAAAAGGATAAAGTTGGCAAAATATTAGTCTTGGAAAATTATTTAGTTAAAATAATATGATAAATAAAAAAATATTTATTTTTAATTTATTAAATACTCTTATCCAAATTTACATACTCTAAAATCCATAAAATACTTAAAATAAATAATTTTACAAGCTAATTTTATTTCAAATAAAGTTATTTATTAAAATATAGGTTTTTGAAATTTTGGGGTATTACACTACCCATATCCCTGCACTCTGAACCCTACCCTATACTCATTTGCAACCACCCTATGTAGCTATGTACACTGAGTTGCTAGCCCCCTCACCTATTGTCTTTCCCTCTCCCTCAACCTCCCTTGCCTATATATATCCCCTCCACCATCCCTCGAGCCTCCCCTTTATCTTCTCTTCCCCCTACAATCCTACCCACCGATCCCTATTTTTCCTCCCATGGCCATCCCTGCCAACTCCAGCACTATCG
Source organism: Tamarix chinensis (assembly GCA_030549775.1). Lineage (NCBI taxonomy): Eukaryota > Viridiplantae > Streptophyta > Magnoliopsida > Caryophyllales > Tamaricaceae > Tamarix > Tamarix chinensis. The sequence goes on along the minus strand of CM060180.1, from coordinate 64,544,041 downwards.
CCACCTGTCATTGCCCAACAAACCATCCTACCACCTCCCCTCTCTACTTACACCCTACCCATGCCTATCATGCCACCCTTTTTCCCCTTCCTCCTCCCTTTCCCTTCTCTTACACCTACAGTTCCAATTAGCTACACTAACACCGCCGCCGCCACCAACCCTTTTCCTCCCCCTTTTAGCCACTAATGCACTAGAATTACCCTATATAGGCAACCCAGCCAGTGCAACCACTAAAACAAAGCCCCTCCTTTCTCCCCCTTCTTCTTTATCCCTCTTAGTTGATCATCTCCCTACACCAACATCAATCACTAGCTCCACCATCATTAACCACCACCAACTCCAGCCAACCTTAATACAACCATCACCTTAACCCAAACTCCCAACCTTTACCCACTTCTCTAAAATAGCCACTGCCACCACCATGACAATGTTCTTCCCAATTTGGTTCCCTCCATTTCCTTTCTCCTATTTTAGCTTTCTTTAGGTTAAAGAAATTCTTTTAAAAAATAAAAGGAAATGAAAGTTTAAACTGTGTATATCCCTATTTTTAGGTAATATTCTAGTGATAGCGAAAGAGGAGGCGTAGGTTATGCATATATAAATACCAGAGCCACTTCAGTAAGGACAAATTCATTGATAAGGTTTTGCTGTATAGTAATATATGTCCTTGATGTATTGATGTGTGATGGCATGCATGAAATAATAAATGACTCTAATATTGTATATGTAGTTTTAGCTTGATGATAACAAAAGGTAAGAAATCTTTGTAACCATGACTATGTTGACTTTAGTTATATATGTATAATCATTTCCATGTTTTTATGGTATTTCATGCGTGGAAAGTTGAAAATTCCTTTGTGTTGGGCGTTATGTGACTTAGGGATCATAAAAATAAGATTCTAGTGACCTAGGGGTATTTTGGTCAATACTATAAAAAAGTGTCATGTTGATTACTTTAGGGTGTTAACTGACACAAAATAGGTTTGGGATACTATATGAATTAACTGGGACAAAAATAAAGGGGTTTATGGTAAATACAGAAAAAGGAAAGGCCATAAATGTGATTAGTAAAACCTAGAGGTGAGTTATGATCATATGTGATAAAACTGTGAGATTGATAAAAGGGATTGAATATGAGGTTAATGGTGGAATCTTGGTTATTCATACAAATTTGGGAAATTATTTGAGCTTTAGGGAAGGATTTATGACCAAAATATGAAATTACGACATTGGGAAGCTCGAGAGGTAACTCTAGAGGTAGGTTATTATCGCATGTACAATATAGGGTATTTGCACTACAACCTTGGGATATGATGCCAACCGTAATTTTGTGGGAATATATACTAAATTTGGTAGCTATATGGGGTTTAAGGAGATAGCTATAACCAAATAGAGAAATTAGGGTTTTGGAGGATGCCAGAATCGGTAAGTTATTATCACAAGTGTAAGATTTGGGAGTTAGGCCATAATATTTGAGTTAATGGTTAAAAATATCATTTTATGCATGGGTAAGGAATTTGAGGACTAGAACAACACCAGAGAAGAGATCATGCTAAATAGGAGAAATTAGGGTTTTAGAGAAAGTCAGAATAGTAACCTAAGAGACTAGTTATTATCACATGTGTAAAATATGGGTAATAGGCCATGAATCTTGAATATGATAACATGTTGAGATTTTTTAGCTAAATTGGTGACTAAATAGGAACTTGAGGAGAGGATATGCTAGGGTTTTGAGATTAGAGTTTATAAGGGAAATAAGGTTGTTTCAGGGTAGGAGTTAGGATAGTGCCTTGCATGAGTAGGTGTACATGATTATGTGAAGACCTTGAAATAAATAAAGCATGAATAATACACCAATCACTTAAATTAAAGGATTACTTGAGTCAATTTTAGTTGTACCTATCAATCCACTGGCAAGAATGGTGGCTAGGAGTGTCTTGTCCTAGAATTTTATACTGTTAGCGTTCCACCAATGAGAGTAGTGGGGTCCTAGACTCAAGTAAATTAAATCATTGGATGATAATAACTTTTAATATGACATTAAATACATACAATAGACCTTGATGAACAATCCACTGGTGAGAATAGTGGTCAAGAGTGTTATACCCTGGGGTCGTACTCCGATTACTGATCCACCAGTGAGAATAGTGGATAGGATCATCCTACCCTAAAATTATACTTAATTACCGTTCCATCAATTGAAGATAGTAAGGTCCCTAAACCCAAAGTGAATAAAATCATTAAATAGTTATCATTGTACTATTACTATATGTTCAGAGAATAATAATGCGCCTGTCACCTTTTATCAAGGTATTATGAATGTATGTGACCTTCTTGACTGTAGTGTTACCTTACTTAGTACATAGTGTATCGATCATTCTTATAATTGGTGCTGCTCATTCCCACAAATAGAGACTCCACTTGAGTTTGTGTAGGTAAATAAGGGCTTACTAGATGACTTCATTGCATAGAATGTTCTAATTGAGGCAAAGTGATGTTGTTCTATGAGCGGGGTTGGGGACCAGAGAGTTGTGTTATCTGATTTTTGTTTTAAACTAGTTGTTCTCCTTTTTATTTTCATCCGAACACTTATTTATGTATTCCAATTCTACTTCCAAAATGAACACCTAACTCTTATTTATGTTATATAATGTCCTTGTTATATATTTATCATAGTATATATTTTGTTTTAACTTTTCCTTGTAATTGGTATGAGGATGGTTTGTGGCCAGACTTATACTGATTACAGTGGCAACACCCCTCTTATTTTTAAATAGTTCTTCTGCTTATACAAAAAAAAAATTCAATAGTAAATTTTGGAGGGGTTACATTTAAAGTTCAAATAATCATACTATTTCTATAAATATTATTGTGAGTAATAAGTGATTGGATTTAGGATCATGGACATCTACTATTTAAGAGATGCTTATCTCTAAAGTAGATGAGCCATGTAATATCTTATATGGATCTTTTCATTGCACTTCTACTTAAAGGAACCATACACAAAACTTGACAAGGAACAATTCAAAAAAAAAGTAGTCAATATACAAACTAAACCAAATTAATAACCCAAAAGGCTGATAATTGAATTTACATATTCATAAAAAGAATTTTTGATTTATATCTTCATATTTTTTTGAAAATTATAAAATATTCAATGCTCAATTCAACTCCCTTCCCCTCCTTGAGTATTATGGCCACTAAACCAATGCTCTAACACTTATAAGTACCTTATATAATAGGATTAAGAGATGTTTGGCCATGTAAAAAAATTCAAATGAGGCTTGGGAACATGTGACTATGGTGAATGGGGCTTGGCTAAAATTACAATAGCAACAAGGTAAAAAGCATTAGTTGGTTCAACTTGAGAACCCGCTTCTTTGGGAAGAGAGATGTGGAAGCAATGATCTTAAGTTGTTGAAGTATAGGAACAAGATAGAAACAATGGTTATTTCCACCAAAAGGCTAATGAGTGGTAAAAAAAATAACATTAAAAAATCTATGGTGAAGATGGGAGGTGGTATGTTGAGGAGAGGGATACTGAAAACTTGGTCAATCAACATTATAGATCCCTCTTCTCCTCGACTAGAGGCAACAATGTACAAAGGCATTAACTGGGGTGCAAACCTAAGTAATAGAATCCATGAATGAAGACCTGCTCAAACCTTTTAAATATAAATGAATATGTGTTTCTTCCCAAAAAATGCATCTAAAAGAAGCACCCAACTTAGACAATATGTGCACACTATTTTTTTTTCTTTTATAAATATAGACACATAGCTTATACAAATGTTGTTAGTATGGTGTTATAGGTTCTAAATTTAAAATATTAACCACACCCTCTTAGATATTATTTAAAGGTGAAAAATGTTAAGACCATGTTTGATCTTACTTTAATTAGCTTATGAAATATAAAGTATAAATTGGTGTCAAAATTGCTTGGAAATTGATAATATATTATAATCAAAATGTATTTATCCCAATTCACTTGATTATGGATAATGTTCTTGTAGTGTTCAAACTATTTTATCACATGAAGAGCCAAACAAGGAGAATAAGAGGTATTATGACCAATAGTATAGATATAAGAAAGGCCTATGATGGGGTGGAGTGGTTACTCCTAGAAAAAATTATATATTACATGGATTTTGCCACTAAATAGGTTAAATTGATCATTTGTGTGTGTCATTGGTTTCCTTTTCTATGTTTTTCAATGGTAAATATAGTAAATCATTTCTACTATAGAGAGGTTAATGATAAGGTTATCATAAATATCCCTTACTCTTCTTTTTTTTAGAAGAAGCACTATTAATTCTTATTAACCATGCCTTGAATTGTAATGATTTCCATGGAATTAAGACTTGTAAAAATGCTCCTGCCATCTCATTTGTTTTTAGTAGATGATAGCATTTGGTTTGCTAATATAACACCCAAAAAATTTACTATTAAAGTAATTTTTTTAGCCAAAGCGTAATAACAATATAGTGGGTATTACCGCCATACTCGACATAATTCTGACTTACCATACTATCCATATATTGAGTACAAGGTAAAAAAAACTAAAAGCATGATAAATTAGAGGATGAGATATATTTATAAACATAAAAAAGATTTTGTAGGTTATCAACAAGTACAATATCCAAAATATATAAAATAAATATTTTGGAAATAAGAGTCCTAAAATTTATCTATTCCAAAGATATAAGCTAGATCACATGACTCTATACCCCAAGCCCTAATGATAGCAAGGCCACTCCTCCCCAAGCAAACCATCATAAGAAGAAAAGTCATATAATCATTCCTTATTGACCTACAAACAATCAACTAATCCATTTGTTTAAGGGAATGAATAGCACTCATAAGAAGGATGATTAGTACACTATGTATGGATTAAGGCAACAATATATTCATAGCAGGGTTACACAATATCATAATATCACGTGAAGTGATAAAAATGCATATAGATTAAAACTGAGTTTAAGAACCCCACTATTCACAACCAATATAATGGTATCAGCAATAGGCAACCATAGGGAAAAACCCCTATGGATGTTATGCTCATTCCGTGGAACAGATAAGTACAAACATAGGGTGAAATGCTCCTAGTCACTATTCTTGTATAATGAAACGAATATGTACAACCCTAGGATGAAATAATCCTGGCTAATATTCTCATTTAATGGAATGTTTAGTAGTGACTGCTCATGACTTTGTTTTGGATAACAATGTTAACTACAATGCCAATATTTAATGATGGTGCTCACAAGACATTAGGTAAATCAAACACTAACTAGAAAGTCCATTAGAGATAATGTTTGACATCTTTTCCAACATCTCTCGAAATCATTACAAATAGACGACGGGCACAGTCGGATGTCTCTGCATAAGCTGAGAAAATTGGAAAAAGACAACACAAAAGAAACTAGGTCATCAATGGGGAAAATATCACATTGTCCAAGCCTAATGATAATAGCAAATTAGCCACATAGCAATCAACTATCAAAGACGGAAAGGAGGGATGTATCATCTGATTGTGTGCTTTGCAGTCAGAGAGATGAAGATTTTGATCCCTTGTTTTTCCAATGCCACTACTCGCAACATGTTTGGGGTTATGGTATGAGTAGTTTTAGAAGTAATCATATGGTTTTTTATTGGGATTCAGTGCTCTCTTGGATAGAAGACGGCAGTAGAGGGCCAGCCATCAGGAAATTAGCTCTTTGAGTTCTTGTCGCTGCTGTTGTATATGCACGGTGGCAGGAGTGTATACATCACTTAGTCAGGCAGTTGCCTACTAAAATTGAGGGATTGTCTAATAGACAGTCTTTTAGAAATCTTTTCATTTTTGTAGATAAGTTTAGAGCTTGATTGATTATTCCAATTCTTTTGTAATTACATCAATCTTATACTCCTCAATCAGTATTTGAAAAGTGATAAAATTCTCAATTACTAACCTAAGAAAAAAAAAGAGGGGGGAACAAGGGAAACATTATCGCCACCCATAAGAAACATTAAAAAAAGACAACGAGGATGTCATAAGAACTATAAATCACACATTATCTAGAATTTGCAAGAATCTGAACATATCACATCAATTTTTTAACATCCCCACACCAAAAAAGAAAATGAATAATGAAGAAATAAAGCAAACAAGCAGCCAAAATTTTACAGAAAGCATTTAGTTTAGTCTATACTCCAGAATCATCTAATTGAAACGATCCAAGCATCACTGATCTATGTAATATATCATGCACACTCATAAAGCATGTAAAGAAAAAGGAAATTAAAAATAAATGACACAGAATGCATGAAAGAAAGGACATAAAAACCAGCTAGCAAATATATCTACATACCATCTCCCCTTTCTATAGCTAGCAAAGCATCACGAGAAAACCAGCAAACCAAGTTGGCATGATCTTGATGTAGTAACATGGATGTAATTTGTACCTGAGAAGGGTCATTAGTGTACAAAATTTAATAAGCATTCTAGACAGAAGTTACATCATACTTCCTCCACAAAAAACACTTAAGAAAGAGAATAGCACAAATAAATTTAATGCTAGCAGGTACCATCTCTTTCAAGTTTCAACATATACACATTCAATAAATTTGATCTTCACATTGCAGCTAGACTGAAACAGCTCTTGTCAATGGCATGTATTTGTGCACGCAAACCAGAATAGCTAAGTATGTTACAGCGGAAATAATAGACAAGTAGAGGAAGATGGGTCAGAGGTAAGAGGGTCACTATATGGAGAAGTCACGCAGGACTACCAGAGAAGCATGACTTCTAATTTATAGGAAGAAAAATGCCACATACCTTTATTTAGCAAATAATTCAGTCTTCAGAAAACTAATATGAAAAATTCAACTTAATAGTGTTTATCACTTTATCCACCTAATTCTTCTCGAGCTCATCAATCAATCGTCCATACTTCTGGAACAATCCATACACGGGTAGAGGGTTCCTTTAAATCAGCATTGATTTAAACTACAGTAGCTTCTTTCAAGACTACAACAATTCTCTGAGTCTCCATTGCAGGTACAAGGTGAAATTTCTACTCACTGAGACAAATTCAAAGCAGAGAAGCACCAATTAGCTTCTTGAGACTCATAACCGAAACTACTACACATAGTTTTATAAACATGAATGGCCGTCAAACTGGTCAGACCAAAAATGCACAGATACTAGTTCAAAAAATTATAAAATATGTAGAAAATTCAATTATTGCCAGTTATTTGATTGGTTTTCTTACCAATTCACTGGTTATTGACTGGTATTGGTTGTTTCTGACATCTTAACAATCGATACATGTGACCCATCAAGTTTTTTATACCATGATACCATGGGAAAAGCGATGAGTACACTTGCTTATACATTTTTTATCCTCAAATTCTTGCATACTTTTCCTTTGAATGATCAATTTATCTTCTCTCTAAAATCATATATGCTCTTTGGGATCATTCATGAAGAAAAAGAGCTAAAACGAGGTATTTGGAGAGAAATATAAGTGGTCGATTATGAATCTAGCATAACTTTTTCATACAAACCCCAATTGAAGTTACATTGTAAAGTTAATTAATACATCTACGACTTTCATGTTAAGCACTTTTTCTAGTTCACACGAGATCATAGTCAAAATTGAGTCAAAATTTGCAATTGTTAAAAACAATCGAGAACTTTCACCTAGGAGAGGGTGGTCCAAGTCCATCCATCACCTAGACCAACACTGACAATGTCGAGCTTGACATGGTATCTTGTCAAATTTTTTCCAACTCATATGAAATCTTTTTGCCAACCTAATGCACGATTCTAAACCTGAAATAAACCCTCCAACAACTTTAATCATACTCCATCCACCCCCATTCGTCTTCATAACTCAAATCCATCAATTAATTCATGATTTCATCAACTCAATCTTCATACAACCCTGTTTTGTGAATCCCATGCCTTAAATTACACAAGGAAGCAATCAAAAGTCACTTTTTTGGCAAGCCATTCGTGATCCTATTTGTGTGCACCTGCAAGAGAAAGAAGAAGAAATGATAGTCCACCAAAGGTCATCTAGGGTTGTTTGTCTTGTTTTGCTCCAAATTCATTTGTTTTTTGGTCTTTTTTTCATACCCCATATATGTTTTATATAGTTAATTTTTACATGATGAGTGCTAATTCCCTATTTGTTAAGGATAAAATTCAGGTTAACAACTATGGTTTGAGATTGAATAATAATTTTCTTTGTTATTCTATATGTCATAAGATTGTGCTTTGATTCTCATTTAACTGTCATGGTTTATATAAATTTATGATTTTACCACATGCGATCTATAAAGCGAATGCCATCTTATTGTTTCCTTGTAGTGATAGTATAATTAGATTATATGCATGCCATGTAGCTTATGATTACACTGGAATCTATATGTATAAATTACAACTAAGTTAAAAAATAATCTACCAAATAGATTTGTGACCCAGTATGAAAAGCCTTCTGATAGATGTGGGTCAAAAGCAGCAAACACAATTCAACTAGATCCGCTTGAGGCACTAGTTTGGACACTTGGATTAATAATCATTTTTTTAGGGCTTAATGTTTTGAATTTAATCAAATATAGAAGTCATTTGTTGCAACTATATAACTAGAACTTAATATGATTTAGTATTAGTGTTTTATCGTATTAATCAATTAATGAAACCAAAATAAGGTTCATAAACCCAATTGTGGCTTGTAACTTGCTCAATTTCTTTCTCATGACGATATATTTGACTTGGGAGTTATGTCTTGGCCTTAACTCTCTTAACATCTTTATCATGTTTATTCACATCCACACTTGATATTTGTTTGTATATATGCTTTTGATCTTTTTAGAGTAAAACCCCCTTTAGGAGTACTTTCGTAATTATTTGTGTTTTCATGAGGCTAAAGCCTTAGTGTTTTATTTGATTTCATTTGATTAGCAAAATAATTTATGAGCTCTCTCAATCCACCGCCTAGAACTAATACTATAATTGTACAAAAACAGGATTTACATCTCATGTCAACTATGGCCACACCAAACGGCCACAAGCTTAAATAACACTGAGTACTTTTTTTATTGGGTGAAATGACGCGTGGTGCAGTTATACTTAATTGAAAATTTGAAATCTTAGATAGATTCTCATAAAATATTAACCACACACTACTATATACAATTAAAAGAGGAAAATGTAGTGGACAAAAAAAATGACACAAAAAGAACATGCTATCACATGTTGATCGAAACTCCGTTTCTTGGCTAGTACACAAGGTAGTCAAAATGGCACAAAGGAAATATTCTAAGCGAAATTTGTTCTTAAAATCGAGAGTCAATCAAACCTCTAGTGAGAGATCGAATAGAGTAGCAAATTTTGGCAACATCGAGGGGAATATTGCTAGGGGTGATGAAAATTCTGGTTCTTAGGAGAAGAAGGGTGAAAAGAAAGGGAACAAAGATACCTAACAGGCTTCAAACTCTAGAAAATCTTGCAAAAACTGGGCAACTGCTGTGGAAGGAGGATTGACTAGTGGTGTGAAAGAGATTATGGCCTCTGTTTGCCTCTGCCTTTGTGGTCACAAGACTCTTAAAGTAGACTTGGAAGTGTTACAGTAAAGCCAATCTGTGTGGATTCTGTTACAGCATCTAGAAGGATGATTACCTACGATAGACTACTCCTAGAGATGTATGCCAGCGTCTCCTTGCCCGAGGAAGTGAACTGTATAACCCATCTGGTGAGAAATTTCGAACAAAAATTAGTTTATGAATGGGTAATGTCCCTGGTCATGAGGTCACTCAATGCAGAAGAAATATGGTAAAAAGAAATGTGGCACAGGTGCCAAAACAGAAGCATGTTGAAGTTGAGACTGATGAAGGGAAGAGCATTCAGTGATAATGCTCTCATGGCTTATGAATTGGGCAAACAGTATGCAAGAAGGCATATCAGTCTTAGGCATACAATTAAATATCGGTCCTGATACGCAATATCGGCTGATATTTATTGGATTTTGGGTCGGCCGATACGCGACGGATTTAGAATTTTACATATTTATCAGCAATATATTGGTTATTGACCGATATTTGCCAATATTCTACCGATATTTGCTGATATTTACTAGTATTTGCTAATATTTATTGTGAAAAAATATAAAAAATCACACCACGACAACCGCAGCATATAAAATATCGTTCGCGACGCTCCGATACTGCGACACCGCGACTGCAATTTTATTGCTTGGTCCTAGGCTCATGCTCAAAGTGGACATATAAAAAGCCTATGACACTTGGGAATAGGTTTTTCTACAACAAAGTTTATTTGCCTATCGTTTCACTAGAAATTTGTTGGTTTGGTAATGCAGTGTGTAGCAACAGTTAGATTATATCCCAACATCGATGCCTTACTAAACATTCCTTTTGTGAACAAGAGAGATGTGAGGCAAGGAGACCTAATCTCTCCTTACCCATATGTATTAGGGATGGAGTATTGACATAAAACCTTAGGCAATCTCTAGCCCTATGTTGCGCAGAAACATCTTCAACCCAGTGTTACCCTTTTTCGAAAGCATTTCCCCGTTTCATGTTTCCTATCTCTGTTTTCCCAAAGCATACATAAATGTACATTAGATTTTAAAAAAAAAAATTGTCAATTCCCTGTTTCCCCATCCCCATTCCCTTTTCCATGCAACCTTGCTCCAGCCTATGGCTGGTTTTCATGGTCTTCCTGGTTGTTCATCACTCCAAATAGTGGATTTATGCTGCACTAATGACCTTATCTTTCGTAAGGGAGATATGAGGTCTATAACGATGATTATGCAGAAATTGGAGGAATTTTGCATTTTTCCATGTCTAAAAGCCAACCCGTGTAAAGATAATACCTACTTTGGAGGAGCTAGACCTGATATGAAGGTACTGTTGTTAGAGATTCTCGCTCGCAATGAGGGAGAGTTTCCGTTCAGATAGATCGGGGTCTATCCATTGGCAACAGCTTCCTTATCTATTCAGCATCATCAAGCATTGATTGACACCAGGTTGATAGTGTCAGCAAGAGCTTCTTTTGGTCTGGAATGGGGCATAGTAGAAAAGCACTGGTTGCTTGACATTGAGTATGTATGCCAAAGAAAAAACGTGGGCAGGGATTTTGCAATATTTCATGGTGTTACAAAGCAGCCATAGGAAAGTATTTGTGGCAATGAATAATGCACAGAAGGAATTCGGATCAAATGGGTCCAGGAAGTATGCATTAGAGAAGCTGATATTGAAAGCTCAGTCTGCAAAATTCATTATCCCTGGGTATTCAAAAAGATAACGAGCTTGAGAGCATTAATAGGAGTTGAAGGCAAACACACAACTTATGAGCTCATAAGAACAAGGGCCTATGTGCAGCCTTAGGCCTCTATGGTTTGGAAGCATGAAGGACTACCCTGTCACAACACTGCCATGTGGTTGATGAGTCATAAAGCAGCATTAGCAAAAGACAGGCTCTATGATTGGCATATAGTAATGATGACAGTTGTGGGATTTCTTGACAAGGCAGGGAAGATCTCACTGATTTGTTTGCAACCAGTCCTTTTGCTCGAATGTGCTGGAAGAGTCTAATGAACAGCCAATAATTGTACTATCAATATATAACATGGAAAGGTTTGAGAAGCTGCTAAGCGCTATCACAAGGAGAAAAACAAGTATGATTATAAGGGTAGCAGCAGCAACTTTAGTTTACAAGAGCTGGAAGGAGAGTAACACTGCAATTTTTCAGCAACAGGATGGTCATGCAACAAGACTACTTCAGGAACTGATTTTGATGTTACGTGTCAGATAGAATAGAGCACCAAATAGATTGAAGTACAGAGGAGTTTTGAAATTGTGTGACAATTTCCCCCACAGAATCTAGCAGTTTTGGGAGATACAAGTGTTTGTACATATTTCTCAAAATGGTATTGCTAAAATAAAATATTAATTACCAAAAAACAATGTAGTGGATAAATAATAACAATAGAAGAAAATATGTTTCTAGACACAATGTTTGATAGCAAACATTCTAATAAGAAGATTCCAAATAAATCCAAACAAAATTCACGAGCTCAATTTCTAAAAGCTGATAATCACATGAAATAAGCCATACAAAGGGCCCATTCTCTTCATCTAACTTGTGTAGCTCTAATCTGATTTGAAAAAATTGTGAGAAAAATAAAAGGTATTTTTGAGATAATTAATAATTTTATCTGCAATGTGACTCTATTCTCTGATTTTTACTGACCCGATCTGATCTGAAATAAGGTTAAAAGAATAGGTCTGATCGGAGATAATTAATGATTCTATGTGGGCAATCCAACAACAATATTGTCAGTTACCAGCTCTTGGCTATCAATAAAAAAAAATTATAAACACTATTTTGCTAGTATATAGAGCTAATCGGTGGCAAAGCAAAAGATTTTAGTTACATTGTATCCCCATTTGATACCATATTTTCACATAGTATGCAGATAAATATGATGATAAATATTAAATATATCAATTTCACTGAGTAAGATGTGCTTATTATAATAATATAATCTTTCATTATCGTAAAAGATGAATCTCACGTGCCGGAATTGAGGTATAATAACCTCATCACTCAAGGCAGCGAAAACATTGATATATAAACATGTCACTAAACATTCATGTTACATGTACACAGACCAAACGTTCCCGGACATCTTTATGATAAATTTCACCGACGCAAATGGCGCAAATGCCACCGCAAAGTTAACGCTAATTCAAAAGCTTTGAAGTCGAATTATGAAATGAAAAAATAATACTCTTTGGGAGTTCCTGACTCACCAGGTCATACAACTCGTCAGCTTAGGAATTGAATCAAACGATAAGAGAAGTCTTACCATTTCTCCAGCGAAGGAAATCAAATCAGAGATCACGTTAAGGAGAGCCAGCAGAGAGACAGATTGCAAAAAACGAGGGGATCAGTCGGAGAAGAAAAGCTGCTGGGAGGTAGAAGAATATAGGGGAAAAGAGAGAGGCGGCGGAAGGAACAAAATTTATTGTGTTTCCGGTCCACGCATCAAGAAACAAGAAAAATAAAAAATGGAGCATCGGCCATTGTCCGGGTTCGAACTCCCATTGGCTGTGTGTAGTAGGGCTGTAAACGAGTTGAGTCGAGTCGAATATCCCTAAATTTGGATTTGACTCATTTAATTAAACGAGCCTAAAATAATATTTGGACTCGGTTCGTTTAACTAAACGAACAAGCCGAACAGAACTTTTAACCAGCCGAGCCGAGCCGAGCTCACGAGCCAAAGTCAAAAAATAAATCGAGCCTCACTTTTAGGCTCGTTTAACTAAATGAACTAGTCGAACGAGCTTTTAACGAGCCGAGCTGAACCGAGCCGAATACCGAACTGGCTCAACTCATTTATAACCCTAGCTATGTGGGCTCTATTTGGTTGATAAAAAATAAGAAGGGATTGAGAATGAAAAGGAAAGAAAAGTGGCACTCCTCCGCGCCACCACTGCTCCTCTTCCCTTCATCCACGTCATCCCTCAATCTATTTCCAGCGAGCTCAGCGACGACCACCATAGGACGACAACAGTAATTCAGTAATAGTTCCAGGTTGAACATGACCGACACAACCAATTACTGCCACCAGAAGCGACCATTGTCTACTACTAGAAAATGAAATCCTAGAATATGAAATGAAAATTGCTATCCAAAGCTGAGATTTCAAATAGAACATTAGTCACAATGGAAATACCATCACCATTGAGGTACCCGGCTTTAAGATGTTTTATTACCAATGACGCATACCTAGGATAACCATAGATAGATTATTAATGGAAGCCTCTAATTCGTTCCTTCCCACCAAACAATTCATGCTTGAATTTCGGATCCAGTGAGGATAAGCAAGACGACATTAAAGGGGGAATGTGACAACGAATGAAGTTTGAGGAGGAAGGAATGTCGAGGAAGGAGATTTGTCAAAAGTTCCTTCTTTCTTTCCTCATGTTCAGCTTAGGAAAATTATTTGGGCTAACTCTCTTTATCGCTTTTCTTCTTGTTTTCTTTCCTTTAGATTTTTATGGCTACCAAATATGAAAATCAATTTCCATCTATTTTTTTCCTTTTTTTCTAGTTTTCCATAAACTAAATGAAGTCGTGGTGACCGTTTTGTGGTTTTAGATTTTGTTATCTTTTCCTTTTTCTTTTTGTTAACTCAAAAAATGTATATACACTAATGTATTGACCATTGTTATACTATAGATCCGAGGTACATTTGTGCAAGGTACACTTAGTTGATATGGTGTATGAAAATGATTATAAGAGATGTGATACTCTAAATTTTAGTTAAACCTAATCCCAATTAAGTAATATTAATTAATATTGTAATCTAATTCTGATCTTAGAAAACTAATATTCCTACCTTATATTAACTCCCTAATCCTAAATCTTAGCCTAACCTAATTTTTATTTAGGACTATTAATATTATTTAAACCTAAACCCGCTTGATTGATAATTAAATTATCTGAATACCCTAACCTAAATTATTTTAACATAATTATAATTTAAAAACCAAACCTAATATATTTCCCTTTTTCCTTTTTCCTCTTCTCCCTTTTCTTTTTCTTTATCTATCGACCCCCTTTTTCATTTCTTCTCTCCTTCATCCTACGTGAAGCATTGTACCTAGATAATGCCTATAACACCCCTATTTGTTTTGAAAATTGTGCAAAAGCGAAAAGCTAGTAAATACTAATGAAAATGAGGTATTACTGTCGTACCTAATATAGGATAGGCACCAGTCGCCCATCCCATGCCAGACACAAGGCTGAGAAACCAAAACAAACAAACTCATAATAGAGTTCACTAAAACAGGTTAGATGAAATAAAAAGGAAAACTTCCAAGTACACAACCTTAGTGGTCCAAAATATTCAAGTATGCGAGGAAGAAAATTAACTAAATTACAAGGATGAAATTACAAAAAGCTAAAATACAATGAAACCCTAAACACTCTTCCATCAAGGACCTTTCAGAGTCTCCGGATATCCACACTCTCATAACCTATGCCCCACACAAGATTAGCCAACTACTAACCCTCCCCGAAAACCTACTTATGGCCCTCTGATCGAGGGAGTAAGCAGGCAATTAAGCAAATGGGCAGTATGCGTCATACTAAGTAAGTCAAGTAACCTCCTCAATGGAGCTACCAATACACAAGATACTCATACATATAATACATATGAACAGTTTCATGCATACTTCATACAAACATGATGCATGCTCTATCATGGTCATGTTAGGCATAGACATCACTAATCATACTCAACACCCTAGTACTACTTCATGGATGCCGGTATACATGCTGCAAGTAGAATGATTCAATTAATAGTAAGGTTACGTTTATCCAGGCACACAAGTTCTTCTATAGGCCATCATCCACATTACTATTACTTTTCCTCTAATCTAATTTTTCTTAAACCACATTCTTATGGAAATACTTATTCTAATTATTATCCATATACTAGTTCCAATTTTTATCATTATCATCGAACGATAGACTGCACACCACCCCATAGTCTTACATAGCATGTAATCCTATCCAAACTAATGGACATAAAGTTCAAGCCGAAGCCAAGTAACCACCAATGGACATAATTCCAAGCTGAAGCCAAGTAACCACCAATGGACATAAGTCCAAACCAAAACCAAAAACCGCCTTGGTAACCAGCCCCTTTAGTATCTATATCCCCTAATATATCATCAGTATCTAGAGTAGGTAAGGCTTCGGGATCTACTAGGATCCCTCCCGAAGGCAAACTAACCCCCAGTAGCTAATAGAGGATCGGGTAACCCATACCCATACATAGCTCGATTGTCTTTCACTTTACGTGATTAGTACATTATTCTTGAGGTTACATGATCACACAAAGCCCGCACAATATACAACCAAGACATCGATATGCTCATTCCATATCAATCATTACTATTCCCAACTATGTGGGGAATTTACATTAATGTTTACTCAATAATAACCGAATTCACGAGATTAATCCATTCAAGCCAATTTCCAATTTTCATTTCCTTTTTTTAGCCATTAATAACTTGTTCAGGTTTAACATCTAGGTTGTTACCATGACCACTGAGTATATTGTGAGTCATGATTGATTTAATCCATCTATTGGGTTATTCATCCATGTCAACAAATGTATTTTACCCATTAAATAGGTATATAACGGTGTTAGGAACAATCTCAAAGCATATCTAAGCCGAGAATTTAAGATCACACAAACTAACTGAACCAGTCGATCGGTTTGGTTGAACCAGTCAATTGGTTAGGTGAACCAACCAATTAGTTTGGGTCAACCAGTCTAATGGATTGGCTCAATCAAACCTAATGTTTTCTCAAACCATACAATCGATTCTACCTAACTACTCGATGGATTTAAGCAGAGAGCAAGACCAAGGTCACTACAGGCCTACCAGTTAATGGGTTGGGTAAACTAGTTAACTATTCTAAGGACCAATTGATTGGTTTAACTTAACTATTCGATCGGTTTCACTTAACTAGTCGATCGGTTTGTTCTCAAATAGCACAAAATAGGCATTTTTATGTAGATAATATTTAAAAATCCCAACCATACCAAAGTGAAACATAGGCTAACATCACATTAACACTTTCTAGCTTGCGATGGTTGTATATTTCACAATTAAAAAAATAGCCTAGTTTTTCCTAAAAATCATGCATTCATCTCATATTTTATAACTTAAACCTCCTGTACCAAATCGAAAAATCAAATACTCATACCAACATATAAAATCAGGACTTTGAAGATTTCACAATATGCATGCTTAACTAAATCACATTTCAAAAGTAAGAATGACTTAATTGATGTAGATAAAACTTCCCTCAACTAAGAAAACTCAACCTATAAAAATCCTAAACTTTTGAAAACTTAAAAATAGAGTCAAATCTTTAGAATTTCAATACATACTTTCATAAATCAGATCTCAAATTAAAAGAAAAAAAATGACTTACCAAACTAAGAGAAAACAATGGGGATTTCTTCTGAAAAGGTGTCTCAAATTTCTCTTAAATCTAACCATTCCTTGCTTAAATATAAATAACAAAGAGCTAGAGAGAGGATCTAAAGAGTGAAAGGGAACCAATGAATCCTCGAAATTTAAGGGAAATACCATAGTTAGAGAGAGTTAGATTATTTTAGTGGTTAAAAGAAAGGCGAATAGAATGGGCAATTAGGGTTATTTATAGCCAACAAATTGATACAATCACAAGTGTGGTCAGGAATAAATTGAAAACCTTAATTCCTACCATTTAAATTTGAGCTGAATGGGCATATTTCATCCAAGATAGGTTGAGCTCTCTTCTAGAGGTGAAATGGTAATTTTGGAGAGATGTAGGTTGATTAAGCCTAGAAATGCCAAACAAGAGGAGAAATGGAAAATCAGTATGGGAGGAATCCCCCAACTAAGAAAATCAGGTATAGAATCGAAGCAAATATTCCAGAAGTTTGTAGAAAAAAGAGAAGGAAGAAGACAAAGTTGAGGTTATCTTCCACCTCCATTATCCCAATCAAACTTCTTAGATCAATTTGAGGCAGAATTTCTAGCCAAATGCATCCTAAGAAAGGCTAAGAATCTTTAAGAACAATTTGGTATGAGGTTATTAAGGTTCCATTTTGGTATAAGAAATTTTTCCAAAAAAATTGAGTTTTAAAAATGTACTTAACTCAATAAACCAATCAATCGATTAGACCTACCAGTCGATTGTTCTATAGACTAGTCGATCAATTCCTCCAACCAATTAATCTATTTAGAAGAGCAAAACCATTTGGCTAGAACAACAAACTAGTCGATCAGCTTATATAACCAGTCAATTAGTTTGCCTAACACTTAGGTTATATAATTTCCAAAGCTTATTCAAATCCCACTTTTCTCAAAACTCAATGATAGTTCCAAATCAAAATCAAACATCAACAAATGGTATGATTTCTCATTCAACAAACTTCACAAAAAGATGGGGTATTACAATACCTACCACGCCTCCATCACATACTCCCTACCCCCATTGGCACATCAATTCCTAACTTCTACGTTTGTGGGTTAGAGTTAAAAATTCTAGATGATTGCTCCTTTCTTTCCTCCTTTTTTGTGTGCGTGTATGCATATATATACCACAAAATAAATTTCCTTAGCCATTTCTTCCTCCATCCATTTTTCTATTGAAACTCTACCACCAAACGCAAACTCCCTTCCTTCCTTTCCCTCATCCTCATCATTTCCAAAACAACCCAAACCCTCTCCCCGGCTAGCCTAACTGAAGCACCTCCATCAACTTTAGCAACCTTCTCCATTCCCTATCCCTAAGCACCAGTTAAACCAGTTATTTCTACCCCCAACCACCAACACAAACCATCGAACCTCACCACCTTCCTTTATAATGTGTTTGACTATGTGTATTATCATGTTATTATTATTATGTTGATAAATGCTTTTTGATAATGCGTTGATATGAGAATATTCTAGTATGTGATGAAAATGAGTAAGTTGAGAATCATGCGATATCATTATGATAAGATTTTACCTAAGAAAACCCTAAGCGATCGATGAGATATATGGTTGTAATATAGGCTTAATAGAGTATTATAATTTAGAAAATAGTGTATGCACACACACACACACACACACACATAAATGGAGGTTTTGGAAATAATGATATCAAAACATATAAGGTTTTTCTAAAATGATAGTTTTTGGTTACCTATAAGAGCATTTTGGTTAATATGGGATTAACATGGAAGTGATGATATCTTAATGTTTTATATGGTTTAAAATAAGTTAAGTGGATTGTATGATATGTTTAGAGTAGTCATGAATAGCTTGAGATCAATAAAACGAGAAAATGACTTAATCTAGGAATAGTAACCCAAAAATTTTGAGGTTATTATCATATGTGTGAAACATTAGAGTAAAAAGCATGAATTATGGATATATTTTTAATATTGGTGTTTTAGGAATGTATATTGAACTTTTTGGTCACATAAGCCTTATAGGGAAAGTCATGACATACTTGTGAAATCAGGATTTTGCAAGCCTTATAAATAGTAACTTTCATGATAGGGTCATTATCACATTATAATACATTAGATATATGAATTAAATTTTGGATTTGTTAATAATAATAATATTTAAATAAGAGATAATAAATTTGGTGGATAAAAGAGTGAGAGAGAGAGAAAAATTTGCCTAAATTGGAAAGTTAGGGTTTTTGGGGTAATATAAGGATCTTAACCCTTGAGAATGACCTTGTTGTCTATGTGATTGTGCTTTACCTACTTTAATTGTTTTCTATATCTATCAAATCAATCATGAATAATGAATTAATCATTTAAAGTAAAAGATCACATGAGTTGGGACAAGGTGTTTTATGGGTTAACTTCGCCAAATAATAATAGAATTAGTGTGTTTACCCTAAGAAGTGCATCATTCCATTTCACTAGATTAAGAATAGTAGGATCCTAACATAAAAATGAATGATAATATGGTTTGATATAAGTAAATAATGTATAAGACATTAATTAACAATTTAATGTGGAAGAGTATGTGATTCGGGATCAAGGTGTTGGGTCCATTCTACTAGACAATAATAATGACTCAATTGTGTTGTCCCAAATAGGTGATTTAGACCATTCCACTGGTTTAATAATATTATATCAAGATATTTTTTCCTAAGAGGTGTTTGGTATGTTCCACCAGATAATAATAGTGGATCGGGCGTATTATCCTTGAAAAGTGCTTAAGATCGTTCCACCGATTTAAGAATATTGGGGTCAACATAAATAAAAGAATGAAATTGGTTATCTCTAATAATGAGGTATGTATTAGTAATTAAATTGTATTATTTTATGTATATCTCATATGCGTTTACTTTCTGCTAGGAATGCATGTAATTTTCCTTATCCCTTACTCGATAGTATTGTCACCTTACTCAGTACATAGGATACTGACCATCTTTTTTATGGATGTTTCTCATTCCCATGAATATATAACTCTAATGCTAATGTGTAGATCGACGAGGACTCTTTGGACAATTTTAAAACCTATGATGTTTTGTATGGGGTAGAGTGATTTGTTGTACTAGGGCTTTTAGGTATAGAGTTATGTTATTTGGGTGTATTTATCCAGATACCTTTTGTAAACTCTTGGATTTATAACATCCTTTTTGTCTGTATTTTTGGATAATGTACTCAAACTTAATCTCTAAATAATGTTTATACTTATTAAGCTCCTCTCATTTTTTTTTATCATGGTGTAAACTTTAATCATTTTATTTTTTGATTGACATAAGAACGGTATGGTAAGCCAGACTTATCTCAATTATGGTAGTAAAACCTAATTATTTGGTATTATTCTTTCCCTAAAAATGAAATTTTTTAGAATTAAAATTTGGGGTGTTACAGGAGAGCAACAACATAGCTAAAATTGAAATATATTATAGCATGGTAGTCAACATATCTTATTTCTATATTACATGTGCAAATCCCTTAAGAATGATAGACTTTAGCGAAAGTTGTTTTGATTGATAGAAATTAACACCAATAAATAGCCATCAAATAAAGCTACTTTGGTTGATAGACATTGTCCTAAAAAAGGATAGGCATCAAGTAAAATAAACAAACATCAGTTAGACATGTTACATCACGATTAGGTTTGTTGACAAACCAAGATGGCTCGAATTAACTTATTTGTTTAAATTAACAAACTAAATTCAAGATTTAATTTTAGGCTCGTTTACTAAACGATCCAACTTCGAGCCTATATAGGCTTGGCTCGTTAGCTTACAAATCAACTCAATTTGGTTGATTGGCTCATTAGCTCACAATTCTGCTCGATTTTTTAGCTCGACTCATCTATAACATAAGTCATAAAAATTAAACGCTACATATTTATAAGGTTTGTATGTGCCCATTATGTTAAATAATGTAATACCCCATCTTTTGGTAAATTTTGAATAAGAAAATACATCAATTTTTTGTGTGTTAATTTTGATTTGAAACTATGATTTGTTTTGAGGTAAAGTTGGATTTCAAATAACTTTAGAAAACTAAATTAAATAATTTTTTTAGGTAAACCAATCGACTAGTTCATCATTTCAGTAAAATGGTTTTTCCTCAGCCAAACCAATCAACTGGTTTATAGAGCAGTCGACTAGTAGGCCAAACCGATCAACAGGTTTATAAAACAATCGAGCGGTAGACCAAACTGATTGGTTGGTTTATCGAGTTGGGTATATTTTTGAAATTTGATGTTTTAAAAAAATTTATTATATTAAAATGGAACCTTGTTAACCCATTCCAAGTTATTTTTAAAAGATTATTAACCTTTTTCATGATGCATTTGGCCTAAAAATACTACCTTAGATTGACTTAAGGATTCAATTGGGATAATTGAAGGGGGGGGATGACATCAGCTTTCTTTTCTTTCACCTTTTTCCTCTACACATTTTTGGGATCACTGCTTCAATCTCATACTTGATTTTTATTAGCTGAGAGATTCCTTTCACGCCGATCTTCCATTTTCCCTCTTGTGTATTGAATTTCTAGACTAGTTGATCTACACTCCTCCAAAATCACCATTTGAGTTTTAGAGGATATTTCAACACATCTTGGACATAAAATGTCTTTTTAACTCGAATTCAAAAGGTGAGAATTAGGGTTTTGATCTATTCCTGACCACGTGTGTGATTTGTATCGATTTATTGGCTATAAATAACCCTAATCGCCTCTTCTATTCACCTTTCTTTCAGCAACCAAAATACTCTAACTCTCTAGCACTCACCTTCTCCCTCTTCATTTCAAGCTTTGCATTCAAATCATTTTTTTCTCTTCTAATCCTTTATCTAGCTCCCTCTTGTTTTAATTATTAAGTAATAAAGAGGTAGATTTAGGAAAAAGGTTGAGTGGTTCAATTAAATTACCCTCTATTTTTCCTTTAGGTGTAGTACGTTCATTCTTTCCCTTCTATTTCACATTCAGATTTGTAAAATTTATTCACAAATTTTTGAGTTAAAGTTGTTGTTTTCGAGGTTTAAAAAGTTGATGATTTCTCAAGTTGAGTTTTCTTATTTAAGGAAAGTTATTCCGACATCAATATTCTTACTTTAGAAATGGGTTATGAGTAAACTTGCATGTTATGGAACTTTTGAAGTTTGATATTACATGTTGGCATGAATATATAGCTTTACAGAACTGTATTGAATGGTTAGATTGTGTATTTTGAGTGAAAAGCATGAATCTTGAGGAAAGATTAGGTTATGATGATTAATGGTGAAATATACAACTAACGTAAGATAACAATATATTATGTGATGTTAGAACATGTTTCAATGTGGTATGATGAAGAATTATAATCATAATCTACATGAAAATGCCTATTTGGTGTTGTTTGAGGGCAAATCGATTGACTGGTTCCTTGAACAAATGGGTTGTTAACCCGACTCATCGACTCGTAGGCCTACAAAAACCTTATTCTTGCTCTCTGCTTAAACCCATCGACTAGTTGGGCAAAACTGATCGACGAGTTTAAGGAAAAGAATGGTTTGATGGAGTCAAATTGACCAATTGACTGGTTCAGCTGGTTTGTTTAATTTTGTTCTTCTTAGTTAGGATTTTGCCTTGAGACTTTGCATGACATTGTTATATGACTATTTAATTGATAAAATACACATATTACTATGGATCAGTGACCTAATGATTGGATTAAATAGGCCATAATTTATGACATACTTAATGGGTATTGTAAAGGCTTAATGGGTGAACCACATATGGAAAATGATGTTGTTTTTGAGAAAAAAGGATGATGAAACATGAAATGTGTTTTGGATGGAATAATATAATGGGTATGATTACTATTTAACAAGAATAAATGGAAATCAAACATATGGTTGGGGATGGAAATGATTAATATGGAAGAGATATATGAATGTCTTCCTTACTCTTTATATGGGTCTTGTTTGATCATGTAACCTCATAAATAATATACTAATCACATAAAGAGAAAGACAATCGAGTTGTATATGGGTTTGGGTTACCTGATCCTCAATTAGCTAGGTGGGATTAGTCTACTTTTGGTCATTTATTGGTGCCTTTAGACGGGATCCTACTAGATCACAATGTCGTACCTACTCTAGATACCAATGATGTACTCGGGGATATCGATACTAAAGGGTCTGGTTACCTAGATGGTTAGCTTTGGTCTACACTTATGTCCATTGTGGTTGGCTTTGGTTTGGACTTATGTCTATTGTGGTTATTGGCTTTGTCCTGGACTTTATGTCCCTTGGTTTGGATAAGCTCCCACATTATGTAAGACCATTAGGTGGTTCACAATAATGAATAATTGGATAATAATTGAAATGAATGGCTAGATGATAAAAAAAGGTTGGGATGAATGCTTGGATAATGATATAAATGAGTAATTGGATAATGATTGGAATGAATGGCTAGCTAATGATAATAATGGAAAATTTTGGAATGAATACTTGGATAAGGATTTAAATAAATAATTAGATAATGATTGGAATGAATAACCGGATGATGACCTGGATAAGTATGTGGATAAGAAATAGTATAACCTAATTGATTGAGTAAATTGGAAAATAAACCCTAGTGTTTAGTTAAATAAACTACTTAGTATGAGAGTGTGACTACCTATGATAGTGTACTATGGAAATAAGCATGATACATTCTAATTTGTCTGAGTTATGCATGATGGTAAATCCTGATGCATTACCAGATCATGATAGAGTGGGTACATGTAATTATGTGGCTTTGGCATGATGCATGTTAAGTATGGCTTCCATGATATGATAGAACCTTGTATGCTCATGAATCTATTGATGAGGTAACTTGGCTTACTCAGTACGTAGTGTATTGATATGTCTGTTTTCTTGGTCACTTGCTCATTCCTGCTAGTAGTGGGTCTACCTCATCTTGAGTTTGGAGCTTGAGAGCGTGGACATCTGAAAGTTTTTGTGGAGTCTATAACAGACCATAGTTTTAGAGTCACACCTTTACTAGTTTCTACAATAATAGCCATATATTCTTATTTAATAATTCTTCCTGTATTTAACTATGTCAAGGGCTCTCAAGGTCTTATGTTATAAAAGTTTCTTTTAAATATTTATGTAACTTGATCTTACGTACTCTAATTTAAATTGGTTGGTTTGGTTCTAACCTTATATCTAATATGGGACAAGTGACTGACATATATCTTGTGTTAAGTATGGTGGTAGCACCCCATTTTTCCTAGGTGTGTTTAGTATTTACCGTTTTCACACTGTTTTAAAATGAAATTTTTTTGTAGTAAAAAATGGGGGTGTTACATATCCTAACACTTCCCTTTACTTGGGTTGTCTGATATTTAGCTCTCATCCTAGTTTGTTAAATTAAAACATAAGTTAGCTTTAATTTAATTTTATTTAACCTTCCTCCTTTGGTTATACGACTTCGAGTCTTCCACAGAGTTATTCTATCTTCATTCTTCACTTCACCAATCACTATTGGTCGTCTCTTCTCTCTCATCGTCTCATTAGTCATCACCTTAAGTCCTCGTCCTCGTCATCCTCTCTCTTCACTAAGTAGAATCAAGCACCAGATCTAGTGACTTGTTGTGTCTTCATCTTATTCTTTCATTTTCAATCCATCATTGAATTTTTGTGACTTGTTTCATCTCATCTCTCTTCTTCTATTATCATTGCCTCGTAAATCGATGGTCATTCCATTGATTCCTTGTCATCATCTCTTTTTGCTATGCAGAACATTGGATCTAGTACATTGTTGTATCTTCTTCTTCTTCTTCTTCTTCTTCTTCTTCTTCTTCTTCTTCTTCTCATACTTGTTGTGTGACTTGTTGTGTCGTTTCCTCTCTTATTCCATTATCATGTTGGCTACTATGCTCATACTTAGTTGTACCGTGGTATGAGTTGATTATTCTTTTTCTTCCATTGTCCACTAGTTTAACTATGTCGAGTCTGTTGGTTGATGTGATGCTCGTGTTGGCTGTTGCGTCCCCATGCTAGTTGTTGCACCCCCTGTATTAGCTATTGTGCCACCTATGTTGTCATAAAAAGATAAGATTTCTGTCGGTTATGTTTTGGGGGGAATAACAATCAGTTATGTTTTTGGGCATAAACAGAGGATTCTTTTAGGGGAATAACAATCGATTATGTTTCTTGTTTCATACATATATAATATTTCTATCGATTGTGAAGGAGAATCATGTGGCATTATTCTTTTGTTCTAACTTCTAAGTTTTCCATCTTTTAATTCATAGCAGTTGTGTTTTGTCTATCTCCGAGTCAAATGATGATTAAAGAAGTGAATGAGAGAATGACTTGTTTAGAAAGGATTTAATTCATTCGATCGAAAACTAATTCAATCTCCATTCCTTTATATAACAAGCAATCAATCAGCTTGTTTAAGGCATATTAGTACTCTCTCTCTCTCTCTCTCTCTCTCTCTCTCTCTCTCTCTCTCTCTCTCTCTCTCTCTCTCTCTCTCTCTCTCTCTCTCTCGCTAATATGACACTGCCTTAATTACCATGTCTCATCATAAATATAACTCTACATCTTTCTCTTAATGCAAAATTTTAGCTAATATATGTCATGTGATTGTTGCATCCATTATTGTGTTTATTTTGGAGTATCTTGTTAGGTCTAGTATAAAATAGAAAGAAATAAGAGAAAAATACTATGTTTCGATTAGATTACTTGAAAAATAGTGGTACTTTATGTTTCTTTTAACTTGAAGTCCTTTTGTGTCCTTAATTTTTCTATATGTTTCTTAGTTTAATACTAAGTATATAAATTTTATATTTTTAATTTATGTTTCTAATGAGTTATATTGTTACATACCATTTTTATTATAAAAAAAACTCAACAATGAACAATGTAATAACTATTAGTGATTTATCATATATATGTCAGGTTATTGAAGCTTTAGAGATGTTTTGAAGCTCTTTATGTTATTGAAGAACTCAATAAAATGCTTGGTCAATAGCTAAAATTGTTTATCTACATCGTTTTATAAACATTTTCCCCAATTGCATGTTCTTAAAAAGATCAATAACATTGTTATGAACTTATACTTTTTCTAAGTTGGAACTTCCAACAATATGATAGGTATTATTGATACCCATGCTCATTGTTATATTTAATGGCCTTAAATTTTTTTTTTCATTTTATTCTTAGGTATTTTCATCAATAATAATGTTAATTATTATGTTATTTTATTTTTACAAATTAATACATCACACTTGTGACTTTTATAATTCTTTTCAGATTTACTTGTAATGCTAAACTTAGATTTTTTTTCATGCATTCTTTGTCTTATTATGATTTCTATTTTTAATAAATAAAATAAAATTATGAACAATGGTCTTATTTTTTTAGTCTTAGGTTTTGTTTTTGTTGCTAGTTATTGCTACCTTGTGTTTTCTTTTGTACTTAGTCCAATCTTGTAATTATTTCAAAATTGGTAGCTTATACCTCTTCTTCTAAACAACAATCTACATCTTCGGTATCTTTTCTATCTACTTCTTCAACAACAAGCCTAATGGAAGATGACTTTAATGTATTTGAAGTTGCTGGAGATGTTTTTATTGATATTAGGCATGGTTGAGGAAATTGATAAGGTGTAATACTCTATCCTAAAATCCTTTAAAATATGTTTAAAATTATGTTGATATAGAATAAATTAGTTTTGATTTTGAAAAGGGCTTGAAATTCTAATATAAATATGATGTTTAGGCATGTCGATTGATTAGTTTACCTAACCAATCGAATGGCATGCTTAGAGATTAACATTTTTATTCTCGTCAAACCAGTCAACTATTTATCATACAATTGCATATCATTTTCTAATTTTGATTTAAATCTCTTTCTCATATTTATAAAAACTTCTAATTAGAATATATTTGTGCTAATGAGTACATTGATGCTTTTGGGATTATTTTTATATTATTTAGATCATTCTATAAATTTATTTAGTTAAACTTCTCCTAAAAAGAACTTTTGAGGCATACATCATCTTCCTCTCTCTTCTTACAGTTGTGCTATGTGTTTGATTTTGCGCACCCCTTCCTTGACTCACCAACCATCTGCCATGTGTCTTCTTTGATACACTAAACCCCCATCACACTATCATGTCTACCCAAACCCATTGATTACCTACACTCAACCATACCAGTCTCTCTCTCCCCTATGGATTTCAACCAACCCTCACTTCTATAACCTTGAATCTTGATTCCTTTTCATTTCTTACATATGTTCTTATTCTCTTCTTCCATTCCCTTAGTAAAAATTGCTAAGTGTTGAGTATTCCCCATTCTTCTCCCTTCCCCCCCTCTATTAAGAAAAAAAATAGAGACTTGATCTTGTTTTCTTCCCTTCCTTTGTTGAATTCTTATCCCTTCTCTCTTCTTCTAATCTTGGATTTATTTCTTCAATGTTTCTCTTGATCAATGAAGGATTAAGGTTTAAGAAAGGTTGAAGATTGTAGCTTCTTTTTCCTTAGAAGTATGTTTTCAAGAAAAGGTTGAGTTGTGTTTTTATTCTTTTCTTCTTCTTATTTTCTTTAATTTTAATG
Source organism: Tamarix chinensis (assembly GCA_030549775.1). Lineage (NCBI taxonomy): Eukaryota > Viridiplantae > Streptophyta > Magnoliopsida > Caryophyllales > Tamaricaceae > Tamarix > Tamarix chinensis. The sequence continues at coordinate 64,516,385 of CM060180.1, read as the reverse complement.
GAGTTTTGAAATGGAGTAATAATGGTTTGACTTTTTATTCTCTTAGGAATTGAGGTCCTGCTAAATAGCCATGAAGTAAGAGTTTTGTGCTAGAAGATTTGCTTTAAGGTAAAATATTCTTACCTCTAATATAAATAAGGCCTTGTGTTATTTGTTCTAGTTTTGAGTGCTTGGTATGTTCTAAGTTGTTTACGTAGTATGTTAAGTTCTTAATTTTAAGCATGTTGCCATATTTTGATTTATGAAATTTTGAAACATGTTTGAGTATTTTTAATATTATGCATGAGTTTTTGACCTTCAAGTATGATCTTGTTAAGTATGGATCCTTACCATGTTTTATGTGAATTCATATGAAGAGTATGTATTTTATGTATTTATAACATAGAACCATGCTAGAATTAATATGGTAAAGTTTGGTGAAATTTTGCTAAGTAGATCGTAGATCTAGGTGATGTTTTACCCAAATCAGCCAATTAGTTTGTCGAATCAATCAATTTGTTGTGTGAACAATCACTCGATTTGAAAATTTTAATCGATTGGTCGTGGAAATAGTTGATTGGTTTGAATAACCAGTCAACTAGTTCCTATGAGTAGTCAATCAGTTTGTCAAACTTGTCAATTAGTTGCCTTCTGACCTAAGTGGTCTGGTCTCTACTTAAACCCATCAACTAGTCTCCCACAAATAGTCGACTAATAGAATCAACTAGTCGATTGGTCTGTTAGTTTTATTTTTCTATCTAGGTTTGGTACAACTAGACCAGTCGATGGGTCCCAAGGACTAATGGACTGGTTTGCCTAATTTTTGTTATGTTTGATTATTATCTAATGTTCTTCCTTTGGGCCTTCTATATTTATAGTTCTAAATAATTACAACATTCCAATCATGATTTCAACCATTTTTAACCTGAATTTAATATGGATCAAAATGATAGCATTGTGGTGCTTTGTTTGCTTGAGTTTTAATGTTCCCTTGAAACACCCAATTTGGTACCTTGTATGACTTGATTAGTGGTTGGTGTCAATACTCAAAACACCCAATTGGATTGATATTTACAATTTGATAATGGAATATTAGAGGCCATCCTAGTATGCATAGTTAGGGTAAGGTTATATTTTATGCCTCTAGTCTAGGAGATCAAATGTGGTGGATGTTGAAGATCCCTGAGAAAATTCCCTTGGCACTACCATTAGTGTGGTGGGGGAGGTAAACCCAAAATTGGGTCTATGCCTCCTCACCTAGGAGACCGAGTGTGGTGGATATTAAAGATCCCTAAGAAAAGTCCCTTAGCACTAGAGTGATGTGGTGGTGGGAGTTGTAGTCTTACCTTTGTCCCAATCTTGGAATATAGACAACTATTTGATTTCATTGTAATGTAATTCAGATGAGGTAGACCCAAAATTTAGTGTATGCCACCACATATAAGAGATCAAATATGGTGGACGAGGAAGATACCTGAGAAAAGCACCTTGGCATTGGAGAGATGTGGTGGTGGGAAAGGTAGTCCTATGCTAATCCCGTCATGAAGTATTAACATTATGTATTCTACTTTTATATAGCTCGTTATGGAGACTTATGCATGTATGGAAATGTATATCCTAAGGCCTTGCCATGATATATATATATGTTATCCATGCTCTTATGTACTATATTTCTAAGCATGTTGCATACCATGTAATTTTATGACCTCAATTTGTAGTATGAGCACTTACCATGTTTTAGGTAGTATGTTTTACCATTACTTTGTCGTACTGATATTACATTTGTGTGGTAACTATAATGATCTAGCTTTAAGTTTGGTGAGCAGAGGATAATTTGTAAGGAAATGATTCTCAACTAGAGTGTATTGAGGATGATTTTGTGGGCTAGAAGCTAGTCATTACTTGGGGGTTCAAAATTTACCTTCATGTTTAATTAAGAGTTAGGCTAACTGGTTAGATGTTTTTGCCTACTGCATTAAGATGTTTTTGGTTCTTCTTGGTAATTTTAACTCTTAGCTTTGGTTCCTATCTTTGGATATTGTATAATATCTTCTCTCTATATTATTATTCTCATTGTTGTTATTAGTATTGTTGTATTAATAGTAGGGCATGCATTCTTTGTTCTTTGTTCCATTTTGCCTTGCATTAGGCATCGATTAAGTGATGATCACACCTCTCTAATGGTTAATGTGGTAGTGAACTCTCCCATTTTTTCTTTTATAATGCTTCTGCACCGTCTTCAAATAAATTTTATTTTTCTAAAAATTGTGGGTATTGTATAAAGAGCCTAGTGAAAAGGTTGATGAGCATACTAATGAGGAGCAAAAGGTGAATAATGAAGATAAAGAAGAGGATGAAGAACGTGCGATCAAGAAGAAGGCTTACAAGAAAAGTTCTCATGTTTGGGAAGAATATGAAGGGATGACTTTAAAAAATGGGACAATAAGGGCTAATTTCAAGCATTTTCATAAGAAGACTACGATTCCTCTTGGTAGTGTGATAAGTCATTTTATCAGGCATTTGGAGCAATGTCCTTGCCGAATATCAAAGAAATAAAGAATACTGTATATTTCAAAGTTAACCAGCATTCGTCTTGCACCTATATCCAGGTATGATCATGAAAGGGTGATTGAAAACATTACTCTTATGATACTCGTGCATGAGTATCCATTCAATATGATGGAGCATTTGAGGTTTAATGAACTTCTTTGCACTATCTCTAACACATATCAACAAATCACTTGTCATACTTTTAGGGATGCATATTTTAGTGTGTATAAATTTGAAAAGAAGAAGTTCATGAAAATTATGAATGGTGCTAATAGGATTAGCATGACAACAAGCCTTTGAAAATATAATACCCAAAAAAATTCAATATATGGTTTTAACTACTCATTTAATAGATAATGATTGGAATCTCCAAAAGCATGTTACTAATTTTTTTCACTTACCTCCTCTTAGTAGTAGATTAAATATATATAATGCTTTATATGAATGTTTGGTGTATTAGAGAACTGAGGATAACATGAGCATTATTGCTGTTGATAATTGGTTAGCAAATGATGTTTCTCTGCAGTTGTTGAAAGAAAACGTTAGCTTCAAACAAAAGCTATTATTTGCCAGTAAAATTTTCCACATTTGATGTTATGCTCACATTATTAATCTGCTACTTTAAGATAGATATAAAGATATTAGTAGTGTCATCACTAATGTTCCCACAAGTATGAAATATTTGTTTGATTCAAAAGCTCATTTGACAAAATTTAGTAAGATTACTAGATTTTTGAAATTATTTGTAAAGAAGTTGATTCTTGATGTTTGCTCCTATTGGAATTCTTTATATGCTATATTGTCTGCTACATTAGAGCTGAAGGAGGTATTTCCTAGATATGTACAATAGGGTCCATTATATAAATGGTCACCTTCCCCTAAAGAATGGAGCCAAGCCCAATTAGTGTGTGAATTTCTTGAAGTTTTTAGTGAAGTGACAAGTATAGTTTTAGGAAGTGATTATCCAACTACAAATTTATATCTTCTTAAGGTATGGAGGATTAAAGTTGTTTTAGATGAGAAAGCATGCTCATCGGAGCCATTTATTCAAAGTTTAGCATTGATCATAAAAGAAATTTTGATAAATATTGGAGGGAGTGTACTTACTGATGGCTATTATAGTTGTTTTAGACCCTAGATGTAAGATATATTTAGTTGAATATACATTGCCTAATCTTTATAGTCATGATGAAATTGAGAACAATATTGAGCTTGTTTGAGATACTTTGGGGGTCATATATGATGATTATGCTCGAGGATATACAAGTAGCTTAGAGAATTATAGAGGATTATGACAAAGGTGAAGAGCCATCCTCTATTATTAATGGGGAAAAGAAAGGTGCTAGTTTCGGAAGGATGGGAGTCAAGAAATTTATTATACAATCCAACATGAAAATACCATTAAAATTAGAGTTGGATATTTACTTAGAGAAGAGTGTATTTATTTGTGATGATGATTTTGAATATTCTATTAGTGCTTTGGAATGGTGGAAAGTAAATACTTTTAGGTTTTGTATTTGTCTCAAATGTCTCGAGATATTTTTTCAATACCTATCACCACTATTGCTTCACAATCTACTTTTAGTGTTGGGGTGAGGTTATTGATCCATACAGAGCGTCGTTAGCTAAAAATACTGTTGAGTTCTCCTTTATGCGGGAGATTGAGTTCGCTTAAATAACGGATTGAAGACGGAGGTATTGATACTCTTTTATTTATGTTCTTTGAATATTATTTTTTTATTCATTTGATGCTTTATAGATTTAATTCTAATCATAATGTTTTATTATTGGCTTTCTCAATAAAAATAGGCCACCATAGATATTTCGAATGTGAAGATCATATATCTACCATAGTGTTATATGTTTTGATAAAATTTCTAGTATACATAATTATCTTTCTTGATTTGGAATACTTGATTAATTATCTAATTGTATATGTATTTTGTTGGCAGGTTTTAAAGGTCGATAAATATTACTAGCTTATTTATTGTTTGGACAAAAAGTTAAATGATTATTTTATGTTGGTGACAATGTTGGATTAGGATTTGGTGTAAGACTATGAGTCTATAATTAGCTTATGTTTTATTTCTAATGTATGAAAATTGTTCTAAAGGTGACATTTTTTGTATTTCATTTATGTTTTGGATATTTTGCATAGATGGATCTTGATGTTTTGGATATGAGACTTATTAGAAGAACAATATTTTGAAGAGAGAGATATAATTCTATATGGACTCACTCATTGTAGATTTTATGATATTCTGATGAAGATGTCTATGTATTAAGCAAGTCAAACATGGCTTTATGTTTATTTTGACTACTAGCTATAGTTAAATGAGCCGAATAATAAATTGAGTCATAATAAATGAGCCAATTTGTCTTGTTATTTTTTTTAAATGTTAAAATAGTCGAGCTGAGCCAGCTCACAAATCTTATCGAGTTAATCTCAAGCCAAGCTTGTTTTGAACTCAAGCTGAGTTCGAATATGAAACAATTAAACGAATCAAGCTCAAGTTGGAGAATATTCGGCTCATCAACAACTCTAATAATGATAAACTTCCACTTTTTAGTCCTAGTTTACGCGTCACTACCATATCAACTAAGTACACCTCGTAAGATATACCTGGATGTAGGGTATAATTTTTTTATGTGCCAAGGTTAAATTCTAAATCTAAAACAATGAATTTAAAAAAAATACAAACAATGGTTTTTATTTTGATAAATTTAACTTAGATATTATGTTATTTAGACTATTTTTACATGGGTTCATGTGTTTTAAATAATTCTATTTAATTACCATATATTTTACATTTTCATTTATACTTTGTTACCATTCTGTCAACATTTTTAGGTTTGAATACTCAAACAATGAAAAAAAATATCAACATATTGTTTTAGTGAAAGCTATATTTTTTTTAATAATTTTGATATTTAAAAAAATATTAGGATTTTGAAGAAAAACCATACAATTGTTTAAGATCTTAAAGGTGTTTGTTTTTAAACAAAATCACAATAAATCTAAAAAAATATTTATAATATTTAGAATTTTTAATCCATTATAAACTAAATTTATCATAGACAATCCAACAAATTGATTAGACTAATTAGTCAGTCGGTTTACTCATATATAGCACATTACATGGATTTAAAAATTAATTAAGACTTCAAAATTCAACCATATCAAAATCATAATATCACCATTACATAAAATAGAAGATACACATGCTCATATACCAATCATGCTACACTAACATAGAATTAACCATATTTTCTCAAAAAGTCATACTTTTCTCAAAACACCTAAATATTTGAGTACAATTCATTAAAAACCCAATCATTATCATATAATCTTGAAAATATCATAATTCTACAAATTACAGTATTTCGCATGTTTATTCATACCACATTTCAAAGGTAAGAATGCTAATTTAAAAACTTAGAAAAATCCACACCACTTAGGGAAAATCTTTAGTTGGAAGATTCCAACTCTCAAAACCTTAAAAATAGGATATTAAAAACTCAAAAACTTCTTTAAAAATATCATAAATCAAGAAATATGAGTTAGGGTAAACAAAGACATAATTACCACCTCTAGGAAGAATCTAAGGAGAGAATCAACTTAAGGCAAAATTTAACTTCCATCCCAAATCTTACTCTTTCTTACTTAAAGATGAAACAAGGGGAAGCTAGAGAAAGGATTAGAAAAGGCAAATAAATTAGAGTTAAGGCTTGAAACAAGAAGCGTGGAGTACAAGTGTGGAAAAAACTCAGAATATATCAATGGCTTAAAAGAGGTAAAGGGAAAAGAGGATTATAGCTATTCATAATTAGAGAATCGGTTGAATATTGAAGGAGAAAGGTGGAATAGATCAAAAATCTAATTTTACCACTTACAATTAGGTTGTACAAGTTAAATTTATCAAGAACAAGGTTGAATTTCTTCTCGGTGGTCCAATGGTGATTTTTGGAGAATGCAAGTCGAGATTTTCCAAAGAAAGGTTGAATACAAAAAGGAAAATAGGCATATCGACATGGGAAGAGAATATCCTAGGTGTATTGTAACAATCTAGAATGGATCAACCATCCATAGCTACATAAAAGAGAGAGGAAGAAGAAGAAAAGGGGATGAGGTCATGCCTATTTTTCTACCAAAATCATAAGTTCGAATATGTTCAAGACAAAATATAGCTAGAATAAATGATAAAAGGGTTAAAGATTATCCATGAATAGATCGAAGTTGGATTGCCAAGATTCCAAAATTTTAGAATAATTTATAGAAAAAAATAGACTAAAAAAAGTCACTCTACTTGACAAACCCATTGATTGGTTTTGTCAACCAATCGATCAGCTTATAGAATCAGTTGACAGGTACAAAAAAAAACTCATTTTCACTCAAAATTTCTAAACCTTTTTCAATTTCCTTTTTTTTAAATCAAACCCAACCCATATTTCCAAATTAAGGTCAAACACTATCAGACCTCAAATAAACACAAGAATGTTACACTTCATAATTCTCAAATTAGAGAGTGTTACAATAATCTAGAGGTCCATCAAGCCTCAATAAGAGTCATTATACTCATATTTAAATCTTCAATTGAACTTCTAGTAAGAACCCCAATTTTTTTCTAGTAATTAGTAAGATCAAAAACCCCTCTTGATTTAGTAATTAAATCAAGAGCCTTGTTTTTATTTGTTTGAGTGAATAAAATCAAGCATATAAATCTATATTTATTTTTCTTTATACACTAATATCTTATCTAATTTGCTTAAGCTAGTTCATCCAGAAATTTTTAATAAACATCAAGATAGATATAACCCTTCAAATTCATCCAAAATAAACCATAACACCATATAAAACATTTTAGCTACCCAAAAATGCATCACTCCTTGCTATGTCTAGTTTTATAAGAATAGTAATGGATCAAAGATTGGAAGGTTGTACATTAGGTGTAGGTGGGCATGGTATGTATTATTCCATTGTCCTAACTACTTCCTTTAGTTAACATTATTATTACTTATTTTAGCCACTACATTCTCAAAGTAACTATCAAAGACACTTACCAACTATTTCCAATACACAATAATTCTTCTTGTTCACAAATTCATCAAATTTGATGTATTTAATAGTGTTGTTGTTGATGCCATTATCATCATTTTTCCACAAATCAAATACCTCAATTATTGAAGAAATAAATTTGGAAAATGAGTAATTATCATCAATAGGCTTGACAGTTGAGAAGAAATTCATAATCAACTTTGGATGGCGGTTATTGTGAAAAGGATTATGATGAGGACTTATTTACAAAAAAAAATCAAACCCAATACTTTGGGCCCCATCAAATACGATACTATTATGAAAAAAATGGCAAGGCATACTAACAACATGGGCTAGCGGCAACACTTAGTGTTAGCTAGCAGCAACACCGCATACAACAAATGCAAATTGTATGTAATGGGAAGCAATGACATTGTACACTATAAAAATGAGTATGAAGGTACAAAAAAAAAATTTGATGATAGAGTTATTAGTCAAAAAAATCAATCAAGATCCTACCTAATTTGCTCTTGACCTTGACCCATGATTTCAGCTACTAAATTTACTGTATTATTAATTTTGTATTATTTGCAATTTATTCTTTTGAAATTGCTCTTATAAATATTGTACCTATAAATAGGAATCTAGATTATAACCCAAATTGTGGTGAATTTCATACAAGTATACATGGTATCAGCCTTCTGATCCTAAAACCAATTATTCTAAATTTCTTTCGCTCCTCTCTTCTTCTCCATAACAGAAACTTCAACCCCTAACTCGGTTCCTTGCCATTTGCGACGATGATTTGTGTGATCACAATTTGCCTCACTTCTTCCAATTATATCTTATGGAAGAATCAAATTACTTCGTCCTTTTTTTACCACAACTTCATTGGGTATGTTGATGGCTCTAACCCTCCTCTATCTTCCACCACCGGTGAGACCAGCACCAAAACTCCCAATCCTAAATTTTAGAATGGCAACAATAGGACCAACATCTCAAGAGTCTTCTCCTTACCTCTCTTAATAAAGAAGCTATGTTTGAAGTGCTAGGGTGCACCACCTCTCGATCAATGTGGGAAGCCCTTGAGTTTGCCTTTTGCAATTATGATAAGTCCACAGAATTTCAAATCAAAGATGAATTACATCTTCCAAGAGGAGCACGTCCAGTCACTAAATACGGGTGCCACTTTAAGGCCTTATGTGATCAATTAGCCTCTATGGGCTATCCCGTACTAGCTTCAGACCAATCTTACAAGTTTTTATGTGTTTTTGGTCAGTCATTTGAAAGCTTTTCTATCGCTCAAATGGCCATCAAGTCGATTCTTGGGTTATGGAAACTTTTTTTACACGTGGTCAACCATGAAATATTTCAAAAATCCATAGTGTCTCTTATTTCTCTGGTGGAATTTCCATCCCAATATTTCAATTTCGTATCACAATCCTATCAACCTCCCTTCCCTCATTCCGATGGCCAAACCAACAACTCTAATGGTGGGAATGTTAATTCTAAATAGGGGCATGAAAATACAACTTTTAGTTGGGGAATCATAATTTTGGTGCATGCAGCAGGGGTTGTGGTTGCACTCCATGCACTCCACACTGTTAATTATGCCATACAAAAATGTGGAGATTTTATTATTTTTCACAAATCAACAAACGCTCAACTTTTTGAGTCTTTTGTGGCTTCTTGTAACATTGAGCTAGGCCCATCTTATGAATCTAATTAGTATTTAGATACTGGAGCAATGACCTATATGACTTCATCCCCCACCTCTTTAGACTTTAATCAACTATACACTGGTAATGAATGTGTTATGGTTGGAAACGATAACACTTTATCGATTTCACACATTGGTTATCATTATTTATCTAATTTTGTTAAACTATTGAATATGTTGGTCGTACCTAGTTTAATGAAAAACTTGGTCTCTATTATTGTAACACCCCCAAATTTCACTCCTGAAAAATTTCGTTTAAATCAGAAAGTTTAGCGGAAGCGAAAGAATTAAAACCATAAACCTGGGGGTATTACCGCCACACTTAGTACCAGACCGGTTCACTCCTACCGTTCCGATACTAAGTGCTAAGGCTAAACTAAACAATCGTTAAGTAAGAGTCATCAAAACACATGTCCATAGTTAACATAGACCATTCACGAAAACACGAGCCAACAACAATTAGAATATCGTTTAGGAATACAACTTAAGAGTACAGTTTCAAAACAAGAAGTGTAGTACACAATATAGATAAATAAAACAGATCCCAAGGGACCAATATCCGGATCGCCTACTCACTCAAGTCAAGCCTTCCACCCCAAAACAGTATCCGATCTTAAACCTGCACAAGAGGTCTGCTCCCCACCATCGGTGGATCATCACAGGACCCATTCAACCAAGGTAGTATCAGTACGGGTCCAATACTGAGTAAGTCTCGCTACCCTACCTTATAGGAGAGATATCATCCAGTGTGTATTAAATTATAGTACAATACATTAATACAATATCCTACATACTCACAACCCACAGCACGAATCTTGCCATACACTCATAGTAACATATAAAACATATGCAACATCCCATTTAACATATAAGCGTGGTATAACCGAAATATAAAGTGACTCATTATGCACATAAGCAGCATGTGGTAATACAGGTAATAAAAGCTGGCCATGGTCCAATTAGACTTATTCTTTATTCTCATTAATGATAATAAGTCCATTTCACACATTCTTCAATAGTCCATGTGAGTGCGGGAGCCCCACTATTATAGCCGGTGGACCGGAAGTAAACACACAGGGCAGAACGCCTCTGACCACTATTATAGCCGGTGGACCGTAACGAAACACACAGGGCAGAACGCCTCTGACCACTATTCTGACCGGTGGACCGGACTGGCCCCGACTCACATGGTGTTTCACTGTAAGTATTTAGTATTTTTCCCATGGATTAACTTATTTATTTGGGTCTGTCGAGCCGAGATCCCCCACTATTATAACCGGTGGACCGGGTGTAAACACACAGGGCAGAACGCCTCTGACCACTATTATAGTCGGTGGACCGGAACGAAACGCACAGGGCAGAACACCTCTGACCACTATTATAGCCGGTGGACCGGAACGAAACGCACAGGGTAGAACGCCTCTGACCACTATTATAGCTGGTGGACCGGCACGAAACGCACAGGGCAGAACGCCTCTGACCACTATTCTAACCGGTGGATCAGACTGGGCTCGGCTCAATAATCTTTCACTTTACGTTATTAGTGTCTTATCCTTGTCTTATTGAATCACACAACACCCTTGACATGCATGCGGTTAATACCCTACTACTTTCCCCTCCAAAGGGACCGTCCCATATTTTGAGACCCGTACCTCTTCTCACATCCTACATCCATCCCCCGTAGACTTAAGCATAGTGGCATATAGTAAGGCACAATCTCCAAGAATACAGGCTACCCCAACACCTACGATATCGACTCCGTATGTCCTCATCCCTCTAGGGTTCCTCCTCGGAGACCCTAGTCGGACCTATGTGGTCCAACTCTTCCTTACTTACCCAAACGTTACTTTATCCTCTATCTCGCACCTCATTTTTATTAGGAAACTCCCCAAATATATTACTTTATCTCCCAAGTTCACGTGTGACCGACAAAACCCTAGTTGGCCACCCAAAACCCTAGCACTTTACTTACTCAACAAGTAATCTCCCTCTTTCACCCCAAATCTCTCCTCTCCTTTGGAAAAACCCATACTCATCCTTTATATAGTGAATTCTCGCTCTCACCCCATACTCCATCCTTCCTTGATCATTTTTACCCTTGTACCCTTCAAATTGCTCATTTCCTCCCGAAACCCTAATTGGAACCCTTAGACACTCTTACACCGACCCACGTAAAATTTTGCACCCAAGTCTCCAATGGATCCATAACCTTGGCATTATTTTATTCACTTCCTAATTCAACTTTCCTCACGTAAGATTCGTTCCCATGCATAATTTAAACACCCCATGCAGACTCTCCAACACCCACTTACACACAAACCCTAATAAGGTCTCTTATGCACCACCTTACGTACCATTTTTCATACTAAGTCTCCAATCATCCCAAGACTCTCCCAAGCTCTCACTTATAACCCAAGTCAACTTTTCATACGTAAGAATCATGTCCATGCAAGGTCTAGTTCCCCTCATGCAACTTCCCGAACGTTCACCTCTCCGTTGTTCTTTCATTATCATTTCATGCTACCTAAAACCCTGGCATGCATGTCCTAGATGGCCATAACAAGTCACATCATCAACATCAACAACAAACATGGAACATGCCATACATGTATAACATAAGGCACACACCACATACCTCATGATCCACGCTGCGCTACACAAAACAGGTTATTCATAGTACATGCATAATACACATCAACATGACATGCTCATCATTCATCAACACATTACAACACACATAACGTAAGGCCATAGCTTCGTCCTTACTAAACGCCCATAAGTAGAGGTAAGTAGAGACTTACCTGGATCCGAAGCTAGCTAAGCGAGATAAGGGGGAGAGAGATCACTAGCTCGTGGATCCACGAGAAAGCTTTCCCAGAACCGATAGAAATCGAAAACTAAATTAGAAACTATCCTATCAATCAATAATTCACATACTCTAATTAAATACGCACAAACAACACAAATGATCTCTCTTAGAAAACGTGTCCAAAGCTTAGAACTTAAAAGCATAGCTTTGTTAAGATTTAAGGTTAAAACTAAATAAAAACGGATTAATACAAATATCCCTTGGGACACTTCAACTTAATTTGGAAAGCCTGAAAAGAATAATCGATCATAAGTTAATTTATCGAAAATAACTTATTTATTAGATTTTATAACTAAATAGGTAATCCAACCGTTTACATAGAACCAAATTCAAACCGATTAGGTTAAAACAGAATTTAAATGGTTTAAAACCCAAAGATAGAATTCGATTAGATAAATACACGTAGCAAAAATCAATTTTATAAAATCATCCCCGAAAATTAGGGTTTTTAATACTTAAACCACAAATCGGCCAAGTCACTTTGATTACCTCAATTGATAGTTTAAAACACAATTAAACTAATTTTAGATAAATCTAGACAATCAAATTCAACAAACGATCTTCCGATAAATCAATTCCAGATGATCAATTTTCAAAATTAGGGTTTTAGAGTCTACGACATAAACACAGGTAATTCAAATCAATTAATTCTAATTAAAGGTATTAGAATACAATTAGGCTCATTTCAACTACTTTTATAAATTTAATTTTAGAAAACAACTATACAAATAACCAATTTCATAATCTCACTTAAAAATCTATGGTTTTAAGCCCGAAAATATGATTCGGTAAAATTCTATAAATTGAATCAAATTGAATGTTTAGAAATGAAATTAAACACATTTTATAACATATCAAATAATCAATTGCTCAAAACCAACGAAAGAAATACACAATTTAGCCCAATTAGGATTTTTTAGCCCGGAACGCAAATCGAATTAATTCTTGCCAAAACATATCAATTGACGGTTCGGAAATGTAATTAAACATATTCTAATGTAATTTATATAGTCAATTGAATAAAATAACCCGATTTCCCAAACCAATTTAAACCCGCGGGAGTTTTGACCTAAAAATCCAATTCCGGTCAATTACGCACAATTTTCCCAATTCAACACTTCTAATATAAAATTAAATATATTTTAAACAATATTATAAAATCAATTGAGCGGAATGACTCAATTATACGACCCAATTTCATTACACCCAAAATTTGACCTAGGAATCAAATTCCGATAAAACCTGCATAAATTTCTCAAATTGACGGTTCCAAAATGAAATTGGATACATTTTAAAACATATTGTATAATTAATTTGTCCAAAACCGCGAAAACGAACGAATCTGAAAAATTTGGGCATAACCCGGCTAAAAATTCAATTTTTCCAAAATCTCAACATAACCATACAATTAACCTATCCAAATCAGTCTTACAGCATATATATACATAATCAAACAACTCATTTAGCTTTTCACAAGCTAAATCGTACCCAATTAATCAAAATAAGGGTTAGGGTTTTTCGAAAATTATACCAAACAAAAACTGATAAATCGGGGCAAGGGAATGCTGGGGAGGCTTCGTCGGGGGTCGGGGGTGGCTCGCCGATGGTCAGCGAGGCTCGCCGGAGCCGGAAGGTGGCAGTGCAGCCTGCATTTGCTTCTCCTGCGCGCAGCTACTGTGGTGGCTCGGCTTCAATCGCTGCTGCGGTGCTGCTGCTCCTGCGCGGCTGTTGTGCTGCGGTGGTCGGTCGTGGTGGCGAGGGGCAGCAGGTTGGAGGTCGACGGCCGGCGAAGGAGGAGCAGGGAGGAGACTAGGAGGTCGGCTAGGGCTTCAGGCTGCAACACGGGACGCAAAGGAGAGGGTCGGGGTAGGGAAGAGAGAAAGAAAAAGAAGGGAGGGGGGCGCGGTCGGGGGCCGGTTGGGTTTCTTCTTTTTTTTTTTTTACAAAACAAGTATCAAATAAAATATTAAAAGCTTAAAAATTAATATTGGAAGAATTTATCTAAAATTCATCAAACGAAAATTATTTCGTAAGTTTCCGAAAGCTTAAAATAAATAAAACAACTATATACAAAATTTCGGAAACATTTTTGGCAGAATTTACCAACGAACATAAAAATTGTATTATCTACGAAAATACGTTATAAGACCCCGAAAAATTATTTAAAAACATATACTAAAATATTTAAGTCAAATTCGAATAACCCAAGGTGAATTTAAAAAATTTCCGAAATCGGTTTTCCGTAAACCAAAAAGCATAAAACGAAAGGGAATTAATTCTAGAAAGAATTTCATAAATAAACTCCGAAAATCTTTTTAATTTAAAACTTTCCAAAAATATTAACGATTACCGAAAACGAATAAAGCTAAAGCTGGAAATATTTTCCACGGATAAAATTATTAAAATAAATTTAACTATTTAAACAGAAATTCTATAACTTAAATATTATATTACGTTAACGATATGTAACTTCAAAACAAAGCCGGAATCACACGACAAAATTATAATCGAAACGAATTTAAAATATTAAAAATCGAAATACGAGAAAGAACGTGAATATATATTTTTAACCGAAGATCAAAATCATAAGAGTATAATAAAATCATTGTCGTGAACGAATTTGTCTAGAATGATTCGCAACGACAATGATTAATTACATTCAATTATGAATTCGAAATCATCGATAAATCCGTAAAACGAATCGAAATTAAAATAATTAATTATTTACGTCAAATTATGCTAATAAAATCATTAAACTTAATAAATCTGGATTTTAAAAATACGGAGTATTACCATTATCCAATTAACTAAAGATTATCCTGTCAATGTTTTTTTTACTGATAACTTATTTGTTGTTCAGACGTGGGAAACATGACAAATTATGGCCAAAGACAGATGTGATCAAGGTCTATATGTTTTAGAACAAGGAGAAGCTGCATTACTTTATGTTTTAAATTATAATAAATTATAAGGTTTTTTTATAACTATGGCACTGTAGCTTATGCCATATTTCCTTTGACACTATTTTCATTTTGAATAAACTAGGTCATTTATCTGTTACATCTATCTGACCTACTCCTATTGTTTGTCAATCTTGTTAAATGGCTAAAAGAAAGCGTTTACCATTTGCACTTAATGGAAAACACTCTCATTAGGTTCTTGATTTGATACACTGTGATTTGTGGGGGCCCGCATTGGTTAATTATGTTGTAGGTTTTCACTATTATGCCATATTTGTCGATGAATACTCATATTTTACATAGTTTTATCCACTACGACTTAAGTCGAACTTCTATAAAAAAAAAATTCCAATTTAAGGCCTTTGTTGAAAATCAGTTTCCTTATCTCATTAAGGTCTTTCATAGTGATGGTGGAATAAAATTCACGAACAACCGTCTTTTAAGAATTATTTTACTTGAATGGTATTCATCATACTTTATATTACCAGCATACACTTGCTTAAAATGGTTGTGCTAAAAGAAAGTGTAATACTCCGTATTTTTAAAATCCAAATTTATTAAGATAAATGATTTTATTAGCATAATTTGATATAAAAATTTAATTATTTTAATTTTGATTCGTTTTATGGATTTATCGACGATTTCGAATTCATATTTGAATTTAATTAATTATTGTCGTTGCGAACCATTCTAGATAAATTCGTTAATGACAATGATTTTATTATATTCCTATGAGTTCGAGTCTCGGTTAAAAATATATATTCCCATTCTTTCTTGTATTTTTATTTTTAATATTTTAGATTCGTTTTCGATTTTAACTTTGTCATGTGATTGCGACGTTATTTTGAAATTATATTTCGTTGAAGAAATATATTATTTAAATTATAGAATTTATGTTTAAATAGTAAAATTTATTTTTATAATTTTATCCATAGAAAATATTTCCGACTTTAAATTTATTCGTTTTCGAAAATCGTTAATATTTTAGGAAATTATTTATGAATTTCTTTCCGGATTTAACCTTCTTCTATTTTACGCTTATTGATTACGAAAAATCGATTTCGGAAATTATTTAAACTAGTCTCGGTTTATTAGAATTGGATTTAAATATTTTCTTATTTGTTTTTTAATAATTTTTTGAGGTCTTATAATATATTTTCATAAATAATATAAATTTTTATGTTCGTTGGTAAATTCTTCCGAAAATGTTTCCGAAATTCTTTATGTAGCTTTTTATTTATTTCAAGCGTTTAGATCGTTTTGAAATAATTTTTGTTTAATAAATTTTAGATAAAATCTTCCAATAATAATTTATAAATATTCAGTATTTTATTTTAGGTATATTTGTATTTGTATTTGTAATAATAATAAAAAACGGTGCCCCGACCGAACCCCCTCTTCCTTTTCCTTTTTCCCTCTTCTTCTTCCCTTTCTTTTCTTCCCCTGCTACTCCCGACCCCCTGCCCTCTGCGTAGCCCAAACCCTAGCCAGCCGCCACCTCCTCCCCAACTCCTCCTTGCGCCGCCTCGCCTATTGATCTTCGGTGACGCTGCAGCAACAGCCGAAGCAGCGCAACAGCAGCCTGCTCGACCGCAGCAGCAACAGCCAACGCCCCAGCAGCGACTGCGCGCGGGAGCAGCAGCAACAGCGGCCAGCCGCCGTCCGGCCATGGCGAGCTTGGGCGATGACCGGCGAGCCACCCTCGTTCCCCCGTTCCGCTCAATTGATTTTATAGTATCGTTTAAAATGTATTTAATTTTATATTGGAAGTGTTGATTTCGAAAAATTGTGCGTAATTGACCGGAATTGGATTTTTAGGTCAAAACTCCCGCGGGTTTAAATTGAATTGTGTAATCAGATTATTTTATTCAATTGACTATATAAATTACATTAGAATATATTTAATTACAATTTCGAACCGTCAATTTATATGTTTTGGCAAGAATTGATTGGATTTGCGTTTCGGGCGCAAAAACCCTAATTGTGCTAAATTGGGTATTTCTTTTATTGATTTTGATCAATTGATTATCTGATATGTTATAAAATGTGTTTAACTGCATTTCTAAACATTCAATTTGATTAAATTTATAGAATTTTACCGAATTGCATTTTCGGGCCTAAAACCCTAGATTTTAAGTGAGATTATGAAATTAGTTATTGGTATAGTTGTTTTGCTAAAATTAAATTTATAAAAGTAGTTGAAATGATCCTAATTGTATTCTAATACCTTTAATTAGAATTAATTGATTTGAATTACTTGAGTTTATATAGTGGGCTTTAAAACCCTAATTTTGAAAATTGATCATCTGGAATTGTTTAATCGGAAGATTGTTTTGTTGAAATTGATTATCTGGATTTATCTAAAATTAGTTTAATTGTGTTTTAAAACTATCAATTGGAGGTAATCGAAGTGATTTGGTCGATTCGTAGTTTAGGGATTAAAAACCCTAATCTTCGGGGATTGTTTTATAAAATCGATTTTGCTATGCGTCTTTTATCTAATCGATTTCTATCTTTGGGTTTTAAGTCATTTAAGTTATGTCTTAAACTAATCAGCTTGGATTTGGTTTTATGCAAATGGTTGGTTTACCTATTTAGTTGTAAAACTTAATGAATAAGTTATCTTTGATAAATTATCTTATGATCGATTATCTTCCTCGGGCTTTCCAAACTAGTTTGAAGTGTCATAAGTGTAATTGTATTAATTCGTTTTGATTGATATTTAATCTTAAATCTTAATAGAGCTATGCTTTTAAGTCCTAAGTTTTGAACACGTTTTCCAAGAAAAATAGTTTGTGTCTCTTGTATCGATTAAATTATAATAGTTGAAATTATTGATCGATAGGATAGTTTCTAACTTAGTTTTCGATGTAATCTAGGAAAGCTTTATTGTGGATCCTCAAACTAGTGATCTCTCTCCCTCTTATCTCGCTTAGCTAGCTTCGGATCCAGGTAAGTTTCTACTTACCTCCACTTATGGGTGTTTCGTAAGGATGTGGCTAATGTCCCTACGTGTTATGTGACTTGTATGCCTTGGATGCTTTGTATATATATCATGTCCTGTTGTGTATCACCTGATTATCCTTAACGTGTTTTATGCATAGCACAGCTTGGAGTTAAGGTGTGTGGTATGTGTTTTTCTTATGATATGAATGTGATATCCATATGTGGTGATT
Organism: Tamarix chinensis; assembly: GCA_030549775.1. Lineage (NCBI taxonomy): Eukaryota > Viridiplantae > Streptophyta > Magnoliopsida > Caryophyllales > Tamaricaceae > Tamarix > Tamarix chinensis. Next base: position 64,498,096 of record CM060180.1, on the reverse strand, counting down.
ATGGTGTGTTGTGGCATGATGCAACCCTCTAGGACATGCATGCTAGGGTGATTATTATTATGACATGGATATGAAAGGATAAAAAGAAATAAATGGGAAGTGAGTTGCTAAAGAGGGGTATGAGGTTGACCAAATTGAATAAGGGATGAGAGCTATGCATGGAAAATTCTAGGGTTTGCATGGGAACTTCGAGAGTTTGCCTGGGTTGGATAAAACTTGCATGAGGATGATCGTTACGTGAGAAAAGTTATATTAAAGTGTAAATAAGGTAAGGGGAGAGTTGTGGAGTGTTTAGAGACTTGGGATGAAAATAATACGTAGGTTGGTGTAAGGGGTATAAGGGACCCGATTAGGGTTTTGGGAGAAAGTAGTAATTGATTTGGGATTGAACTTAAAAGAGATGAGATGTTTGACGATAAATGAATTAATGGTAGTAAGGCAAGAGGAAATTGGGCCACATAGGTCCAATTAGGGTTTCATGGGAAACCCTAGAGAGTGATAGTGGATGGAGTGTGGTTCCACAAGGTGTTGGGCTTCAACCCACACCCTTAAGAGTTGGCTTTCATTATATGTAAGTGTAAATGGGAATGGATATCGAGGTGTGATAAGGGGCGCAAGAGTCCCAAGATATGGGACGGGCTCTCTTGGAAGGATAAGTGTGGATATAGTTAGCCATGCATGTCAAGGGTAAAAATTCTTTCAAATAAGATATGTTAAGATACTAATCACTTAAAGAGAAAGATGTTGAGCCGGACCCAGACCGGTCCACCGGCGAATAATAGTGGCTAGGGCCAGGGTGCCCTACATGACCGGTCCACCGGCAATAATAGTGGCAGGGTATGTTACCCTCATGACCGGTCCACCGGCTATAATAGTGGGGGATTCCATGCTCAACAAACCGAACGTAATAACGATAAGACATTGGAAAGATACGAAGTAATTACAGTGAAACATCATGTGAGTCGGGGCCGGACTGGTCCACCGGCGAATAATAGTGGCAGGGTATGTTACCCTCATGACCGGTCCACCGGCTAAAATAGTGGTAGGGAATGACCCTCATGACCGTTCCACCGGCTATAATAGTGGGGTTCCCACACTCACATGAATTGATAAAGACTATGATGTGAATCTACTATATTTACCAGAGATCTAAAGAATGAGTCTACTCGATCGGGGCTGAGCATGTCCCTAAGTAATGCTCGGGGCTGGACATGTCCCTAAGTAATGTCCGTGAGGCTAAATGCCCGATTGGTTGTTTTAACATTACCCATAAATGCCCGCTTGATAAATGCTCGATTCGTCTTGGTTTGGTTTGGCGTTGTCCAAAAATGCCCGGTTGGTTGGTTTAACATTATCTATAAATGTCTGGTTGGTTTATCTGAATTTCTTATCGGTTTAAGATGTTACATATGTTTCGCATGTTATTATATGTGTATGGTAGGGCTTATGATGTGGGTATTGAGTAGGCATACTATTTTATCAACGTAATGCAACATGATTCAATATGCACTTGATGTTATAGTTTACGTCTTTCCCATAAGAGAGGGTATTGAGATTTACTCAGTATTGGACCCATACTAATACTACCTTGGTTGAATGGGTCTTGTGATGATCCACTGATGGTGGGGAGCAGACCTCTTGTGCAGGTTTGAGATCGGATATTGTATTTGGGTAGAAGGCTTGACTTGAGAGAGTAGGCAATCCGGAATTTAATCTATCAGGTTTTTTCTGGTCTATCTGTATTTATTTTTGGAAGTTTCAAGTATTGTATATAAAATTTAATGGTGTTGTAATTGTCTTTTAATCTTCTCGTACTCTGATAAGTTTTTAAAATTCAGATGTAATTGTTTGACAGGTTTTAGCCTTGCATCTAACATGAGATAGATGGTTGACATTTATCTTGTGTTAGATGTGGCGGTAACATTTCCCGAATTCTCTTCTAGCTTTCGCTTTATTCTTTCAAAAAAAAATTTCCAGGAGTGAAATTTGGGGGTGTTACAGAAAGCATTGCCATACCACTGAAATTAGTATTGCATTGATATTTATTGGATGCTTTTAGCGCGGAAGTTTACACTATTAATCAACTTTTGTCTCAATTATTGGCTAACAAATCTCCCTTTGAAATAATATTTTTGGTTGCTCCTAACCATGTTAACTTTCACCCTTTTGTTGTCACGTTTTTTCTTGTCTTCTTGAGTATGCAGAGGATAAACTATCACAATAGAGCATTTCCTGCAACTCCATTAGGTGTAGGAGAAATCATAGTGGTTTTTGATTTTTGGATCCTTCCACATTACAAATTTACATCACGCGGCATGCTCAATTTAATGAGGCTAATTTTCCCATGTCCTGAACTGTTTCCACTCTACAAGCCAGTTTGGATTTTTTGAATTGTGATGAGCCCACATACAAGCTTTTTTTTATGTCCAGCCTAGCCCATCTCCTTCAATGCCAGAACACGCACCAATTGGGTCGTGTGGCCTTTTCCCTCTTGATGGTCCATCAGCTCATACACCCAATGTAGCCCATGACAAGCACACCCACCCAAAATTGTACTTAGAATCATCCCTAATCTAGAATTGGATCTTGAACCTGCTAATGGTTTGTGTCTCCTATTCATCCCAATGACAACATTAGGCCTCATCACATGATCAATAGAAATCGAGTAGACATCTTTAAAACAAAGCATTGGGTGGACCTCTCTTTGGTTTAAAATATTCGATTATTGACAACTTTTTTCCCCTCCATAAAACCCAATATATTTAAATCAACTACAAAAAGACCGGAGTGGATGACAGCCATAAATGAAGAAATTATTACTCTTCAACAAAATAATACTTGGCCTCTTGTTCTTTGTCCATCTAGTGCCAATATCATTGGCTCCAAATGGGTGTTTCGCATAAAGTATTTATCCTATGGGTCTATTGAGTGTCTTAAGGCCTACCTTGTTGCTCAAGGATTCATGCAATTACCTCGCTTTGATTACAATCACGCATACATTCTGGTTCTTAAAGTTGCTACTGTTTGCATTATCCTAGACTCTACATCAACTTAATATGAAAAATGTGTTCTTAAATGGGTATCTCTCTAAGATGGTTTTCATGGAGTAACCACTTGGCTTTGTTGACCCACATTTTTCCAATCACGTGTGTTGACTTAAGAAAGCTCTTTATGGTCTAAAGAAAGCTCCACGCGCTTGGTTCCAACATTTCAAAGGTTTTCTTCTATGTCTTAGCTTTAGCTACAATTATGCCGACATGTCTCTCTTCACATTTCAACAAGGTGACTCGATCCTTTATCTCCTTATGTATTTGGATGACATCATTATCACAGGTAGTAATTATGCACTAATTCAAAAATTTATCACTCGCATTAATTCTGAATTTTCAACTAAGGACCTTGGCACCCTCAACTATTTTTGGGTCTTGAAGTGCAATATACTACCGATGGGCTTTTTCTTAGCAGAGCTAAATACTCTAACGACATCTTATATTGTGCTCAGTTGTTAGATTCCAAGCTAGTTTCCATTCCTTTAGCTATAGATCTTGTGTGTAATGGTGATCCTTTTCTTGATCCTATGCTTTATCACTCACTTGTTGGTATATTACAATATTTAACAATTACTCAACTGAATCGTTCTTATACCATTAACTCCATAAGTTAATTCCTTCAAGAACCTATGGTCGACCACTTTGATGTAGTTAAGCATATTTTATGGTATGTGAAAGGGACTTTATCCTTTGATCTCACTTTCACTCGAGGTGCTACCACTAATATCCTTGGATACTCTGGTGCCGGTTGGGTTAGTTGTATTGAAACATGTCGGTATACATATGGCTATGCCATTTATATTGGTGATGATATTGTTTCTTTGAGTGTGAAGAAACAACCTACTATCTCTCGCTCGAATAGTGAATCTGAGTGGACAATGTTGTTACTAAGCTTATTTGGGTGATACATTTATTATAAGAGCTTTGTGTGCAACCTACTGACCCCTCTATACTTCTTTGTGATGAAAAAAAGTGTACTTTTTTGAGTTAAAATCCCGTTGCTCACAAACGTGCGAGACATATCAACATTGACTATCATTTTATTCGAGAACTTGTCTCATCCTCGAAATTGTTGACTTAATTCATCTCATCTCACCTACAAATCATGTATAAATTTACAAAGAGTCTTAGACTTCCCTTATTTGAGTTCTTTTGGTCTAAGCTTCGTGTTGGTCTCAACCCCACGCTATGTTTAAGGGGGTGATAGAGTAATTAGGCAAGACATCAGTCAATATCCCACCTAATATACTCTTGACCTTGACCTATGATTTTAACTACTAAATTTGATTTATTATTAATTTTTTATCCATTGCATTTCATTATTTTGTAATTAATCTTGATAGAGTAATTAGTGAAGATCTCATCCAATCTACTCTTGACCTTAACCCACAATTTTAGTTATTGAATTTGCTCTATTATTAATTTTGTATCAACTACAAATCATTCTATTGAAATTACTCTTGTGAACATTGTACCTATAAATAGGAATATAGAATATCAACCAAATTATGGTGACTTTCCTATAAGTCTATAGTTGACATAGTGTATTCTTGACTAAATATTTTCTACGTAGTAATTTATTGCTTTCAAAATAATAAAAAAATATTTTTCCATACAAAAACTATTTAGTTGAATCATTAAGAAATTACTTATAATTAAATTAAAATTATACAAATAATTAATTATTAATTAATAAGTTTTTCATTTGCTTCTTTTATCTAACATTGGAATAAAACAGGAGGAGTGTGCAATGTTACGAATGAGGTGGTATACAATGAATGATATGCGTGCTCCTCAACTGCTATAGATTGCATTGTGGCCCTATAGACCTTATGGATGTTCCACAATTGCTAAAATGTTGGCCGTGATAGAGCCTCAACCATAGTTTTTATAATCAGTTTGATCATCAAACTTGTCTTGATACTTGTTTAGTATTTTACTAGTCATACTAGCAGTTTGAATGATTCACTAAAAATAAGTAAAACCTGTATAAATCTGATTGACAATATTATCTAATCTTCAATATTACCTATCATAAATCTTAAAATAGCATATTATATTATTATAAACATAATCCACTCAAAACATTCATACAAATCATAAAATAACAAAAAGTCAACATCAAGTTTATACACAATCAAGAAATACATAATAGAACATAGTAAAAGCCAATTAATACACAATCAAAATTGAAATTACTCAATCTACTTGTATAAATGCTCACCCAAACCATATAGATAACACATATTTTTATCCACATTAGAAAATATGGGAGTGACAATTTCATGAGCACGATTATCTTCATATTTGTAATATTCTCTTTCATTTTTGCTATCATCAAAAGCTTCCAATATATCTACACAAATACCATTATTATGATTTTTAATAAAATGATAAAAAATGTCATATGATCTTCTACAACAAATAAGAAGCCAATCGTTTTCTCAACAATTCTATCTCCTCGTTATTTAAGCTAACAAGCTTATCCATAAGAATCTAAGTGTCATTTACATCAAACTCTTCAAAATTAATTGGATCATTCCTTGTTTTAAATTAGCTTTTACACAGAAGATAACACAACTACACAGGTTAGCAATATAGTTATGTGAAACAATAAATTTAAAGATAAGATACGAAGATGATAAATATATTTTGAATGATGTATTAACAATATACCTTTGTTTCTATCTCAAGTTAGAATGAAAAAAAATCATACTATTGAGCCTTTGAATCTCTAGTCTATTTCTTTTCTTTCAATGTTTATGCTCAATTGTGCTCCAATTTCGTTCACAACCCAAAGCACTAGTAGTTTGGCTCAAAACACGAATGACAAATTTTGTAGATCTAGAGTAGCACATCCATACAATATCTACCACTCATCTACCAGATATGAAGATTAATATATTAATATACAAAATAATAAAGCAACATTTGCAATAGGAAGAAAGTATTGAAGATTAAACATTATTCAAAAGCCATACTAGGAGCAAGAATAGAGTGATCTTGCACAACATGCCATTTTCCAACATCACCCTCTACTTTTTTAAAATAGCTCATTTGAATTGTCAATTTTGATCTCAATTAGAAATTTCTATTAGCATACCTCTCTATGACATCATTAAAAATAGACATGATAGTTTAACGGTTTGTAATATCAAATAGATACTGAAAGCAAGGATTATACCAAAAACTAGTTGCATATAAATTATTTTCTTTCTCCTCTAAAATCTAGCAACAATATAATCTCTAACCTTATGAAAGACTTGATGCAAATAACCCATAGACAGTTTCTTTTTCGTATCCACTATACATATAACATGTACAAATGGTTCTATAAGTTATATAATAACAACACACTCATTTCAAAAGATAGAACTCAACACATTCTCTATAAATTTCTTTCCTTCCCTTTATTTAGCATAAGCACAAGAGATCCATTCTCTAGAAACAATCATTTCTCTAAGATCATTCTTTTGTGATAGTATAATTTTCAAATCAATGAAATTATCGCAAAACTAGTTGGGGCTGGAAACATGATTTTCCTTGTTTATGCTTCCTCGTCAAATTTAAAGCATAACAATGAGTATAAATATACTTGGTGATTTTAGAAGCATGCTTTAAAATATCTTCAACCTCAACTAACTTACCCATATTTTTAAGCATCAAATTTATGCAATGTGTAGCACAAGGTGATCAATAAATTGTATTAAACTCATGCTCTAACAATCTATCGGCAACAAAATAATTATCAACATCTTTAGTCACCATATGCACAATATTTTTAGCACCAACATGCAAAACAATCTCTATAAATAGATTATTCAGCAACTCAGTGGTTGTAAAAGCTTCAGAGGCATCAATAGACTTAAAAATCATAATCCCTTTTGGATAATAAACCAAGAAATCAATCAAAGTTTGATTATGTTGATCAGTATACCCATCTACCATAATGGTACAACCTATTTGCTCTCATGTTGGATAAAAACCCTCAACATATTTTTTCACTTCTTCAATATTTTCATCAATAAATAACCTCAAAGAGTGTAAAAATTCGAACCCTTATAGCCATGGCCCAAGTGAGCAATACCATCAATCACATGATAATAATAAATAGTTAAATACAATTCACAACGTCAAATGAAATACAATAATCATTAATGATAATATCTACCTTTTCAATAGCTTCTTTGCTTTATAAAACATTTTTAATTATTGGTTGTATACCTGGAGCTGTTCTTAGCATAAAATGATGTCACAACATGGTTTGCTTTCCTTTACCTTTTATCTAGATTCTTTTGTCGAGCTCCTAAACCAGAACTACTAGCAACCCTAAGAGGAAGCATGGAAGATGGTGGTCACTCAATTAAATGTTGAGAAAATGTGTCTATTACCATTATGCCATATGGATTTTCAACAACTAACATCTCTTGTGTCATATGTTTTTTTATTAGCAAAATCTTCAATTATATTATTCATCTCACAACTAAATTTAGAAGAAACATTTTTACATCTCTCTACTTGACCTTTGACACTAGCTAATAGTTGTTTGAAACGTTGAATACCATCAATACAAGTATTATAACTTCTTTATACCATTTCTATCCACAACCTCCCTACAATGACCCCAATTAGGATCTTTTTTTCCTCTATTAAAAATTTTTAGAGAAGAGTTTTGTGTAGATGCATAACCAGTATTACTAGGTTCTACAGACATTTTCTATATCAAATTTCCATCATTTATAAAAATAAAAATATATTACATAGTTATAGTAACATAACAAAACCAAACAACAATATAATTGAGAATCATAGATTCAAGATATCTCTTAATATGATGTCCACCAACTTATTTCATGAACAAATGCTACATAGAAAATGTATATTATATTAAAAAAAAAAACAAATCACCAACTTCTTTCATAAACAAAGGCTACAAGCACTTCTATAGTTCTACCAAGAATCGGCCACTGGCCATAACAAGCATTGAAGCACAACATACTATAACAATCTACCAAGAATCAACATATGCATGTGCATTTGCTAGTAAGACAAGAATAAGATTAATTTGTGGTCTATCTCCAAGCACCAATATATTCATATTTACCAGGAGGAAGACTTACCAGTCGACACATACCCCAAGATGTAGCTCTAGAGAGGGATGAGTAGGAGTTGCACGAGGTCGAGCAAAGTTGACACCTCCAATATCCAAATTCAGTAATAATGGCATCTAAGCTCCAGCTCTAGCAATGGCAATAGGTTAGAATTGAAAACAACAAACAAAGTTGAAGACATAAAAATAAAATGAATGAACTTGTGTGTCAGGGACGACTAGTAGATGCAACAATAGGCAAAGGAAAACCTCTAACCTCAAGTGACGACGATGGTCGAGGCTCTAACGATGGTGGATGAATTGATAAAGAAGAAGCTGCAACAGGGTAAGATCAACAAAGACAAAGGTCGACACTCGATAATCAAATAAAATATATAAGTCAGAGTGTCAAACAAAAAAACCCCCAAACTCAATAATAAACTAAAGGGGGAATTTAACCGATATGGTTTGTCAACTAATTGGCTAGTTCTCAGGTTTTACCAAAACTATCTAGTTGGACTAGATTTATACCGGTCCTTTTACCTAATTGGTCATATTCAGTAATCCAACCGATATAGTAATTGGTTCACTGACCAATCTATCCGATCGATGGATTCGGTCTGGTTTTAAATACTATGGTCTCAACTATTATAGTATGTGTTGCGACCGCTTATCATATATTAAATAACTAAATAGAGGTAAAATAGATAGATTATTTTCTTTCCATTATTCTACATAAACTAACTATTTACCTTTTTAATAGTAGCTCATCGATCAAAAAAGCCAATAATAATAATAATGTAAAATGATAACATAGCCCATAAATCAAATTAAAATCACCAAAAGTAGCGCTTCATTGATTCACACATCATTAGAAGTGGTAGAAAGATCAGCAAGTCAAGTTGCTCTTGTATTAGGTTATTTACTAGTCATTTTTTATGGGTCGCTCCTGATTGGGTTAAATTATTTTGAACAAATATTAGTTTAGATCATTTCATTTTGTAATTTTGGATTTAGATCATTGTAGATTCAAATTGTATTAAGTTAATTTGTAGGATCAGATCAGGTTTTGATTGAGCTAATTTGGACTCTGGTCGGGTCGAGTTGAGGTCAGTCGGGTTAGGGTCAAACTAGATCTTATTCGAATGATTTCAGGTTTATATTAATTTGATGTATCGAATTTAAATTAACTTAACAAATCAAGTTTTTTAGATTTTAATGATCCAGGTTGGATTTGGAACAAGTTAATCTCGGATCAAGTCGCTTTAGGTTTGGGTCAAATAGAATATTAACCACTAAGATTAATCTAACTCATTAATTTTATAAGCAAGCATTAAATTTATCTTCATGTAAATATATGATTAAAAATATATTATTAACTGCTACTTCTTTATTATTATGTCTTTTTTATATTGTATTTTTATGGACAAAATATAATATCATTGATAAATAAATATGTTTATAAAATAATATATTTTTAATATCTTTACATATATAATAAGCTACATATAATTTTTTATTATTATAATTAATTAATATTAAATTTAATCTTATTAAATTAGATTAATATTAGATCGAATTGATAATATATCAGATTAATAATAATATATTACAAATTAAGTTTGCGTCAGAGTCAAATAAATCGGATCAATTTATAGTAAGATAAGCGTCCATATAAAATTTTGGAATTATATTGGATAGCGTTTTGCTGGTATCGGATTAGATTTGGCCGAAGCCGGTCAAGCTCTGCGCATCACCTCTCCGGCTCTCCGTCTTCACCCGTCAAGTCAAAGCCCGTTCTGCTTTCTATTTTATAGCTCGAATATCTGTTGAATCACGCCTCACCGCTACTCAATTTGGTACTCTCTCTCTCTCCCCCCCGTAAGCATTCGATGAATTTTTTTTATAAAAAAAAAATTACTCTCTGCATTTCGATGTATTTTTTTACTTATCACCCTCTGCATAATTTTATCGTCGAATCTCTAACTGTTATAGCGCTTAAACCATTTTTTATTTTTATTTTCAATTCTTCTGATTTATACAAGATTGTTGAAATGGGACCAATGAAATGTTGGATTTATGTATATATGTATTGCGAGTTTGTTACAGAAGTTATGTTGGGTCCCGGATAAGAAACTTGTCGATCATCATGTTTAATCGCTTAGTATGGTCGTAGATCTTGGATGCATTGCTAATTTCGGTTCCCTTTATGTTTCTTCTGTCAGAAATGTTCATAGTTGAATGAGGTCTGTTTTGGACTTCGTTGATTAGAGTTGGTGGCTCTGTATGATTTTGGGCAGTAGAATAAGCTTCACTGTTTTTACAGATTTCGTGTTTGTACATTTTTATTACCATGGTTGACAATAACGAGTCGGCCGGTGAGTCGCAAGTGTCTGCAAACCCTGATACTGAGGGGAACCGAACCCCCGCATCTGATAATACTTCCATTGATGCATTAGCAAGGAGAGTCCGGGAAACCCTTTCTTCAGAGAAGAAACATAAGTTTTGGGAAACCCAACCTGTGGGGCAATTTTCTGATTATGGGGATTCGAGTCTATTTGAAGGCCCAATCGAGCCACCAATACCATTATCTGAAGTTAAACAAGAACCCTATAATCTGCCAGCTCAATATGAGTGGATAACTTGTGATATGGACTCTGATGAGGTGTGTAATGAGGTATATATTCTCTTGACGAATAATTATGTTGAGGATGATGAGAATATGTTTAGGTTTAATTATTCAAAAGAGTTTCTCAGGTGGGCACTTAGGCCGCCTGGTTACTACAAGAGTTGGCATATTGGTGTCCGAGTCAAGACCTCAAAGAAGTTGGTTGCTTTCATCACCGGCGTGCCAGCTAGAATTCGAGTGAGGGACGAGGTAGTCACTAAGGCTGAGGTTAACTTCTTATGTGTACACAAGAAGCTGAGGTCGAAAAGGCTTGCTCCAGTAATGATTAAAGAGGTCACCAGGAGGGTTCATTTGGAGAATCTATGGCAAGCTGCTTATACTGCAGGGGTTGTTCTTCCAACACCGATAGCAACTTGTCAATATTGGCATAGGTCTCTGCACCCGAAGAAGTTGATTGATGTTGGGTTTTCAAGACTGGGTCCGAGAATGACCATGAGCAGGACAATAAAGCTTTATAAGTTACCAGATTCTACAGTAACACCTGGGTTCAGAAAGATGGAGTTCCGTGATGTACCTGCTGTGACAAGGCTCCTTCGAGGCTACCTAAGACAGTTTATTGTTGCGCCTGATTTTGATGAGAATGATGTTGAGCACTGGATTCTTCCAAAAGAGGATGTCATTGACAGTTATGTTGTTGAAAGTCCTGAGAGTCACGAGATCACTGATTTTTGTAGCTTTTACTCTCTACCCTCGACTATCCTTGGAAATCCGAATTACAAAAATCTGAAGGCAGCTTACTCGTACTATAATGTAGCCGTCAAGACCTCACTGATGCAGTTGATGAATGATGCTCTTATTGTTGCAAAGAAGCGAGGTTATGACGTCTTTAATGCTTTAGATGTTATGGAGAACCAGTCTTTTCTGAAGGAACTGAAGTTTGGGCCTGGTGATGGTAAGCTTCATTACTATCTCTACAACTATCGTCTGAGGCAGGAACTGAAACCGTCAGAGCTGGGGCTTGTACTCTTGTAGTTCTTCTGTTTAGGACGCCAAGTGTATTCTTGAGGGGATTTCAATTCTAGACTCTTTTGTTTTTTTTTTTTTTCTTTCTTTTGGGTGAACAGTTGATGTTTGGTAGTTGCTGTATTAGACGTAGCTGTAACCATGCTTGTGCGCCTCCCCTATTACTCATTTTTGGAGTTGATTGTCCTACTTTGGTTGAAAGCTTACCTTGAAAGTTGGGCACTCAATATAGAGCAAAGAATATCCTTTTCAAGACTTAAAAGGATCGATTAAAGCCTAAGGTTCTTTCTCCTGTTCTTCAGGATAATAATTTTCAATTATCCATCGTTACTTTTCTATGAAGTGTTCCGTGGAAGTTTGAGATATTGTGTAAATTTTAGACTTTTAATAAAACTATTCATTAAGGTTGGAAATGTTGAGAACATGTTAATTATCTTGTCGGTGTTCTTTTGGTACATGTGGTTGAAAAAAATTATTTCTATATTTTATATAATTTATTTAAAATTAAATATTTTTTTTGAAAAATGCCTAGTTTATATTTTAATTCAATATAAAATTGATATTTTATTAAATATACTTTTATTATTCTTAAATACTTGATATAAAAAAAATATAAAATAGGAAAAAAAATTCACTCTTATTGTTTTCATACCAAACAAGCTTGCAATTGAATACTTAGAAAATAGAAAACACATTCAAATACACTACATGATTTCAAGGACTGTTTCTTCCTATAATCCATCGTTTTTGTTTTTTTTTTATAACTAATAAGCAATTTTATTTTGGAAGTTCAATTAACATATCAAATTGGGGCTATAATTTAGTTTTGACTATATGACAATGATTTTTTTTGGTAGTTGATACGTTTGAAAATTTATACAATAAGGGGAAAATAATATATAATGTGTTACATCACTTAAGTAAACTAAATATAATATAAAACTTGTATAAAATGCTTGAAAAAATAAAGAGCAAATAGGGCTCTTATAATTGAAGATTAGAGATTTGAGAAACCATATATTTGTTTGCAAACTAATTTGATTTAAATTTGGCAATCTAAACTCTTTCTAACCTAATATAATATATATTTGCGACATGATAGGCTAATATAATCAAAGAATTTATCAACTTGAAGGACTTAGTCCATTCCTTATCCAAAGCCCAACATGATGTAAAATTATAGACTCGAAACTAATCGATTTTATTTACCAAATACCCAATTAAGCTACAAAGAAGAAGAAGAAGAACTATAAGCTACACAATTTAGGCAATGTTTTTTTGTCTTCATTATGGTAATCCAATCTATTTTGAATGTATGTGGTCTGATCAAACCAAAGTTATTGCTATTATATTAGATCAAATCAGATTGTTGTCGGTGGTGATGTTAGTGTTATCGTTTATATTATTGTTGGTGTTGGTGTTGGTGTTGTGTTGTTAGTACTATTTTTGTAGTTTTTATCATTGTTTTTGGTGGTGGTGGTGGTGTTTCTATTTCAAGGAAATCAAGTTAGGTTATGTTTTCTTTATCTTAATTTTGACAATCATATCTAATTTAAATGTTTGTGATTTGATTTGATCTTATTGCAATAGTGATGATAGTTTGTAATAATTCTAATTATATTAAGTAATAACTTTCAATAATCATTAATAATATTAGTTCATAATATATTCTCATTATTATTAATTTATAATATATTTTTATTAATTATATAATATTATTCATAAAAACTAATATTTTTTGTTAATATCTTCAGCAATAGATAATGAAAATTTAAAAAAATGTTATTGATAAATAAGAATATTATCAATAAATAACATAATAATATCTTCATGTTAGTAAGTATTAAAAGTATTATATAATATTATTAAGATAATAATAATTTATTAAATTTAAATATTTTATGATAATTATTATATAATACCAATACAAGTAATAATATTTATTAATAATAAATAATAAATTAATTAATAATAATAATAATAATAAACTAAAATAATTATTTTTATGATAAATAATAATGTAAAGAAATGCTTAAAAATTAATATTTGAATAAGTACTTTTATAATTTTTATATTAAATAAATAATCTTAATCATAATTAATAGTAATTAATGATAATATTTTATAGTAAAGGTAATAATAATTAGAAAACTATTTTATTAGTAATAATTACTCAAAAGTAGTTAGTAAATTGAATAGTTATCTCAAACAATAATTAATGATGTAAAAATTATATTAATAAAAATAAAATTAATCATTATTAATGATTAAATATCATAAATAATATTTAGTAATGATTAACTATTATTATTATTATATTAATATGATGATGATGATGATGATTATGATGATAAAATAATTATTTATTATTAATATGTAAGAATATTGGTTTCATAATAAAATAATTATAGATTTTTTTGTTATTAATTAATAATTTTTTTATTAATATAATTTAATAATAATAGAAATTAATATTAAAATAATTATTTTTTATTGATCCATGAAAATAATTATTAATGGTAATAATATAATAAAGAAAAATATTAATCAAAATTATGAATAATTGATTAAATTTAAATTTATTAGTTAATTATCATCATTTTTATAGTATTAAATTATTGTTGTTGTTGTTGTTATTGTTGTTGTTGTTGTTATTATTATTATTATTATTGGTGAGTATCAACCGTTTAGGTACATCAAAACAAACTCATAAGTTATCAAATACATGAAAACTAAGCTATAGCTAAGGGATCATATTGCTTATGAAATGTGCAAGTTTAACAAAATGCAATCTAAGTAGATTTTGCACCCTATAAACCAAGTCTACAACTAAAAGATGTCTAATATGTGGTGGTGTCATCTTCTTATATTGATACACAAGAAAAACAATGAGGGATCTTAAGGCACATCTTCTTTCTCTTGGTCCTCTACCTCCCTTTTGGATCCACTAGATTACCAACCCCATTCTTCAATAGCTTGATATATACCAAAGTTTCTAATAAGCATACTCTTGCGTTCTTTATAAAAAGTATAGGTAAATAAAAGATGGTGAAAAATTCAACATTTTGTTTATAGAGAACAAGCTTAGGATCAATTGACATTCCCCACTCAACCATCTTATTTTTTCTAATCAAAGCCTCATGCCTTGATAGGCATAGGATAAAAATATGTATTAGTAAGATGAGTTTGTTCCATAAAATATGGCACAAAAGTTTATAATCAATAATAAAATAGAAATTAGAGTGCGAAATCAAAATTCCTCGGAGGTAATAATCTTACAATCGATAAAAGGTTTAATTGAAATACTCAATACAAGGTAATAAATCATAAAAGGGTAAATATAATACAAAAGAAATACAGAAGGAATAAATCGCATAAAGAGTAAATATGGCCACAACACTCTCAAACTTCGAGCCAACCACAAACTCAACACTCTGCCCCGCCTGATGTCTCGCCCACCTACATAAAGTCAGAAGGACCTTCTACTCGTGGGAATGAGTAGCACCCATGAAAATGGTGATCAGTACACTACGTATTGAGGAAGGTAACCGTGCACTAAGACCAACAAATAAAATCACACAAATAATGCAGAAGAAATAAAGAAGCATATAATCCAACATGATAACGTAATATCGAACAATCATTTGGGTAAAAATACAAAGGTCCAATTATAATTCAGATTAATTCTTAATTAATCTCTTATCGGAATTATTTTCACACCATACTCTTTATCAAGTCCACACAAAAAAGGGAACCCCACTATTTTAACCAGTGGATCGGTCTCCAAGGCACTTCGGCACCTGACCACTATTCTAGCCAGTGGATCGGTCACTTAAGGTACATGCCCTACTACTATTTTATACCGGTGGATCGGTCTGGCCCCTTCTCACATGGTGTTCCACTGTAAGTACTTAGTGTCTTTCCCATATCTTAGAAAATTGTAGGGTTTGGTTATTGAGCTCGGGATCCCCCACTATTATAGCCGGTGGATCGGTCACTAGGGTAACATACCCTACCACTATTATACACCGGTGGATCGATCTCCATGATACCGCAGTACCTGGCCACTATTATGCCGGTGGATCGGTCTGGGCTCGGCTCAATACTCTTCCACTTTACGTGATTAATGTCTTAAGTATCTTACTTAGAACTTTCACCTTAGACATGCATGAATCACTCCCTTTACACTTATCCCCAACTGACCCATATTATATCATGAGAACCCTGCACCTCCTAACATGTCCAACAACCTTTCCTTTATACTCCAACTCACATCAGCACTCCAACATCAAAATATGTGGGTCAAGGCCCACTACTACATACCTCCAAGTCCACTTATTTCCTTACTCTAGGGTTTTTCCAAAAAAAACCCTAATTTAGGCCTAAGTGGCCCATTCTACTCCACCTCACACAACCCAAATCATTTTAACACCCTATTTTTCACAACCATCGATCCCATATTCATCATCATACTTTATTCCCCAACTACACACATGTTACCACCAACCCCTAGTTAGCCATATCAAAACCCTAGTTAACCATACCAAACCCTAGTTAACCACTCTAAACCCTAATTAACCACAACAAACCATAATTAACAACTCCAAACTGTATTTAACCACAAAAAACCACAATTAGCCACTCCAAACCCTAGTTAATCACTCCAAACCCTAACTCAGTCTCCTCTGTACCCTTATAATGTCCTAATACTATTTTTCACCCAAAACTTTCAAACACCCAAATAACTCTTATATTACCTTCCTTACATCCCAAGTCACCTTTTCATACGTACACTTTACTCCCATGCAGACGCTAACCTCCCCATGTAAACCTTTGAACTTTTTCACGCAAACCTTAAAACTTCCACATGAAACCCTAGATTCAACCATGCAAACCCTAGATCCATCTATGCAAAACCCTAGATTCCACCATACAAAACCCTAGATTCCTCCATGCAAAACCCTAGCTTCTTCCATACAAAACCTAAGATTCATCCATACCAAACCCTAGATTCAATCCATGCAAAACCCTAGATTAGATCCTCCCATGCAACACCATATATAGATTAGATTCTCCCATACAAAACCATAGATTAGATTCTCCCATATAAAACCCTAAAATTCTCCATTTTCTTCTTCCACTCATGGATCATTAAAATACTTAGGTCAACTCACATCTCTTGGTTAACTTATTCCCCTTTTGTCAACTTACTCCCCTTGGTCAACTTCTTTCCCATTTTCCATCCTCAACCTTTTTCCCACACAATACCACTTTTATACATCCTCACATGCATGTCTAAAGGGTCACAAACCAATCATCACATACCATAATATTTCATCACATATACATAATACACATGCCATATAACAACACAAGAACATGCTTCAACTCTATGTTATACCACATACGAGATGATCATAATGATAAACATATGATGAATAACATACAAAGTATATAATGCACATCAACACATATAAGGCCTTAGTAACACCCTTACCTAAAACGACACCGGTCTTGGAGCATGCTCCTACGCATCCTTAGGGATTTGACTAGTCTCACCTATATGAGGGAATAACTAAAATTAGATTCCCTCCTACCAAAAATACTATTATTTACTAACCTATTCTAAGACTAGATTTTTAATAAAATAATAACATATTGATAAAAATAACATTAACTAATTACTATCTTGCTAAAGATATAAGAAATAATAGTAATATTATAAAAGTTGATAATATAAGGTTGAAGACTTTACCCTAATAATAATAATAATAATGATATTAAAATAATAATAGAAAAGATACTAAAAATAATATCAATGTTAATATTAATAATAATAATAATAATAATAGTAACAATAATAATAATAAGGGCATTATTCAAAAACAAAGTGAAATAAGGGCTTCGGCCCCTTTACCAAAATAATACTAATAATAACATTAGTAAAATAAATAATTTTTTTGTTATAATAATAATAATAATGAAATAGTAATAATAATAATGATAAAAACCATAATAATAATGCAAAAATGATAATAATCATAATGGTAATAATAGTAATGATAATAATAGAAGATAAAATGAAGTAGGGTTTTGACCCTACATTGAATAATAATACACTTAATAAATAATAATAATAATAATAATAACACTAATAATAATAATAAATGCTAATGATAAAAATATTAATAATATTAATAATAATAAGACTTAATATTAATAATACTACTACTACAATTTGAAATTAGACACAATAGGGTTTCAACCCTATATAGAATAATAATACTAACATTGAAAATAATAATAATAATAATAACATTAAAAAAATAAAATAAAAACTCATAATAATACTAATAATATTAATAATACTAATAATAATAATCTACTAAGACAAATAGGGTTAGCCTTGATAAAAATAATAATACTAATAATATTGAACTTAATAATATTATTATTATTGATACATAATAATTATTATAATAATAATATTAGAATAATAGGCTAAAATTGAAATAAAATTAAAATAAACTTAATTAAATAGGAAAAAAGGGTTGAGAGGGTTTAGGGTTCAACCTTAGGATGGTGGTAATAGGCGGCACCGGCGGTGGTGCACGAAAGCTACAGCGGTGGCCGGAAAAAGAGAAAAAAAGGGGAAAATTGAATTTTGGGAAAAGGAGAGGCAGAATGGAGGTGGAAGTTGGGGTGTTTAGGGTTTATTAGGTGAAGAGGAGCAGAATGGAGGTGGCGGTGCAACCAAAGGCGGCGGCAGCGGTGCACAGCGGCGCTGGTGGTGGCCCAAAGAGGAAGAAGAAGAAAAGGAGAGGAGGAGAGGAAGGAAGGGGAAAAGAAAGGTAGGGGAGATAGAGGAGGATCTGTAGTACAGTTTGGGAGGTGAAAGGAGCAACAGCAGCGGCATGAGAGGCGGCGAATGGTGGTTTGAAGGGCAGCAGAGGTTGAAGAAAGGGTTGATCGGGAGGGCTACTTCGCACAGTCGGGGTGGCTTGTGCAGGGAGAATTGAGGGAGAATGGAGGCTTAGTTAGTTAAAGGACGGTGCAAGGATTAGTTTGGTGGGCAGAGAGGGTAGCGTAGTTGGCCGACGGCGGAGGAAAGGTCGTCTGAAGTGGCAGCTTAAGGTGCTTAAGAGGGTATTTATATAGAAAAAATGCGGTGGATGAATTCAGAGAAGTGCGGGGAATATAGGGTAGTGGGGAGAGGGCATCGGCCGCCGACGGTTGGATGCCGAAATTCAAAATGGGCAGGGTAAGTAGCTAATTGAGAGAAAGGGAAATCATGCGAGAAATAGGGGAGGGTTAGGTCAGAAGGGCCGACGCTTTAGGGGGAGAAGAGAGGAGAAGAAACGGTCGGTCAATAGGGCGTAATCGGCGGAAAAAATCCAGGGATTTGGGGTGGCGGTGCAGGTCAATGTCATTGGGGGAGGAGGAAGAAGAAAGAAGGAAGAAAGGTGGAGGCTGGACTGGCGGTTCGGGGAAGAAAAGAAAGAAAAGAAAAGGAAGGCAGACCGACCGGCTGATGGGGAACAATTACTCAAAATGCGGCGTTTAGAAGTCGGGTTGTGGGAAGGAGAAACAGTTGCGTGGGTTGGGCTGCCGAAGGAAGAAGGAAGAAGGGAAAGGACTAGGCCGCAGGCTGGCCCAGATCGGGGAGGAGAGGAAGAAAAGAAAAGAAAAGAAAGAAAAAAGAAAGGAAAAAGGAAGAAATAAAAGGAAAAAGGGAAAAATAAAAATATAAGGGTTGGGTTAATTAAATTAATTAGGATATTTGGGAAATTTAAAAATAATAATATTTAAATAAAATAATATTTAAATCCCTTTTTAGGCTAATTTAGGGTTTTTGAAAGATTTTTCATAAATTCTATTTTAATTAGTAAATCACTCTAATTTTCTCCAATTAAATTATTTATAAAATTCCTATTAATTTGGAACTATTTTCTCCTTCTTATTTTAAATAAAATAATTTATTTAATTAATTTCTAAAATAAAATCCTTAATTAGCTAAAATACCCAAATTCTCCTAATTAAAATACTTATAAATTTCTTCTTGATTTTTCCTAATTAAATCCCATTTTATTTTAATAAAAATAATTTTTTTAATTAATTTTCCTAATAAACCTTATTTAACTATAATTCTTAAAATTAGAATTTTTGAGGCATTTTATGACGACCTCACTCTTATCTTCTTCTCCCTCTCTCTATTGCACACCTCGAGAAGTATGCTTCGATTTTTAGACTGTCCCTGCATGGTTGAGAGATTCCCTTCTCATGCTAATCTTCCATTTTCCTTCTTGTGTTTTATATTTTCTAGATGAGTTCAACCTATATTCTCCATAAAATGACCATTTGAGCTCTAAAATGGAAATCATCCTATTCTTATTAAATCTACTCATTTAGCTTAGATTAGAATGAAAAATTTAGGGTTTTCAATTGGTTACATAACATCACTCATTCCTTAACCAATTCATTAGTTATAAATAACCCTAATCACCCCTTCTTCTCATCTTTCTTTTAGTCTCCAGAATATTTGAGTCCTCAGGAACTTGTGTTAACTCCTCTCCACTTTGATATTGCATTCAAATTCCTTTCACTCTTTTGATTATTTCTCTAACTCCCTCTTTTTTTTAATCCTTAAGCAACAGAGAGTTATATTCAGGAGGAAGTTGAGTTGTGTTTTGCTCAATCTTTCTTTATTTTTCTTTTGGAAGTGGAAAATATGTTTTCTTCCCTAATTTGAGTTATTGACTTATGAAGGTTATTAATGATTTATGAGTTGTAAATTGTTGTTTTTAAAGGTTTTAGAAGTTAAAATCTTCCAGCTTGACTTTTACCTCTTTGGTGGGAAACTTTTTCTAAACATCAATTAAGCTATTCTTACTGATATAATTAGATTTGAGCTAATCAAAGGCCCCTATGAACATCATTTATTTCATGCTTTTATGGCTTCTCATAGGCTTAATTCGATTACTCATCTACTTTTAAGATATGTGTAGGAAGGGTGACTCTCCAATGTCTCAAAGTATCTCTTACCCTACTAAGACTATAAGAGTTTTTTCCTAGGTCACCATCACAAGTTTTCATGCCAATAAAAGTAGTGCACATGCATTTTCTGAATTTGGAAACATTCACCTGGGGACCACTACAGGCCATTGGCACCTGATAAGAGGGTACAACCGCCTAATATTTCGGTGTAGCCGACCATTGCAGTGCCAAGGAATATTTTTTCCTATCTATATGGATGCACATTATACATACCCTAGGAAAAAAAGAATTGAGGCATCGAGGATCAACCAATCAAAAAAGGAGAAAGTTAGGGATCCAAAAGAGAAGAAAATAACAATGATGATGGAAGATTAGTGGAGTAAGGGAAGAAAGGAGAGAGTCCCAACAGAGCTTCATTAAGAGAGAAAAAAAGAAGGAGTGATTACATTAGATAAAGGTTGGAATGATGTGATCTCCCTAGTCCTTCCCTTCTTTCTCTTCTTTATTTTATGTTGGTTGGGAGAAATTTAGCTTTGGCTAACTTCTATTGAAGGGAAAAGTTGATGGATTTTGTTACTATAATCTTGACATTTCTAGTCTTGTTAGCCTTAATGATATTTCATTTTATTAAGCTAAAATTGTTTGAGTATTGAATGTTGGCCACATTAGGTGCCTGACCAAATTTTGCATCAACCGGATTGTGTGCAAAACCTATGATGACTAATGGTGACATGGTTGGCATCAAGAGGTGAAGAAACCCTATCATTAATCCTTCAACCCTTATGGTGTGACATTGCTAAGGCCCATGTATTGTGATGGAGATGCTTGAGAGTATGTTTCACTATTATGTGAAACCCAATTAGGTTAGGAGGATTAATATCCATTGAGCTCGACATGTTATGAATTGTCACAGGGTACACACATTTAGAGCTAACAACTCTACTCTCACAACCCTACCTCTGGTGTGGCCGTAGCCAACACACCATTTAAACCCTCTTGTTAACAATTGCAATACTAATAAATAAGAATACCGTTCTATATCGGGGATTGAGAGGGCTCACCTCTATTTAACTAACTTAAAAATAATAAAAATGAAAACTCTAAATTATATAAAATAATTAAATAAGAAACACACTAATGGGATTTTAAAAATGGAAAATAATAAATAAATAATGAAAATAATGGATAACCATAATTATGATAAATATGTTAGGAAAATTTAAATCCACCACTAGATTAGTTCAAAATATAATAATAATTTCTAAGTTAATATTTAATTATGAGAAAGAGATTGACCAAGTTATACACCAAAAGTAGGTCTATACACCTTATATTACTTCCCTAATGGTCCATTTGGATTGGGATAAATCAAGGTGAGGGTAAATATTAAAACTTAACCTAGGTTAAGGGAATGGAGGTGAATTGAGGTGAATCTTTTAAAATGTTATTTGGAGAATATTAACCTAACCTAGATGAATGAGGGTGAATGTTTTAAAATTTTTGTTTGTGAAGGTTAAAAAAATAAAAACAAATAAAGAACAAGACACATAACGGGAGAGAGTGAACGAGAAGAGGATGGTGATTCAATTGTTATAAATTAGAATAATTTTTATCCAGTCAAATCAAAAATATCATGTGTATTTTAACCTTCACCTCCATTAACCCTAAAATTGGGGGTTTACAAAAATGATATTAATCGGGGTAAATAAGGGTTAAACTTTAACCCTGATTCACCTCATCGAGGTTAATAAAATTATTCCCCAAATAGAGTGAAACAATTACTTCACCTCCTTTCACCCTAAAACCGGGCTATAAAATAATTAATATGACAAAGCGCCATTATTAATCCTATTAAATACCAACAGTATATTAGCAACAAGAGGTTTATATATTTAACTAGATTTAAGGCATTAAGTACACTTGGAAGGATGTCAATCTAATTACCCAGACTAGTACAATAAGCATGTCTAGCTGTATTTCTCTTCTTTGACCCACACATATATAAATGTTTTACTACTTTGGTTAGAATCACAAAACTATTAGGTGAATTATTATCTAACTTGGCTATAACTTATACATATAAATTCTAGCATATTTATATGACCACCTAACAGGTAAATAATCCTACATATTGTCACTATAAGAAAACTAGAACAAGGCATGCACTATATAAATTATACTTGACAAAATCACATATATAAACGATAGTAATTAAAATAGAGTCAAAGAACAATATCACAAAACAAAGAAAAATAAAATTATATCTCAAACCATAATCTAGGGTTTCCGTCTATTCCTCGGTAATAAATAATCGACTGGTCATATTAATTGAATTAATTACACTAAAAAATATATCAAAAATATAAATCAAAAATAGAGAAAGAATTAATCAAAATTAATTATGGATGAATGCTAAAAAATTTATCCAGATGAAGAATTATTAAATTTCATCTAAAATAAATTTCCCGGATCCTTTTCTCTTGGCTAGACTAGCGTGAATTTTCTTGTAAAGTTCTTTTTTTTTCATTTAATAATGTTGTTGTTGTCGTGCACAGTTGGCTTGTACTGTAGTATGTGTTAGGTGGCTGACTTCTGCTTTCATTTCTTATGCTCTATGCCACCCCTCCTTTTTTTTTTCTTTCTTCGTGCCCCACCTAATTTTGTCACCTTTACTCTTGCATCGCTGGCTCCCTTAAATTCACGCTCCACATCCATTGCAATCATCTAACTCCTCTTCTCCTGTCCTATCTTCTACTACTTCTTTTAAGCCCCCTTGTCTTTTTTTCTAACTCTCGATCACTGGCTTTTTCTTTCTTTTTTTCTTTTTTGATCGTCCTCTTATATGCTAGAATTTTTTTTCTTTTGTTTTCGTGCCTTTGGGCCATTGATCTAAAGGCCCAACCTTTTTTTTATACTTTACCAACAAAATAATATTAGAAAAAGTAATAAATAATCTTATACTCTAAATTTATTTAATTTATATCATTTTAACTCAAATAATAAAATTTATGCAATTATTATCACTTAAGCATAAAATCATAACTATTTACATATATTACTCAATTAAAATACCAAAAACTAAGATTATAAGGGTATAATATATGTAAAAATATGAACTCATCAACCTCCTCATTTCCCTTATGTCTATCTTGAATTAAATCTATTAAATCTCTCCATACTCAATTATTTCTTATGCTCTCAACATGACCTTATTAGCATTTCGTTACATTCGTAGATTCATAGGATACTTGACTTTACCGAGCGTAATTCACTCCTCTTAGTCCCCATGGGATCGACATCCTCTTACCTATTTACTACTTTGAGTTATTGTGTATACTTGCATGAACTGTACTGTGTTTAATTTATTTACCTCACCCTACCAACTCTTTTACATAAACTTGCACTAGCACACACCACTTACCTTAGAAATGTGGCATGAATAAGCATGTGATTTAATGTATTCTATAAAATGTTAATTTTATATGCATGCATGAGATTTTGGCTTAATAAATGATGCATGCTAAATTAATTAAAAATTCTAATAAAAAGGTTGATTTGAGAGAAAATAGGGTCAATTTGCTTAAATATGAAGCATGATTTAGTTTATAAGCTTGTTAAATCTTTTTATTTTTCTATGACATATTATGGTTTGGATTTGGTGAGATTTTAGAGTGTGAATCGCATGTAAAATGTCTGATATGTGCTTTGTTGTTGCAAACTAATTGATTGGTTAAGCTAATCAAATCGGCTAGTCCTTAGAGCAGTCGGCATGCTGGCCCAAACCAATTGATGAGATGGTTTATGGTGACTTTAGTTTCTCTCTACTAAAACCGATTGACTAGTTTGTTAGAACCAATTGACTAGTCTTGATTAATC
Source organism: Tamarix chinensis (assembly GCA_030549775.1). Taxonomy (NCBI): domain Eukaryota; kingdom Viridiplantae; phylum Streptophyta; class Magnoliopsida; order Caryophyllales; family Tamaricaceae; genus Tamarix; species Tamarix chinensis. The sequence continues at coordinate 64,473,435 of CM060180.1, read as the reverse complement.
TAATTAAATCAATCGAATTGTTTGAGGGAACTTTGGGGTTTGGCTTAGCCAAATTGATCAACTGGTTCATCCATAATGTGTTATTTTTTTTCTTTTGGACTTGCTATGCTTTGAGACTTTGTGCAATGCTATAATTTGATCCTTTAATAATGAGAACACCCATCTTAGCATGAATTAACTAACCTATTTGATGGATTAAGGGTATCATAATTCATGATATTCTTATTTGGTTCCTTTAGAAGAATTTAACGAGTAAATTAGAATAAGTATGCTATGATGCTACTTTTGAATGAGGTAATCTAGATTTTGGCAAAAAAATGGATTAATTTGATGGGTTGATTTAAACTTGGCTAAGTACTATTGGAAATCCCACCACATGGTTGGAGGGTAATAATCATTAAGATGGAATGAGAATGGGGATGTGTTACTTGAATGTTGCATGAGTGTTATATGATAACATAACCTTGAAAAATAACACATTAATCACTTAAAGTGAAAGATAATTGAGTTATGCATAGGTCTGGGTTATCCGATTCTCGATTAGCTATTAGGATTTAGTCTACCTTTGGGCATTAGCAAGATCCAAGTAGATATCAGTATTTTACCTACTCTAAACACTAATGATGTACTAGGGGGTATCGACACTAAAGGGTCTGATCACCTCAGTGAGTTACTTGACTTTGGCTAGACTTTATGTCATTTGGTTTGGATAAACTCCTAGGATATGAGATGTGGTTGTAGCCGGCATGCAATTATAACCCTATTGTTGATAATTATAGTACTGGTAAATAAGGGTATCGTTCTATACCGGGGATTGAGAAGGTTCACCTCTATTTAACTAACTCAAAAATAATAAAAATAAAAATAATAAATCACATAAAATAAATAAATAAGAAAAACACTAATGGGGGTTTTTTAATTAGAAAATAATAAAAGTAATAAAGAAAATAAAAATAAAATAATAGGAATAATGAATAACCACATATATGATAAATACGCTAGGAAAATTGAAATCCACCACTAGATTAGGTCAAAATGTAATAATAATTTCTACGTCATTATTTAATTATGAGAAAGTGATTGACCAAGTTGTACACCAAAAGCAAGTCCATACACCTTATATTACTTTCCTAAAACAATTAATACGATAAAATGCCATTATTTATCCTATTAAATACTAGCAGTATATTAGCAATAAGCGGCTCCTATATTTAACTAGATTTAATGCATTAAGTACACTTGAAAGGATGTCAATCTAAGTACCCAAACTATAAGCATGTCTAGCTGTATTTCTCTTCTTTGACCCACACATATCTAAATATTTTACTATTTTGGTTAGAATCACAAAATTATTAGGTGAATTATTATCTAATCTGGCTGCAATTTATACATATAAATTCTAGCATATTTATATGGCCACTTAACAGGTAAATAATGTTACATGTTGTCATTATAAGAAAACTAGAACAAGGCATGCACCATATAAATTATACTTGACAAAATTATATATATAAACTATAGCAATTAAAATAGAGTCAAAGAATAATCTCATAAAACAAAGAAAATAAAATCATATCTCAAGCTATAATCTAGGGTTTCAGTCTATTCCCTAAAAATAAATAATCAGTCAGTTATAATGATCAAATTAATTACACATAAATATATATCAAAAATATAAATTAAAAATAGAGAAAGAATTAGCCAGAATTAATTATGGATGAAAGATCAAAAATTTATTTAGATAAAAAGGTAATTAATTTCGTCTTAAATAAATTCTACCGGTATACTTTTCTCTCTTATTTTCTGTCCTTTACCGCTAAGGGATTCCGTCCAATATTCACTTTTCTTCTTCTTTGACGCAAATTTTCTAACCTCGTTCCTCGGATGTACTTGCTAGTTCTCTTTCTCCATTTGTTTGCTACATTAGCTGCTATTCTGTTTATAATTCCTTCCTTGCCAGGCTGGCTCTCCTTTTTTCGTGAGGTTGAATGCTGCCTCTTTTGCTCATCTTCTTCTAATAACCCGTTCTTTGTTTTCCATGCATCCTTATCACATGTCTCCTGACTCTTTCCTGTGCCATCAGAGCCTTTTGCCCTTCTTTTATCATGTCCTACCTTTTTTTGTTCTATCGTCCCCCTATGCTCTCTTAATTAATTTTTCACCTGACGGCCTCCTTTCTTCCTTTAATCCTACTGCCTCTTTAACTGTTGTTCGCCTCTTTGCTTATTCGCTGGCTTCCCCCATTCGTCTCTTTTGTTCTCAAGCCTTTAGGTCTTCGCTCCATAGGTTGTTGGTCCAAAGGTCCAACTCCCTTTTTTCCATTTTTTCTTCTTATTTTTTTACACTTTACTTATAAAATAAAATTATAGAAATTAATAAATAATATTATACTCTAAATTTATTTAATTTATGTCATTTTATTTCAAATAATAAAATTTATACAATTATTATCATTTATACATAAAATTACAAGTATTCACCTATATTGCTCAAATAAAATACCAAAAATTAAGATTATAAGGGTATAAAATATGCCAAAATATGAACTCATCAGTATGTGAGACCATGGGGTGGTACACAGTCTATCATTTGATACTAATAAGCATAAAATAAGGGTGTGGATAAAGAAAAAGGAAAAAGAAAGGGAATAAGAAATAATGGCTTATAGATAAATGACATATAGATTATATATGTTCGAAAAATAGATCCAATATAAAAGTATCTGAACAAATGGTAGAATCCTTACTAAATTGTTTGAATAATATGCTTACTAAATGGTACATTGATATCCATGATGTTTATGCTATGTTGATAAGCATGATGAGTCATGAATTGTTTAAGTCATGTATAGCATGAAGTCTTAATGCATTATATAACCATAAAAGAGCATGTATATCTAACAGTTTAGCTTAGGCATGATATGTGTTTAGTATGATCTCCACATTATGCTAGGACCTCGTATGCTTGTGACTCTCGTAGAGGAGGTAACTTGGCTCACTTAGTACGAAGTATACTAATGTGTTAGTTTTGTTCGGTCACCTACTCTATCCTTTGATTAGAAGACCATGCGCATATTTTGGAGGATAATTAGCAAAGGTGTATCACCCCCATTTCTTTCTACCAAAATTTTTTGTTAAAACAATTGCAAAGTAGAAAACACCTAAGAAAAATGGGGTGTTATTGCCGTACCTGACACAAGATAGACGCCAACCGCCTACCCCATATCAAATATAAGGCTAAACCAATCAAACATTTAAAACAAAGAGTGCACAAAATAATAATTTAATTAAACAACTACGAAGAGTATTTACATCAGACGACCCTAACTGGTTCTTATCAAATTATTACAAAATATATGTGAATAAAATATGGGGCTATAAAACATAATTTAGGGATGATACCCAAATTAAAACCATGGTTCGCTGCAGACCCCACCAAAACCTTCTAAATGATCTTGCTTTCAAGCCCCAACCTAACTAAATTAAGCCCTCTACTGACCATTCTCAAAGACCTACACATGGTCATTTGTGCATGGGAATGAGTATATGACAGAGCAAACGAGCATATCAGTATGTAACTTACTGAGTAAGATAAGTTGATATCTCAATGTATATAAGTATACGAATTTGCCATACATGAATATAAGATACAATATACATCATGATAAGACCATATATAAAATAGAAGTGCATAAAGACATGCTATCATGCACAACAATACATCATGCTTAGATTTACAACCTTCTTATATAAACGGTTACATAAGTAGTGACAAGACCATCCAAGCAACCTCTAGGTTTTATTTCTAATTGTCCAATTCCTCATGTTACACCATTTACTTATCAAAATATGAGTTCGGTTAATCAATCAAGCAATATTCCATTCCATAACTAATATGAGTAGATTTCACCTGACTAAAAAACCCTGTGAGTATCATTAAATCCATGATTTTTTCCACATGATGGAGTCATAGGGTGTGATTCTTAATAATTTTTCCACCTTTTGAGATCTCACATGACTCGCTTGAGTTTAACCTAAAAATAGCTCTTTTATTCTATGAATTGATAGCACTCTCCACAATTATGACTCTGCATATGCTTAATGCGTTTACTCAGCTACTCTCAAGTTATGTGTAGAAACGGTGGTACCCCAACATCTCAAAGTAGCTCTTCACCTTACCAAGACAGCAAGAGTTGTCACCCAGGTCACCAGCTCAGGTCTGCATGCCGAAAAAAGAAGAGATCACGATTTTCCTAAAGTTGGCAGCATTCACCCAGGGACCACTGTAGGGCACTGCCACCTAACAAAAGGGTACAGCCGCCTGACGCCTGAGTGTAGCCAACCATTGCAGCACTAGGGGACATTTGTCCTATATACATGGATGCATATTATAAACACTCCAGGATCAAAGTAGGGAGGATCATCAATCGATCAAGGAATAAAAATCAGGGATTCCATAGAGGGAGAAAAATAACAATGACAATGGCCAAATAGTATAGAGAGGAAAAGAAGGAGACGAGTCCCAACAGAGCTCCATTAAGAGAGGAAAAATAAGAAGGAGTGATTAGCCTAGATAGGGGTTGGATCACCATAATCTCCCCAATCCATTCCCTTCTTTCTCTTATTTATTTTATGTTAGCTAGAAGAAGTTTAGCATTGGCTAGCTTCTTAGTGAAGGGAAAAGTTTGGAAACATTTGTTGCTGTAATCTTGACATTTCTAGTCATGTAGAGTTAAATGATATTTCATCTTGTTATGTAGCAATTGTCGTGGTGTCAAATATTGGCCACATTAGGTACTCGTACGAATTTTTCATCAACTAGATAGCGTGTAGAACTTACGATGACAATGGTGGTAAGGATGACATCGAATGGTGAAGAGACCTTATCATTAATCCTTCAACCCTCACTGTGTGACATTGTCAGGGCCCATGCACCGTGACAGAGATGGCTTGCGAGCATGTTTCACCACTGAGTGAAACCTAGTAAGTCTAGGAGGATTAATATCTATAGCCCCCAAAAATTTACTACTAAAAAATTACATTTGCAAAGTTAAGCACAAAAACTAAAACAATAAAACGAAGGGTCTTACCGCCACACTAGGTAGAAGTCCGGTTTCCTCTACCATTCTCATAGCAAGTGCTAAGGCTGAAATCATTACTCCACTTAAATTAATAACATGATTACAGAAATTAGAATAGAGAGAACGTTAGATAAATACTGTACTAATTAAAAATAACATCAAAATTTTACAAAACTCAATAGAGGAATTATAAGAGGACTTAAGGGTCCAAATACAATCGTAAATAAAATAGTAATAGTGACATTGGATAGCCCTACGCTTTCAAATCCGAACTACCACCAGTTGATTGAACTCAGAGGCTAAACTACAAAGTCCATTGCCCATTGAATAGGCAGGGGCCCACAAGAATGAACCATTCAGTACTACGGTATTGAGCAACCCTTTTTACCAAACTAATATGATAAAATAGCATAGAACACATGCAAGGCATACCACTAACATGGTATGAGATATATACATATACATATGATGATTGAGATACAATAATCATTTAGACAATCAAATTCTATCAAGGTCACGTACTATTCATATTCATTAATCTGAAACAACTGAACTTATCATTGAACGTCCTAGAGATACTCTCTGAAGCAATAATTAAAACCCAACTCTACACTAAAATTTTAACCTTTACAACATAATTTATGGCTCGGCATCAATTCCAACCAATTACAGGCATCACAGGTATGTTCACGGATATCATATACTAAGATCCATATCATCCCATGTATACTTACAAGGATAACATAATAAAATTCATAACATCACAAGTATGCTCACAGATATAGTACTAACACAGGTAACCACGAAGGCTACTACCGAAACCATAGGTAGGAACAAAGGCTGCTACCAAAACCGTAGGTAAGTACGAAGGCTGCTACTAAAACTGCAGCTAGGAATGACGGCTACTACCAAAAAATCACATCATCGCAATGTCGGGCTCCCAAAGTGCGTAAGGATTCTTCTATGATCGTCAATTACTGTCTTGGCAAAAGTAATTCATTGTCTTAGTCAGCTCATCTATAGCTAGGTGGAAAAACGACACATCCTCGTCTTCATGCCCATAGCCTCCATATGATTCTTCTTAGAGCTGCGAAGGGATCCCGAATCTCATGTGGAGACCATGTCGATAGGTGCACTGATTCACCATGATTCACGAGGTGGAAGAGATGCGCAATCATATCTTCTTGAGCTATAAAACTGATAGAATGCTACATATTGAAGGATATAATCTTGTGAATTTTTCTTGTACATTGCTAACAATAATTTTTTTTTGTAAATTTTAGATTCATTTGTTTTTTAAAAACTAACCATTATATGACTCGAATTGATCCGCGAGCCTTAGTACCAATCAATCCAAAAATAGAGCGCACTCTACGTAGACCTCGGGTAACCCCACACCATCACCTATACCAAGAAGAATGATCAACTAATGAAGATTCTGGCAACATGGGTCATTTGGGCCCACAATAGCCTGAAAATGGTAACAACAAACTACCTGCTCCAAAGCCCAATGAGAGGGAAGGATTACTTATGATCTTACCCCCCCCCCCTCATATGAGTATAAATCCCATAAGAATGCAAGTTCCTCCCTGATGATCGCAGCTAAGCTATTCAGGATTATACTGTGCTAGTCTAAGACCACCTAAACCCTGCCATTTCTCATCCTGAGATTCAAGCCCCTCATTTGGAGCTTAAACTTTCATGTTCCACATGATACAAAGAATAAGACAATTTAGTGGATAAACCTAATAAAGATCCACACTTTCACATGAGAGCATTCATGGAATTTAGTGACACCTTTAAAATCTAGGGAGTTCTAGAAACATCCCTATGACTAATGTTATTCCTTTATTCCTAAGAGATCATGCTAGGGAGTGGCTGACTTTCCTACAGACTGGTTTAATCACTCCTTGGGATGACTTAATTTAGAAATTCCTTATATGATATTTCCCTCCTAATAAAAATGATAAGTGTAGACATTTGATTACTACATTATTACAAGAAGAAGATGAGACACTCCATGATACATAGGAGAGATTTAAGGAATTGTTAAGAAAATTTCCAAACCACAAAATCCCTCACAAGTTGTATATAGAAACTTTTTACTATAGACTCAACCCTCGGACATGAAACTTAGTGGACGCCTCAGCCAATGGTGCCCCTCTAAGTAGAACTTATAACTAAGACTATGAGATTATCAAGACCATATCATGCAACAACTACCAGTAGGGTAGTGCCAAGAGTGTTCATAAGGCGAGAAAAGAAGGATCATTTGAAGTAAATGCCATCATAGCCCTATGAGCTAAGGTATCATCTATAGCCAATCTATTAAAAAATATTCCTCCCACTAACTTGCAGATACAGAGAAGAGAGAAAATTCCACTACTTCCATAGCTACAATATCATTTGTATATGGTGGAGAAAGTCATTTGTTTGAATAATGTCTAGGGAATCCAGTGTCAATGAATTATGTGGGAAACTAGGCTAGGAACTCTCAACATCCTTATGACAATCATTAAAACCCAACCTAGACATAATATCTTAACTTATCATGGTCCAACCAAAATAATGTGCAAAACCCGGCTAACCAATACAAGCAACAATGCTACTACCAATCTCAACCCCCAACAACTTCAAAAATCACAAACTCACCAACCCCTTACCCAACACAATAACCCCTACTCTTTGGAAACTCTCCTGAAAGAATATATGGTGAAAATAGATCCAACAATCTAGAGCAACATAACCTCCCCAAGAACCTTAGAAACACAAATGAGGTAACTAGATATAACCCTGAGTAGCAGACCCCATTGCACTCTACCTAGTGATACTAAGAACCCTATGAGAGAAGGAAAGGAGTAGTGTAAAACCATTACCCTCAGATTGGGTATAAAAATTACACCTCAAGCCAGTACCCTCAGATCGGATACAGAAATTACACCTCCCTACCAAAAGAATGAAGCTAAGGATAAACCCCACCCTAACAATCATGACAACAATGTAGAACTTGTTGAGAAAAAGTTAAACTGCACACCTTCTCAACTATTGGTTAATCCCATCCATGACCTAGAATAAAACACCACTCCAACACCTAAGCCACCAAAGAATAGTAAACCACTATCGAACATCACTCTTAAACCCTTTACTCCATCACCACCTTTCCCCAGAGACTCAAGCAGTAGCAGGAGGATAAGCAATTCGATAAGTTCCTTGAAATTCTTCACTGGCTGCATATAAACATCCCATTGGTGGAATCTCTCCAATAAATATCCAACTATATAAAAACTTTTAAAGGAAATTTTCACACAAAAAAGAGGACTCTATGAATACAAAATGGTAGATATAACCCAAGGATGTAGTTTGATTTTCTAATAAAAACTACCAAGAATTTTACCATACCCTAGCAGTTTTACCATTCCCTGTTCCATCGGTGACAAGTATTATGGTAAGGCCCTTTGTAACCTCGATGCTAGTATCAACCTAATAACTGTGTCCATTTTTAGGAAACTATGTATTGGGGAAGCAAGGCCTACCATAATCACGATGCAACTCGTTGTTTGATCATATGTCCACCCTGAGAGAAAGATCAAAGATGTGCTAGTAAAGGTGGACAAGTTCATCTTCCCAGTAGATTTAACAATACTTAACCATGAGGTCGACAAAGAGGTTCCTATCATTTAGGGTCAACCTTTCTTGCCCACTGGTAAGACCTTGACTGACATGTAAAAGAGATAATTGACAATGAGGGTCAGTGAGGAGCAGACTACATTTAATATTTTCAATTTTATGAAACTATTAGAGGAGGACTTGGACGAATGTTTGCAAGTTGATATTATTGATTTGACTATTTATGATGCATTTTCTACAGGAATATTTCATGAGGAATCTAGTTGTTTGATGTAGACCGTCTAGTGTGTAGCTACCCTACCCATTACACTAGTGAGCAATATGAAGGGGGTATGGTAGGGTGTAGCTAGATAAATTACTTAACACCTTGAGAACCTCTTGGAATAAAGAATGAAGAGATACAACCAGCCAAACCATCAATTGTGGATTCTTCTACACTGGAACTATAGCCATTACCAGCCCATCGGAAGTATGATTATTTAGGTTAGAGGGACACCTTACTAGTTATTATATCATTTGCCTTACCTGAATCTTAGTAGGAACAACCGGTTCTATTGCTACAAAAGAAAAGTAAGGTAGTGAGATGGACCATGGTATACATTCAAGGAAGAAATCCAATAATATGCATGCACAAGATTATTCTAGAGGATTAATATAGCTCATCAGCAGAGTAGCAAAGATGGCTCAACCCAGTGATGAAGGAGGTAGTAAAGAAGGAAATCATTAAATGCCTCATCGTATATATCACCTATCCAATTTCAAATAGCAATTAGGCAAGTCCTATTCAATGTGACCTGAAAAAAGGAGGTATGACTATTGTTCACAATTTTAAAAATAATCTGATCACAACCTGCATACTCATAGGGTGGCGCATTTGCATGAATTATAGAAAAATCAACAAGGCCACCTAAAAATATCATTTTTCCCTCCCTTTTATTGACCAAATGCTTGATAAATTGGTTGGAAGATCCTTTTATTATTTTCTGGAAGTATACTAAGGTTACAATCAAATAGCCATAGCACCTGATGACCAACATAAGACCATATTCACATGCCCTTATGGCATATTCGCCTTTTGGTGAGTGCCTTTTGGCTTGTGCAATGCACCCGTAACTTTTTAGCATTGCATGATGGTTGTCTTCATCGACATGGTAAAGAATATAGTAGAACTTTTTATGAATGAATTTTCTATCTGTGGGGATAGTTTTGACGATTGCTTGAAAAACTTGGAAAAAGTGTTGGAAAGATGTGATGAGACAAACTTGGTTTTTAACTGGGAAAAATATCACTTTAAGGTTTAAGAAGGTGTTGTGTTGGGTCATAGGGTCTCACAGTAGGGACCAAAGGTTGACAAGGCAAAGGTGGAAGTTGTTAAAGTATCACCTCCTCCCACTACTATTTGGGGTGTGATAAGTTTCCTAGGATATGCTGGATTTTACTGAAGATTCATTAAATACTTTGGTAAACCCCTTTGTCAGCTATTGGAACAAGATAAAAAAATTTGAGTTCAAAAAATGTTGTACGGCAGCCTTTGATAGAATAAAATAGCACTCAACAAAGCCCCCATTACTTTAGGACTAGGTTGGACTCTTCCCTTTGAATTAATGTGTAATGCCAGTGATTGCGCTATAGGAGAAGTCCTAGGAAACTGAAAGAATAAGTTCTTCCATAGCATTTACCATGCTAGTAAAATACTCAATGAAGCACAATTGAATTACACTGTTATCGAAAAGGAGTTACTAGCAACAGTGTTTGCATTTGATAAGTTTTGATCTTATCTCTTAGGAAGTAAAGTGGTTGTATTCACCGACTATGCTACTATTTGTTATTTACTTGCTAAAAAAGATACCAAACCTAGATTGCAAAGATGGATCTTACTCTTACAGTAATATGACATTGAGATCAAGGATTGTCATAGGAAGGACAATCAAAATACAGATCATCTCTCCAAACTGGAAGGGTACATGGAGGATCATAAACAATTCTGGATTAAAGAGGACTTCCTTAACAAATAAATCCTGAAAGTCAGGTAGGGTTAACCACCCTAGTATGATAATATCGCCAACTACTTGGCATGCAGAATACCACCCCCTGAAAAATCTCACCAACAATTGAAAAAATTCTTCCATGACCCCAAGTACTACTGCTGGGATGAACAGCTCCTATTTCTTCAATGTGCCGATGGACTAATGCGAAGGTGTATAAGTGAAGAGGAGGCTAAGAAAATCTTGGTTGACTGCCACAGTGCAACCAATGGAGGTCATTTTAGAGGAATAAGAACTGCAGTTAAGGTCCTATAAAGTGGACTCTATTGGCCCACATACTCAGAGATGCTAGGGAAGAGGTCTAGAAATGTAAGCAATATAAACACACTGGGAACATCTCGGCAAGGAATGAGATGCCTCAAAAAGGAATCTTGGTAGCAAAATTATTTGATGTATAGGGCATTGATTTCATTGGCCCATTTTCATCCTCCTTTGGTAACGAATGCATTTTGGTAGTGGTGGACTATGTCTCCAAGTGTATAGATGTCACTGCACTACCAACTAATGAAGTCAAGGTGGTGATTCACTTCCTACAACAAAATATTATCACACGGTTTGGGACTTCTAAGGCAATTATCAGCGATGGTGGTACTTATTTTTCTAAAAACATGTTTCAACAGCTTGTGCAAAAATATAAAGTTCATCACAAGGTATCCATAGCCTATCACCCACAGTTAAATGGTCATGTTGAGCTATCTAATAGGGAAATCCAAAAAATCCTAGAAAAAATAGTCAACCTTAACAAAAAAGACTTGTCTGTAAGACTATATAACACATTATGGACATTTGGGAAAGCAATTAAAACTCCCCTAGGAATGTCACCATACCGCACTGTGTTTGGAAAAGCTTGCCACCTACCAATTGAGTTAGAGAACAAATCATATTGGCCTCTTAAATCTATTAAACTATATTTAACCACCATAGGAGAACCATGGAAACTATAGCTGAATGAGCTTTAGGAACTAAGAAACACTTCATACAATAGTGCGTGGTTGTACGAGGAAAAGATAAAGAAATTTCATGACCAACACTTGAAGCCAAAAGAGCTGTATCTTAGGTAGTTGGTGTTGCCCTATGACTCAAGGTTCAAGTTGTTCCCTGGGAAGCTAAAGTCGAGATGGTCATGACCCTATAAAATTGTTCAAGTTTATCCCTAAAGGGGAGTGGAACTCAAAGATCAAAAAACAGCAGGAATATTCAAGGTTAATGGCCGCTAGGTAAAACCTTATTGGGCTAAAAATATTAATAGGGAAGTTCAAACATTCTTCCTACGAACCTCCTAGGTTTACAACAGGCAATCAGACTAAGGACATAAAACTAAGGACTCATAGGAGGCAGTCTATGATTTCTTTTATCCTAACTCATATTATGTACTCTTCATTTTATTTTTATTTTTATTTTTCCATTTTCTTGAAAATGGAAATTGTAACGTTTGAACCATCTCAATGTCGTAATGACCACATTAACGTGTAGGTTAAAGGAGGGGCAGAGAGGCATGCTCCATGCATAATAAGGTTAGAGGTTGCTGACATTTCCAATCTTGCTGGACGATTTAGCTTATCAAATGTCAAGCGGTTACTTAGTATGCATGTATGATTCTCACTTTCCCCCATGTATATCTCGCCTATCTAGTTGTGCTTCTTTTTATCAAATCCCACATGTTCCCCTTAGTTATATTTATAAGCCACCTCTTGTCGGCCCATTTCAACCAGCCACCCTAGCCTCCTTTTTCTAAGTGTCAAAGAAAGTCTTGTAGAGTCTTTTGCTGTAAGAGGAACACTTTCTCGATGATTATCTCACCATCTCACCCACCTCAGCCAAGCAAGCTGAGACACCGTTGCCACCACCTTAAGAGAAAATACACCACCATGCATAACCATACCCATCTCATCCTCATCATCTACTTCCAATCCCAAAATGTCGTAAAGAACAACACGATCAACAACCAAAGTAGTAGCTAAACCACCTCAAAAATATAAGAACCCACAACTTCCAAAAAATTCCCAGCACCTTCAGCCTCCTCGGATGAGTTCTCCTCTATAGAGGACAACAAGGAAACATATTCTTCTGCTCCACTAGCCAAGCGCTCAGCCAACTCCCTTATAGTTTTTCAATTTGAAACCACCCAAAAATGTTTTAACAATCTGACCAACCACAATTTCTACTTTGAGAGTGGTTTCACCCTACCTGACATACCACAGTATCTCATAGACCCTATCAACCACCATCAATGGGCCACTTTCTGTCAGCACCCCCTAGAATTCTGACTACTCATAGTCTTGGAATTCTACTCCAACCTCAACAAAAAGAGAAAAATGAAGACAGTTTATGTCCACGAGAAGTTAGTTTCTTATCTCTCTACTACTATCAGCAGCTTTTATGGCCTGCCTTCTTTCAATATTGATGAATAATCCGAACGGATCAATAACCATTGGTCACACAATCGGTAACCCATGTACTCACCGCCCTAACCAAGATGGTCACATAATAGAGAGTCACCACCATCGACATTTGCCTTTGTGATTGCTCGCAGATCCTGCCCCAAGTAAAGGCCCGATACCATTTCCTTAGAAGTCGTTTACTACCTACCATGCATGACCGATCAATTTCTTTTGAATGTATGGTCTTAATCTATTGCGTCCTTACCAAATGCACCATCGATGTGGGGAGGATTATACAAGATCAACTGGAACTAGTGGCTATAAAGGCACAAGATCCTATCTTCTACCCTACCTTAGTTTCTGGCCTTTGTGCAAGAGTAGCGGTACCACTAGAACCTAAGGAAAAGATCATTAGCTCACACTCTATCAACCATATTGTCATAAATCGCTTCTTCGATGCCCCTTTACCAAATCCCAAAGCCAAGTCAGCATCACCAGATCCAACGCAACATCAGGTAAGGTTACAGGTAAAGATGTAAGCGTTGAGGGATGATATAGATATACTAATAAGAGGGCAGGAGGAGATAATCACAATCGTTACAAAGCTGTTAACTATACTAGAATCCATTAGTTCGATTGATTTGGAAACTAGGAGAGTTAAGATAGGGATGAAATTATCAATCGTTTCTTTAGAGGAGGTAAGATTAGGACACTCACAGGAGCCAACAGAGGAAAGAAAAATGGGCAAGTTTGCAAGCACCCAATGTAGTAGGGAGACATTTATCCCCACCTTAGAAGGTAAAGGTGTGATTAATACCAAGGATTACATCCTAGTACAGGGAGACTCTGATAGTTTTGAGAAAGAAGACTCTGACCCCATGAAAACCACTATCACACCATCCACAACCCTACTAGTGAACCTATCACCATCCAAATCAATTTAACCCATGTCTAGATCACCAATAAGCCATTTTTTATGGCTATTTTATTCCTTTTTTTATTTGTGTTGACTCCAATCTACATGACCGCTATCTTTTTTATCTTTTAGTTCCCCTACCCTCTCGCCTTGATAGTGAGAACAATGTCAACTTTTGTCCATGGGAGGGCCTATCTTAGTTATTATATCAACATATTTCAATGTTATATTTGATTTTTAGTACTAATTAATGTAGTAGAATTTTCATGCCTTCTGCTTGCATATATTTTTTTAGCTTTTCAGGATAACTAATACGAAGAATGTCAACAATAAATGTAGCCCTACTATTTACCTTATCAATTCTCGTATGAACTGAGTAATTATCCCTGTTATGAAATATTTGCACATATGAGTATTGAAAGAGAAATTGACTTGAATACCATGTATATGATATAAGTATGCTAATTTAAAGTTTTAAGGGACATGTTGATCTTGTAATCATATCTTTTTTTTTGCCTTGAAAAAGTGGGGATTGTTACAACCGTCAGCATGGAAACACTTTGAGCACTAGGAAATAAGGAATATCATCAGCCCCTATTTGACTTTGCACTAAGGAGAAAGACATATTCACTATGATGTCCTTAAGATAAAGTAATAGGAGAACTGCCATAACCACCCTATGAAGGATCCAATTGAATAAGTTTAGGGGAATTTACCCTAAAATTAGGTAAGAGTCTATCCCTACATATTAACAGATGAAATGCGAGCTTTAATGCCCAAAACACCGAGTAGCCAGGGGCTTTTACAAGAAAACCATGTGTGCACTTGCGTCAAACCGCTTAGTAGGGTGATAAGCTTGCTTGAATAGTTTTGGAATAGGTTTTAGGGTGGAGTAAATGGGTTTAACACTCTATTTTTTACTACTAAAAAATTTCATTTACAGCGGAAGTAACCAAGTAAAAATAGTGGGGGTTACCACCGTGATCGACATAATTATGGTTCATGCAACCATCCTTACATCAATCACAAGGCTAAAATGTTCAAGTTAGTACAAGGAAATTAGTAAACAAAAGCACATTTATAGTACAAATACTGAGTTTGGAGTTTAAATCCGAGCGTTACAATATCGAAATACAAAAGGAGGATACCATGGATCAAGATTCCAAAAAGTTATCCTATTTCATACATAAGTTGGATAACATTTACTCTTCACCCAACCCCAATATAGATAGAGTAACCCAACCCCAACATAGTTATTCTACTCACATTATATTATGACATCTCCCCAATCCCATCATTAGTATCATTCCCAAAATACACAACTTAATTCCCATGAGTTTGATTTGATAATTTCATTCCAGTATATTGGTCACTGAAGTATCCAAGCCCATATTCCATAGAATTATCATAACGCTTCCCACGAAATTTTCATGACTTCTAATTCCAATAGATAACCTCTAAACCTCAAACATGGAATAATAGCATTAACATTTGAAGATAGCTTGTCCCAAATTTACTATTAAATATTTATGAACCCCAAATAACAACAATACTTCCATGAATTACTCAAGTTATTATTATCATAATTTAAACCTCCTAACACATAAATTACCAAAACTTCCTAAATATCCCATAATGACCAAGTTACATTTTAAGCACAATTATCACCTTTATTTTATAAAGTCTTATACCTTCCATACATATTATTTCTCCAAGCCCCCATTTATCATGATACCTCATGAGAGACCTTAAGCCCATTTACCACAACTCATTCAACTCACATTTCATACCTTAAGATATAATTTCACAAGTATGATATTATCATTATTCAACCCATATTTCATACCTTAAGTTATATTTTCACAAATATGACATTCTCATTATTCAACCCATATTTCATACTTTAATATGTATGTTCACAAATATGATATTATTGTCACGAATCATAGCATAAGGATATCTCTTACTAATTCTTATTTTCTTTCAACATAACATTCATATCATCACAAATTATCAATATCAACGTATGTTACATAATATAGCAACAATATCATGAAAAACACATTTAACCATGCAAGCAATTATCATCAAAAGTCCTAAGCATCGAATATTTTCCTTACAAACTAGGACACCGGGCTCTAAGCATGCAAATCCTAGACTTCCTCCTCCAAAGCTTTTGGAATACCACCTACGAAAATAATAAAATTATGGTTAGACTTGAAGAGTTAAACCAAAGGAAAAAATCAAGGTAAAGAGGGTAAAGTAGGTATAAACATAGTCAAATGGGAGCTTGAGATGTGTGGATGTGTAGAGGAATGTGTGGTAGAGCTATAGTTAAATTTTGGTGGTATTTGGTTGAGATTTAGGGATGAAAACAGGGATGCACAACCAAGGGAATAAGGTTGCACAGTTGTGCAGTAGGCGGTGTAGCTTCTGGTTGAGAGAAAACAAGATGCACGGCTAGGTAATGCGAAATTTGTACGACCGTACAAAAACAGGCCGGGAGGAAAAATTATGCACGGTCAGACGGTGCAAGGGTTGCATGGCTATACAACAGAGGATTTAAGTGTTGCATGGTTGTGCAATAGCTAGTGCACCAGCCGCACACTCTATGACACTGTGGCACACGAGAGGAAGAAGGAGGGAAAAGAGGTAGTGGTTGATGGTGATGGTTAGTAATAGCAAGGGGAAAGGTTGAGGATAACCTTGATGGTGAATCCACCAGCCAAAGGGTGGTGAGAGGTGGCCGAGGAAGTTCATGGAGGGGAGACGATGGTGTAGAAGCCAAAATAGGGAAAGGAAGGTGAAGAAGAAGAAGAAGAAGAAAGGGAGAGGGAGGAAATGATAAGGAAGAGGGAGCTTAGTAATGGCTCTTTGGCACAAATATTAGTAGAGTGAGGTAAAATCAAAGAGAAATAGGGAGAGTGTGAGGTAAATATATGTACATATGTGTGTGTGAGTGTGTGTGAGTGTGTGTGCGTTCATGTGTGCGTGTGTGGTGTGAGTCAGGAAGAAGAAAAAGAACAAAGGGGTGCAAGCGTGTGACAATGATGATGGTAATTGTGCAGCTGTAGAGTGAGGGCAATGGTTGTAGGGGATGGTTAGGGTAGGGTGATAGCTACAATGTTAGGCTGGTGATGGTTAATGGAAGTGTTGTGTAAAGAAGAAGAAAAATAGCAGGGGGAGAGATAGGTGTGTGATGGGGTGCAAGTCTGCAGAGATAAGGATGCAAAAGGAGAAGAAGAAAAGAAGGAAGGAGGTGTGGTGATGGTACAACTGGATGGTGCAAGTTGCACAGATTCAAGAGTTGCAGCTCAGGTTTGGTGGGAGGAAGAGAAGAAGGAAAAGAAAAGGATAAGGAAAAAGAAAAAGAGAAAGAAAAAGAAAAAATAAGGGTTAGGGGGATTAGTTTAAGGTTATTTTAGATTAGCAAAAGGTAATTAGGATTAGCGAAAATTTTAACAGATTTTTATTTTAGTTTACGAATTATAGTTTATCAAAGTTAAGGTTTTTGAAATTGATTAAAGTTTTAGAATTAAGGATAGGTTAAGGATAACATAAGGTTTATTGAGATTAGCATTAGATTAGGATGCTAATGATACAGGATTAGATTAAGAAAATTTTTGGGGTATTATACTAGCGATACCTGTTTGAGACCTAGATGTACACTCGCAAAGAAAGACCATGCTCATATGAGGAAACCCTATTTCATTTTGTTAGAAAAAAATCCTTCATATAAGGGTTATGAGCTGGTTGACTAATGGAAAAGGATTTTGAAGTTCACAAGTGCCATGATGACCCTTACTGGTCCTGTAGGAAGCCCTGAAGAAAGATTCATAAAAATTCCCTCCACCAACAACACACTATCAACTCTTTTAATATCTCGCATACTTGCAAGTAGTTTTCAGCTAAAACCAAAAGGTCAACATAGATAATGGCTAAGAATTTCTACCTTAATTTACATAGGGGTCTCCTCTTATACTATCATAATGTTGCTCAAGATGAGCAACTACTTAAGTTTAGGGGAAGTGATGTGAGTGGATTTAACCTGACTAAAAGATCCTACAAGTATCATTATATCCATGATTTTTCCACATGAAGGAGTCGTAGGGTGTGATTATTAATAATTTTTCCACCTTTTGAGATCTCGCATGACTCGCTTGAGTTTAACCTGAAAATAGCTCTTTTTATCCTATGAATTGACAACACTCTCTTCTCTTATGAATCCTCATAGGCTTAATGCATTTACTCAGCTACTTTCAAGAAATGTGAAGGAATGGTGGCAACCTAATGTCTCAAAGCATCTCTTCACCCTGCCAAGGCTGTAGGAGTTGTTAACTAGGTCACCAGCATAGGTCTACATGCCAAAAAAAAAAAGAAGAGCTCACAATTTTTCTAAAGTTGGCAGCATTCACCTGGGGACCACTATAGGGCACTGCCACCTGGTAAAAGCGTATAGCTACATTACACCTGGGTGCATTTGACCATTGCAATACAAGGGGACATGTGTCCTATCTGCATGGATGCACATTATAAATACCCTAAGATCGAAGTAGGGAGGATCATCAATTGATCAAGGAAGAAAAATTAGGGAATCCATAGTGAGAGAAAAATAACAATGATAATGGCCGAGTAGTAGGGAGGAATAGAAGGAGAAGAGTCCCAATAGAGCTCCATTGAGAGAGGAAAAATAAGGAGTGATTAGGCTAAATAAAGGTTAGATTACCTTAATCTCCCCAGTCCCTTCTCTTCTTTCTCTTCTTTATTTTATGTTAGTTGGAAGAAGTTTAGCATTGGCTAGCATCTTAGTGAAGGGAAAAGTTTGGAAACCTATAATCTTGATATCTCTAGTCATGTTGAGTAAAATGATATATCATCTTGTTAAGTTACAATTTTTGAGGTGTTGAATTTTAGCCAAATTAGGCGCTCGTATAAATTTTGCATCAACTAGATAGTGTGTAAAACTTACGATGACAAATGGTGATAGGGTTAACACCAAATGGAAAAGAGACCTTGTCATTAATCCTTTAACCCTCACTGTGCAACATTGTCAGGGCCCATCCACAGTGATGGAGATGCCATGAGAGCATATTTCACCACTAAGTGAAACCTAGTGAGTTTAGGAGGATTAATATCCATTGAGCTAGACATGCTATGAATTACCATAGGATACACATATTTAGCATTAATAACTCTCCTCATGACTCTACCTCCTAATTTTCCTCACATTTATCCTGCATTAAAATTTTTAACTCCTTAGACATTCAATTATTTCTTATATTTTCAGTGTCACCCTATCAACATTTAGTTATATCAATAGATTCATAAGATACTCGACTTTGGCTAGCATATTTCATTCCTCTTTTTCCCTATAGGATTGATATCTTCTCGTCACTTTACTACTTGGGAAGACCATGTATACTTGCACCATTGTGATGTGCTTCATTATTATGCTTACTCTACTAAACATTATTGAATTAAACACAAGGACATGTTAACATCTTTATTTTGTCTAGGATTTGCTGACTTCTTCTCTAGAGCTCAAATAGTGTCTCCGGAGAATTTAAGTCCATTAAACCAGAATTTACATTCACGAATGGAATAATATAAATTTAGCATGGAAGGAATATTCCAGCTACCCAAAAGCATGCTTGAGATTGATGCATTCAATCTTAGAATCATGTAGAGGAGAGAGGAGGAAAAGGATAATGTTAAGCTCATCTCTTCCCTCAATTGTCCCAATCAACCTCTAGATAAAATCAAGGTAATATTTTGGATTAGATGTATCATAGGAATGGTTAGGAATCTATTAGGGATAATATTACATGGGTTGGTAAGGTCATGTCTAGGACTTATTGTCTCTTTACCATGTAAATATTTCAAGATTTCATGATTGGAATGTCATAACAAAGTTTTATGTCTCAAATAATGATTCCATGTCTCTAAACTACATATTATGGTAAATAATTCCTTGTCATATGTCGAATACTTGAATATAGCATCATTTAATTTTTTTACTAAAGTATGCAATAGGTCTTTTTCTTGTTAAAGAACTCCTCCTATTCCTTCCCCGGTAGAATCACAAGTTACTTCAAAGATTAGGTCAAAATTAGGAATAGCTCATATAAGAGCATTGCATAATTTATTATTGAGAGTAAAAAATGCTTTAGTGGCTTCTTTTCCCCATATAAATTCTCCTTTTTTCATGAGTTGAGTAATAGATGTTGCTATGTTAGAGAAATCTTTAATAAATCTCCTATAAAAACTAGCTAACCCATAAAAATTTCTCACTAGGTGCATATCATTAGGAATAGGCCACTCTTGAATAGCTTTTATCCCTATAGGGTCAACTAATACCCTTGCAATTAATAATATAACCAATAAAAACTATACTTGGAAGCATAAATTCACATTTTTATAATTTTCCATATAGTTTAGTTTCATAAAACAGTCTCCTTAGATAAACAAAATGATCATGTCATTTTTATTATATACAAGTATGTTATCCAAATAAACTACAATGAAGTTACCTAAGAAAGGTCAAAGAATTTCATTCATTAGTATCATGAAAGAACTTGATGCATTACACAACCCAAAAGGCATAACAACCTATTCATAGAGACCAGATTTAGTTTTAATGGCTGATTTCCATTTATCACCTTCCCTAATCCTTATTTGATGGTAACCACTTCTTAAGTCACTTTTGGAGAACACACATGAACCATAAAATTCATCAAGCATGTCATCATGTAAAGCAACAGGAAAACAATACTTGATAGTTATATTATTTATAGCTTCATTTTAGTGTAAGGGATTTTTCTAAAAAAAAAACAAGCTAAAAAATGTGACCATTTCAACAAACCTGTCGATGGGTTGGGTCTACCAATCAACCAGTTTACCACTAGTCGACCGGTTTTCCAACCAGTAAATTGCGTTAATCAAGGAATCTAAATTGGATAAAATGATAAATCGGTCAATCGGTTCATGGAACCCATTGATGGGTTTGACTGCAAAAATTAATAAACTCCATTTTTCAATATGATTTCAAACCAAATTTTATCCCAAATCATAATATTAAACCAAGGTCAGAGGGTCAAATTTTGGCATAATTTGCATTCAACCATCATACATATATATGGTGTATTACAAGTGGTCCTACCTCATTGTGGGCTTGGGACTTAAGAGTTTCGACATCCTAAGGCTATTGTACGGTTCTTAATGGGATAGGGTTTTTGGCGACGTCTTACCTTTATTTATTACCATTGTGGTTCTATACTTTAGTTTGATATTCTTCGATGTATTTAAATATTTCGAGGATCATGGATGTTCTATTTGTAAAGGTTTTATTTATTATATATATATATCATGTTTACTCTTATTTTGATTGATTTGGTTTTTCAACCTTATATCTAACATAGGATGGGTGGCTGATGCCTATCTTGTATTAGGTGTGGCAATAACACCCCATTTTTCTAGGTGTTTATTATTTGTCTTCTTCTACAATATTTAAAAAAAATAGCAGTGAAAATAAAATCTTATAGGTTAGTATGAGAGCTTTATCTTAAAGATGTTTTTATTTTAAGTTACTTTTAACTGATACCACAAGTTGGTTTTTAGGACATTCCTTTAAATTTCTTGACCCTCAAAATGTTTTAAGTTGGTACAAAAGGGTTTTTTTTTTACAACAATTTTCCAACCATTTGATTATTTAAATAAAAGTTCAAGTATTTTCAAATCTGAAATGTCCATGAGTGAGAATAGGCTCGGAATGTGCTATAGACAGCCTTTGTATTGATTTAATGTATGAGTCTTAATACTCAGTGAATTGTTTATTTTTGATTAATCCTGATCCTTAGGGGTTTATGGCAACCAACCTCCATTATAAGTGTATCAAGGTATTTATCTAGTCTATCGGTGATTACATGGAAGGATAGATCCGAGTGCCACAACCACCTCCAGTACTAGTACCCACATAAGCTCTAGAGGATTATTTCAAGAGAGTGGGACATCATCACCCTCCGATCTATGAGGGTCATCATGACCCTACATCATGCAAATATGGGTTAGAGACATGGATAAGACCTTCACTGCTTGTGGTTGTCTATTGGATAAGAGGGTTGATATGGAAATTTACTACCTAAGGGGACAAGAAGATGCTTGGTAGAGGAGTGTACAACATAGAGGTGGCGAGCATACTATTTGGGGACCCTTAATTGAGGCACTTCAAACCTGATTCTACCCCACTCATCTCTGTATGAAAAAGTATGATTAGTTTAGAACCTTTCAGTAGGGAGGCATGTCAATAGAGGAGTAATACATGAGGTTTATGGACTTGGTCTAGTTTGATTTAGTGGTAGAGGGTAGTGTGGTGATATAATATCACCACTTCAAGATTGTCCTAGGGATAAGATATCAAGAGTTGTTGGGAGGAGATTCCCAGATAAACATGGTTGGAATATACAAGTAAGCCTTGGAGACTTCCTAAGTCATCAAAGATAGAAGTGGCCATTTTGGGTGCAAGAAGAAGTTTGAGGTTCACCAAATTTAAAATGATAAGAAGAAAGCTTAATCTAGAGGTAACATGCCACCCAAGTATGGCTAGAGTATGTGGTTAGCACCCGAGCTGAAGGTTAATTTAGGGGATGTGTTGAGGAGAGGCTTTATCACTACAAGTGTTTTAGAGCATATTATCAAGGAATGGACTACAAAGGCAACAATGTGACTTGCTATGGATGTGGTATGGTGAGACACGGAATTTATAAGCGTCGTGTTGGAGGTGGTAGTGTTTAGAGTGGTCAGTCTTGAGCATAGAGCACCAAATCTATACATTAGCTACAACCACAAACTATGAGAGTTCCTCCATAACAGCTAGTTTTGCTAGTTATACCAGATAGTCTAGGGGTTAGAAGCATGCCTATTTCAGCATGGTTAGGGGTGAGGTAGTGTTGTAGGGGTTCCTTAAGGAGAATTCCTAAACATGATTAACCAGACTAAGGTAGAGCAACATGCCAATGTGGTAACCGGTATGCTTACTTTCTCTGTCTTTCCAGCATGCATATTGTTTGTCTCCGGTGCATCGCATTCTTTTATGTCATCTACATTCATTGCTAGAGCTATTTTATCTCCTAGTTGTAGTATTTCAACTTCTATTGTGTTACTTTTGGGGTTAGGATTCATGCTCTAGGCTCTATAAAGGGGTAGTCTTGATAATTAGTAGAGTAGAGTTTCTATTAGATCTCATGGAGCTTGAATTGTGTGATTTTGATATAATTGTTGAAATGGAAATGTTTGGGGAAGTAATGATGATGTACTAGGGGTTATCAATACTAATGTGTTACATACACTAGGCATTGATGATGTACTAGGGGTTATCAATACTAAAGGGTCTAGTCACCTAGCTGAGTTACTTGTCTTCGGTTAGACTTTATATCTATTGGTGGTTATTTTGCTTCAGCCAGACTTTATGTTCTCTAGTTTAGATAGGCTTTCTAGTGTTGTCATAGCAGGCACGTAATTCAAACCCTCTTGTTGTCAATTGTAGCACTAGTAAATAAGGGTATCGTTTTAGGTCAGAGATTGAGAGGGCTCACCTCTATTTAACTAGCTTAAAAATAAATAAAAATAAAAATAACCTAAATAACACAAAATAAATAAATAATAAAAATACTAATGGGGGTTATAAAAATAAAAATAATAAAAGGAATAAAAGGAATAAATAAAATAAACTAATAATAAAAATAATGGGAAACCGTAGATATGATAAACATGATAGGGAAATCGAAATCCACCACTAGATTAGGTTAAAATATAATATTAATTTCTAAGTCATATTTTAATCTTGAGAAAGAGATAGACCAAGTTGTACACCAAAAGCAGGTTCATACACCTTATATTACTTCCCTTAATTAATCAATACAACAATACGCCAATATTAATCTTATTAAATACTCGCAGTATAGCAGCAACAAGCGGCTCCTATATTTAACTAGATGTAATGCATTAAGTGTAATTGGAAGGTTGTCAATCTAAGTACCCAAACTAGTACACAAAGCATGTCTAGTTGTATTTCCTTTCCTTGACCCACATGTATCGAAACGTTTTACTACTTCGGTTAGAATCACAAAACTATTAGGTGAATTGTTATCTAACCTAGATGCAATTTATACATATAAATTCTAGTATATTTAGATGGCCGCCTAGCAGGTAAATAATCCTACATACTGTCACTTATGAGGAAACCAGAACGAAGCATGCACCAAATAAATTATACTTGACAGAATTATTATATATATATATATATAAACGATAGCAATTAAAATAGAATCAAGGAACAATCTCACGAAACAAAGAAAATAAAATTATACTTCAAAACTTAATCTAAGGTTTCAATTTATTCCCTAACAATGAATATTCAGTCAGCCATAATTGTTGAATCAATTACACAAAATATATATTGAAAATATAAATTAAAAATAGAGAAAGAAATAACTAAAATTAATTATAAATAAAAGATCAAGAATTTATTCAGATAAAAATTAATTTTATCTAAAATAAATTCTACCAAATAATTTTTTCTCTATTATTTTCTTCTCTCCTTCCTCGACACCTTGATTTCTGTGCAACTATTCTTTCCCAGTTGACGGCTGACGTTTAGCACTGAAGGCTGCTGTTGAGCCTCAGTTTTCATGCGGCCGTCCTTTCTCTCTGCGATGTCCCTCCTGACGGCTCGTCCTGTTCTTCTTTTTTGTGGCTTTGCCGCACTCTGCCTCTCTATCGTGTGTTTTTCTTCTAGCCTTCAGACGCCCTTCTCTCCTGTGCCCTGCGGCTGCTTCTTCGTGTGTCTACCGGCTGAGGCAACCTTTATCTTTCTCTGGTTTGAGCCCCTAATGACTCTCTCTTTTTGTGTCGTCCTATACCTCCCTTTTTATTCTTTTTCTCATGCGGCGCTCCTTTTCTTTTTTTTTTTCTTTTTCCTTTGCCACGCTAGCCCTTTATCGCAGGCCCGCCTCTTCCTTTTGTTTTGTGCGGCTGATCTCCCTCCACATCAGTGCTTACGTCGCAACCAGCCATTCCCTCTTTTTTTTTTCATGCGCTGATCACCATTGCTTCGTTTGGTCTCTTGTTTCGGGGCATTGGGCCTTCGGCCTTTGGGTTGTTGGTCCAAAGGTCTAATGCTTTTTTTCTTTTATTTAAAAACAAAACCTACAAAATAAAATTAAATAAATAATATTTTATTTAAATTTACTTAATTTATATCATTTTAGCTTAAATAATAACATTCATGCAATTATTACCACTTAAGCATAAAATCATAATTATTCACCTATATTAGTTAAATAAAATACTAAAAACTAAGATTATAAGGGTATAGAATGTGTCAAAATATGAACCTATCACTTTCACGATATGTAAGATCATGGGGTAGTACATAATCCATCTCTTGATAAGAATACAAATAAATAAATGAATAAAGAAAAAGGGAAAAAGAAAGAGAAGGAGAAATAATAGCTTATAGATAAACGACCTAATGGATTATGTAAGCTCGGGAAATAGACCAAATGGAAAATTATGTTAATATATGGTAGAAGCCCTAATATGTTGTTTGAATAAACTGCTTACTTAATGGTATGTTGTTATCCATGATGTCCATGTTATGTTGATAAGCATGATGAGTTCTAAATTATTTGAGTCATGTATGGCATAAAGTCCTAATGCATTATATGACCATGATAGAGCATGTATATCTAACTATATGTCATAAGCATGATATGTGTTTAGTATGATTTATACATTATGCTAGGACCTTGTATGATTGTGACTCCTATTGAGGAGGTAACTTGGTTTACTTAGTATGAAGCATATTGTTGTGAAGGTTTGTTCGATCACTTGTTTAATCCCACAAGAAGAAGACCATGTGTAGGATTTTGAGGTTGGTCAGTAGTGGTCCTACATTGTTTTTGTAACACCGCCAATTTACCAATTGAATATTTTCATTTTATAGAAGCATTAATTACTAAATTACTGGGTGTTACCACCAAATTTAGCCTAAGTTTGACTCCCTCGCCTTTCTTATGCCAAGTGTTAAGGCTAAAACAAGCCATAACAGTTTTTACAATAATATGGATGTATAATATGTTAATTTTTGGATGAGGATGACTAAGTTATGAATATAATGAATTTAGAGATGTTTATATACACAAAGGCCATTTTGGTACACTCAAGTTTAAATCTTAGATTTCAATGTTATCTAAGGATTATATAGACAAAAATATGATAATTATGGTTTGTGAATTCTATTGATAAATTATGAATAACATAAGGTATGTTTTATTGATAAAAGGCTTAATTTATGAATAATACCCAAAAGTGGGCGGACTCAGTATTTCATATTTGGAAATTTTAAAGTTAGTGTATGATTTTAGATATGGTGTTTTTAAGAACATTTTTGGTTAGTGTGTGTTAAAATTGGTGAGTTGGAAGCCTTATATATGAAGTTCTGGCCTACTTATGAAATTATGGATTATTAGGGTATTATTTTCTCTTACCTTTTAAAAGGTTCATTTATATATTTAATAATTGTTCTTATGTCATGTCTTACTCAATATCAATGCACTTTTAAGTTTGAATATTCTCAAGTGTTGGAATCAATTCATGATAACTGAATATATTAATAAGTAATTTATCTCAAAATAAGCTAATGATAATAAAAGTGAAATTACAATGACTACAAGTAATGCATTTCTTATGTGATAACTATTGGTTAAAATACCAATAAGACATTAATGCTTAAAGTGAAAGAAGATATGAGTTATGACGAAGAACTTTGAAGTTAGTTTAAAGAAGTATCTGAACCTAATGAAACTAGAGGATCTTAGTCTACTTTATATGACTGATCCATCAACTTATAGGAGTATGCATACTTAAATATTATAGGTTTACTAGTGGTCCAAATGTGTTTTAACCTAGATGTGAGAGTATTAGTGAGGTTTACTACCTTTCTCCCATTTACGAGGGAAAGAGGAGAGTATCATTACTATTGGTTCCTTGAATTTAGTGTGTTAATGAAATGGGTTTGTTAATCACCTAATTATAGATATTTGATAATGATGCATATTCAGTGGTTCCCAATCATTAGTAGTGTGCATGTCTAATTTCCTATTATAGTGATCTTATACATTACATACCTTACCCTAGTGATATATATTTGTTACCTGCCTTAATACACAAATATTGATTAGCCTTTTCATGGGGGTTACTCGTCCCATGAATAGACAACTCTATTGTTGACGTATGTGTTTTTTATTACTATCTCAAAGGATTTGTTAACTTTGATGCAACACCTAGAGAGGAGTGACTACTTTCATTGGGTTGGATGCAGAATCTTAGTTATTTGGTAGTTAAAATTTTTATCCAAATACCTCATGAACTCTTAGATCCATGGTTCTCTTTTGTTGTGCTTTAAATTATATTATACTTGGAGTTTATCACCAAAACTCATATCTATATTTATGAAATTTCTCTTTTTCTCTTGCCATATCATTTACATTTGTTAATTTTTTGTGTTTTGCTCAATAAAAGAATGGTATGAAAACTGAACTTGTACTAAGTATGATGATAAGACTTGATTATCTTATGATTAGGTTCCACACAAATTGAAAATTTTTAATAGTAAATTTTAGGGTATTACATTATGCTTTAATTATCTTTTACAAGCATGATTTATCATGGTCAAATTTATGTATAATATTAGAAATAGTTGTGTTTAAAAAACCATCAAACACTTCTAATTTATGTCATAAACCATGCTAGTGACATGTTCTAATTTTGCTTGCTATTTTATAGCAAATCTGGAAGTGTGCAGTTTGAATTGTTGCATGACTAAGGTTTCATATAAAATTTAAATACTTATAGTTTACTATAAAGTTTTTAGATTCAAGATAGTGTGTAAAAAGTCATGACCAAAATGGTACATGGTATCAAATTTGTCAAAATGTTGAAATTGATCATACACTCTCAACCTCATGTTTGTTTTCATCCTTGCAGTATAAGTTTTAAAATTCCAGAAAACATTATATTCCTCATGGTTTTTTACTTAAACTTTTATATATAATTTGTCTTGATGTGGAGGGGTTTAGTATAAATTATTATTTGTGTAAGTTTAGAAGTGTTTACACGTGTTTAAGAGGCACTTGTGGTTTTTTTTACAAGATTACTATGATTTTTACGGCAATTAATAGTTATGCATGTAATATATGTGTTATGTTATGTCATATTATGTATGCTAAGCATGTAGATTGTGGTATGCTAGTTACATATGATTAGTTTTATGCAGTAAATGAGCTTTAAGGATAACCTTGGCTAGTTTAGGTAATAAAGGTGTTTTGGTCATTTCAATCTAACCTAAATTTTTTACTTAGTTTATATTTATTTTTATCATGCCTAATTGAGTATTTTTTAAATCCTTTTTTTGTACCATTGATTAACAATATCATTTAGCATTAACATGACATAACATGATCATAGAGAACCCTAGGGGTAAAGTTGTAATTATATATGCTTAATATTGAGTTTAACTTTTATTTTTGTCTAAATTATGTCTAAAATGAAGTTTTTAGGTGTTGCTTTGAGTTAAATTAATGAATTCAAGTGGTAATTTTATAACATAAATGAAAATTAGGGTTTTCTAGGGGCATGTTAGTCCTTTCTTAAGTATTACAACTTATTTAGTTTTTCTTTGGTTTTACAATAACCGTGAGGAACTTTTTAGACATTAACCTAAATTAGATGTGTAATTGGTGATATTGATTGACGCCATATATGCTAATTGTGGATAAGGTTTATTAAGCTATTTAATTATTATTTTATGTGAGGCTTATTTAATTTAATCATCCTTAGTGTAATTCTAATTACATGTTTGTTTTCCATTTGTTGGTATAAATTCATATGACGAATAATATGTTATAAGTGATGTTGATCGGTGATTTAAGTTAATTCAATGAATGGTTATAATTATTCCAAACCATTACAAGTGTTAAAGTAGATTGTAATGGCAAGTGGGCCTTAATGACAAGTGAGCATAACTGAAAAAGTAATAAGTGGTAAGTGATTAGTGACATTTCAAGTTGAAGTAATAATAAGTGAAAATGGGTTATGTGTGGAACATATTAAGTATAAAATGGACCCTTTGTGTTAAGTGTTTGGCTAAGATTCTAAAATAAATATCAATATTCAAAGTGTAAGATTACAAGAATCAAAAGAAAGTCTTTCTATATTAGTGGTGTAACACCACTAAATTCACGAATTAAAAAAAAAATCTTTAAAATAATTTTGCAAAAAAAAAACTAAAAACAAAATATGGAATGTTATAAAACATTAAATATAGAAAATGCACTCCCTATACATAATCTATGTCGAATAAAAGGATAAAAGTGATTCATATTTAGTGATTAGATGTGTGAATTACTTGATCCCAAAATACTGCAAGATTACAAAATAAAATAAAAGAGATAGAAATAAGAGAAAATAGATGACTAAAATTCTAGAAAGAGAGAAAGAAGGATACAGATATCTGGATAAATATACACAAATAAAAATAGTTGTCATTTTTAGGCATGAATATTTTAGTTATCATGCTCTCTTTAATGAACATTCATTGTATTTTTATGCACAAGTTTATAATTTTTTTGTTGCTTACTACTTTCCATTTAATCAGTGCAAATAGTTAAAGAGAAAGCAAAAACAAGGAATGGTGCACCACAAAAAGAGCAAAAAGAGGGCAAGATAATGAAGTGGGATAAGATTAGGTGCTAAAACAAAACATTGAGAATAAGTTGAAAGTAATAATGCATATTCATAATGTGCGAGAGTGAAAAAGGTTAAATTTCAACCAATATTCAATCTATTTTGGAGTGTCTTGAGCATGAAAGTTGTAGATATTTTTGTTATATTTGCAACTTGTATAAAATCAACTCATTTGGAATCCTAATGAAAAAGTTATAATTGAAATACCAAATACGGTCAAAGTTGTCAAAAATCTCACAGCTTGAGAGTTGACAAGACCTCTCCATGGCACCCACCACAACCATGTTATCCATAACCAAAAAAAGGGATGAAAGGATCGTGGTATAAGGTGTCTATGTTCATTTGATATGGTCATTTCATTTTGTGTGGAATTAGTTTCAATTTTATTTATTCCTTATTCTCAAAAGTCTTTGAGGGAACATTTTGGAAGAACTTTGGAGGCATAAAAGAGGGATATTGGGTTGTTCATTCTCTCATCCATTTGTTATCCCCCATCCATCCATAATCCATTCCCTAGATCTTGGTGTTGTAATTGAATAGTGTACTCATACTTTATGAATAAAAGTGTATTATGTCTTGTGCTCTTTATCTCCTTAATTTTTGATTGAATGATGAATGCTCTTTTATTTGCAAATACATGCTTAATTAGAGTCATCCTTTGCTACTTGAATCTATGCTCAAGTATAGGGAGATCCCTTAATCCAAATGCTTTGAGAATTCTTGACATAATTAAATTCTAATTTTATGCATAGTTGTATGTGTTGTGCTTTTGTGTTAACTAGCATAATTGGAAAATTAATAACCTTCCTTTTATCAAATTAAGAAAATCTAATGAGATTCGAGAGATGAGTTGGAGCGATATCCATTAGCATCACTAGAGACTAAATCACAAGGTTGAGAGACTTTGGCTTGATCTCTGTAACCTAAAAAAAAGGGACTTAGAGATATTCAATAATGAGTTGTCTAATTGAGTATTCATGCTAGAGATATATGAATCTCAAGAGAAAATAGGATTTAGTTAAGAGAGAATTACAATACATACCTTGGTTGGAATTCAAGACCTGGTGATGTGATTTGGAACCTGCGGTTAGGATTCAATCTCATTGGGGTTAAGAGGATTCACAGGAGTCTTAACCTTCTCTCTATTTAGATTCACTTTTTATCTTAATGTTGGTCTTTGATTTCATGATTTCCCCCTTTTTAATTAGACACCTTGTTCCCTTTATCCTTAGTCTAGATATAGGATGTTATATAATTATATTGCTATTTACTTCTAGTCCCTATAGGACCAATCTTGCATCAAGACCGTGCACTTGTGGTTAGAAAATATCAAGCCAAAATAATCATTCACCTTAGATAATCACATCAAATGCACCAAATCAATAGATACCTACTAAATAACAAGCATATGCTCATGAGAATGAACAAAACTCATGAAAATGATTCTCAATATGCAACATACTAATAGGGTAGCAATACACATTGATAGAATAAGACATGAATAACATATAGGGATCATATAACAAGATGGATAATATACATGTATATATGTTAATGGTACGAGATAACTTAAGAGAAACCATGTTACGGCTCAACATTAGGTGATAATAATATTATGTTTACTTAGTCAAGATGATATCAAGGAGCCCACTATTCCTCATAGGTGGTATAATATCAAGTAATAATGACCTTTATAAATTAATACACACATGAAAACCACTATTTTCATCTGGTAAAAATAATTATGGTATGTCGCTTCTTCTAGGGCAAAACATTATTTGAAACTACTAGTAAACTACTAATTCTTAAGTTTGCGGATCCCATATAGACTAATTGTACATAATGATATAAAGTAAATATAATGATCTTTGGTTCTGAATAAATTAAGAAAAGAAATATATATAATTGGTACGGCTTTCTCCTCACTCACACGAGAATGAACTTCTACTGTAATTATTAGTATCTTTTTAGATCGTTGGTCAACACTTAGTACGTAATTTGTCACTTTCTTTACTTATCAACATAACACTTATATTGAATTTACCATTGCTAGTTATCATATGGGATGCCCCTTAACACTTGTTACATGAAATATTGATTATCACTAAATTCATACCAACTATTGGTACTAATAAAAACACTTAGAAATGCATTATAATTAATCAAATCAAACATTTTATGATCATATTTTGCAATGATAAGGTAAAAGGAAAGACAATAATCACAATAGGAGGCATTTGAGAAGTAAAAAGACCATAACTCTCTCACAAAACCCTATTTCATAATCAACACATAACTCTATCCATAATACTCTCTAATTCACAAAATGTAACACAACACTCTAATTTATCATATTAAGTACTATATCTAAAAATAAGATTTTACCTCTAATATTTTACACATAAAATGTTGATTCTACCCTCTTTGGTTAATTAACCCACTTTAAGTCATTTTCACATAATCTTATAATTATACTACTCATAATTGATCCAAACATTTCACATATCATATTTTAACCACAATAACATAAAGAAACCCTCAAATTTTAAAGTTTAACCCCAAATGACCATTTTGCTATTTTTTTGATAATTAATAACTTTTATCAATACCAAAATTGAGTAGTGAAGTATAAGTGACTTTATATTATAGAAAGTAATCTACTTTCTTCAAGACTAGACTATATAGCTTTGCTCTAGCAGTTGTACTAAGTCTAACATGTATGCCCTTAATCAGATGGAAAATAAGCCTCATGGGATGCATAACCTTACTTTGGAACATAACTGCATTTCAAGGGATCCATATTCTATAAAGTAAGGAATCCACATTAGCTCTCAAGATGCTTTGTACTTCTCTCCTTCTTCTAGTTTCCTCACATAGCTATTTATTGCATTGGTACCAAGTGTGCGAGAAGATAGTAAGGTGTAACCATCTGAGTAGCTTCAACCAACACCATTGAGCTAGAAGGAATTGAAATACAAGATGATCTAAGTCTTCTTTTACAATTCCATAGATTGAGCGAGTAGAGTCTACAATCACTCCTCATTCAATGAGCCTATCTTTATTCATTATTGCTTGGTGACATATCATCCACCTAATTATTTTTTGGTTTAATTCTCCATCATGCTTCCACACAAACGATGCTCAAGGTTTCTTTTAAGCTCTAGGATGAATAAGATTATACATAGCCTAGATGTTAAACTTCCCTCCTAAGACACATGACTGATTTAACAAGTGTGGTAAAAGAGTATCCATGAGGCAAATAATTTTCCTAAAAGCCTAGAATAATGACATGAATCAATATATGAGTCTTTGATGTACATTTCATGCACCCATTTGATCAAAGACCCTGTTTGTACTCCATGATATGCCATAGCTGCTTTCCAATTAGTATTCTATTCCACCAAAACATATTGCACGCACCTATCCCACCATGTAATTTAAGTTAGTAAATGGTCTTCCAAGCCATGAAGGGCTTAATTCCAATATTAAGATTAGTCCATAAATAACTTCTACACATGGCTTCTATTTGGTGAATAATTTTCTTACGCATAAGAAACTAAGAGAAATTAATAATGAAAAAAATTAGACAAAAATAATAACTTAAATCATACTTAACCAACACCTATCATATTATATGTCTTGGTTCATGTAAAACCACCCAACAAAATATAATAAAATACCTAAAATTCATAAAAATTGAAAAAAAAAACCAACAAATTGAGTAAATTTCCCTTGATTGATTCTAACATGTAAAAATACCTAAAACCCTACCACCATCAAACCTTACCAATTTTTTTGTATAATCTCTCAAATATAATAAAACACCCAAATATTTAATTATCATAAATTAAATTAACCCAAAATACTAAAAAAATGCCCTTTTACTAATTGAATTTTATGCTAAAACATCCAAAAATCCATCTCAAACATTTTAACTCATCAACAATAGTTAACCACATAGCAAAATACTAAATAACATGGTCAAAAAAAGTATTAAATATGACATGCTTGAAATTTTGGAAAAATATTAGCATAGCCTAAGCATGTTAATTAGATAAAATCATAAAAACACATGCTTCAAGAAAACCACAACAAAAATATGTAAATATGAGTCTATGAAATTCTAAATAATGATTTGCAAGTAAGGCATGAAATCATGACAAATTATATGGAAATATCACATAGCAACAAAAATCCTAAACTAGATATATTTATCCTTACCAAAAGCTATAATAGTCTCTTAGTTAAAAAATTATTCCTAATCACCTACCTCCAGCACCTAGGATAAAATAATAACAATTAAGAAAATAATAAGATTATCAAGTAAAAAGGTAAGAAAAAGAGGTAGAATAAAGAAATAAGAATCAAGGTAGGATGTGGAAGTAAATGAGTTGAGGATTGAGCACAAAAAATAACAACAACCAAAATCAATCACACCACCACCACGAAATCAACCCCCAAAACCACCATTATAAGGCCATGAAAAGAGTATGAAGGAGGAATTTTTGTAGTGTTTTTGAAGTAACAAAATCTAAGGAAAAAAGATGAATAAAAGGTTAGGAAATTAGGGAAAAAAATGTTAGTTGCATAAGGGGCTAGCATTGTTGAGGGTTTATTGCATGAAGGAGATTATAGATAGAGGTAAGGTAGTGTAAGAAGATGGTGATTGGGGAAGGATATTTGTTGAGATTAGATAGTAGCTTAGTGGGATTCTACATGCATTCCTAATGTCAACAAGGTGGTTTTGAAGAGAGAATTCATGCAATTAAGGTGATGTTGTGTGGGGTAGTTTCATAGACAATGAGGGTGCTTCAAAAAGTGGTTGCAAAATAGTAGTAGGTGGTGCAAGGGTGGGGTAGGAAGAAGATAAGAAAAATAATCCAAACCACTACTAAACCATCACAAGATAAACTAAAAAAGGAGTAAGATGAATAAAGGTTGAAGTTAAGGAAAAAACTTAGAAAAACTAAAGAAGGAATGTATATTTAAGGTTGGAATTGATCGAGCAAAAAGGAAAAGAAAATTTTTTGATCATGTAGTTAGGGTGTTGTATGAAAATAGAAAGGAAGTGTGAGGGACAAAGGGGTATGATAGAGGACATTCTAGAGCTTCCATATTTGGGATGCAACAAAGGGGTTATGGGTGAGTTAAAGTGTACAACACTTGAATGAATAGGGATGATGAGGAGAGAGGTTCGGGGTAAATAGGTAAAGCTAGCATTACGTGTAAAAGAGGGTAATCAAACCCAAATGACTACAACGATGAAAGGTCATGTGGGAAAAGATGGTAAGAGTTAAGATAAGATAATTAAGCCAATGTTAAACTTTATAATGTAGTAAGAGGCTAAATACTCAAAGATTAAGGTTATAAAATTTTGGATTGTTACAAGTGACCTAGTTCTATTGAAACTAAAGTGAATCGATATGTACCCCATGTAAGATTGATTCATTAGCTCCAAAGGGTACATACAATTAAATATCAGGTGTCTATTTGTGGTCCCCTAGTGTGGTTTGCTCTAGCTAGTGCTTTATGCCTACTCCCTTCCATAAGATACAATAGTGGTCTCCAAGTGTATTTTCCTAATAAGGTGCTTAATGACTAATCCATTCCATCGCATATCAATAATGGGCTTCATGTTGTCAAAGTGAATAATTAATCAAAAGTGTGATCACTAATGCAAAGATTTTAATAAAACTTTCAAAAATTATAGTTCTTTATTATTGTTAGTGGTTGCATGCTTTAATTCTTATATATCATATGTCATCATTATCATATGTGCATTCTTATGTGGTTTGCATGTTTTTTATATATTTTAAGTGAAGCATATTATGTATTTAAAGTGATTTTATTACTTATTAAATTTCATACAGACTACATAATTAGTCATTAATCATTCAAACAAGTAGATGTCATTTGTTATTACACAAGTGTTTGTTGATATTGATGTTTTTGATGCTATGCTTACACTGAGTATTAATATTGTGTTTAAGAGTACTATTATGTAGGTTTATGCAGCAATCCCAAATTGAATTGGACCAAAACTTGGTTAATGACATAAATTCTTTTAAGTTAAGCCAAGGATCATATTAGAATTATTGATTAGGATTAGAATTAGTAATTTTATATATTTTTTAGGTGAAATGTTAATGTAATTAAGGGTCAGTTCTGCTAGGATTGGAAAGGACCGTTTTTTTTTTACCTCAAGCCTGAAACTCAAAATAACATGTTGGTTCGATCCAAAATTCCGATCTGGACCAATTTTTGAACACTCCTAACATTATAGTTATCTAGATCACTCCTTTAGACTTCTGATACCTTATTTCTCTTAGTTTTTTCTCTTATAATTCTATTTGGTAATTTTTTTATTTTTTGTATCAAGTGTTTTCCATAATTAATCACTGGATACAAGTTACTTTTTAACCTTACACCTAGTATAGATTGTATATATAAAGTATCTTCTTTATGTGAGATGTGGTAGTAGTACCTCATGTTTTATTATTATTATTAGTGGATTTTGTAAAATGTTTTTAAAATTAAAAATATGGTTAGTGAAATTGAGGGTATTATAGTTGTACCACTTCCTCCTCTTCTTCTATTAACCCATAGTAATCACCGTTGCTACTATAGCACCCCATATTTTTGTAAAATATTGAATTCAACTTATGCTAATTTTAGATGTTTGGTTTTGATTTAGTGTTATGATTTGGTTTGACGTAAATTTTGATTTGAAATAAGGTTAAAAATTTAGATTTATTGAGTTTTTCAAGTGAACTAATTGACTCGTTCCATGAACCGATTAACAAGTTCATCATTTCAACAAAATGGTTTTACTTGACTAAATTGATAAAGATCGACTAGTTGGAGAACCGATCCACTAGTTTATTGAATAGTTGACTAATATGCCAAACCAATCTATTGTTATGTCAACTTGGGTATATTTTTTTAACTTAAATTTTCAAAAGAATTTCATATACTAAAATAAAACCTTGCCAACCCATGCCTAAGTGTTTATAAGAGATTCTTAGCCTTTTTAATGATGCATTTACCCCAAAATATTGTCTTAGATCGATTAGGACAATTGAGGGGGAGATATGACCTCAGCCTTGTCTTCTTCTATCTCTCTCCTCTACACATTTTTGAGATCAATGCTTTGATCTCAAGTGTAATTTTGATCAACTAGAAGATTTCTTCCATGTTGACCCTCCATTACTCTCTTGTGAATTTCAATTATGACTTAATTAACCTACATTCTCTAGAGTTATTCTCCATAAATACCATTTGAGCTCTGGAGAATAAGTCAATATATCTTGGAAGAAATCCATCTGTTTAGCTTGAATTCAAATGGTAAGTATTAGGGTTTTTGAATTGCTCCTGAACCCTCTATGATTTTTGTTGATTGGTTGTCTATAAATAACCCCAATCATCCCTGTTGTTCACCTTTCTTTTAGCCACCAAAAATTTTGAATCTCTATATTCACCCTCATAATTTGCACACTTTAAACCTTGTACTTGATTCCTTTCACTCTTCTAATCCTCTCTATCTCTCTATTTTTTAATTATTAAGTAAGGAAGAGTTAAATTTGGGGAAATGATTGAATGGTCCAGCTGAGTGTTCCCTATTTTTACCTTAAGTGTGGTATATTCCTTCCTTCCTTTCTATTTCAAGTTCAAATTAATTAAGGTTATGTATGACGTTCTAAGTTTAAGATAGTTGTTTTTAATGTTTTAAAATTTCAAATTTTCACAGACTAAGATATTTGGTTTAAGGGGAGTTTTTCCTACATCAAGTAAGAGATTATTGTATCTAATATGGATTATGAGTATTTCTACATGACATGAGTTTCTTAGAGTAGATAATATATGTTGGCATGAATGTATATAGCTTGAAGAATTGATTTGTATAGATAGATAATACATTTTGAGTGCTAAGCATGAAACTTGAGAAAAATGGGATGTGATGATTAAATGTTTAGATATTTAAGTTAATTCGATTAAAAATTTATTATACTATGTTAATAAATGTTCCAATGTGGTTTAATGATGATTTTTAAGTACAAATATACATGAAAATAATTGTTTGGTGTTGTTATAAGGCAAACCAATCAAATGGTTACGTCATACCGATCAACTAGTTCCTAGAATAGTCGATTGATTAACCCAACCCATCAACTAGTAAGTCTGTAGAGACCTTGGTCTTGGTCTCTACTTAAACCCATTGACTTATTGGGAAGAACTAATCGATTGGTCTATAAATAGTTGACTGGTGTACCCAAAATGATCAACTGGATTAAGGAAAAGCGGAGTTTGGTTTAGTCAAACCAATCTACTGGTTGGACCAGACCAATCGACTAGTTTGTATGATTTGTTTCCTTTTAATTTGGCTATGCTTTGAGGCTATGCATGGGATTGTTCTATGACTATTAAGGGGATAAAATACATAGTTTATCATGGATTAATGGCCCAGTAAATGGATTAAATGAATCATAATTTATGATATACTCAATGAGAATTGTAAAGACTAAATGGGAATACCACTTATGACATGTGATGGTTCTAAGAAAAGAGTAATAAAATACAGCTTGGTCTTGAATAAATATTATGATGGACATGAAGAATATTGGACAAGGATAAATAAAAACCCTACATGGTTGGAAAATGGAAAGGATTAATATGGAAGAAATATGTTAATGCCTTGCTTGTTCTTGTAGAGGCCTTGTGTGATCACTCATCCGTATGAATAATGTGCTAATCATATAAAGAAAAAGATAATTGAGTTGTGTATGGGTCTAAGTTACCTGATCTTCAATTAGCTACCAGGGGCTAACCTATCTTCAAGATTTGATTAGTACCTTTGGGCTTTACCTTTAGGTGGGACCCTTAGAGGTTCTGATAGCTTACATTTTCTAGACACTAATGATGTACTAGGAGGTATAGATAATAAAGTGTCTAGTTACCTAGGTGGCTAGTGTAATACCACAAAATTTTAAAACTTAAAATTTTCATTTAAAATAGTTAATAGTGGAAGCCAAAACATAAAATGTAGGGGTGCCATGCCACATCCAACATAGTCTCTACGCCTAGTGTGTGTCGTATGTAAGGTCAAAGTAACCTTATACTTAGGAATCAGGTGTGGGAAGCACGTGATTCCACCATGATACAAGATACAAAATAGAAAGAAGAGAATAAGTAGTGAAAAAAAGGATTGAGAGTTCAAAGAAAGATAGAAATATCCGGATAACCATACCCTTTACCAATTCATTTAGCGCTCACCTAAGGCAAGCACATTAAGCTAACAATCATTAATCACCTGCAAAATAGGGCAGATATACTCGTGGGAATGAGCAAAAAACATGAAAAGTATGATCAATATGCTACGTATTGAGTAAGATAATAATACAATCGAACCTGGAAAAACATATAATTACATACATTTACGGCGGAAAGGTAGTATACATGCGAGATACAAGAATCAACACAAGGTAATTATTGGTCCGGTTTCATAATATTTGACTATGATATAACCCATTATTTTATTTACATTAAGTTTGAGGACCCCACTGTTCTTAAAACGGTGGAACGGTCTGAAACACCTCCCAGGACAAAACGCTCCTGGCCACTATTATTAAGACGGTGGAACAGACTCTACACCTCCTAGGACAAAACACTCCTGGACACTATTCTTAAAGTGGTGGAACGATCTAAAGCACTTCCGAGGGCATAACGCTCCTGGCCACTATTATTACATCAGCGGAATAGACTCCTACACCTCAGTCCTAACTCACATAATCTTTCATTGTAAGTAATTAGTGTTTTAATCATTAGTTACTTATCTTAGACTCATATTATCTTTCACATTGAGATTAGGCTCTACTATTCTTAAACCGGTGGAATGGTCTCATGTACCTCCTAGGGCAAAATGCACCTGACCACTATTATTAAGCCGGTGGAATAGACTTATAAAATACCTCGGCCCTGCTACATGATTTTTCACTTTAAATGATTAGTATCTTATTCATGATTGTTTTAAATGAGTAAAAACATAATTCATGCAAGTGAGATATTAATATATATATATATATATATATGACAAGATTATTCTCAAATATTAAAATGCTCATCATCCCTAAAAACCCTAAGTTCACAATTTAAGCACAACTTCCCCCATATTGATCATTTATCCACCAAAGTTGGTATATATTCCTCAAATAATAGTATCATTAACATCCAAATTTTGATATCTAACTCCCACATCTTACACATGCGATAATAGCCCACTATCAAAAGTTACTATTCATAAGGATATCAAAATCCTAATTATACAGGTAAGTCATAAATTTTCTTAGAAGACTCATATAATTTCTAAATTAACTATACATCCTTAAAATACCCATATTAACAAAATATCCAAAATTCATGGCCTAAATCTAATACTTTACACATGTGATAATAACATTACTGTTTTAAGGCTAATATTCCCAAATTATGCTATTTTCTCATCTAAAGAACTTATGACCTTCATAATCACTCCCAAAAACATCACATGGTATTATTAGCATATTTTAATCTATATAAAATGTTAAAATACAAAAATTCTCATATTAACCTATATTGACCAAAATGCCCTTAAAGATAACCAATAACCCTTATTTCACAAAAAAAACTCATATCCTCAATATCATTATTTCCAAATCCTCATTTCTTTCAACATCATCTTAAATATAATTATTTTCCACTTATAATAATTCATTAGGCCCATACAACTCTCCCACACTTATCAGCAAAAATACGACTTAGCATAATATCATCATATCAACATATCTTTCATTATTCTTACATCCTTCCTATCATATAATTCATATTAATATATCATATCATCAAAAATAGGCATTTTAATAGTATAATAACAATAACATGATAACACACATAATCATACAAGCATTTAACATAAAACCCAAAACATCGACTAGTATCCTTACTAATAAAAGTTCCGATCTCTAAGCACGCTTATCCTAATCCACTTCTTTCAAAAATTACTAAATACCACCTAAGAATAATTAAAAATATATAATTAAAATTAATAATATAATTAATGACAGTTTAAGGTAATGGAAGAGAAAAGAATGGGGAAAAACTAAACTGGAGTTGGAAGGAGGTTTCGACTAAAAATTATGTAACAAGGGGGATCAATTGGGGTTGCCAAGGAAGGGAGGGCTAGAAATGGCACAACCTGACTTTTATAGGGGTGTTGAAGCATTAAGGAAGGGAAAAATGAGGAGGTGGGATCG
The DNA here is from genome assembly GCA_030549775.1 of Tamarix chinensis. Lineage (NCBI taxonomy): Eukaryota > Viridiplantae > Streptophyta > Magnoliopsida > Caryophyllales > Tamaricaceae > Tamarix > Tamarix chinensis. The sequence goes on along the minus strand of CM060180.1, from coordinate 64,432,300 downwards.
GTGGAGTTGGCCGAAGGGAGGGAGTGAGCAACGATGGAAAAATGGTGCAGCACAAGGGGGAGTCTCGATTGTTATGGCTGAAGGTGGGTGTGTTGGGCTTCAGTGGATATTGCTGCAGGTTGGGGAGGGGTTGAAACATCTATTTATATAGAAAAGGTAGGGGCTTTAGTGAGGGTTGGTGCAACAAAGAGGAAAGGTTTGGTAGAAGTTGCCGGTAGGTTATTTTGTATGTAGTTTGGGGGTGGTTACGAGGAATTTTGTTGGAGCTAGAGGAAGATTTTTAGTAGCTCTTTCTACAGCTAGGGGAGTTTCAATAGCTCTTGCTGCATCTAAGGTCGAGGTGAAAGGTGCCAAGAAAATTTGGCCAATGGAGGAGTGCATTGTAGGGAAAAATGGTGACTCTGAGGAGCGATAATAGGGGCTTCTTTCTTACATGAGGGATCTCCGGAGAAGGAGGGAGTGTGTGGGTTTTTTGGGGGGTTAATTTACAACACAAAATGAAGGGGTGAAGAGGTTAAAAAGAGGATGGCGTGTAGGGAAAGGAGGAGCAAAACAAGGAGAGTAAAGTAAGGGGGAGGGAATCGTGTATGGCAGGGGAGGGGCGTGGTATGAGGGTGTGCCGGGGTAGAGGGAGAGTAGGGTGAGGTAAGAAAATAGAATAGGGTAGGGGTAATTTATTTAGGTACAAAATTGGGTAAAGTGTCCGAGTAAAAATTATTCAGTAACTAGAATAGGTTTATTTGACAAAACGAATACCGGTTACAACCCAACCCCAGGTTTAAATTTTAATACCACCCTCTAGCATATTTTAGCCTAATTAAATTTTATAAATAATAATTCATAATAATATTACACATATTAATAATATTTTTAGTACAAACACCCTACAATAATTATTATAATATCGGTTATAATTATAAGGATTTTCTGAAAATGGGGTATTACAGTTGGCTTCAGCCTGGAATTATGTCCATATTAGTTGGCTTTGGCCTAGACTTATGCCCATTCTAGTGATTGACTTTGGTTTGGACTTATGTCCAATTTGGTGATTGGCTTCAACTTGGAATTTATGTCCCTTATTTGGATAGGCTTGGTATGTTATACCATGAGGTGGTGTACAGTCCATCACTTGATGATAAAATCTGGATGATAAGTAAATAGATGATAAAACTAGATTAATGAATAAGTGGAATGACAAGTAATTGAATATTGATGGGAATAATGGTATGAACGACCAAAAAGGATAAAAAAAAGCTAATTTTTTCCCTTAGATAATGGCTTAAATGCCTAATTGGTTATTGATTGAAATGTTTGGTTGGATGTTAACCTATCTTAATATATGGATAAGGAAATGGTATAATCTGATCAAATGATCAATTGGAAAATAAACCTTAGTGGTTTCTTTGATTAATATGTTTAGTATATGTGTGAATACCTATATGGTAATAAGCATGATATACTGCATCTTGCCTAAGTTACGCATGATAGTATACTCTGCTGCATTATTTTCCTTACGTATATGACATTAGCATGATACAAGTTAATTATAATATATATGTCTGATAGATTTTTTTTATTTATGTTCCCTTTGAAAAAGCAACTTGGCTTACTTAGTACGTAGCGTACTACTCAGTCATATGTTCATTCCCATGAGCAAAGGGTCATGTGTAAGTTTTGGGGATGCCTAGTAGTGGGCCTACCTCAATGTGAGGTCTATGGTATACCAAGGTTTTGGTTTTGGCGTCACACCCTAATCTCTTTTTAATATAACCCTATATTCTTAATTATTTGTATTCTTGTAATAATTTGGTTGAGGACCAATGATGTCCTTAATGTGAACAATCTTTTAAATGTTTATATAACTTAAATTCATGCACTCTATTTTTAAATTGGTTGGTTGGTTTTAGTCTTGTATCAGAAATGGGGTAGGCAATGGATGGCTATCCTGTGTCAGGTATGGCGGTAACACCCCTTTTTTTCTAGGTGTATTTTTAGCTTCTGCATTGTTTTAAATAAAAGTATTCTCTAGTGAATAATGAGGGTGTTACAGCTACTTATTAACATAACTTAATCTTGATAGGCTTCATTGCTCCCTAAGTCATTTTTCTTTCTTTCCTAGTTTTCCTTTTCCCTTCCAATTTTTAGTTCTAATTTTTCATTTTTATAATTTCATGTCTCTCTCTCTATCTTTTTTTCCGGTTATCTATTAACACAAAGCACCTCCTTATCTCTTTCCTACTCCTTTTTGTTTCTTTTTTTTCTTCTTAAATTCTACAACTCTACCTTGCCAACTAATATTTGAAGAAGTCTGAGAAGAAAATTAAAATAAAGATTTATTACATGAAATGATGATATTTGCTTTACTTTTAATTATTATTATTATTACTACTACTATTATATAAGTGATTATTTTTTTTATTTTTTATATTATTTTAGTGTTATTTTTTTAGCATTGAATTATTAAGGTATAAATATACATACTCTCTCTTTCTCTATGTGTGTGTGTATATATACATATATATAGGAGTCGCCTCTCATGGCGACAATTAAGGACCATTCTTAGTTTCATTAGACTTAAAGTAGTTTGTTAATTTCTTTACTCACTTAGGCATAATTTCGCTATACATTTAAAATATTTTCCGGTCTATAACATAAAAACATAAGTATTTACAAAAATGTCATCACCGCACTAAAATATTGTAGTTTTATTAACTACTATAGTGGTTTCTTGAGCAATTTAAGGATACGTATTTTTTTTTATTAAGACAGACTCAAAATCTCATACATGACTACCTAAGATAATTATGTACCTAACTAAGTGACTGATTTACAAGAGAATAAAATTTCTACTCTACTTGCTATATCTTTTAATATTGTTTGAATTATAATACCAAGCAATCTAACCCTTCTCTTGGAAGATCCTTATATTATGTGTACTTTTTATCTATGATAGGCAATCATATCCATCAAATAATGGATAAACTAAGTTATATACTAAGGTACTCTCCCACCTCAATTCATCCAATTCATAACTGCATCAAATTTTTTTGGATTGTGTATGCATTCAAGTTCCTAACAAAAGCATACTCCAAATAATGTCTACATATGAACTATTAAATTATAAATGGTGCATTGTTTCTTGCTCCACGTTACATAGCACACACTACCACTCTATAAACACCCCTATATTGGCTATTTGATCCATGGTAAAAAAAATCCCTTACACCACAAACCATAAATGAAGTCTTTGTCGGTGTAAGGTAATTGGATTCCATAATGTTTACCATAAGCTCACCTCATCTTCTCTTGGCATGATTAAGTCATAAATCTTTTGTATATTGTAGGTTATGTCTTCATTAAGGAATTGTTGTAAATCCACCTACATATTATCTTTAACATACAAATCTTAAATGAAGAATTTTCTTCAAACACTAAAAAATGGCTCCAAAATGAGGAAGATCCCATATATTTATATACGTAACAAAATAATTGTGTGCCCATCTAACCCAAATGACATATATTTTGATTTTGAGGTTCTAGAGAATATGTCCTATTGTTGCTTTGTTCCATGACTCTAGATCCATCTACCATAAACCTCCCTCCTTATTAAGTTTACATACTTATTCCAATGTAATTTATGACTTCTTAGTAATTAAATCATATTCAAACCATAAGAAAGAACGATAGATAACATGTATACCATAGGTGATAGGAAAAGTATACTCTAATAAGTTTGTATTCAAAATAGAAGAAACCTTACCAACTCCAACCTCCCTACATAGCATAAAAAATGAATTTTATAGGCTTTAATTCTTCCAATAATGTTATCCGACAATATTTGATAATCATTGTTCAAATTTCATCCAGCTAGAGGAATACCTAATAATCTGTCCTTTGGTATATTTAACTCAAAAGTAACTTGTCTTTTTCACTTTCACTTAACCTTCATAATAAATGTCACTTTTTACTGTGTTGAGCTGTAAACATGATACCCCCTAGAAGATTAAAAAAAGACTAACAATAGATTCCTCTACATGCATATATCCTTGATAGAAGGATGATAGATCATTAACAAATCAAAGAGACCACAAATTCACTCTTTTACACTTAGGTTGAGGTTTGAAACTAGGATGAGTCCAGATATTCATCTCAAGTATGTTTAGATATTCCATAATAATAACAAATAGAAAATGAGAAAGAGAGTATCCTTGGCTCAAAACTTTTTTTACTTTAAATGGGGGGTGAAATACACCATGAAATATAATGGAATAGCACACTAATGTTACACATGTCATGATGAGTTGGATAAAATGAAAAGGGAAATTCAAAGATAGTAACATTTTTTGAAGGAAAGTCAAGTTAATAGAGTCATAAGACTTCTTTATATCAAACTTAAGCATATATTTTTAGGAGAGGTGTTTGTTGGAATAAGCTTTAAAATATTTAAAGGCCATTAATATTTTATCTCTTATACTTTGACCTTTTATGAAAGCTGATTAAGATTCCCCTAATAAATGACCAAGCATAGTTTAAAACCTGTTTGCCATGACCTTATCAAGGACCTTATAGACTATGTTACAACATGTTATAGGTCAAAAGTCATTAGCTACCTCTGCATTATGGATTTTAAGCAATAAAAGAAGAAAGGTGGCATTTAAAGAAGGAAACACATCTAAAATGAATAATTCCCTATTGTCTTGCTATAATAGGTTGCTTGTGCTCTTAAAAAAGAAAAAGAAGCATTCAGCCCATCTAGGTCTAGGGCTTTGTCTATATCCATACTCAATTATGCTTCTTTAACCTCCTCTTTTATATGTGGTTTCAAATGATCATTGGCTAAATTTGTATCCAATTTAAGTCCTTTTTTAATAATGTTCTAAATAGTACACCTACCTACTGCATTTTAGTTCCTTATAGGGCCTTATAGATATTCATAAATACATAGGTAACATAATCTTGAGTTTCATGATTATTTCCTTCAGCATCTATGATAGATAGTATCTAATTAAAATTTTTGTCTCCCCTTAGTCTCAAAATGAAAGAATTTAGAGCTATCATCTCTAAGTTTCAACCAAGTTACGTATGGTTTTTGTTTTAGGAAACTATCATGACATGTTGCTAAATGTTGTGCTTTCTTTTGTCTTTCGGTGATAATTTGATTTAAAGGATCATCATGTAAATATTTTTGAGTAAAAGCTACTTCCTTATGAGAAACTTGAACTCTATTGGAAATATTACCATACTTCCTTATGAGTTTTTTTATTCTACACCTAATTCCATCCAATAAATTCCTTTTACCTTAGATATTCCAACCCAATTTGACTATACTATCAAACTTAGGATCTTCCACCCACATACAGAAGATGCATAATATCTTTGGTCTTCTAGGAGACTCTTCATTAACAAGAACAACCATTGTTGCATGATTTGAAACCAAAGGTGATAGAAACTCTACTCAAGCAACACCGTAACTATAACATCTCAAAATTTACTCTTTTTTGCAAAAGAATAATATTAAGATAATTAGGTGTTACTGCCATACTTGAAATGAGTTTGACTTATCATACTATTATCATATAGAATACAAGGAAAAACATACACAACTTTAATAAGATAAATAATAAAATAAGAGATATTTTTATGATTCTTACATAAGAGTTTGGACATTAAGCTTTGAGTACAACATAAAAAAAAATACAACAAAAGGGATCTAATAAAACTAAGAGTCCATAACATATCTATATAAAAAGCTTGCAACTGAGTAACATTGACTTTACACCCAAATCCAATAAATAAATCACTCATCTACAAGAAGTGCTTCATAAATAACAAAATAATCAAGGTAATCCTTGGAAATCTATGCATCATAACCTGGTTCATCTACTCATGGAAAATGATGGTTTGCATATTAAGTAAGGTAACAATACAATTATAAGAAAAGACATACATAACACATAAGGTCACATGGAATGATTAAATATACACCTTAATTATAACATAAGATGGCTCAAAATTGGAGCCAAAACACATTTCCATATTAAGTATGTTTATAATCCATTTAATTAATTATATTGAGTTTAGAAACCCTATAATTCTCATCTAATGGAACAAATAGGTATAAATCCCAAGGCATAACGTTTCTAACCACTATTCTCATATGGTGAAACAAAAAGTTACAACTCCTAAGGTATAAGCCTTTTAGCCACAATTCTCATTTGATGGAATAGAGTGGCACAACTCTTGGGGCATGATGCTCTGACCACTATTATCGTCTCTTAGAATAGACTAGTACAACTTGGTATTGACTGATGTAATCTTTCACTTTAAATATTAATATATTATAAGATTGTTGGTAATCTCACTAATGACATGCATATTTAACATAAACATATCTGACACGTGAAACACAACAAATAGTAATTTATGTCAGTTTCTAATGGAAATGACCATAATGCCTCTATAAAACCCAGGTTTCCTAATATAAGTGCAACTCCTTCCATCTGACTTAGAAAACCACCAAATTTAGCATAACATCATAAGGTTTTATAACTAAAAACGCATCCAAAAATAAAGTTCTAACTTTAACATCTCACACATGGGATGCAAAAGCATGCCCTTAGGAGTATTATTCCCAAATTATGTTGTTTTCACATTTTACTAGGCCTATGCTACCTATAATCCTAATAACTTCACATAACATAAATAATATCTCAATCTAATATCAATTTATAAATACCAAATTTTCATTTTTAACCATAACTAACCAAAATATTCATATCTTACTTTAACACCTCATCATTTTCTTACATAACTTGTGTCATCTTAACCAAACTCTAGTATATTACATATGAAGTAAGTTGTAAATTCCTCAATTATTACCATGCCATATACTTTTCCCACAAAAATCATGAAAGGACCCCAAATATCATTAAGATTTGGAACTACCCAAACATGTCACCAATACCCTACGATAGGGGTGTGCAAAACCGGAAATCCGTATCCATTCGGATATTTTTTTCGGATATCCGCTCCGCATTTTTTTAGACTGAATATCCAGGATGCGGATATCCGAAAAATATAGACCGGATATAGACCGAATTCGGATATATCCAATATCCGTATGAAAATACTATTTTATCAATTTTAATAACTTTTTCTATAATATTTTTAAAAACAAAGATCGTATATCAATTAATATTCGTATCTATATTCATATAAATATCTTATTTTATCTATAAGAAGTATTAAAATATTATTATAAATATTTAAAATATAAAAATAAATAAAATTTTAAAACTTAAAACTATAAAAACACAACAATATGGTGTATTATTGAAATAATCAAAAATATATCGGATATTTTTTCGGATCGGATAATAAAAAAAACGGATATCCGAATGTCCGATATCCTTTTAGAATAAAATCGGTTCGAATATCCGAAATATCAGATCGAATTTTCGGATCCCAGATTTTTTGCACAGCCCTACCCTACGAATCCCAATATTACTAACTTCTCATCCTTAATATATTCCATCACAATAATGTATTTATATATACACTCCATAACTCAATTAAAATAAAATATCACATCAACATTACAAGATAAGGCTCAACCAAGCAATACCACATACACTCAAACTTTTGTATAATGACCACACATTCATAACACAATATGGTATGAACATCGAATATTATTAACAATATGTTTTCCATAATTAAATTATACTCACCTGAGTTAAAGTAAGAAAAATATGTTGACATAACATTGCATGTAGTAAGCACATAACATCAACAACCCTTAATTAAAGACATGTATCATTGCCCAAATGTCACCTGTCTCTCGGTAATAATCAAACCCTAAGTCTCATCCTCCAAGACAACTAAAATATCTTCTAAAATCTAAGAAAACCCCTTATTAGAAGTGTAGGAAAAATAAGCAAGGAGAGGCAAGGTAAAGAAGGAAGAGAGAGAAAAAAACTAAAGTAAAATAGAAGGGTTAGTTGTGTGGAGAAGGTGCATTTGAAAAACTGAATTATGTGAGGAATTCATGTTGACAAAGGGTAATAATGTGAGGCCTTCATTTTGGAAAGGGGAGCACAACATGTGGGGTTGATGGTGGTGTGTTGTTTCTACGTGAAGGTTGGTTGAAGATGAGGAATTGTTATGTAAGACTTGGATGGAAAATTAGGGGTGGTCGCATGAGTTGTTCACATTGCCAAAGGTGTATAGTGTGAGATACTTTAGTTGTGAATGAGGCTCACTGTGTTAGATAGATCTTATTATAAGAAAAATGGCAGAGTTGTGGGGAAGAATGTGTAGAAGAGAGTTGGAAAATAGAAAAGTGGTCAAGGATTAGGTGGGTAAAGTATTGAATTATGGAAGAAGGGATAAAGGAGGGTATAAGGGTGATGAATGGCATGTAAAATGTGTAGTATGAGAGACTTGAGGAAGTAAGGGGTGTAGGTTTGGAAAAAACAAACATGGCATGGGATGGGATTTAACATGGTTAACTCTTAACCAAAGGATGATAATGATGATCGGGTGAGGGATTAAACTTATTTAGGTTTGTTGTTTAGAGTAACCAAATCGAATAGATGGTTTGGGTGGGGCAAAAGGATGGTTGCATATGGAAGAAGAACCAGGGAAGGAAGAAAAGAGAAAGAAAAAGAGAATAAAGGGGAAAAGAAATATAAGAAGTTTAGGGTTAGAGTTAGGGTTAAAGTTAATATTAATGAATTAGAAGAATGTAGGATACTAATCACCAGGGATTAGGGTTAAGTTAAATTTGAGGCATTACAATAAGTGTGAAACCACATAGAATTTCCAAGGACTCTATCAAGCTTGCATAAAATTTCTCTTTCATGATTTTATCTATTCGACTAGGTATGAAATATACCAGTGAATGATATGTCTTAAAATTGTATATTCTGCACACATTATCTATAATTTTACATGCCTTCTATATGTATTATACTCTCGATTTTCTCAAATGGGTTAATGATTGCCATTATCATAGTGGTTTTCAATCATGAGCCAAGTTATAAACATCAATTATAGTCAAGTGGAATTAGAGATATCCAGTACAAGTTAGGACCTTTACTTGAATACCTTAATCACATACACTAACCAATTCAATATTTAATAATTTAGGATTTCACCCAATTCAAGCTCTTTAACTATAACGATAAGAATAATTAGTCTCCTAATTTGAATAATTCATAACCAAGTTTGAGTCTGTCTTGTTTTATTTTCTTTTATTCTAGTTTCTAAGAATCCTACTATTCTTGATTTATTACCCTTTACCCACTCACTTACTTCTTTTTCTCTTTTAGTGTTATTAAACCATATCAAATTCCAACTTCCAATAATTATGAGAAATGAATGTGTCCAGGACAAAATTATACTCCTCTTAAACTACTTTCCTCCCTTCGGTCACTCACATCCAAGGAAGGTGAGATGTTTCATGTGCATCAAAAACTAGTTCAACATTATGTGTAGTAGAAATAGATGGTCAATTAGCTATTGTCCTATGTGACTTATGTTTTTGTACATCCAATGAGACTCTCTCCATGAAATGGGAAGTAATAGATTATCTAATTTGTTCTTTCTTCCTCCTATCTCAAACTACAACCCACTCTCCTTTCCTATCTCCTTTTTTGTGGAACATTAGCATTCATGGAACATTGGTTAGATATATGTCCATATTTATTACACAATAAGCAAAACTTTAGCTTTCATTCATATTCCAACCTTTATTTCAAATGTTACTTATTTGGGACACTAATCATACAAAAATTGGAAGAGCACTATGCATATCAACCTTCGCCATGACTCTAGCATAGGATATTATCTCCTTACTAGCTATCATTCCACCCTTTGCTATAGGATTTCTAGCACAAATTATGATCTTACTAATTGAATAGGCATACATGTTTTGATGAACTAGAATTCTTTTAGGTTGAAGGTGAAATCCTCATGTTAATGTTTCACAACATTAAGTGTCCTGATATAGTCTAGTATTTTTTTTTGTACAATCTCTTGACAACCCTCCTTAGTTTGGAATTAAATGATAGTGTCATTGTTCATGAGATAAGACTCGTGGATTAACAATTTTTTTTCCATTGATATTGTACATAATACATAACTTGTGAATAAGTAGGCTTTGATCCAAGCGCGTAACCTACAATGGTATGCCGCCACTTCTTTACTTCATCTTTATTCTTTAATTTCATTAACATCAAGAGTATCCATAACCTTCCCATAAAATACATTTGGTGCTTCATAATGAAGCCTCACCATATATTGAGGATTTTGTTCATGGAATAGTTTATCCTTCCATGATACAATAGTGGTTTGTTGTGTAGAATCCCCTTGTTTATTAACTATAGACTGGTCTGGCCGCTCAATCACCCTTTTCCCTTTATTAATATTGGTTTATATTAATTTCACACTAGCCCCTTTAAGGCTTTAACCCTTGGCTTCATATTTTTTTACCTATGGTTCCTCAATCGCAACAAATTGCTCAATCTCTTTTATCACCGAATTCTCCTTCTTGATCACTTCTTATGCCTCTTTATGGGGAATTGCATGAGTATATGGTGAAGAAGATCAATAGGAGTTATGATTTACATGTTGTATAGTATTGTTAGGATGCATTTCATTATAATTTTTTCACAACATTATAGGTCATGGGGTGTGTTTCATCTTTAGGTTATCCACTCTATGAGATTTACATGATTGATATGTGTTGATGGGTCAAGTAAGTTCAATAACCCTATGAACTAATAGGCTATCATATATTTACCTAATGTTTTTCATTTAGTTGAAACTCACCCAACCACTCACAGAATGTCTTATAGGAATTTATCATAAAAGTGGGAGCTAAGGTCATAAAAATTAGTCACCACTCACACCTTGCTAGACTTATCAAGTATAACCAAATAATTTCTATTATATATAGCTATTATCTAGTTTATAGGAGGAATATCCATTTTTTTTCTTTTGACACTATATGTAGAGGGTTAATTAGGAGAGTAACAATTGGTGAAGCAATGATTGACACATGTCCACCCTTTTAAGAGATGAGAGAGAGAGAGAGAATATGAAGAGAAAAATTTCTACTCTAGGGAGCTGAGTTGAGTAAAGGAGAAGAATACAAAGATGGTTAGGCTAAATAGGGGTGTTGTCATGATAATCCTTGAACCTATTCCTTTCTTCCTTTTTACTAATTTTATCCAATGGTTTGGTATGTCAAACTTCATCATGGTCTGAGTTCATTTTGTGGGGAGGATCGTGATGATCCAAGTGTTGTAATTCAGTAAATGTTATGCCCCTTGTTTACATTTATTGGATGTTTCATTTCATTGAGCATATTAATATGTTGAATGTTAAATGTTGGCCACATTTGTCGCTAAGTTGAACTACATGGCAATTGAGAGAGTTAAATAGTGTTGAAGATGGCAAAATGGTGATAGGGATAGCACTGAGAGGTGGTGTGGTTTTGCCATCAATCGTATGAAATTTACTATAAGACATTATCTGGGCTCGGGTATTGGGATGGTGACAACCTAAGATTATGTTTCACCTTAAGTGAAACCCAATGGATCTAAGAGGGTTGGAATCCTCAAAACTTGGAAGGCTATTATCTATCATAGGTTGCATGCATTTTATGATTCATGATACCTACTCTCCACTATTCTTATCCCGACTTTCTTCTCATTAATTTGCGCTAGTGTTCCTCTTGCCACCAACATTCTAGTTAATTTTTAGTTGTTGAATGATATTTTATTTCCAAACACCTTATGCATGCTCTATAGTAGAGTTTGCTTATTCTTGCATATAGTATTATTTGATCCTAGTCTATGAGCACTTGCCTAAACCTCATGGAAATGAAATTTTACTCATCACTTTATTACTTTTTTAAATTGTGTATACCTAAGTATAAGTGTTGTGATTTCTTATTTTATGCACCCTATCAAGCATAATTGATCTAGTACACACCAAAGATATATCCCTATATGTTTAGTGTAATACCTCGCTTTCAGAAAACCCCAATAATTATAATCGATAATTATGTGTATTAGTTATAATAAGTATGATAGGGTGTTTGTACTTAAAATATTATTAATATGTGTAATATTATTACGAATGATTAGTTATAAAATTTAATTAGGTTAAAATATGCTAGATGGTGTGAATTAAAAATTAAACCTAGGTTTAGGTCATAATCGGTATTTATTTCTTCAAATAAACCTATTTCGAAAACTGGATAATTTTTTCTCAGATACTTTGCCCGATTTTGTACCTTAATAAATTATCCCTACCCTATTTTTTTACCTCACCCTACTCTCCCTTTACCCTGGCACACCATACCCCTACCCCATCAATCCCCAGCTCCCGCGATTGTGGGTTGGGGTTTGAAAATTTTACCCAATCCCAGCCCCCTCCTATTCCTCTCTATGTGTGTAAATATATATATACATATACCTCATTAATGCGCCGAAAAACTACCTCCTTATCCCCCAATTTTCTATCAAAAAATCACCCCAAATACCCCTCCTTACCATTGCCAAAACCACCCAAAAACACCCCAAAAAACTCACCTTCGGCAACCATTACCCCACCACATCCACCACCATCTGAAAATCCTTCCATTCCCTCACCCTTAGATGCAGAAAAACTCCCCAAAACACCACCCCTAGCTATAACAAAACCACCTGTTCCTACCCCCAAGTTGCAACAAAAACACCCCTCTAACCATCGGTAAAAACCACCAACACACACCCCCTAACCTTCATCAAAAACAACCAAATCACCCCCTTAGCTTTGGAAAAAATTGTCGAAGCCTACACCCCCTTCTAGTATCCCAAAACATTCCCTACCTCCCTCTTTTGACCCTCCTTGCCGTTGCCCATTCCTAGCAATGGTAAGTTCTGCCGTTGCTAGCTTTTTTGGCCGGCGACCATCCTTCAAAACTTGGTTTGGGTTTTTTACCATTCTTTTTCCTTTCCATTACCTTATACCTTCATTTATTATATCATTAATTATAATTATATTTTTTAATTATTATTAGCCGATATTCTAGAATTTTCGAAAGAAGTTGATTAGGATAAGCGTGCTTAGAGGCCGGAGCTTTTATTTGTAAGGATACTAGTCGATGTTTTGGGTTTTGTGTTAAATGATTGTATGATTATGTGTGTTATCATTTTATTGCTATTATATTATTAAAATGTATGTTGATGATGATATGATATATTAATATGAATTATATGGTAGAAGGGAAGTGAGAATATCAAAAGATGTGTTGATACGATGATCTTACACTATGGCGTATTTTTATGGATAAGTATAAATTGTGGGAGATTACCATGGGACTAATGAATTATCAAAAGTGAAAAATAATTATATTTAAGATTTTTGTTGATAAAAGGAGGATTTGGAAGGAAAAAAATGAATATTGAGGATATGAGATTTTCGTAAAATAAAGGCTATCAGTTATTTTCAAGGGCATTTTTTTTATCAATATGGGTTAATATGGAAATTTTAATTTTAGTAGTTTAATGTGTTAAATGGATTAAAACATTATAATAATATCATGTGAAGTGTTTGGGAGTGATTATGAAGGTTATAAGTTCTTCAGATGAGAAAATAGCCTAATTTGGGAATAGTAGCCTTAAAACAGTAATGTTATTATTACATATATAAAATGTTAGAGTTAGGCCACAAATTTCGAATATAATGTTAATATGGGTATTTTGAGGATTTATATTTGATTTGGTAATTATATGAGCCTTATGGGAAAAGTTATGCATTACTTGTGAAATTAGAGTTTTGGGAGCCTTATGAATAGTAACTTTTAAGATATGGCTATTATCATATGTGTAAAATGTTAGATTTATTCCATGAATTTTAGATATATTTTTGATATGGGTATTTTGATGATTTATATTTAATGTGGTAATTATATGAGCCTTATGGAATAATTTATGGCTTACCTATGAAATTAGAGTTTTGGGAACCTTATGAATAATAACTTTTGAGACAGGGCTATTATCGTATGTGTAGGGCTGTAAATGAGCCGAATCTAGCCGAACACTCCTAAGCTCGGATTCAGCTCGTTTATATTTTATAAAGCTCGAGTTCGGCTCGAGCTCGTTTAGAGTTCGATTAGGCATATTCGGATTCGGCTCGGTTGGTATTCGCGAACTATTCGGCTCGGCTCGTGTATATTAATCGAGCCTTTTGGGCTCGTTTACGGCTCATTTTAATACTCGTTTGAGGTTCGTTTGGGGCTCGAGTTTAGGGTTCGTTAAAAGCTCATTCGGGCTCATTAAAAGCTCGTTCGGGCTTGTTAATAGTTCGTTCGAGCTAGTTAAAAGCTCGTTTACGCCTTATTAAGGATCGTTCACAACTAGTATAATTACCCTTAATAAATCAATATTTGACTAAATTCAGGCATAATTTATCTTAATTATAACCTGAGCTAGTATTAACTTGTTTCAAAACAAAATTGCCATGCACCTATTGCACACAAATTTAGGTGCAAAATTTCTCCCTTGTTTCAAAACAAATTTGCCATGCACCTATTGCATACAAATTTAGGTGCAGAATTTCTCCCCAAAGCTTGTTTTATATTATAATAAATCCATAAAAAATAGATACAAGTAGAGATGTAGATACATCATATATCAATAGATTCAATACACAAACAAAATGGCTTCAAAGCTCCATAATAATCATCACAGCCACATCCATTGCCATTGACCATTGAGTAATATGATTAAAATAACCTGCATCAAATTAAAAGTATAAAAATAATATTAGCATAGCTTGAAAGTTATGATATAATAAAAATTACTATGATAAATATAACAATAATAATAAACTAGTATAGCTTGGAGCAGCTTCATCTATGATATCATGCATTCATTAAGTGTTTTTATTGGTTTGGCTGTCATGCAAACTAGTTTTAGTTTTCTCTGGTTTTAGTTTTCTCTGATTTGGCTGACATGCATTCAGTTGGGAGAAGCTTCATCTATGATATCATGAAAACTTCATCTATGGTTTGGCTGTCATGCTATCTGTAATACCCCGTATTAATTAACCCTTATTTTAGACATGCAAGACTTAAAACGTGATTAGTAGGCAAAGTGAACCATAAGATTATTATTATTGTTATTATTATTTTTATTTTATTTTTTTATCGATCGCCTTGTTTTCTCGAGTGGTTCCATAAATAATAAGTTATAAAAAAATAATAACCTGGGCTAAGTGCAAGAAAGGGGTAGAGGAAGTTATAAAAAAAATTGATGTCGTTAATAACACCGATCATAAGAGGTGAGTAATTAAAATAGAAGGGGATTGTAAGAATAATAACAATGCTAACAATAATGGTAAATAAAATATAATGGAGGAAGTGATAAGATAATGATGATGATAATAATAATATTGGTTATTATAAAATTAGTATCGTGACTTCCTTTTTGGAGGGGATTAAGTCAAGTTTAGGTGGTAATTTTTTTTCCTAATAACCTTCTTGTTAGCTACTCCCTTAGGAGTTTTTCTTCCTAATATTTTCCTAATCAATCCCCACCTTTTTCCCCCCTTCTTCCCACCTAAAGCTCAGCCTAACCACTCCCCAGCAGGTCACACGACCTGCAGCCCCCAAACCATGCACCCGTCACCTTCCTCCCTTCCCATGCATAAGTCTTTTCCACCCAGCCCTATCCCCCTCCTTTGCAGCCTTTCCTCTTCCCCAAACGCATCCCCCTCCTCCCTAAAACCTCACCCTCTCTCACGCCACCCAAGCCTGCAAATTTTGGCAGCCATCACTCAACCATCATCCCTCACATCACCCACCACCTACAGCCCTACCTTCGACACTCAACCTCCCACCTCCTAAACTTGCAGCCTCATCCTTCCCTTCTCAACCTGCACCCCTAACCCATTATTCCATCCACCTATCGCTTCTTTTCCCCTTTTCCCCATGCATGCAACCAGCCCCTTTCCCTCCTCAATGTTCGAAACTCTCCCCCCTAAAAACCAACATGCAGCACCTTTCCCCACTCACCCTTGTAGCAGCCCCTTTTCTCCCCATTTTTCTCCCCCTTTTATTTTTGTCCCAACCTGCATATATCACCCCTTTTCCCCCTCCCTTTAAGACCTCTAAGTTGCTCCTTGCAGCCCCTCTTCCCTTCCCTTAATTCTAGTAAGAAAACAAAGGTAAGTGCAGCCCCAAAACTCCCCTCTCCCCTCCACCAAATTTGGTTTCAAAATTCTTCCAGCTTTTACCTTGTGTTCTACCTTCTCCAAGTAGCCATTTTCCTTCCCCAAGTAAGCACTCTATCCTCGGGAGGTTCGGTGCTTAAATTCATGCACCGGCTACCCCATTTATTCTTCCTAATAATTTTCAAGTATTAGCCTATGTAGGTTGTATTTTGATTATTTAATTTTTTTTTGCATAAATACTAATGATTGTGGTTTGGGTGGTGAATGCACTCCTAGGTAACCTCGACCTCGCTTAGAGTATTTGTGGAGGAAGCTCAAGGTAAACCCAACTAACCCAAAGACGGTAGAATTTTTATGTGAAAATGATAAGCTAGTTGCTAGGATTAAATCATGATAGAATGTATATATCAAATTATCATATGTTTGTGGGAAATGGGAGCATGTTGTAGTCCTTTTCTACATGAATATCATTTTATGTAAATTAACATGTCTTATCATGCAATCTTTCACATGCCTAAATAATATACTAAAATTTAAAGAGTGTACGCTTATGACCATGAATATGGATTTATGCTAAGAAAATGAAATGAGTATGGATAGGGTACTAAGATATGTTACCAAGCTAAAATTTTGTATACTTAGGTAGTAATCTAAAAATTAAAAGTGTATGCTCATATATGGACTTATGCTAAAAGAGAAATGTGCATGTTTAGGATTTGAGCCCAACCGATAATGTCATGTTTCGAGTAAGACCCGTGAATAGATTAAATGTGTCCCTTGGATAATTTAGATAAATTTTGAATGTATATCATGTTAACTTAGAGTATAAATGTGCTTAAATGGTGGTTATTATGTGTGGTGTGTTCTAGGGATAGAAATGTAAATTTTATATATCATGATCGTATTTGAAAGTTATTCGTGGAAATTGCATGAATTTATGGGAAATTAGAAATGCATGCTAGGAGTGTATATGTGTATCATGCATGGTGAATGTTTAAGGGTATTTTGGTCATTAAGGCAAAAAGGTGTTCCAAAGTGGATAAATGGATTAATTAAATTAAGTGTTGGCCTTAAAATAAATGTTGGGAATAATTGGATAATCGGTTTGAACTTTGAATCGAATAATTAATCGGGCTATGGCATAATGCCTAACCCTAGGCCATGTTGGCTTGGAATGGTTGCGACCTTGTGGTCTTTGGATGTGATGTTGTTTGTTGATGGGTGACTAAGTTGAACGTTATGAATCTTGACTTTCTAAAAGGAAATAATAACCCGGAATTTCATAAGACAATAATTACTTAAAGAGAAAGACTCGAGTTGGAAAGGAATCTCGTGTCTCGGACTTGGCCGCCGAGTGCATAGTTTTGGGCCTTCGGGTCAAGGGCCTCACTTCTACTCTATAGGTATTCCATACACCCTATAGGGAGTACGCGTACTTAAGGTCTTGAGTTCTGAGGTTTAGTATGGGCGACTGTTATGTCGTGCGGCTTCCTTGGCGAGCTTTGCCCTGGAATCGAGTGATTTATTTTGGTACCACCCTCCTTGACGATCTTTGTCATGGATATGGGATTGTATTCCACTTGAGAATTTCTATGAATTTTATAACCAAATTAGACTCCCACTATAATACTTCTATAATAATCGGAATAGGAATGACTTGACCTTGGTGAGATTGCTTGGAATATCACTAACTCTTCTTCTTAGGCCATAATGTATGGTCGTTGGTTAGTTAAATTGATTATGAAATTATAATCATGCCTTAAATGCCTTTGATGGAGATTTTGATCTAGCTCGTACTGTTAAATGTGATGTGGTTGTGTGTTTCAAAATCGTGGCCTTGCATGTGAACATATATTCTCTTTGAATTCCGTACTTGCATGATGTTTGCTACGTGGGTATGCTACCTCTCCAGAGGCGTTGTGATTTACTCAGTACGAGTAAGTCGTACTGATACTATCACTTTTCAGAGGAGTACGTCCATGGCATGCGTTGGCTAAAAGACTACGAGGAGCGTCACCCCGGTGAATAGGTAGATTTAGGGAGCGAGTGGACCCCGCCCCCTTTTTCCCCTTCTCCTTGTAATTTGTTGGACCATAAGAGTGTGAGGCAGACCATATATGACTTTTGCGTACTCTGTTGTTATTTTCTAAATGGTTAGTTATTTAATTCGTAAACAATCATTTATCTTGGATAATATGTCTTTTTCAAAACTCTTGATTTCGTATTGCACTTCTCTTATTTTTGGATGGTTTGATTTGTTTTAAGCCTTAGCACTTGATGTAAGGATGGTGAGGAGACCAGACTTATGTTAAGTGTAGCGGTAACACCCACCGTTCTTTAATTTTCGCTTCCGCAAAGCATAATTTAAACGAAATTTTTAAGTCGTGATTTTGGGGTGTTACACTATCCATCTAGTTCACTACTGATTAATTCATTGTAACACATCAAACAACAAAGCAGGTAATAGATACAGAATACTTGATTATCAGCACTTCATCTATCATATCATGCATTCATTAATGTGTTGTGTATCTGCAGCAAGCCAAGCCAACCCACAGAAGGTAAAGCAGCAAGTTCAGAGAGAGAGGAAAATAATATCTCAGGACAGTTACTCTTTTTTGTGTCTGCATACTTAAGTGCTAGGATCCTAGAGGTGCAAGTGGACAGGAAAATAAATTTGGTTTAATTTACAAAAAATTTCTTCATTAATGAAACCTTAATATAAAATTAATTCTTCTTATACCCCTCATCCATTCCTCCAGCACCTATAACTACCTTCCAAAAACACTGTCTCCCTTCACCAGCCAAAACTAACTCATGACAAAAGCTACCGCAGGTCCACTGCCCAAATCATCGACTGGCAAATGCAAGTGCAACAACCAGCAAACACAATTCTTAAATGCCACCGATGCTAGCGTTGAGTGAGAACCCAATGGCAGATGAACTTGGAGGACAACGGAGTGAGGCTACCAAAATGTCATCAACGATAAGAACTCACATAAACTAGCGAAAACTAGAGGCCAATCTAGTAGAGAAAAGTTACTAAATCAAGGAGACCACAATATCAAACAAAAATCCAAAAATAATTTCAAATGAATAAAACCAAAGAGACAAAATAGATAGAAAAAAAAACAATCAGCCTAACGATAAAGGTTAAATAAATATAAACCAAATTTGTGGAAGTCGGATCCTAGATCCATCATCAAATATTCCATTGTCTAAGGCTTTGTTTAAGTCCATACAGAGATCTTCTCAAAAGACACACCCAATCCTCCTTGCCTTTCTCAACACATCTAGGGAGTTGATTCATTTATATCCTTTCATTCAATTCATTTATATCCAGGGAGTTGATTCATTTATATATTTTCTCAACAATCAACATACTTGTTATTTAAGTGTGTTTTACCATAGGTGCAAATATCTCTTTATAATCCACCTCATTTGTTGTATTTAAATCATAAGCTACTATATTAGCATAAGTAAATCTACTTACACATTTAATTTCCCTTCTCTGCCTGTCTCTTGCTAGTTGCTACTATGATAGACTCCCTTGAGTATCTAAATCATCTTCACCATCTAAATTAGGAACAAATGGGGAAGGAATTTCATCATTGTATTGTGTCTGATCTTTATCCTAATCCACCTCAAGATTGAATTTCTCATCCTTCAAACCATGCATCTTGTCATTCTTCAACAAATGGTCCTTATAAAATTCAGATTCTCTGAACTTAACATCCCTACTAACAGCCTTATAAAATTCAGATTCTTCAACAAATGGTCCTTCAAACCACTCAAGTAATTATTTTGGCCACACATTTTTCCCCTCAACTAGAATTTGGTTATTTTGTCCAACAATCTCTCTGCACATATTTATGACACCAAAGTATATTACGTAGAGTAAAGTGCAACATAATCACCAATAAGTATCAAATAGCCTTAGAGATACTTTACTCCCACACTTAGTAAATCAGTCTTGAGCTGCCATAAAAAAAATCATTAAATCTATCAAACTAGTGGTTCTTTATCAGTTAAGAGAAACAAAGGCAAGTTTAGCTTAGGAAAACAGTTTTCCATTTTGTAACTACAGTTTTCCATTACAAATTTAGGAAAATAGTTTTCCACATAAAACTAAGAAATTGTTTTCATTTGTACATATTATAAAAATTATTTTGTAAGTATGAAATTACTTTGTTTTAGATTGGGAATTAGAAAACTAAAATATAAATTTAAATATGTTATTTTGAAGATATTTTACAATGTAATCTATTATTTTTATCATATGATAATAACTAAACAACGTTGAGTGATTATACATTTTGAAGTATAGGCATACTAAGATTAATTTCTAGTAGCTAAGGAAAAATGCACCCAACCTAAATACAATATCTAAGATTCAATTAATAAAAGAAATATGCACTTTTTCAACATAAGCTTAAAATATAAAGATAGATTATAACTAGAAAATTTTGTTGGTAAAATGAGCTTAACATTTTTAAGTTAAATCTTTATTTGATAAGCTACCACCCCACACAAAGACAACAAGATGGCTACCCTATGCTCCACTATCTAAGCTTGTTTTTGTTTTCTAATATAAATATATCAGAATATATAAAATGAACATGTTTTTAGATTTTTTAGAAAACTAGAGTCTGTTTACAGAAAAACACATAAAAATAGAAAAGCTTTTGCAGATGGTTATTGATTGCAATTGGCTATTTGTGTATATCAGGAAAGTGAACTTACCGAACTACAGATAAAAATTGGAAAAATGTCATCAAAAAACTGTGTATAGGACCAAAAAGCCTTGAAAAACTAAGCCTAAGACACACTACAGAGTCAAGAGACATAGAAACTTATAAGAGGACAAGAAGTCCTATTCATAATAATAGCAATCATAAAATATACCAGACCAAGACCTTATACTATTTAGACACGGTTCATATTTCCTCTTAAAAAATTACACATGGAGATGTATACATGATATGTACTGCTGCACATCTCATCTCCACAGAACCCCTCCTTGAACCAAAATGTAAAAGAAAGGAATTCTTGCGTCCATTTCAGACTAGTAAATAGCTCTTTGATGATGGAAAGTTGCAGAACCCCATCAATTAATCACATTATTAACATGTCCAAACCAAGATATCTTTACGCAATGTAACCAAAAATAGTCATGAATGAAAGAAGGGTTATATTATTGATGGCAGTAAAAGAAAAAGATACATATGATAATGCCATTGAAACTGCAAGCACTGGAAACATGAACATCCATTTACCTTCTCAAACTTGTGTATTTCTGGGGAAGGTGCGATAGAAGAGTCTACAACAAGAGATACTTACTTAGCATAAACAAAGACAATAAATTACTATTTTTATGAAGAAAAGAGTGCATGTCTCTCTCTCTCTAAATAATAGAATAAAATAGCAAGCTCATAAAGACAAACATAATTTTGAATTCTCAATATTTTTCACTTCATTGTTTTGATACTTTGAACTCTTCACACACATATTATCTACATAATCAAATGTATTTGTTTGATTCTTTTCCATGTCATCAAATAACCCAAATTAGTAACTCAGAACGAATCTACATGACAGGGTGCCCAAATCTCCGTGTAACATCCAATGTTTTCCAGAATTAAACACACAGCAAAGGCTTTGCAGATTATTGACAATGATCCCTAGGTATGAAGTGAGCTAAGCCACCAAACTTCAAACCTACTACTTCATTTGACAATGATCCCTAGGTATGAAGTCAGCTAAGCTAAGCCACCAAACCACACAAAATCACACAAAACAGGGCTCTTTAAGATCAAATTAGTGAACCCTAACCATTATTTGATAGAAAACAAACATCCGTCTTCCTCTTAGGTTCAAATTTATGGTAAGCTTTCACAAACCCTAAACTATCAATTTTTTAACGAAAAATTGGGATTATCGCATCTAATTTAAGTGCATGAATTGGAAATTTGGAACTGAATCATGTATATGGAATTATTCAGGCAAGCCGCACAAATTATTCAGTCACAAAATCAAGTATAAACAACCGGAATACAAAAATAATTGAGGAGAAATATTACCTCACTGCAAAATTTAGTCCACACTGAATCTACAAGGTCTTGCAATTCTGTGACTTCAAATCGAACAGACTTGAGACCTAGAACACTTCAAAATCAAATTAAGTTCGCACACTCGTCAAAGGGTTTCGAAGGAAGAACACTTCCGATTCTTGCGATAATGAAGAAGGAGGAACACATGCCTGGGGGCAAAACTGAACGAGTGTGCGATTAGTGGTGATTGGTGATTGGCTGATTGCTGAGTGTGCGAACTGACGAAGGATGCCTTACTGTAACACCCCCAAAATTCACTACTGAAAAATTTTGTTAATTAAAAGGAAATTAGCAGAAGTGAATTAGTAAAGCGTGAACTTTGGGAGTATTACCGCCACACTTAGTACCAGACCGGTTCACTCATACCGTCCCAGTACCAAGTGCTAAGGCTAAGAAAATGAAATACAGTTTGAAAGAAGTTCCACATACACAAATCAGAGTAGCGCATCAAATCGTTACAAGAATAAAATCCACCAATGGTGGTTACAGTAATGACATAACATTAAAACCAGAAATTTTAAGAGAAAGAGAAAACCCTAACGATACCGGATAACTCCTTACTCTCTTTCCCGTAGCCCACTTGAGTAGCACCTGAAAAGACCTGCAAGGGCACTGCCCATTGAATAGGCAGGGGCCCCATAAAGGGAATCCCTTCAGTACTACGGTACTGAGTGACCCTTTAATACCACACTTAAAGACAAGCCTGCATACAGCACATAATGCCAGCTACACACATAAATAATGAGAGGTGCATACATAACAATAACACGTAACACAAGTTATAATTCACGATCGATATCTTTGAGCCTTAAGCCATGTCATAGTATAAAACCCATATATTTGGGCCTTAAGCCATTATTCCATCACCATTCAATCATTATCATATTTTATATCCATGTGAGTGCGAGGACCCCACTATTATAGCCGGTGGACCGGAAAGTATACACATAGGGCAGAACGCCTCTGACCACTATTATTGCCGGTGGACCGAAAGGTAAACACATAGGGCAGAACGCACCTGACCACTATTATTGACGGTGGACCGGAAGGTAAACACACAGGGCAGAACACACCTGACCACTATTATTTACCGGTGGATCGGTCTGGCCCCGACTCACATGGTGTTCCACTATAAGTGATTAGTATTTTTCCATAATCTTATTCACATACATAACTGATTTTATTGAGCTCGCGACCCCCACTATTATTGTCGGTGGACCGAAATACATATAAACTCATCATCCAGGGCACACCGCTCCTGGCCACTATTATAATCGGTGGATCAGGATATATAAAGAATCATCATCCAGAGCACAACGCTCCTGGCCACTATTATAACCGGTGGACCGGGATATATAAGAATTATCATCCAGGGCACAACGCTCCTGGCCACTATTATAACCGGTGGACCGGTACTCAATATCATAATCATCTGGGCCCGGCTCATTAATATTCCACTTTCAATAATAGTATCTTTCCTTTCTTTAATCAGCACATCAACCATATTTATTTGCCTCGAACGGGAGATCGATAAACCGGGACACAAAGGTACACCGGTCGTACTGGTGCATACCAGCTACTTAGTACCCTTCAACCACGAACCCAAGGACACAAAGGTACCTTGGTCGTACTGGTGCATAAAGCTAACTCAGTACCCTACCGACAAGGACACCTAATCCATAAGTATGCATACCCCCTAACTAGGTCTGTAGAGCTAGAAAGAGTAAGATATAGGGCCTGGCTGGGGTACAAAGGCTCACCAGCAAATACCAGAATAATCGTGGACTAAACCACGTCCTTAGGGTAACGACCCCTAAGGAGTCACCATTCCCAATCTCGAGGTCTTTCACTTTAAGTAATAGTGTCTTAATTAAGGTGATCACGAAAAGCACGATAATCCGATACTTATTCACTTTCGATCGTTATGATATCATTAATTATTTCTTATTCAGATGATCATCCAGGAATTCACAGAGAAATCATTAAGGCCATACTAATTATCAAACACTCTTACTTGGCTAATCAGCATTATTTAAATCATATTATAATGTTCCACAATCTCAAAGACATGTTAGGTACAAACTACTCATTTGCCCTTTACTTATATAATTGTTAAGTATCCATTCCTTACTCGCCAAATTACCATATTACCCTTTAGGTTACATAATTACCAAATTACCCCTTGCCCAATTTAGATCACCAAATTATCCCCTACACTTTTTAGATCACCCTTCACCCCTCATAATTACTACACTTATCATATTTCCCGTTTGGTTGGTTATATTACCAAATCGCCCTTCTCCTTTGTTATAATTACAAAACTGCCATCGAGTTGGATAAATTACTAAATTACCCTCCTTCATTATCATGATTACTATTTTGCCCCTTTAGTTGGTTAAATAATTATCACTTTATCCCATAATTGGCTAAATTACTAAATTGCCCCTTTAGTTGGATAAATTACCAAATTACCCTTCACCTTTATCATAATTACCATTTTACCCCTCTCAATTATTTTAATTGCCTTTTTCCCTTTTTCATTATTATAGATCCCAAATTACCCTTCTTCATAATTACAAATATTAATTTACCCTTCTTCACGATCATAATTATTAACTTACCCTTCTTCATATTTATAATTACTATATTATCCTTCTCCATTATTAAAATTACCATAATGCCCTTTAATTGATTAATTTACCAAATTACCCTTCTCTATTATCATAGTTGTCTAATTACCCCTTTTTAATCATACTTTAATTATTAATTTATCCCTTGTCGTTATCATTATTACCAAGTTACCCCTTACTACCGGGTTTACCATAATATCCTTTTATTTACAAAATTACTCTTCTACCCCTTACTTTCAAATTACCATAATATCCTTTTATTTATAAAAATTACCACCATACCCTTTTACTTGTAAAATTACCATAACACTCCTTTTTCTTTACAAATTACTATTTTACCCTTTTACATCCAAAGTTACCATTTTTATCCTTCCTTACAAAATTACCATTTTGCCCTTCCTATCCAAAATTACCATTTTACCCCTTACTTATAAATTACCATTTCACCATTCACTTATACCATTACCATATTGCCATTTACTTATGAAATTACTATTTTGCCCCCCTTCCTCCAAAATTACCATATTAACCCTTTTACTTACAAATTTAACATAATGCCCTCATTCATCCAAAATTACTATTTTACCCCTACTTCCAAAATTACCATTCTTACCACTTACTTATAAAATTATCATTTGGCCATTTAATCATAAAATTATCATATTATTCTTTTATCTCAAAAATTACCGAAATACCCTTTTCACTTAAAAAATTTCCATTCAACCCCTCTATTCACCATTTTTATGAATTTACTAACACTACATAAAATAATGATATTAATACTTCATTTTTATCATCTAAGTCCACCAACTTGTCATTATTCAACATAATACTCATTAGCAACTACATACATTGATTCACATATCTCATAAGCATAATTACTAAAATACCCTTAGACAATAACATTATTCATGCATTAGCAACATGATACATCATAAACAAGTATTTAACATTTCCATCAATAATCAAACTCCTTCCTTAATTAACATACCTACATATGGCACAAAAGTTATCATGATTTTCCTTTTTATCAAACAATATAAGAAACCATATACATATCATGATAAGCACACCAAACATGCATAAAATCATACTAAACCCCTAATGTGCTAGCATACGTTTTTCCATGTATTTAAGGGAGGATTAACGGTTACCTTAATCCTGTAAAAAATCAAATCTTACCAAGCATAATTAGCAACTCAACACCTAAAAATAATATCCATCATATTTATGTTAGAAATAAGAATCCAAGCATAAAACTTTATAAATTTTAATTAACAAAACACTTAACATAAAATACCATTATACCTTCAAAATTAGCCAAGTAATTTTCAAAATAAAGGAGAGCTCACGTTGCATGAGCAGCGTGAGTTTCATGCAGAAAGGAGAGGGGGAAGGCTTGAAGAGGGGTGAGGTAGAAGAGGGGAGAGGTGGCTCGGTTTAGGGACTTTAGGCTAGAAAAGAAGGTACTTAGGGGAGGTTCTAAGGCAAGGGAATGGTGCAGAAGTAAATAGGGGGTGTAGGTGGAGGCTAAGGGTGGTTTCACGACGACATAGGGCGGCGGAGACGGTGACGGCAAGGCGGCAAAGTTGGCTGCCGAGAAGGGTCGAGGTGGAGGAGTTGTGAAGGAAGGAAAAGGAGAGGGAAAAATGGAGGGGTTCAAGGGATGTTTTCGGCCAACTGATGCATGGCGGTTGTAGAGGGGGTTGCAGCGTGTCGAACGGTGGGTTGGGTGGCGGCAGAGGTGGCCGGACGGCGGAGGAAATGGCGGTTGCAGGTGGCTCGGTGGTAAGGGGGAAAATGGGGAGAAAAAGAAAAGGGGTGGAGAAGGGAGGAAGTGTAGGGCTCGAGGGGCGACGTGGTGGTGCAGGGTGGTAGTAGGTGGTGGCAGGAGGCGGCGCAGGGGTTGGGATTGGTGGTTCGAGCGGCGGCGGGTGGCGGTGATAAAAAACCGGGGGAGAAAATGGGGAAGGAGGAAGAAGAGAGGAGGGAGCTCGGGAAAGGGAGTAGGGCTCGAAAAAAATGGGGAAATGAAGGCTTGGGAGATGAAGAAAAAGAAGAGGGAGAAGAGAGGGGGCAGGGTTGGCCGGCGATCGGTGCTGCAGGTTGCAGGGTTGGTCGGGTGGCGGGGGAAAGGAGGGGAAGAAGAAGGAAAGGGGGAGAGCGTGCGGGGCTGTGGTCCAGGGCCGGTTTGGCTCGAAAAGGGAAGGAAAATGACGAGGGAATAGAGAGAGGGAGAGGGAGGTAGGTGGTGATGGCAGGCGGCCGTAGTTGCAGGGCTGGTATGGCGACGGGAGCAAGTCAGGCGTGGGAGAAGAAGAAGGGAAGAGAGGTGTTGGCGGGCGCCTGGACCGGCGTAGGAAAAGAAAGAAAAAAAAAGATGAGCCGGCCGGTCCAGGGGGAAAAGAAGGAGGGGCGGGCTGGACGTGCGTCAGGCACGGGCGAGGGAAAGGAGGCAGAAGCGGGCCGAAGGCCCAGTCGCATGAGGAGGAAGGAAGCAGGCAGGTGCGGGCGGCCCAAGGAGGAGAAAAAGGGAAAGAGAAGAAAGAAGAAAAGGAGAAAAAGGAGAGGAAAAGAAAAGGAAAAATGAGAAAATAGTGGAAATACATTAGATTAATTTATAAAATCATAAAAGCGTAATATTCTTGAAAAATTATTTAATTTAATAATTTAATTTATTATAGTCTAATATATTAGTTTAAAAAGGATAAAGTTGGTAAAATATTAGTTTGGGAATTTATTTAAATAAAAATAATATGATAATTAGCAAAATATTTATATTTAATTTATTAAATAATCTTATCCAAATTTATATACTCTAAAATCCATAAAATAATTAAAATAAATAATTTTACAAGCAAATTTTATTTCAAATAAAGTCATTTATTAAAATATAGGTTTTCGAAATTTTTGGGGGGATTACACCTACGTATGTGTAAGATGTGGGAGTTAGAACTTTAAATTTGGTTATGTTAATTATAATATTATTTGAGGAACAAATACTAAATTTGGTGGATAAATGATCAATACGGGGGAAGTTATGCTTAAATTATGAATTTAGGGTTTTCGGGGAAAATAAGCAGGTTAATCTTTGAGAACGGTCTTGTTATCTGTATGTTGATGTCCTTGCATTCCTTAATCATGTTTTGTACTCATAAACCAATCATGAATAAGGCACTAAGCATTTAAAGTGAAAGATCATGACTTAGAACCGGTTATATATGTTCGTTCTATCGAACGAGAATATTAGCTGGGTGTGTTTTGCCCTAAGATTGTATATTATTAACCGTTCGACCAGTAATAATAGTGGCTAAGATCATTTTGCCCTGGGGTGGGATAACCTTTCACCGATTTAGAATAGTGGAGTCCCTGAACTCAATTTAAAATAAATCTTGAGAATGATCATGATTATTGATAAGACACCAATCACGTAAAGTGGAATACTACGTAAGTCAGGACCGATTGTATATGTTCGCTCCATCGGATGAGAACTGAAATGCCCCAAAAATTTTAATTTTAAACATTATAGTTAAATAAGGTTTTATTAGAAAAATTATTAAATAAATTATTTTTATTAAAATAAAAGGGAATTAGTTAGGGCAAATCAAGAAGAAATTTATTAAGTATTTTAATTAGGAGAAATTTGGGTATTTTAGCTAATTAAAGATTTTATTTTGAAAATTAATTAAATAAATTATTTTATTTAAAATAAGAATGATAAAATAGTTCCAAATTAATATGAATTTTATAAATAATTTAATTGAAGAAAATTAGGGTGTTTTTCTAATTAAAATGGAATTTATGAAAAACCTTTTAAAAATTCTAAATTAGCCTAAAAAGGGATTTAAATATTATTATTTTTAAATATCCCAAAATATCCTAATTAATTTAATTAACCGAACCCTCCTATTTTTATTTTCCCTTTTTCCCTTTTCCCTTTTTCTTTCTTTTCTTCCTTTTTCTTTCTTTTTTTTCTCTTCTTTTTCCCTATTTGGGCCTGCCCGCAAGAGGGCCCGTTTCCTATCTTCTTTTCCTCCTTTCCTTTTTCTTCTTCGGTGACCTGGGCCAACCCGCAGCCTAGTCCCCCCTCCCTCCTTCCTTGCTGTAACACCCCCAAAATTCACTACTGGAAAATTCCGTTTTAAAGGAAAGAATTAACAGAAGCGAAATAAGAAAACCATGAATTATGGGGAATGTTACCGCCACACTTAGTACCAGACCGTTTCACTCCTACCGTTCCAGTACCGAGTGCTAAGGCTAAAACGGATTACCATCATACAAAAGCTAATACTTAAAATGAGGATTCATAAAGAAGTTAAATAGTCCACAATATAAAATTCAGAGTACGCATAAAAAGGTTTACAAGCCAAAGGGGTACATAGACAAGGTTCTCAAGGAACAAAAGTATCGTATGACAAAACACAACTAAAATAAAACAATACAGGGTAAAACAAAACGAAAAGGAGAGTTCGAACATGTTGCTCTCGGTCCCCAGGCTAAGTCTAGGCTCCACTCTCAGCCCCGCCCAATGCCTCGTAAGAGTCGTAGGCATCGAAAATATCGTCTCCTACCTGCACAAACTCAGGTGGGTCCTCTACTCGTGGGAATGAGCAGCACCCATGAAATGGGTGGTCAGTACGCTACGTACTGAGTAAGGTAACAGATGTGCTAAGGCCAGCATACAAAACACACAACCCAGTACACATAGCATAATCACGTGAGCAACATGTAGTAAAAATAGATAATAAAGGCTAGTTACAGTCCGGATAGTCTTATTCTTTGGATCTCTGGTAAATATAGAGTCGATTCACAGCATAGTCTTTATCAATTCATATGAGTGCGGGAACCCCACTATTATAGCCAGTGGACCGGTCATGCAGGGCAAAACGCGCCTGGCCACTATTATAGCCGGTGGACCGGTCATGTAGGGCAAAACACTCCTGGCCACTATTATTCGCCGGTGGACTGGTCTGGCCCCGACTCACATGATGTTTCACTGTAATTACTTCGTGTCTTTCCCATGTCTTATTATTAATACGTTCGGTTTGTTGAGCACGGAATCCCCCACTATTATAGCCGGTGGACCAGTCATGTAGGGCACCCCGGCCCTAGCCACTATTATAGCCGGTGGACCGGTCATGTAGGGCACCCCGACCCTAGCCACTATTATTCACCGGTGGACCGGTCTGGGTCCGGCTCAACATCTTCCTCTTTAAGTGATTAGTGTCTTAACATATCTTATTTGAAATTATTTTACCCTTGACATGCATTGCTAACTTAATCCACACTTATCCTCCCAGGAGAGCCCGTCCCATATCTTGGGACTCTTGCGCCCCTTATCACACCTTGATATCCATTCCTCTTTACGTTTACACATAATGAAAACCAACTCCTAAGAGCGTGGGCTAAGGCCCAGCACCTCGTGACATCCACTCCACATGCTATCTCCCTCTAGGGTTTTCCCTTGGAAACCCTAATTGGACCTATGTGGCCCAACTTCCTCTCACTTACACTACCATTACTCCATTTATCGTCCCACACCTCATCTCATTTAGATACAATCCCAAATCATATCGCTTTACCCCTCGATTCCACATGTGACTGAAAAACCCTAGTTGGCCACTTCAACCCTAGCACATTTCTTCTCCCACATGTAACCCCTCTCTTTTTCACCCAATACCTCTTCTCTCCCATGACACCCATAATCACCACTTATACGACAATTCCCACTCTTAACCCATACTCCACTCTCCCTTAATCATTTTTTTTACTTCCACATTTCCCAGATTACTACTTTCTCCCAAAACCCTAATCGGGTCCCTTATACACCCTTACAGCAACCTACGTATTATTTTTCATCCCAAGTCTCCAAACACTCCACAACTCTCCCTTTAGCCTATTTACCTTAATACAACTTTTCTCACGTAACGATCATCCCCATGCAAGCTTTATCCAACCCATGCAAACTCTCGAAGTTCCCATGCAAACCCTAGAAGCCCCATGCATGGTTCTCATCTCTTATTCCTTTGGGTCAACCTCATACCCCCTTTAGCAACTCACTTCCCATTTATTTCTTTTCACTACCCCAAAAAGTAGTTTTAATAACGGTTATTTTACAGTTTTAATAACGGTTTTCAACCGTTATTAAAATGCTCGTTATTAAATCTTTAATAACGGTTCATAACCGTTATCAAAAATATAAAAAACCTGCCAATATGAGCATAAAATGCATGTTTAATAACGGTTTTAAAGAAAAACCGTTGTTAAACAAGAGGGTTTTAATATCGGTTCTGATGAAAACCGTTATTAAAAGATAAGTTTTAATAACGGTTCAAGTATCAAACCGTTATTAAAAACTGGAGTTTTAATAACGGTTTTCATCAGAACCGTTTTAATAACGGTTTTCATCAGAACCGTTATTAAAACGAGGTTTTAATAACGGTTTTCGTAAGAACCGTTATTAAAACTCTAGTTTTTTTTTTAGTTTTTGCAGTTTTGTTCCTGCCCATATACACAGTTGTATGTTCAAATAATTACCAAATCTGCATTGTAAAACATCATCAATTGATAACAAATCTGCAGTCACACCATAATTTCAATCAATCCCGGCCTTGTTAATACACCTAACATATATACTCAAGAATCAAAATTAGTAGGCATACCACAACTTGGTAGCTCTACACGCCAAAGCAAAATGTTTATAAATCTAGCTTAGAAGACTTAAAGACATTGCTAGACAAAATACAAACCTGAACATGCATGTAGAATATATAGATCTCTACCTAATACCAAATGAATGAGTGCACATGCTTGGCTCATTGCTCTCTCACTTCATCAATTTCTTCAACATTGTATTGCTGGCCTTGTGCATAATCATCGGTGAAAAACTACAAATCCCAAGTTTTGATTAATATACAGTTAGCACTTACGTCAAGTATCAAACATATATGTCATGATTCATTAATGGAAAAATATCGAAAAGAAAACATACATGGCTTGGATCTATGTTGACCGATCTATTTTGGACTATCAGATCCATTGCTCTACATACATAGTATCCACAATCTTTGTCATTTTGCTGTTGTGGACACTGTCATATAAATTCAGTTAGCTCTCTAACTATTAGATATTAATTTTAATTAAAATAAAATACGAAATAGTTGCCTTCCTACTTACTATGACAGGCTCGTATTGAACATTCTTTGGGTCTGGGACACCATTCCCGCCTCTCCTTTGATACGCTGTCTGTAGTGCCCTAATAAATAGAGTTGGATACACAATATTGTAAGTACGCATATATACCTCAAATAATGAAAGCTAGCTAAGCGAATATATGTATAAATAAGCTAATGAAGTAAGAAGTGAAAAGTATACCAACATGTCGATAAATTCCTTCCCATAACGACGAGCGACTTCAAAAGGCACGTCATAGGTTCGAAGGGAATCAAACACATAGACTTTATTAAGATCAGGTCGAACGGCGTACAAAACCCAATGTTCAGTTGCGAGGTGAGGAATGAGATAGAGCTTGTTGTGTCCCTCAATCAAAATGCGATCCGCTAAATAGTTTATGTGCCTACCCTCTCTTATTGTACTACCGTCAGCTATGTAGTATGGGCACACAAACACAATAGAGGATAGCATTCCCTCCATCGTAGCTCGAGTAGCTACCAACCTATGGATAACAAAAACAATGCATATTTGTTAATAAATAATAACTCATATAAGAGGTCATAAAAATTTCAATTGTATAAGTTAAGAGTACTAAAATCTCAAAATGAAATAATACTTACGTGACATAGACGGCGAAACTTATGGTTGAAATCCATTCTTGATTATAAATGTCGCTTATGTCAGCCATCGATACCATGTAAGTAGCATCGTCCCTCCCAACATACTCAGGACGACAATCAATGAAAATACAATTGTCCTTGAGGTAGTTTTGGGCATAAAAATATAATATAGCTAATGTTGGTGGAGGTTGGCTTTGCTGATCTGAAGAAGGAATCTTTTGTGGGGCAACTGATTTTTCAGATTTAGCTCTCTTTCCTTTAGCGGCGCCCTGTTTTGTGTTGCTCGTTCTGCTAGTACCTCTCTTGGTTTTACTAGCAGAAGCAGTCTTCTTTTTTTATTCCTTTTTTGATTCCTTAATTGATAATATTAAACAAATTCATATAAATATATATATATATATATATATATGAAAAAGGTATATATAGTGTAACTACTAAACAAGGTCTAATGAAGATGTCAAATTAAATGTCAATACCTCTTCAGTAGTGAGACGTATTTGATCCGCAGGCCAAGCCACGAAGCTTCCATGAGCTTCTAGTACTGTGGTTGCCTCATCGCCCTCTTTATAACAAGGCAAGTGTGCACTGCCAATGATTGGAGTGTCAATACTCACCGGCCTTGTATTTAGGGCTAAATTGTACCCGTGGATTATCTGCGTTTCAATACTGTGACTGATGCGGACCCTTCCTTTCGCCAAAATTGTTGAAAGGTCATTCGCTAATAAGTCACATTTATGCAAACCCTAAACAAAAATATTACACATTATTAATAATTTATAACACTGAATACATTTAATAACAATTCATAGTTTGTAATGCTTACCTCGGGAAGAGTAGAAAGAAATGCATCAGCTTCACAACTATCTCTGACGCTATTTACATTAGGTATGTGAAGCTGATTATGGTCTACTGAATCGGATGGCTTATACCCTTGAGATTTAATAAATGACAGCTCTTGCTCCATTTTTGCCATCCGTTCAAATGCCACGTTCAATTTTTGGGTGAGGATGACGACTTGCTCATTAGTGCTACGAGAACCACGATATTGACCACATATGCTCGTTCTCGTAACACCCAATCCAATGCCCCTGTGTCTTCCAGGGTGTTCTACAATTCCTGTAGCCTGGGCCACAATGCTATATTGGTCCACCTCTTCACCTTCTGACGTTTCAAGTTCCTCCTGTAAATTTAACTTATAGGAATAAGCATAATATAATAGTTTTCTAAAAGAAAAGTAAGTAGGGTTCTAGATATCTACAAACTTACAATTTTTTTGGCTGCAACATCAACATATTCATTAATATATCCATCTCTTGTTGCTCTACCCTTCTTCCATAATGTACCAATATTGATGGACGAGGTACATGGGTCCAAGTCTTGGGCTAGAAGCTAAAAATCAAAAAATATTCTTAATTAAGAATATTATTATAAAATTCAACATTTACATGTAAATAGATAATCACAAAATGCATACCAACTCCTCTTCAAGGCCCGCATAGCCTTTGCGAGCCATATTATGCCGGTATTTATTTTTCTTGGCAATCTCTTTATTTTGGGTACTTTTTTCCTATGTGACAAGCCAAAAAATAATGACATGGTTATTTCAATATTAAGCATAATACTGGGATTGATACAAAAAGTTTAATTGTTATCTAACAAGTACCTTAAAATCCACCGTAAGACGATAAGCAATGAATTGGTTCCAACTTTCTTGATCGATGAAACCGTATCGTTTGGGTGGGTTCTGTCGTACAGAACCATCCTTCTTTCTATACATTTTTCTACAAGCTAAATATGACCTAAAGGTTCTTAGACGCTCTCCACAATGTCTAAGAAGCCATTTCTTCCTACTCTCTGGGACATTGAACACTCTCTGCAAAATAAGACATGTAGATGTATACCGATGTTAATGTAATAAAATTAATAACATTTGACATACAAAAATGATTACATAAAATAGCATATTTACCGTGATTTGCTGCCAAATATGCTCCTTATGACCCTGTGGAACCTGCTTCCAATTATTATAGGAGATAGGAACACGGTTACGGGTCACAAGTGAAATGTAGGTCAAGAACATATCTGCGTAAGGGCCGATGGGTAAGTATTCCATCCCAACTCGACTACTTCTCCTCTATTCCTCATGTCTATGATAATTCTCATAATCGTAGGTCCTCTCTTCCCTTCTTCATCACTGCTATCCCTATCAATGTTTTTGTTGGCCATATCTCTACAAAAAATAAATAAATAAATTATGTTAGAATGTTATGTATTGAGCATAATAATGTACTATTATATTATCGATACGAATCATGCTTAGAAAGAATTAATCTCAAATGCATGTATCATGCTATTCTATATATATATACGAATCATGCTAACACGTTTCCAAAAAGATATTAATACTAACCCTAACCCTAACCCTAATTAACCATAATTAACCATAATAAACGATAAACCCTAACCCTAACCCTAGCTAATTAACCATAATTTATTATAATAAAACCTAACCCTAAACCACAAAAAAAAACCTAATCCCTAAACCTAGCTAAATGTAATTAAAGCATAATATATAAATCATATTATTAATTATTATTATTATTATATATTATTATTATCATACACAATTATTTCTCTCTATTTAATTATTCACTTTTATATATTCCTTATTCTCTATATCTATTTAATCCTCATCAAACAGCAATCATTAACATATGCATATGTAAAATATATTTGCATTTCATTATATGACATTTCCTATATCTTATTGCTAGTCTCCTATACTCATTAATGAAAATGTGTGTGTGTGTGTATATATATATATATAGTTTTTATGAGTGAAAATGTATATAATTCTACACTCACATTCATATTATATATATATATATATATATATATGTAAAGTTCTCGGCCAATACATGCATTTGTTAATATATAACAATAACGCAACAAATTCAACAACAAACAGCAAAATTTTCAGCCAATACATACAACAACGTACACATTTTCGAACGACAAACCACAATCTTTCAATAACAAACAAACGAAACCCTGTAGCAACATGCATGCATTTATATATATATACATATATAAGTAGATAAAAAGTTACGAGAGGAAGAACAAACACATACATAAAGTGAGCTAGCTACAAACACGACGGTGATCGAGAATGTTGAGAGAGGCAAGGGCTTCAAACACGTCGACAGAGGATGAAGGTGCAAGTGCTAGCTAGCTTCGAAACAATGACAGCACGCACATGCAGAGCCGGTAATGGCAGAGGCATGGTGGAGAGTTGGCGGTGAGAGGGTTTCCTTTACTTGAGAGGAGCCGGTATGGTGGTGCGAGGGT
This sequence comes from Tamarix chinensis, assembly GCA_030549775.1. Lineage (NCBI taxonomy): Eukaryota > Viridiplantae > Streptophyta > Magnoliopsida > Caryophyllales > Tamaricaceae > Tamarix > Tamarix chinensis. The sequence goes on along the minus strand of CM060180.1, from coordinate 64,396,192 downwards.
TTGCAAGGAGAAGGAGAGCAAGAGAACGAAGGTGCAGAGAGTCTGAAAATTTTGGCACGAAACAGAACTGAACGAAATATAAGTTTGATTTTGGAGTTTTAATAACGGTTCCTAAGAGAACCGTTATTAAACAGAGGATTTAATAACGGTTTCTAATAGAACCGTTATTAAAACATCTTTTAATAACAGTTCTTCCCGGAACCGTTCTTAAAAGCTTCTGACTTTTGACAACGGTTCTAATATGAACCGTTATTAAATCCTCTTTTAATAACGGTTTACCTGAAACCGTTATTAAAACATCCATGCAAATTTTAACGTTGCCCTTTTAATAACGGTTTTTAGCTAGAACCGTTATCAAAACTCTCCCGCCCATTAATTTTCACGCGTTTGACAACGGTTGTCGAACTACCGTTATTAATGTCCCATTATTATTTCCCGTTTTCCTAGTAGTGTTTATCTTTTCATCTCCATGTCATAATAATAATTACCCTAACATGCATGTCCTAGAGGGTTAATTCATGCCACAGCACATCATAATCACCACGTATGGATATCACATTCATGTCATGAGAAAACACATACCACGTACCTTAACTCCAAGCTGCGCTATGCATAAAACACGTTAAGGATAATCATGTGATACACAACAGGACATGATATATATACAAGGCACCCAAGGCATACAAGTCACATAACACGTAAGAACCTTGGCCACATCCTTACCTAATACGACACCGGTCTTGGAGCACGTTCCTACGCCTCCTCCGGGTTTTGACTTGATTCGCCTATAAGAGGGAAAGACTATGGATTAACTTCCCCCTAACCAAATTGACTAGTCTTCCTACCTCACCCTTATCACAACTTACTATTAGGATTAAAAATAATAATGTTACTAATGGTGACAAGGAACTAAAATAATAATAATAATAATGATAATAGTAATACTAGTAATAATAACAATAATGATGTTAAAATAATAATACTAAAGTTATAGGTCATTAATAATAGTAATAATAACAGTTATAAATATTCAAGGTTAGGTTAAATAATAATATTAATAATAATAATTATAACATTAAGAGTAATACTAATAATACTACTAAAAATAGCTAGCATTTGTATAACAAGGGTTTAGGGGTTGGGGAGTTTAGAGGACCACCTAGGGGTGCTGGTGGCACAGGCGGCGGCGCACAGTGCACGACGGCGGCGGCGGTGATGGGGGAGAAGAGAGGTGGAGAAGTGGTGGAGGGAGGAGAAGGGAAGAGTAGAGGGTGGCAGGGGAAAAAGAAGCTATGGGGAGGTAGAGGAAGCTCCCCTGGTGGTTTTAAAAGGCAGAGGGGGTGCTGGAAGTGGCGGCACCGGCGGTGGGCGGTGGTGAGAAGGGCGGCGGGGCTCAAAGCAAGGCTAATCGGGAAGGGCTCTTTTCACGGCCGGGGTGGCTCGTGCAGAGCAAACCGAGGGGTGTGGGAGGCCTAGGTTGGTGGAGGGTGATGCAAGGGAGAATTTCGTGGGTGGATCGGGCGGCGGCGACGGGGTGGCTGTCTGAAACGGGGATGGCGCAAGGATGATTTTCTGGGCTGGGGTTTCGAAAGAGCCCGATGTTGGGCTCGTGGGGTATTTATAAGCTCGACATGGGGGAGGATCGAGAGAAGGGGCAGAGAAAGGTGCGAGCAGGCGGAAAGTTTGGCACGCCGGCCGTCGGTGGCAGGCCACGCGGGTCTGCCATGGCAGACCTATGGCTCGGTCGGGAAAAAGGAAGGGGGCGGTGGCAGACCTGTGTGAGGTGTGGGGATGGTCGGTCGGTCGAGGAGGGACAGACGGGCGGTGCAGAAGAGAGGGGGAAGGTGTGCAAGCGGCGCAGAGGAGTTGTCGGCGCCGAGGAGTTGTCGGCGCCGAAGAGTTGTCGGCGCAGGAGGGCGGTGATTTGCAGCGGGGCGCGGGGAAGAAGAAGAGGGAAAGGGGCTAGACCGGTCGGTCCAGGCGAGAAAAGAAAAAGAACCGGCCGGGCGGTTCGGGCGAAGGAGAGGTAGGGCAGGCCTGCGTGCGAGACAGGGGGAAGGGGAGAGAACGGACCTGGGCCGATGGGCTGGCCCAGTCGGGGGAAATGGGGGAGAGAAGGGAGAAAGGAGAGGGGGAGGGAAAAAAGGAGAAAAAGGAAAATAAGGGAGAAAAAAAAGATTAAGGAAAATAATTAGGGAAGAAAATAATTAAAATGAATTATGGGGTGAGTCATAGTATTTTTGGTAGATAATAAAAATTTTAGTAATTTATCTCATTAGATTAGTTTAAGGAGGTAGCTTTTAGAAAAATAATTGTTTGAACCTTATTTAAATAAAAATGAGTATGGTAAAATAACAATTTATTTATTTTAATTTATTAAACACCCACATCTAATTTGGTATGCTTAAAACCCACAAAATAATTAAGTTAAATAAATTTAAAAGGCACAATCCTTAACGTAATTAAATTAAATAAGTTTAAGAGTTAAATTATCCCTAATAAAAGTAATTTAATAAATTATAGGCTTTTAAAATTTTCGGGGGATTACACTTGCCTTCGGCGCGGCCCAACCTGCGTGACCATCGCCCCTCCCCTTCTTTCTTTTTCCCTCCTGTCACGGCCCATTTTCTTCTTTTCGGCATAACCCACCATCAAAACGCTGCGTTTTGATCTTTTTTTTAGCCGTTGTCGCCCGGCCGGTCTCCCCTCTTTTCTTTTCTTTCTTTTTTTCTGGACCGCCGGTCCAGCCTTCCCCCCCTCCCCACCATCTTCTTCTTCCTCTTCTTCCCGCCTTTCGACCTGCACCACCTCCCGTCCTTGGGTTTTTGCCGCCGGTTATGCCCCTTTGACCAACCATTTTTCTCCATTTCTCTTCCCCCTGAGTCGGCGACCGCATAAACCAACCCACCTCCCTTCCTTCTCACGTGATCCCCTCTCTCTTTACTACGCACAACCCCCTGCCTCGATTTGAATTTCGCCAGCGTTGTTGCCGTCAGTGACCCTAACCCTAACTGCATTATCCCCTCACCGACCCACATAACCCTAACCTCTCATCTAAGATCTATAAATACCCCTCATTAGCGCGATCTCGGGACTTTTTCCCGCAACCCAGAATTTCCCAACCTTGCCACCGCCACCCCTTCAAATGCCATTTCCGCAGCCTCCGACCAATACCGCCGCTTGTTCTAGCCACCCGAGTACTCCTTGCACCGCCCTCTAACTATCTAAACCTCCCTCATCCCTCGATTCTTCCTGCACAAGCCACCCTGGCTGTGCAAAGTTTGCTTCCCAACCAGCCCTTCCTTCCACATCCACCACCCTTCTCACCACCCTTAGCCACCACTTTTGCCGCTGCTGCCGCTCCTTTCACCTTCCAAAATGTACTGCAGACCATCCCCTATCTCGCCCTACCTTTATTTTCCTCTTCCTCCCTCTCCTCCTCTCTTTTTCTTCTTCTTCCCCATTCGGCCACCACCTCTACCGCCGTGCGCCACCACCTTTGGCTATGCCACCACCTCCATTCTGTTCCTCTCCTTCTAGGCAACCATAATCACCCCAACTCCCACCTTCATTCTCCCTCTCCTTTTCCCATCCTTCAACTTTTCCCTTTTTCTTCTCTTTTTTCGGCCACCGCCATCGCCGCCATGTACCACTGCCGATGCCGCCTGTCACCACCAGCCTAAGGTTGAACCCTAGACCCTCTTACCCTATTTTTACAAGCCTTAATCTATTTTATTTTATTTATTTAAAATATATTATTATTATTGTTGTTATTGTTGTTGTTGTTACTGTTATTATTATTATTAATGATTTTATTATTATTTCTATTGAGGGCCGAAGCCCTATTATATTTTTTATTTCGATTTTATTATTATTATTGTTACTGTTGCTATTATCTTTATTATTAATATTAATATGTTGTTGTTGTTGTTGTTGTTATTATTATTATTATTATTATTACTATTTCGAAATTATTATTATTTTTCATTATCATTATTACAACTATTTTACTATTAGTGTTGCTATTATTATTATTAGTGTTATTCGATTATTATTGTTGTTGTTGTTGTTGTTATTGTTATTAGTAGTAGTATTATTATCCTTATTATTATTATTATTATTATTATTATTATTATTATTATTATTATTATCATTGATAATATTATTATTCTTATAGGGTTGAAATCCTATTGTGCCTATTTTGAATTGTAGTAGTGGTATTATAAATATCAAGTCTTATTATTATTAATATTATCATTATTTTTATCATTAGCATTTATTATTATTATTAGTGTTGTTGTTGTTGTTGTTGTTGTTATTATTCAATGTACGATTGAAACCCAACTTATTTTTTATCTTCGATTATTATCATTACTATTATTACCATTATGATTATTATCATTTTTGCAATATTATTATGGTTTTTATCATCATCATACTAAATTTTGTTAATTATTTTACAAATTTTATTATTAGTATTATTTTGGTAAAGGGGCCGAAGCCTTATTTTACTATGTTTTTGAGTAATCCCCTTTTTATTATTATTATTATTATTATTATTATTATTATTATTATTATTATTATTATTATTATTATTATTGTTAATATTAACATTGATACTATTTTTAGTATCTTTACTATTATTATTTTGGTATTATTGTTGTTATTATTATTATTAGGGTAATGTGTTCAACCTTATATTATCAACTTTTATAATATTACTATTATTTCTTATATCTTTAGCAAGTTAGTAATTAGTTAATGTCATTTTTATTAATATGTTATTATTTTATCAAAAACCTATTCTTAGAATAAATTAATAAGTAATGATATTTTTGGTAGGAGGAAATCTAATTTTAGTTATTCCTTCATATAGGTAAGACCAATCAAAACCCTAAGAAGTCGTAGGAGCATGCTCCAAAACCGGTGTCATTTTAGGTAAGGGTGTTACTAAGGCCTTATGTGTGTGGATGTGCATCATATGCTTTTTATGTGTTGTATCTTATTCTTAATATTATAATTATTTCGTATGTGGTATGACGTGGGGTTGAAGTATGTTTATGTGTTTATTATATGGCATGTGTACTATATGTGCGTGATGTAATATTGTGGTATGTGATGATTAGTTTGTGACCCTTTAGTCATGCATGTGAGGATGTATAAAAGTGGTATTGTGTGGGACAAAGGTTGAAAATGGAAGATGAGAAAGAAGTTGACCGAGGGAAGTAAGTTGACCAAAAGGGAAACAAGTTGACCAAGAGATGTGAGTAGACATAAGTATTTTAATGACCCATGAATGGAAGAATAAAATGGAGATTTTAAATAAGATAAAAGAGTGGAAGTATCTATGGTTGTGTATGGGAGAGTCTAATTTATGGTTTTGTATGGGATAATCTAATTTATTGTTTTGTATGGGAGAATCTAATTCATGGTTTTGTATGGTTTTGGGTGAGAGAATTTAATTTATAGTGTTATATGGGAGAATATGATTTATGGTTTGTATGGGAGAGTCTAATTTTATGGTGTTGTATTGGAGAATCTAAACTAGGGTTTTGTATGGATGGACTTAAGGTTTTGCATGGTAGATTTTATGGTGTTGCATGGGAGGATCTAATCTAGGGTTTACATGGTTGATTCTAAGGTTTTTACGTGGGAGTTTTAGGGTTTACATGAAAAGGTTTGAGGGTTTGCATGGGGAGGTTAGTGTCTGCATGGGATTAAAGTTTACGTATGGAACTTTGATTTGGGATGTGAGGAAGGTAATGTAAGTGTTGTTTGGCGTGTTTGAATACTTTGGATGGAAAATAGTACGTAGGAAATTATAAGGGTATGGAGGAGACTGAGTTAGGGTTGGAGTGGCTAATTATAGTTTGCTGTGATTAACTAGGGTTTGGAGTGGTTAACTATGGTTAGTTGTGGATAACTAGGGTTTGGAGTGATTAATTATGGGTTGTTGTGGTTAACTAAGGTTTTGATATGGCTAACTAGGGTTCAGCGGTAACATGTGTGTAGTTGGTGAATAAAGTATGATGATGAATATGGAATCTATGGGTCATGATGTATGGAGTATTTAAATGATTTGGGTTGTGTGAGGTGGAGTAGGACGAGCCACTTAGGGCTAAATTAGGGTTTCAGGATAAAACTCTAAAGTGAGATGTGGAGTGGATTTGGAAGTGTAAAGTAGTGGGCCTTGACCCATATACTTAGGAGTTGGACTTCTACTGTGAGATAGGATACAGAGGAAAGGATGTTGGGGCAAGTTGGAAGGTACATGATTTTGATGATGTGGAAAGAGTTTGTTTGAGGATAAGTGTAAAGGGAGTGATTCATGCATGTCTAGGGTGAAAATTTCTAAATAAGATACTTAAAACATTAATCACGTAAAGTGGAAAAGTATTGAGCTGAGCTCAGACCAATCCACCGGCATAATAGTGCCCAGTTACTACGGTATCCTAGAGACCGATCCACTAGCATATAATAGTGGTAGGGTATGTTACCCTAGGCGACCGCTCCACCGGCTATAATAGTGGGGGATCCCGAGCTCAATAAACCAAACCTTATAGTTTGCTAAGACGTAAAAGACACTAATACTTACAGTGGAACACCGTACGAGAAGGGGTCAGACCGATCCACCGGCATAGAATAGTGGTAGGGTATGTTACCCTAGTCACCGATCCATCGGCTAAAATAGTGGACAGGCGCCAGAGTGCCCAAAAGACCAATCCACCGGCTAAAATAGTGGGGGTTCCTGTACTCGTGTGAACTTGATAAAGAACATGTTGTGAATCGAATTTCAATAAGAGATTAATTAAATAATTAATCTGGACTATTTGGGCCTTTATGTGTGGGCTCGATCATTTATAAGCTGTATGATATTCTGCATGACTTTATTTATTATATGTATGGGTTTGAATGTGTAAGTTGAATATTATCTTACATGATTTTATGTGCTTGTGTGTTGGCCTTAGTACTCGATTACCTTACTCAGTACGTCGAATACTGATCACCCTTTTCATGGGTGTTGCTCATTCCCACGAGTAGTAGGCTCTTTTGACTTTGTGCAGGTGGGTAAGACATCAGGGGGCTGAGTATTGAGCTTGTGGTTGGCTCAAAGTTCGAGAGTGTCGTGGCTGTATTCACTCTTTACGCGATTTAATTCCTTTTGTTATTTCTTTTGTATCTGATTGATCCCTTTTGATTTATTACCTTGTATTGAGTATTTTAAATAAATCTTTTATCGGTTGTAAGCTATTTCTCTTTTGAATATGAATAATAATTCTTTAAGTGTACTTTGATTTTGTTTTACAACCGTTAAATGCTTATTTGGAGTTTAGATTGTCTTGATTTATAATTGATTATTAATTTTCTTCTAACCTTAGCACTTGGTACTGGAACGGTTGGAGTGAATTGGTTTGGTACTAAGTGTGGCGGTAAATTCCCAGAATTCTCGGGTTTTAATTTAATTACTTCCGCTTTAAAAAAATTAGTGAATTTTGGGGTGTTACAAGAACATTATCCAGGAGCGTTCTGCCCCGAGAATGTATATTTTTAATCGTTCCACCGGTAAGAATAGTGACCGGATGATTTTATCAGGGTTTTATATTATTAACTGTTCCACCGGTAAGAATAGTGGCTAGGAGCGTTTTACCCTGGGGTGGGATAACTGTTCCACCGGTTGAGAATAGTGGGGTCCCTGAACTCAACATAAATAAAAGAATGAATCATGTTATATTCTAATAATGCGAATCCGAACTAGTAATTACCTTGTGTTGATTTTTATATCTTGCATGTATACTAATTTTCGCTGTGAATATATGTAATGATATGTTTTCTTGGTTTTGACTATATTGTTACCTTCCTCAATACGTAGCGTACTGATCATCCTTTTCATGGGTGTTGCTCATTCCCATGAGTAGATTTGCCCTGTTTTACAGGTGATTGATGATTATTAGCATGATGTGCTTGCCTTGGGTGAGCGCTAAATGAATTAGTAAAGGGTATGGTTATCCAGATGTCTCTATCTCTCTTTAGACTTGTAGTCCTCTATTTTTACTATTTATTTCCTTCTCTCTATTTTATACCCTGTATCGCGGTGGAAACAAGTGCTTCCTACACTTGATTCCTAAGTACGGGGTTACTTTTATCTTGCACCCAACATAGACTGGGCATAGGTAGTGTCTCTTCTATGTTTGATGCGACGTGATGCCCCTACATTTTGTATTTTGGCTTTTGCTATCAGCTCTTTGAAAGGAAATTTTTAAGTTCTGAAATTTGGGGGTGTTACATTCAGTCTACCCTTTTCAAAGACTTTACTAGTCTTGACTAGTGTTTGCACCATCTTATGATGAGCCATAGACGAGAGGCAAAGGTTTCTCTACATCACCTTTTAAATTTTTTAAGGGTAGTTTTCTTCTACATTAAGAGCAATTTTTGGCAGGTAACATAAAACCACAAATATCTAACAAAATGCCATAGTGATCTTTTTTTTTCTTGCATTCAAATTCTCTATTTACTATATGTACTTAGGAGTACATTCCTTATCTATCTAGGAATATTTTTCCTTATGCATTGAAAGTAGTTTATGACTTGTAACATAAAGATATAAATATTTATAAATATGCTATCGCTTTTTATTTGGCACTCAAATATTGTAGTTTTCTTAACTACCTCATAATACATGTTGTAGTTTCCTTAGTTACTTGGAGTAGTTTCATTAGTCACTTATGGGTAATTTCCTCTCAATTAAGAGTTATTTAGTTAACCATAGTAGTATTTTTGATCTTAACCTTTTATCTTTATTTTAACGATTCATATTACAAGTTCTCATTTCTCATGAAAAAGATATTCTCATTAGATAACTTTACTTTCAATAAGAGTAGAGAAATTGATTTTCTTGGATTTTTTCTCTTCCTAAAGAAATGTTTCTATTCCTTTTATTTTAAGCTAAATAATTTCCTACTTTGTACATTTTTCTATAAATCCATCAAAATTCCATCAAATATTTCGGTTATTCCTTTCAATTTCTATTCCTTTATCTTTTTATCCCCTCAATGCCTTCTTTAAACCCACATGATTCAATTAGTAACTAATCTTTAGGAAGAAGAAATAATGATTCAGTTAATTTCACTAAAATGAAACCAATACATCAGTAGGTCATAATTATGTAATTAAATTCTCTAATTAAAATAAAAATCAATTAAGACTTTACCATATTACCTTTAAGCGAAGCAAGTCCTTGCATATCGTATATGTAGTTATAAAAAAAGGACACAAAATAAACTTTAATAACTTCTAAATCTTTAAATGCAAATGTTACAAAAAAGTCATCAAACTTACCATATCTATAATTGACAACTTAAAATAAAAAAAAAATTGAATGCATTGTAACTATCACCTACTTAATTAGCCATTTATCATCTACTAACTATAAAAAAGTGAAAAATTCAAAATGCAATTGTTAGCTTTTATAGTTTTCAAATGCATTGATGCATATCTTGTGTGTTACTATCCACTATGCAATATCACATTACCCGATAAAATTTCACCAATAATAAGGAATTTTTTTAAAGTAAGATTCATATCATCCACATTAGCCAAAAACTTGCTTCACAATGACCATGCTTATGTAACCATTACAAACTATTATATCCACAATCTCATTCATTCTTCATAGCCGAAAGTGTATTTTTATTGCTTACTTAAGTTTTATTCCTCCATATCAAATTTAATTTCAATAATGATTTCATTGGTCAACCAAATATATAAAAAATTTAGTCTCAGTGAAGCTTGAGTTAATGTTTTTGATGGTTGTTGATATACATATAATTAGAGCTATTTATATTATCTGATATCCGATGAACGATATTGAAATTGATTTGATCCAAAAAAATAAAATAACTGATATGTTATATTTTTAAATCAAATAATTGATCCAATCAATACAAAATAAATAAAAATAGATCCAATTTAAAAAATACAAATAATATTCGATTTGATAAACTATATACATATGTACTCTAAAAATAATTTATTTTATATAATCATGTGTGTGTGTATAAATTGAAAAGAGAGTGTTTATTGTACATAAGATTTATACTTTTAATTATTATTTTTATTAAATATTTGAATATGATCTAACTTTTGGAATTAATAATTGAATATAGCATAATTTAAGAATCGAATTGATATGAATCATTATGCACCCATTTGAAAAAGGCAAGAATTTGTAGAATAATGAATGTAAAGAACTCATACAATTAGGAAATGGACGTGGATGAAGGAAACACAAAGTAATCCTTCAACCATCCAAGGATTCAAAAATATTTATATAGATCTAATTCCTAATGAAGAAAACACAAAGTAGACTCCAATAGGAAACTTTGAAGAGCACAAAGTAGATATTCAAAGGAGCAAACTCAACTTATAAAGATGGATGAATTTATACACCCACAAATAATGACTTTTATTGGATTTCTCAACTCAATATAATACAATTCATATGAAACTTATGGCTTGGGTTCCTATTTATAAGCATATACCAACACATAACCCAATGGAAACCCTAACCCTAGCCATGGTCCCTTAGGTTGTTACAAACTCGTAGCTTTTGTCAGCACACATGTGATAATAGGCTAACAAACTTAGCTAACATGGAATAATGTGCCATATGTCACTAACTAACATATAAACACCCCATTTGGTTGATCATTGACACCCTTCAACTTTTACAAATCGTATATATGAAATAATAATAATAATAAACACAATATTGCCTCTAATAACCTAGCTAACAATAGCTTAGGTTATTAGTCTTCATTGTACATGTGTCATGTTAATGTGTATTGCCATATAATCAAGTGTTGTACATGTCTTAAACACCCTTGCTCCTATGAACTTTCACATTTCAAGAAATCATCTAATCCTAAATATATGTTCAAGAAAGTGCATAAAACATGACATACACTTTCATGAACCCTAAGATTGTGTAAATAACAATTCAATAAAGATCCATTTGATAATCCTTTATATGCTTATGCATCGCGAATCAAATCATTATATTAGATCAGTTCAAATTGGACTAGTTTATTATCTTTCAATCAATTTTTTTTATCTAATATTTCTTATTTATATCCCACTTAAAAGTTTTGAATATCTAATGGATTAGTTGTTGGCCAATTTAAAATTTCAGATATCAAAAACATTTTACCTAATATTCGATGATTGGAAATTTGAAACACTAGACATCCAATGAACACTCCAACATATATTGATAACGTAATGTTCTTTTTAGTGAACATTGATAACTTAATGTTATTTGCTACATACCTTTGTTTTAGCTACATGAAAGCCATTTCAAGAGTTAATTAGTATCAATGTTAGTAGTATAGAAAATTACCTATATAATCTAACAACCTAACAAATGTGAGTTTCATGAAAGAATTAACCTCATAAGAGAATAATATTTTCATTATGATAACATGATTACCAATATATGACAAGATTAAATCTAGGTCTTGAAAACCGACGGATGAAGATGATCATCAAATCTCACTGTTGAAGTTGATATTTGTTGGCATCCGCCGGCATGAAGAATTCCACCAAATGACTTAGTTAGACGACATATTGGTGAAGGAAAAAATAAGAGGTAATAGATGATAACGGATTCAAACTCTTAACTATTGAACACAATAAGCTAAATTACAATTATGATTAAGTATATAATTAAGTGCAGTTGTACAATCTATTTTGTTTTTATGATCAATATTTTATTCTCCATTTATTAAAACTATAGTGCTATATCCTTTGTAATCCATTTTTGCTTTCTTGATACATAGAATTTAGTAATTTCTTAAAATTTATTTTAATTAGCTATTATTTGAAATAATGTTTATTTTTTGATAGAATATTCTATTTATGTATTTTAAAAACTACTATCATTTATATATCATAACTATATGGTGCTTTTTATCTATTAGTACCATTTTAATATTTATTTATTATATATTACTAATATAACTTCTATTCATTTCACCAAGTGTCTACTATGAAGAGGGTAAGTTAATTATAATTCTTCAATAACAAATTTACTATACATTTATATCTAAACATTTTATATTAATAAAAAAATATATATCATGTAGAAATCACACTAACTTACAAAAAAGAGACACATAAGAATATATATTTTTTATATAAATTCTAAAATATGGAAAAAGTCCAAATATATGTAGTATAAATTTGAAAAAGATAATAATATTTCTAAAATTCATTTAATGCAATAATTTTTCATAATTCATGAAATTAAATATCTAAATTCATATATATAATAATAATTAATTTGAAGGAATAATATTATAGTTCCTATAAGTTTCTAACAATGACAATTAAAAAAAAATATAGTTGTTAATGTCTTTAAATATCTAATTAAAAGTTTGAATAATATATATATGCATATAAGAAAACATATTCTTTAAAAGTATAAAAAGTTGAGTCTAATGCTCCGTTTGGTTCATGGAAAATTTTAAAGAAAAAGAAAATGATGAGGAAAATAATTATTTGTATTTGGTTTACATGTGATAATAAAATAGAAAAAGAAGATGGTATAAAATTGCTAAAGATTAACTATGTAATTTTCTTTGAGGAAAATTTGAAGGAAAGTATTTTGATTTTAATTTTCTTTCCCTTAAACTTTCTTAGAATCAAATAATGCCTAAAATTTTATAACCTTAACATATTATAACACACACATTTTAATAAATGAAAAATTATGAAATAATATTTGATGACCCAATGCATTCTAAAGTATTAATAAACTACTTATATATAAAGACATGTCTTCGTATTTTGTAAAGTTCTTGTTTCTTTTTATTTATTTATTAATAATTAGTCTCCTTTATTTTTTTTTTAAAGAATTAGTTTTCTATTTCTTGCACTTCAAAGATGTTTTAAAATATTATTTGAACATTTATTATGCTAAATATGTTAAGAGTCATTTTAGAAGTAAATAATCAATTTAATTAATAACTTAACTTCAAACACTTCGACCTTAATATTTTAATATAGCCTAACTTAGATCGATCCAAAAAAAAAAAGGTTACCAAATAAAATAAACTTAAAAATTCACCAGGACGGACCTCTCTCCGAAGTCCGAACACAATCTATGAGTAAGCGTACTAGTTTTATGCTAATGTACTTTCCGATCCCCCTGCTGAAGGAGAAACAGACAAAAGAACGGTTGGCTTGCTCCAAGGACGTCTTCACTCCCAAAATCCCATTTTTATCCTCAGAAAATCAGAAGAGGAAAAAAATAAAAAGGATAACGGTGCCGGAGAGAAAAGTAGGACAGATAAAAAGAGATTAGAAGAGAGAGGGAACTGTGATTTGCTCGAATGTTAGAATCAGAAGGATGACATTTTCATAAAAAAACACTGAACCTCAAATTTTCGATTTTCTGATAATTTATCCCCGAATACAATCTATCTTTTATGAAATGATTCCGAGTTCCATATTTTGACCATCAATTCGATTCTTCTTTCAGAGAAAGAGATAGACTGAGGTAACATAGAGAGAGATGAACGGCGGCGATGGTGGAGGAGGGGGAGAGGGATTGGCGGGAGCTGAATCAAGGGGCCCGTCACCATCGTTGGAGTGGAAATTCTCTCAGGTGTTCGGCGAAAGGGCTGCCGGAGAGGAAGTTCAAGAAGGTACAGGACTTGAGATCTCTATCACTTTTTCTATTTTTTGTGATCCTTTCGAATTAGGGTTTAAGTTTTGTCGCCTTCGATCTGATATTAACTTAATTGGCTTTTGAATTTTGGCTATTGGTGACGTAGTATCTTGAATATTCAATTAGGGTTTAAGTAAACTTGTCTTTGGTGATGTTGGTTGACTTCCTCTTATAACCACATTCAGTGGTTGAGTTATCGGCGATGAGGCTAGTCGGCAGAAGTTTGTGTTTCATTGTATGTTCTTATTGCATAGACTCGAGTTTATGATTGCGTCCATAATGCAGAGTTTATTGTTTGGTCGACTATGTATATTGTGTTCTTATCAAGGATTTCAAAGTGGTTCTAGTCTTTGTTCTCTGGATGCTGTTTAAAAGCTTTTTGCTTAGCTATTGTCTTTCTGGTTATTTCTTCATAGTTGTTGCGTTGAAGTGAAGAAAAGTAATTGTGCTAATATGATTTAGTTGTCCTGTAGTAGAAGGGCAGAACCGGCAATGTTCTGCAGATTAGATGCTGAATCTTTCCAAATAGTTTCCTCTCTGAGCATTTATCTGTTTGTGCTTTCCATTGCGCAGTGCTGTCTGCATGAGCTGGGCTGTATGATCCAATGTTCTGCAATGCCTGGCATCCTCTCTTAGATTATGGTGATGAAAATAGTTTCATTTGAGTTAGGCTATATTTGGCAGCCAGATCATTTACAGAGACCCATTATTGTTTTTGAAAAATTCGAAACTATCTTTCTCTACTATCTCAATTGACTATGAAGTGTTTTCAAGGGGTTAAAAAAAAGAAAAAAGCAAAAAGAAAGAGATTTTGGAGCACATACAAAAAAGGGCAATATTCGTCATTTCAGTTCTTCTTCAGTTACACATGGAGCCTTAATAACCTTGCTTCCTACTTCTGCAGTTTAGTTACATATATATCTCAGTGAGGAGCTGAGATGTTGAATGAAAAGCATCATTTTTGGTATAAATTGCCTCCAGTACATCAGATAAACGTGTCTGATGCTGTCATGTAGATAGTGATTAGAAAGTGGAAAAAAAGTTCATGCTTGTGTCATTCTGGCAGAAGAGGGGCTCCTTAACAATAGATCCATCGAGTGTTGAATTATTATTTATTAATTATGGAGTATATTTACTGCTAGAAAACTATGAAATATGAAAACAATGATGCACAACAGTGGATCCACCATGTTACTTTTGTGATTTATGCTATTGGCCCTCCAACTGTCCCAAATTGTTTAATTTACATACCACTACATAGATAACATAGTCGCAAATCTCTATAAGTGGAGCTATTTGTTGTATTTTGTGGGATCAAGCATTTTAAATTTGTGATGTAGTTAATACCCTTGATGGTGGTATTTCAATGACATTAGTACTATTATTTATTTATTTTTATAATTCTACCACATTATGGAATGCTGGAAATGAGTGTATTCGCTATCCTGGGTAGGGTATGGCTAAGTAAGTGCTTACTCTTTTGTCCAATTGGATAATAAATAGCTGTTTACATTCTAACTGCTGAGCCTTCTGCTGTCGTAACAGCCTTTTGAAATCTAGGGTTGTCAGTTTGATTCCACCTGTTCACTGAGTCATTTCCCTGTGCCATAATTCTCGGTCTTTCCAGTGAAGTATGGCTGTGACACAAATCTGCAATGATGAAAGAAGAATTTCTTATAGAATCAGAATGCTGTTTGGTTTGTTGTCTTAATTGTTTACATTTGGAACAATCTTTATTTTTCACAACAAATATAAATAGCGGTGATATTTATGGGATTTTTTTTTCTCTGTCACGTATCACCAATATATCATCCTGGCTGATACGATACATCTTGGTCAATATTTTATTGTATGATTGGGAGATTGGTATATTAATTAATAACTAGCTTGCAATTGGATTGAAGGATGTGGTAAATGTGAGAGGTGCTGGTTGGGATGATGGTGGTGCAAGCTGCATGGTAAGAACGGAAGCTGAGCCCCTGGCCCCCTGCAGATAAAATTGTCAGGAAGTTGCAGCTACGCATTTGTTTGTATGAAGTGGTTTGAAGCAACTCAAATGAGAGTATCATAGACTACATTGCTTGGTGGAAGTTGGTTCATTTGATTTTAATTTGTCATCTTTTCTCAACTAAAGGCCTGGGGTTGAGGTATATTTTTGTGGGAACTGGTTAGTTGAATGTGAGTTCAAAAATTTTATGGAGTATTTTTCACTGCATTTTTTCAATATGTGAAACCATTGTACTCAACTAAAGTAAGTTCTATAAAAAATTATTTAATCATTTAGTACCTGCTGAATGAAGATTTTAATACAATCAATATTCAGGATGAGGCTGTGATGCAAGGTTGATAGGGACGAAGGATAATTTGAGAGGGAAACCAGAAAATCACTCGGGATTAATTAATATTCAATCATTCGTAGTCAAATAACAACCCTAAGACCCCTTTATATAGAGTAAGGGCCATAAAAATAACGATAGTAAAAATCACTAATTACTAGCTAAGATAAGATCATCATAAATTACTAAGGTAAATAAAATAATTACTAAGGTAAGAAAATAAGATAGGAATCTATTTTTTATTCCTACGTTTATACTTATTCCTATAAAAATCTTATTTATCCACATCATTCTCTCCCACCGGAAAAGAACTTGACTCCGGCGAGTGAGATCGAAGAAAATCATTAAGCAATTCTGGAGCCAAATCTCGAAGATCATCCTCAGGAACCCAAGTAGCATCACAATCTGGGTGGTTCTTCCATGTGATCCAAAATCGGCGAAACCCTCCTTGAGAAGAGGAAACATACTCCACATCATCAGTAGAAGCAACCTCATCCCTGGGTAGCTGAACAGGTGGCACTGTCGGCTCCTGCAGACCTGCAGGCACATTAGAAGGCAAGGCAGGAGGCTCAAAGTTGCCTCTGTAAGGTGACAAATCACTCACGTTGAAAACAGGACTAATACCTAAATCATCGGGTAGATTTAGCACATAAGCATTCGGTCCTTGTTTTTTCAAAATCTCATACGGGCCCATGGCACGCGCATGTAACTTTTTAAAACATCATTTTGGAAAACGTTCAGGACACAAGCGTACCATGACAAAGTCACCTTCATTAAAACCCTTATCTCTACGATGCACATCGACAGCAAGTTTATAGTCCACATTACTCAACATAATCTTACGCCTAATGTCATCATGCAAAGAATGTATATGATCAGCAAAGGACTCAGCAGACGCAGACACACGTGCATGTGGGGATAGGGGCCCAAAGTCAACAGGAGCATGAGGAGCATAACCATAAACAATTTCAAAAGGACTCTTTCCCGTGGACCGATTAGACGCATGGTTATAAGCGAACTCAGCTGTGGGTAACACTAAATCCCAAGTACGAGGTTGATCTCCGACAAGGCAACGAAGAAGGTCACCTAAACCTCGATTTACTACCTCAGTCTGACCATCGGTCTGGGGATGATGGGTGGTAGAAAACTTTAACTGGGTTTTGCTCAGAGTCCAGAGTGTAACCAACAGACGAACCTAGAATCTCTATCAGATACTATGGAAGAAGGAAGACCATGAAGTCTGACTACCTCACGAAAAATCAATCTAGCAACGTGAACAGCATCGGAAGTCTTGCTACAGGGTATGAAATGGGCCATCTTGGAGAATCTATCTACTACTACAAGGATCGAGTCATGGCCTCTGGATGTTTTGGGGATACCTAGAATAAAGTCCATGCTAAGATCCTTCCATGGCTCATGAGGAACAGGTAAAGGAGTATATAAGCCCGTGTTTTGCTTTTTAGTTTTAGCTAATTGACAAGTACGACACTGGGATATGACTCTCTTAATGTCTTGTTGCCAAGAAGGCCAATAGAAACAATCACGTACCAAGGTGATGGTACGATCCATACCGAAGTGACCCGCAAGGCCACCGGCGTGTAATTCCCAAACAAGAAAGTCTCTATACGAGGATTGGGGAATGCATAATCTAGAGGCTCTAAAAAGATATCCATTATGGATGACATAATCAACGAAGTCCTGACGGTTACCATGAGAGACTTCTTGGTAGATGTGACCGAAATCGGGATATTCGCTTAAGAATTCAAGCCATTTAGCATACTTCTTTGGCAATTCTCGCTTTGAATGCAAATACTCTAGTGCTAGGTGGTCAGAATAGACTACAAAGTCTTGGGGTAAAAGGTAATACCGCCAATAATGGAGGGACCTGACCACAACATATAACTCCTTAAGATGGATGGTGTACTTTTGTTTAGACGCGTTGAGTTTCTCACTGAAAAATGCTATGGGATGTCCTTCTTGACCTAACACTCCTCCTATGCCTGTTTCGCAAGCATCACAATGAACCTCGAAGACTTTACTAAAATCGGGATGCCTAAGGACAGGGGCCTTAGTCATACACTCCTTAATTTCCTGAAAGGCTCTAGAAGCTTTAGGAGTCCACGGAAATGATCCCTTCTTTAGACAATCAGTGATGGGGACCATAATAGAGCTAAAATTGCAGATGAACCGACGATAGAAGGAAACTAGGCCATGGAAGCTACGCACTTCCGTAACAGATTTCGGTTCAGGCCATTCCTTAATAACTCGGACTTTCTCAGGGTCAGTAGAAATGCCCTGAGAAGAAACAATAAAGCCTAGAAAGAGAACCTGAGACTGAAGGAAGGAACATTTCTTGAGATTAGCATAAAGCTTGGCTTCTCGTAAAGTAGTGAAAACTTGTCTAAGGTGGGACAGGCGATCCCTTTGAGACTTGCTATAAATCAGGATGTCATCGAAATAGACCACGAGGAATTTTCCCATAAATGGTTGGAGGATATGGGTCATAAACCTCATGAATGTGCTAGGGGCATTTGATAACCCAAAAGGCATAACTAACCACTCAAAGAGTCCATCCTGCGTCTTAAAGGCTGTTTTCCATTCATCCCCTGGCCGAATACGAATTTGGTGGTACCCGCTACGTAAGTCGATTTTAGAGTAGTAACTAGAGCCAGCTAGAGTGTCTAACATGTCCTCTAGTCTTGGGATAGGAAATCTATACTTAACCGTGATTTTATTAATGGCTCTACTATCCACACACATTCTCCAAGATCCATCCTTCTTGGGAGTGAGTAAGGCGGGTACTGCACAAGGACTCATGCTATGCTTCACAAATCCCTTACGAAGGAGCTCCTCAACTTGTCTATTTAATTCAGCCCGCTCATTAGGGTTCATCCTATAATGGGGAAGATTAGGTAACTGAGACCCAAGAATAAGATCGATGGCATGTTGAATGTCTCTCATGGGTGGCAACTCTTTAGGTAACTCTTCGGGAATTACATCCGAAAAGTCACCCAATAACTTCTGAACCTCAGTGGAAATGGGTGAAGCGGAGTTTGGGGAGATCTCTTGAGCGACTATGGCTAACATGAAATTGGTTTTCCTACTCTCCTGATGAAAGGCGCGAGGTGTGATGATTTGAACCCTATTTATAGAAGCTTCCTTAGGCGTAGAAGTGGTTTGAGGGGGTGAGGGATTAGATGGTTTTGCAGGATTAAGAATGATACGCTTTCCTTTAAAGAAGAAATAGTGAGTATTTGGTCGGCAATCAATCTTAACTGAATGATCATAAAGCCAAGGTCTACCTAAGAGAACGTGGGCTACATCCATGGGAAGGACATCAAAATAAAGATCTTCTTTATAATGTGGGCCTAGGTGGAGGGGAACGAGGCATCTTTGGTTAATGGGGAGAGTGGTCTTATTTACCCAAGTTACCGTAAAAGGATTAGGATGAGGTTCAGACTTAAGGTTTAGTCTTTTTATGGTGGCTCGAGATACGACATTAAGGGTACTACCACCATCTATGACCAACTTGGCAGATTTTCCATTACACCTAAAGAAAGTGCAAAAAATGGAAGTTCGTTTCCACTCATCAAGATGGGTGCCTTGCGAGAGAACACATCTAGCCACATGAGAATGTTTTTCTCGTTGAGGGTTGATAGTCCGAACAAGGCTACAATGTGGAGTGTCCTCCTCTTCGAGTTCCTCATCATCACCTGAATATTCACAGGGGTCAACTATAAGATCCTCAATAGGTGGCTCATCACCCTATTGCTCTAGTATCATAGTACGGTGGGGACAACGAGATGCAATATGCCCTCGCTCATGGCAATTATGACATTGGATAGAGTTAGCAGTCGATTGAACGGCGTTAGATCGGTTACTAGGAGTAGAGTTATAGGTGTTGGATTGGGAAGCACCCTTGGGGTTAGACTTGGAGGATGTAGGCGTGAAGGATTTGGTCTGACGTGAATCGTTGGAATAAGGAGATGAATATCGAGTAGACGAGTGTTTGAAGCGTCTTTCAAACTCAAGAGCCAACTTAAAAGCATCTTCGACACATGTAGGCCCATGGAGCTTAACGTCTTCCCTGATGGACTCCCTAAGGCCATTAATGTATCTAAAGAGGGTAATATCGGTAGGTTCAGGGTAGTCACACCTTACTGAATAATCCTCAAACTTCTGGGTATACTCAGAGACACTGGAGGAAGATTGTTTAAGGTTGTACATTTGCTCTAGGAGCTGATTTCTATGAAAAGTAGGAAGATATTTTTCTTTCAGCTTCTCTTTCATAACGGCCCATTGACGAATAGGTGGTTTTCCTAAACGGTCCATCTGGGTTTGGACCATTTTCCAGTACCGTTTTGCGGCCCCAGAGAGTTTCATCTTAGTAAAACGGACTCGCTCGATATCACTCATGTTATAAAATTCGAAGTAATCCTCCATTTCTTCTAACCAATCAGTAAAAAGGTTTGGGTCAAGAGTTCCATCATAGGAGTTCACATCGACTTTGACTTTCCGAGTAATGTCGTCCTCATATCTATGACAAGGTTGTCTATCATGCTGGTTGGAATGTCTACGATTCCTATGGCGAAGATGTGCCACGTCTTCTTCCGATGTGTCATCCTCTGAATAATTGAGATTAGGCGGGTCTACAGGGCCTTGAGACCTAAGGTGTCTATGGTGTGGGGGGACGTAACCAGGGGTTTGTTTGTAGGACCCGAGAATACTACGGTTTGAGCCAACTAAATTGGAAGGAGGTAAGGTGGGTTGTCTAACGGATTGAGGGTCAGGCTCATCAATGGGGCGCTTTTCCATCATCCTTTCTATATTGTTAGCTAGCTTAAAAACCAATTGTTCTAGTTGGTCCATACGGGAAGGGTCGGATCGATCATCGGACCCCTGACTCTTAGAAGATGAAGGCATTTTTTTTTTGGACGATATGATAAAGAATTAATAATAAAAGGGGTACTAGCAGATAATATGAAAGATAAGATAAACGCTAAATTATGATAAGTAATAGTGATGATAAACCTGCCCTA
This sequence comes from Tamarix chinensis, assembly GCA_030549775.1. Taxonomy (NCBI): domain Eukaryota; kingdom Viridiplantae; phylum Streptophyta; class Magnoliopsida; order Caryophyllales; family Tamaricaceae; genus Tamarix; species Tamarix chinensis. The sequence goes on along the minus strand of CM060180.1, from coordinate 64,375,091 downwards.
TGAACGTCACAAGGATAAGAATGTTAATAAAAGGGACTAAGCTAGGTAAAAGTGTCCTGATTTTTTTTTTGTTTTTTTTTTGTCTCATGAGCCATGCGCTTGTTATTTTTGGTCAACCTGTTATTTATATTTCCCTTGCATATTTTTCTCTTCTGCATTGGTTGAATTTAGTTAAATCTCTTGCAACAAGGGTATGAATCCTGCCATCGGCATGATGAGGGGTGTGTGCTTAAATCTTTTGATAGGTGAATATTGGTTGAGGAATTGCCATCGTATATAATTCAGTAAGTGCAACATAGACAAGGTCCTTGGAGTTGACTAACTAAGAAGGTATCAGAAAAATCAAGTGATGTATATATTAGCAGTTAACGTAAGCTTATTCTTCTTGCAATAAAAAACTTCTGTTTTATTTTTTTTGTTTGGCAACCTTACAAGCTGTCATCATACTGGTAAAATTTTCCTCTCAAATGTACTTGGCCTGTTTCTTGGGCGCATCTGAATTATTTTTGCATTTGTTGATGAGGAAGGACACTTGCATGCAGGGGTTTGTACTAGTCCAAAACCGGACTGGATTTTTTTGAAGTTAAGACCGGGGACTGAACCAAAATTAACCTGGTTATATATTTTACTTTGGGACTGAAGCTTGGACTGAAGACTGGAATATTGGTCCTGTCTTGGATCGAACCCTGAAATAACCGATCAGTCTGGTCTAAAATTCCGGTCCGGACCTATTTTTGAACACTCCTACTTGCATGCACCTTTTGCTTATAAATGATTCTTCTCTTTTGGAAAGGATTTACTAACTTTAACCTGCCCTTTTTTTGGTCTTTTGACTCCTCTCCAGGAGAACTCATTATGTTTGACAGATGCTATTAGGGAGTAGGCAATAGTGCACTCCTTTTAAGCTTCTATTTGTATTTCATGTTAAATAAGAGAAAAAAAACTAGGAATTTTGATGGGGATACTCGCATACAACTAAATAGCGGTGCTGCTATAGTGTAGCAGCCTCTATTTAGCCGTTTCTAGGTCAGCCACGATGTAAAATTATCGATACGCTTTGGTTTTAAAATTTCACACTTTATTGGCCTAAAAATCATTAGTAAATCATCGATAAATCAGTCTCGTTGATATATCACTGGTTTATTAAGAATTCCTGAACCTAGAAAAACTTGCGTGATAATTGTTCATTTACTATATATCTCTTGGACTAAGTTACTATCGAATTATAACTTATAAGTATTGTTATTTATTACCTTCACATCTATTTCTAATAAACATGTCTTTTTATTTTTTTATATTTTTTATGTCAAGGCATATTTAGGGCTATTAGGACAATTTAACATATAATAACTAATTTAATATAAAATACTAGTTTATTGAATATTTATATTCAAATAATTAATAAATAATAATTATAGTATATGGTAAAATAAAATAAAAATTTACGCCGGGACGACCACGATAATAATTTATTGTTCACAATTCTCCGATACCGCTAGTGCTATTTTATTGCGTGGATACACTGTAAATATATATGACCCATCTCCCTTTCCCTGCAGTTATCTTAATTGGCAACAGCATCTTCTGTTCTGTCCCTCTGCATGAATTATTCCTAAGCAAGACCAAATATTTTGAAAATCTTTCTTGAAAATTCTCTGGATCTCATCTTCCATAGTAGCAAGTTCAGAACAATTTATATCTTTCTTAAAGAAAAGGTGGAACTCTTCAACTTGTCACTAATCTGGAAAATAACACAATACAATAGAAAGGGGAAGTCTACATGCTTATTTATTGATTTACTGTTCAGATGTGCAATAAATTTGGTTATGCTGAAATTTTTTGCATTCATTTTGTTATCAATTATATAATCATTACTTACAAATTATGATTTTGTCTCTGCTATGTATTTCTGACCTCTTGACTGTTTGAATTTTACTTTGCAGTTGATATCATTTCAGCTATTGAGTTTGACAAAACTGGGGACCATCTAGCCACTGGTGACCGTGGAGGCAGGGTAGTCTTGTTTGAGAGGACGGATACAAAAGATGCATGTTCTTATGACCCTATCTATTTATTTTGCCTACCTCTTTTTAAACCTCAGTCTTGTAATATCTTGATATGGTGATGTACAGCATGGTGTTTGTAGAAGAGATCTTGAGAGGACGGACTATCCAATAATTAGGCATCCAGAGTTCCGTTATAAAACTGAGTTTCAGAGCCATGAGCCTGAGGTAACTTAATGGTGCTAGCAGTTTTTACTGCTAAAAAATGTGGTACCTGAGAATGTGCATCTTTATTTATTCATTTATTTGTTTGTAAAAATCCTTTTATATTGATATTGTTTGTTATCTTCTGTAACAGTTTGACTACCTGAAGAGTTTGGAAATAGAAGAGAAAATCAACAAGATCCGATGGTGCCAAACAGCAAACAGTGCGCTGTTTCTGCTATCAACTAATGATAAAACCATAAAATTTTGGAAGGTAGAAAATGTAGTTTGGTTGGCATTTAAAATGGTTTTTCTTTGACGACCTCCAAGAAGGGAATGTATTTCAGCTATCATTTTTTTTCTTCTTTTTTTTTTGTTTTTTGTTTTTGTGTATGACTTTGTGTCCAGATAACTTGTGATGATCAGAAGCTGTTGCATATAGATTTAAGTTATTCCTTTGCCCAAATTTCCTCAATATTACATTCATTGCATCCGCAGAAGTTCAGTACTTTGGTGACGGTGTTTCCTATCATTTGGAATGATAATACTAGTTAATGCATTGAGAGCCTATTCTGCTCTTTTTATTTTCAGATCAGATTGAAAATCTGAAAATCAGAAGTCATATCTCAAAAATTTTTGAGTTGGGGTTGACTTTATAGTTGAGTATGAAAAATTGGGGCTAGCATTTGTTTCTGGATTGAAAGGACTTGCAGGGATAGTAACCTTAAGAACTGTGTTATAAGTAAATGGACTGGGTCTTTATTGCTGGGAAAAGGAGGTGTCATCTGAATCTTTCCTGGGTACATTTGGTGGTCTGTTATTATTTGTGAAAAGAACACTTGCCCAATTCTTTCTTTTATGTACTTGCTCTGTCCTACTTTGTTAGTGTTCTCTTATTAATTAGGGTTTTTTGTATTCCAATGAAGAAATTAACAAGAATACTTAAAGCGTACAACTAAAAAATTAATGTGTCAATGCAGTTAATGCTACTTTAAATACTTTCTTAACCTTGATGATATTCAAACCCTTGCAAAACTGTGAGATGGAGGGAGCAATTCTTTTTGTTATAGTTCTGCGCATGATTCAATTTTATTTGTACCTTTTCATTGCCCCTACGAGCAACCACCTTGAGACTTTTTATCATTCTCCCATTTCTATATATCTTTTTTTTCTGGCTCACAAAGGAAAATGAAAAAGAACTATACTTGAATCAAAGCCTTAAAAAAGGTGAATAATAGCTCCAAGTCTTAATACTGTTTCCTGAAAAAGTCTCATCTGAAAGAAACTAATGCAGTTGGACTATCTGATAAAGTCAAATATGCTTGTATGTATGCAAGTATGGCACACTGCTTTTTTTTTTGGGCTCTTGGTAAGACGCTAAGCAGTACAAGAGATGAAATCTTAAATTGAAACTAGTTTCTTAATTTACATCCTACTAGTATATGCCTGAAAACTGTCTGCCATTAGATCGGTGGATATGATTGAAGTCATGAACATGCCTTTGAATGACAAAATCCTACCATCCTATTTTGCATCTTCTAACCTTTTTGGGGCCTCCATTAGTGTCATTGTTCATATTTCTATTTGTATGTACATGTACCTATGATAATCTGTGGTTAAGTGATGGTAGCTGGCATAGTCTGCTTCTCTTTAGGGATTCATATTATCAAATACATACTTATTGTTTCATTCAATACCAGTCACAAGCAACTACCTGCAATAATATATATATTTTCTTGGGTGAATGTGAGCTGCAAAAGATCACTATTCATTATGATGGTTCCGTTTTAGTTAATATGTAGTTGTCTGCTTCTGTTGATACTTTCCTTCATCATTGAATTGTTTTTGTTTGAGAATATGGCAGGTCCGAGAAAAGAAACTCAAGAAGATTGCTGACATGAATGTTGACCCCTCAAAATCTTCAGGGAATGTTTGTCTTGCAACTTCAAGTGTTTCGACTTCTCCAAAATCGTATATTGCAAATGGTGTGAATCCAGACAATTCACACAGTTCCTTGAGTGACGAGCTCTCATTTCCACCAGGAGGAATCCCATCACTTCGGTTACCTGTGGTAGTTGTGCTCTGCCTACTATCTATATGCTGATTTTGTATGATAATGGATCCCTTCCCCGGTTCAAGTTTTATTTATTTATTTTATGCTAAGAGAATTTTTCTTCCTTTCGGACTTGGGGATTGGGTATATTATGAATCTAAGTTCTAATCCATTGATTTTATGATTTTATTTCAACAGTCATTTAGGCATTTATAACTTTTGGTATGTAAATTTAATTGGACATGTGAAAACTTATGTGACACCTGGAGATTAAATATGGAAATGCTCTAAAATTCAATTATGATTGTAATTTAATTGATATGGATCTAGAGCAAGGTGTTCTTATCAGAACATTGTGCTATGTTCATTACTTTATCTGATATTTGAAAGGTCGTATCACATTTTTTTTGTCTCTTGAAAAGATAAGTGCATTTTCTCATTTCTTTTTGTAAGAATTTGAGATGTGTTTTCTTTTTCAGGCTTGTTTTGGAATTAGTCTTGTGGAAAATTTGTCCCTCATCATTGCTTGTGTTTTGAAGATCTGTAGGGCACCTAAGATTATTAATTCTTCTTTATATCATTGAACTTGGCACGCTTACACATTTTCTATATTAGGTTTTATTTTCACCTACCTTCTTGCTTATGCTGAAACATTTCTTGCTGCTAATGTTAATGATATGATTTATAGGTCACAAGCTATGAGAGTAGCCTTGTTGCTAGATGCCGAAGAGTATATGCTCATGCACATGATTATCACATTAACTCTATCTCAAATAACAGGTGAATATATGGCTCCAAACATACATGCTATATTAGTTCATTGTGTGTTTTAGATGTGTAGAATTTATGATTGTTTAATATTTTTTTTTTTTTTGGTTATGTTGGAGACCACTATTGTTTATCCTGTTCTCTACCTTGCTGACGGAAAGCTTATGATGCTATGGTGCAATTCTCTTTGTGACATCTAGATCATTTTACTTTTGAGCTTGGATTTATTATTGATTTACAAATTGTAACATGATGACATGATGCCAAACATGACATTCGATTTACAAACTTTCTGCATACGGAAGAATTGAGCAGTGACGAGTTCATTATTTTAGTGTTAGACATGCCTAGGAAACAATTTTCTCTTTATTTCTCTCCATTTTTTTTGGTTATCTATATATTTTATTCAATTATCTTTTATGGCTGCTGAAGAGAGTTAAAATTAGCTCATTATTGTTTGCTACCACCTTCATGATATAGCATATTTGTATTGTGTTTCTCAACTGCCCATTTCTGTGATAGGATTATTGGGTTGGGGTGGGAAGTGAAATTGGGATGTTTGTAGCAGATGGTAGGTGATGCCTTGATCTTTTCTCGCTTGGTGTCGGTTTGTATTTGGAATGTGCTCCCATTTCTGTGGCTAGATGGATAGCAGAACCCAGCCAGCTGTTTGTAAAGGTTTTGAATTGAGGAATCTGGCTGCTTTGTGAAGCCTTATCTCATCTTAATTTTTCTGGTTTTTATCATGCTGAAATCGCTGTGCTTCATTCTGCCTGAGCCACCAATATGTTGTGATTGTGTATCCTTGATCTTTAAGCCATATTTGAATCCTGGTGGAAGATGCAAGTCACAGGTTACTCCTTACATGTATAGGAAGTAGATATATGAAGTCTTCAAGTATGTTGTTAGCATGCTAGTAATGACCTTTGTCTAGTTATTTATTTATGTATTATATATATAGTGTCCTTGTTGCCTATCATCTGCAGTGACGGAGAGACTTTTATATCAGCTGATGATCTACGTATAAATCTTTGGAACTTGGAGATTAGCAATCAAAGTTTCAACATTGTGGATGTGAAACCTCGAAATATGGAGGATCTAACAGGTAATCTAATAGTTTTCATGGTGAAATCGGTGGATAATTACTTGAAACTGTATTTTCAGATAAATTATTGCCTTTCACAATTATCAATATGTGGCTCCGCTAGTCAATAAAATTGCAGTCACCGTGTTGGGAACGATAAATTATGCATTGCAGCGTGAATTTTTATTTTTATTTCACCACATGCTCTAATTATTATTTATTGATCATATAAATATAATTATTCAATAAACTAGTATTTTATACTATATGAAAAATGTTTAAATGAGTCATTCATTATATGTTAAATTATTCTAATAACTCTAAATTTGCCGTGGAATGAATAAAAAAATGTAGATGTGAAGTTAATAATTAGCAATACATTATTATAATTCAATAGTAACTTGGTCCAAAAGAAATTATTAGTAGATCTAGGAATTCTTAATAAATTGGAGATTTATCAATGATATTTTATGATTTATTGATGATTTACTAGTGATAGGCTATAAAGTATGAAATTTTAAAACCGTAGCAACTTGGTAATTTTGTTTCGCTGTTGACCCAAAATTTGTTATATTGTGGCTGTTATGCTATAGTGTTACTGCTATTTAATTGTATGGACTCTATTTGCTTTACTTTGTTCCTTCTCCATTTTTCCTCGATTTGGTTCAAAAAGCTTCAAAAGGGGTGAGAATCATACAAAGCCTTTGATTTGTCAATATACTATCGCTTGCAGATTTGTTTAATTTTCGATAACCATTTGCAATTATAATTTATTTGAGTATTTTTCTAACTAGACTACCGGGCTAATAGAAGCTAACCCAAATGGACAAGACTAGCCTAACGGGAGGCTAAGCTTGCCCCGGATGCGTCTCAACATGTTCTTCTTGGCCTTGGGCCATATCCAAGCTATCAGCCCATAGAGGATTGCTACTGGGCTGATTGACTCATACAGGACCAAAGACTACTTTTCCTACACCTCATCTCACTATATTCGCCCTTCCCTTTACCTTGGTTACCACTTCTATGAATCAATAGACAAACTTGCTCTCTTGTCTCCGTTTTCCTCTTAGTCTTACACTTGTGTTTATCACATCCCTATAACTTGGTTCACATTCTTCACATAACACCACAAACTGTTTGTGGGGATCAAATCCACAACCACTTGGTATATATTTGTGATATAAAAAAAAGGAGGGGGTTTCTCATTTCATCTTTTTTTGGCAATATGGGCCTTGGCACCTGTCTCAACATCAATTGCCTTGGCATTGGTATCTTTCAAATTTTAGGTCACCTCAACTTCTTCCTCTCCAATCTCGTCAATATCTTCCTCAGCTCCATCGGGAAGAGGCATGGCCTCCAAGCACTGATTGGTGTAGAATTCTCTGTCAGGCTAATAGATTTGGTCACACTCAACTAATGCTTTGAACCACCTAGGTGCCATAAGCACAATATTGAGATTGAAGTTGCTCCTTATAATTTTCAAATTCCTCACTTTTTAAGGCATTATCTATAGCTTCAATGGCATGTCTTTGCTAGGCATTGACAATAGTTTTGTTTGAGACAACTCAACTACTTGTTTTGTGTTTGTAAGCATTTTTTTTGATTGGCTTATCTGGTTTGCATCTTTCTTCTACCTCTTAGTCGTCTTGGAGCACAATAACTCAGCCTCGGCCTCTTGCTTTTCCAAGGCCTTCTTCATCTCAATGAATTTAGTGTCATACGCCAATATCTTCTTGTTGGCGTCTTCATTCAGGTTATTGTTATTAGTTTCAATTGGATATTCCTAGCATTGAGAATCCATTTCCTCTTCTCTATCGATTGTTCATTTCTTTTGTTCCTCAGGTTGTACTCCTAGTTAGCAACTTGAGCTTTTAAAAAGTCTATCTCTACCAACATTGTTTTCTTCTCCTTATGAAATTGTCTTCTAAGCTGGCAACTTAGGCCTTTAAGCTATCAATTTTGGTGGACATGGACTTCAGGGTGCTCTTCTTAGCTTCTAAGCTGGCCACTTTTGAGCGTAGAGGCTCCTTGTCTCCTTTCAATAATAGGTTCTCCGCTTTTAGATTTTCATGTTCCTTCTCCGATGAATGGAATTGGTGTTCACTTCGCTTAAACCTATCAAAGATATTTTTTCGTATCGTCATTTGTTACAAATATTGTCTGTATTCTTGTTAGTATAAATAATAACAAACGACCAACATACAACTTACATAAGACACAACCTAAAAAGTGAGGGTTAGGTCAACTCTCAGTAGAGTGGCTGTCTTAGTTTGTTGACTATGTCCCCGTCCTTGTTGAACATCACTGCCTCAGCCTACTCAAGGCCGGTGCTGTCATTTGGGTGGTACATAAAGAAGTAGTATTCATCGGGCATTGTCAAGGTGGCCCCTTTGTTTTCAAGACACACTTTTTCTTCTCTTTCACAAGGCATAGTTCTATGGGGGAAGGAGCATTTAGCCACCCTAGCATTGGGACCCTCTAAGCCACAACCTCCCTGTGCTAATTTGCTGGCACTATTCCTAGCTGTCTTGGCCTTGGGTTGTGGAATGGTATCAATCTCATTAGTGGGTGAGAGGTCGACTTTAGCACCATTGAATTAACTTTCGTCACGTTGGTTGATGCCTCAGCCTCAGCCTTAGCCTTGCTTACATCTTTGGTGCCAGTTAACAAATCAAATATCTTTAGTAGAGGGTTTGAAGGACCTTTTCCTTTTCCTTGAGCCTCTTTTGATGGCAAGGCAGATGTAATTACTTTTATTCTCAGGAGTTGTTGGCTTCTTTGCTAGAGTTTCCTCCATAGATGGTTTTGATGTTGATTTAGCCGAAACCTTAATCGCTACCCTTGGTTGAGTTTGCTCATGGGAAAGTGGACAAAGTTTAGAAGAGTCAAGGATGATATTAAGAATGGAAAATTGGGTATTACAACGGAGTCAGAATCAACATTTATAGGAAAATTGGTGCCGCTAACCTTGCTTAACCGTGCCTTCTTCTCTAAACTAGTTTCGTTAGCACCCTTTGGTCCCCTATGTAGATAAAAGTAAGGAATCCATCTAAGTCATGATTGACAGGGTAACCATAGAGTAAGATAATGGGAAATTAAGGATCATACCTTGTGTTTGGGCACATTAGTGGGAACAATCGACGCTTTGGTGGAAGTTGCCTTAAGGGGATGAATTGTTGGTCTTCTGACATCCCCAGCCAAATTTTGAGGAATGGCTTTTTGTCGGGCTTGCCATTTAGCACATTCTACAAATAAAATAACGGCAAAGTTCACTAGGTTGATAGACTAACACAACAACAACAATGAAACTGATGGAAGATTACTTACCGACCTTGGAAATGAGCCAAATATTCTTGAGACAAATTGGATCATTCACCACATTGCTATTGCTTATTATGTGTCTATCTTGCACTAGCTTTTGGAACCGGTTTGTTTCAACCTCTAGATCAAATAGGAAGGAGGGCTTTTTCCATATGTCCAAATTGAGTTGGCCCCTTTTGTGAAGATATCACTCCACGTCCCCTTGAATGAAGAATATTGAGGTTTCCACCTTTTAATTGATGATCAAGACTCCTTTATATATTTAAGATCGCCCCTTGTTTGGATAGAATAAAAACCTAGGGCAGAGGGGTAATTCAAAAATGTGAGGAAGTGTTTGAATAGTTCCAGAGTAGGTCAGACATCCACTAGATGGCAACCATGGGAAACTCGATCATCATTCTCCAAGCATTGGGGATGAGTTGGTTGGAATTGAGCTGACATGCCTAGAGCAGTTCCCTAATGAATTGGTGTAGGGGTAGACACACTCTAGTGTATAGAGCCTCAACATATAAAGCTATACACCATTTTTGGGGGCTATCAACCTTGCTTGATGGAGTAGGTTGGATTAGCCTAGAATTGCCATGTTCAATTCTGGGCAAGTTGGGCGTTGATAATGTTGCTTGGAGGAAAAGTGTATGAATCTTTAGAATGAGAATTGGCCATGTGAAGTTGTATTGAGAAATTTAAGACAGACAGTGTAACTGACAAGATTGTGGGAAGTGATGTTGAGGAATTTAGGGATGAAGGAGTTGTCAAGGCACTCAAGGAGTGAGAATTGAGGGAATAAGGGGAAGAGGTAAAAAATCCTTAAGAAAGTAGGGGATTTGCTCGACCTTTCAAGAAAAATGGCTTTTGGTGTGGCGACATGGACTCTACATTTTGCGGCTACCGTAAAAAAGTTTGCTAGTTTGCACCCCACCACTCATAGCAACACTGGCAGGGGTTTAGAAACCCCTGAGTGGCTGCAATGGCATACATGGCGCCCTCATCTAGAAAAAAGAGGAGGTTTAGTGTGTGAGAAGGGAAGGCTTGGATTTCCAACAAGAAATTGAAAACTCAGGCAAATTGTAGTGTTTGAAAAAGTGCGCTTAAGGCGTAAGGTGTGAGGTTTTGGGGCTTTTTTCATCCTAGGCGAGGCGACATTGGTAAGTTGCTTTAATGTATTGAGGCGCGCAAGACTCTAAGGTGCGCGCCTCACTAAAAGATAGCTTTTTTTATATTTTAATTCATTTAAAGAAATCTAAAATCATATGGGAAGGAAAGGGAGGATGGAAAAAAAAGGCCATACAAAGATCAATAGATGTAATTTTAATTGAAAAAGGAAATAAATGCATTTATTGTAAGAGAAATAAAATCTCATTAGCTATTTTGTGGTTTTATTTTCATAAATACAATAACTAAATCTCATGTTGGGAATGAAAGGGGGAGGAAAAAGGGTCGTGGGAAGACCAATTTTGAAGAGAAAATGTTGTATATTTTGGAAAGATCAAAAGCAGTATTAGATTGGTAATATGGACGCCTTGCTTCACCTAGCGCCTAAGGTGAACTTGGACCCCTATTGCCTAAATATACCTTAAGCCTTTTCAAACACTGATAAAAAGCTCATAAAATTTAGAGTGGGGAAGAAGGAATTCAGGAATAGGAAGCCAGGAAAGATGAAGAACTATAACATATGTATAAATAGTGGTAAAGTAGATTGTGATACGAAAGACAGAGAGTTTCTAAGGATGGGCATATACATTATCGGGGTGTGCTCTCGAGGATTCACAATAATTAATCAGCACGACATGTTTTCTAGGCAAAGCGTAACATCAAATCACATTGTCTGTTTTATATGACAACGACAATTGATAATATGTGGCCCTTGTTACCTAAAAATGTGTACTTTAGGCTTTTAGCAATGCATGACATATGAGGCGTGCTCAACAAGCTACCTTTTCATATACCTTAACTTTATTTGAATTTCAAAATCTATTGCCAACCACTTTTGTTTTAGGCTCGTTTTTGGCAAGATAACAAGTCTGTTGGCTTCGCATCTTTACTTGTTTTAAGTCGATCTAGTTCTACCTCTCTTGGTGCAACAACTAGCCTTCTGCCTTCCCTTGGCAGGCATTCCCCTTTGAAGTTTTACTTTGAAAGGCTTTGGCTAGTTTCCTTTTTAAGTGTAAGTGTGGGTTGTTGCCCTACTAAATGTAAGGCTCTGGTAGTCGCTCCTCAAAAGTGTAGTTGTTGGTTGTCACCCTAGAATGTAAGGCTCTAGCTGTCGCCCTTCGAAGTGTAAGGCTCTAGCTATTGCCTCTCAAAAGTGTAAGTGTTAGCTGTCGCCCCTTAAAGTGTAATTGTTGGCCCTTGCCGCTAAATATAAGGCTTTGGCCGTCGCCTTTTTAAATATAAGATTCTATCCATCAATCCCAAAAATGTACGTGTTGACCATTGCCCTTTTAAATGTAAGGCTTTGGCTGTTGTTTGTTTGATGCTCTAAGAGTATAACCCAGGTTGGCACCCTAAATATGTGACCCATGCTGACTTCCTAGTATGAGATTGTCATCTTTGATCCATTGTAATTCCCTCCTTTCCCAAGGAGTAGATAAGGCAATAGTTTGGATTTTGAGGGAGTGATGATATAGGTATTTTTGTAACTAGACTGGTGAGTCTCCAAAGCTGACCCAAAGCGATAAGTCTAGCCTGAGGGGAGGCCAAGTGTACCCCGGACGTGCCCCAGCATGTTCTTCTTGGCCTTGGGCCGTATCCAAGTTGTCAGCCCAAGTAGCACTGCTACCAGGCCGGCTGGCACCAGAGACTACTTTTACAACACCTCATCGCATTATATTTTCTCCTTCTCTTTACCCTGGTTACTATATCTATAAACAGGAGGTATTGTATTCATTTTGCATAGGAAAAAATCAATAGAAAAACTCTATATTTTGCTCCCTAGTCCCTCCTCTATCCTCTCTATTTTCCCCTTGGTCTTACACTTGTGTTTATCCCAACCCCATTCCTTAAAAATATCTTAGTTCACATACTTCACACAACACACTAGATGTCTTCAAGAGATATAAGTCAAATTCATTTGAGTTGCTGAACATGATCTTTGGCATTATTGCCACAATTTATTGCCTGATCTCCATTGATGTATTTTTCTCACATTTTCACTGCAAGATGTTTTGTACTGCTTATCTTTGATCTTACATTGCTCTTTTTTTTTTTTTTTTAACCTCTTGTATTTTGCAGAGGTGATAACATCAGCTGAGTTTCACCCCAGACATTGTTACATGTTAGCTTACAGTAGTTCTAAAGGGTCAATTCGCCTAATTGATTTGCGGCAGTCAGCCTTATGTGATACTCATGCCAAATTGTGAGTGTTTTGCTAATTCCTTGGTTTTCCTCTACGTTTTCTATGTCCAGCAAGAGAAAGTGAGGGGTGAATGAAACACGTTTTCTTTTTAAGGGGAAGGGTGAGGGTGCTGCAGCTGTAGTAAATTGTTTTTAATTATTTTATTCCTAAAATATTCCTTTTGCATGCAGGTTTGAGGAACAGGAGGCACCTGGTTCTAGATCTTTTTTTACGGAGATTATTGCTTCTATTTCTGATATTAAATTTGCGAAGGATGGGAGATATATATTGAGTCGTGATTATATGACACTCAAGGTTATTTTCTTTTTCTCCAGCCATTGCTGAAAGCTATAATCTGTGGTGAAGTAGTTTTTTTTTTCTTTTTTTTGGGGTGTGTGTGTGTGCGCGTGTGGGCTTTGCTGTTAAGGTGTCTGACCACTAATCATACTATTTAGCGTCTATCATTTAGTGGGCATTAACATGTTTGTTTTGGAATTCATTTGGATCTATTATTACCTTTTATATATATATCCCATTATTAAAATTAGCTTATATGATGGAATTATGGGAGCTTATCTTGAAGAATTATCAAGTGATTGCCTCCCTAGGCTCTAGAACCATGTGCTAGGAAAAGGCAATGGCAAGGTTGGCATTTAGATGCAGCCCATGTGCTGTCCTATTGCACGGCCCATAGCTAGTGTTTGCAAATGCCTAAGGCACATTTAGGTGGTAGGGGTCTTAGAGTTTAGGAACTAGGCACACTGCAAAGGTGCGTGCTCAGGTGAAGTGAGGTGTTTTTTTTTTCCCTTTTGCTAAAATATATGATCTTATCCTGCTTTTGATTTTCTTAACATGTATATTTTTTCTTTTCTTCTCTGCTGGAAATATTTTTCCTTTCCCACTCAAAATTGTTTATTGCCCATCCTATGACTTTTTTTCCCTCTCTTTTCTTCTTCCCAACGTAATATTTTGTTACTTTATTTATGATAATAATGCCTATAATCAAGATATCTCTACTGTAAATTTCTTCTCCTTTTCATTTAGAATTATGTCTGGTCTTTGTATAACCTTTTTTTCCACTTTTTTCTTTCCTTCCCAATTGTAGATTCAATCACCATATTGATTGTAGAACGCTTTTGCAGTCCATTTGCTGTAACCTATTTAGGTTATATTAGTCAGGTGAATCTAAATAAGGGGTGAACGTAGATAAATGTTTTAACATGCTATTTGGGGTATTTGGTAGGTTAATTGAGGCGAATAAGTCATAGTCTGATTAAGATTGAGGTGAATGGAGGGGAATAGACAAAAATCAATAAAACATTAGCTTTAACCTTTCATTAACTACCGATAACAAATTTCAGGTGAATCTAGGTTAATATCTAACCTAACTTAAGTTCACCTAAGAAAAGATCTGCCAAACGAAGTTCCTAAAAAATTGACCTATCCTAGAGTAATTTAAATCTAAAAGTAGTTGGTATTAGTAGAGCATATACCTTAGAGCTTTGAGCGCCTTGCCGATGTGGCCTTACCTTGGATAATAACAACTTAACTGTAAAGAGTTTGGGCTCTGATACCAAACTAATGTCGGGCTACAATTTAGCATTGCAGGTTTATGTTCCAAAACCTTAAAGGTTTCAAAAACCTTAAACACTCAATTCTTACTCATAAAGATATGGTGATTACATAAGACAAAGGCAATATGTATAGGCCATTTGACTATAAAAGTTAAGCCTAAATAATACTTCATAAGTAATTCTAAAGATAAATATTCCTAAATGTAAATACTAGTAAATAGTGAAATGTGGAAAGAAGCTGTTTAGACTTGATAGGCTAGTGATTAAATATACTTACGTGTGAAGGAGCCAGGGTGGCGAGGAGATTAGAGGAGGCAACTAAACGGTCATGTTATTTGCTGTTTTCTATTTTATTTCTTTTTCCTTTTCTGGTACCTAGGCGTCAAGTAGGCCTAACCTGAGATGGGTTTGTTACTCTGTTATTTGGTATCTTTTCTATTTTGGGGAGGGCGGTTAGTATAAATCAGGCAGAGCTGGGTAAGGGGAGGGCATTGGGTAAAATTTTTGGGGAGGGACCAGGACCTCGAATGCTTGGATTATTTGGATTAATATCAAGGCGTTATTAATCTCACACTCTCCCTCACTCTCTGCCTTTTTGTTTTCCTCCCAATCTCTGTTAATTTGGTATTCCGATTATGGTGTGTGGTTATGCTCTGGGGTGCTTAACAATTTTTGATATTCCGATTGTGGTTTGTGGTTATGCTCTAGGGTGTTTAACAATTTTGGTATCTGAGCATTTACTTGATTGGGAGAGATGGCTCAGAAGAAGGTCGATGTATTGGAAGAGGTTGGGATACATTCAAGAAGAATGGCAGAAGGAAATGGACTCTATCAAAGAAGATACACAGTGTTTACCTGCTCTGGAGGGACGACTGGGTTCCATTGAGAAGTCCGTAGAGGCCATTCTGGAGAAGTTGTCGAGCTCAGAAAAACATGGGGTGGACATTTCTACTTTAGCCAACCCAGGGAAACAGAAACAGGATGACTTTGGAGCTTCATCACCAAGAGCTGTGGGCGAAGCACAAGGAGATTAGGAGAGTGACCTTCGCCGGGCCGAATATCGACCTACTTGTCAGCTGGAATTTTTGATATTCAATGGAGTAGACCTGGATGGATGTGATGTATATGCCAATACAAATTGGGTCAAGTTAGGAGGGTGGTTATCAATTTGGGAGGGGGGGTAACCGAATAAGAAAATAGAGAAGAGGGTGAAGAAAATGGGTTGAATATGATCCTTGGTACCTCCTTGGATCATATACTAACAAGAACCACCTAAGGTTTCAACACTTAGGATAAATCTTGTGAGATTTTAGGATTCAAGCTTCAAACTCATGCACAGTATTTGAAAAAGCGCGCCTAAGGCACAAGTCAATGGGGGGTGGGGGCTTTTTTGGTGTTAGGCGAGGCGATGTGAGTAAGGCGCAGAAGAGCAGAGGCACGCGCCTTTGAGCAAAATTTCCTTTAAGTAAAAAAACATTACACATGGAGCTAAGGACTTAGGGGAGAGGAGTGGACATTTTTTGAAAAAAAGGGAAGCTTATTTATAATTTTAACTGGGGAGAACAATAGTTGTTTTGAAAATATCAAGCAGGGACTTAAGGGAGAGGAATAGACATGTACATGCCTTTCAGTAGAACAAAAATCATGCAGTGAGCTAGGGACTTAGGGGAGAGGAGTAGACATCCACATGCTTTTCAGCAGAGAAAAATATGCAAGGAGCTAGGGACTTAGGGGAGAGGAGTAGACATTTTTTTGGAAAAGGGTAAGCCTATTTTAGTTTTGATTGGGGAGAGTAATAGTTGTTTTGGAAAAGATGCACATTTTGCAATCAAACAGGCTGCAAGCCTACAAGCAGAGTCAAGATCATTAGGGAAATATAAAAAAGAGAGTAAAATTCATTTTTTTAAACACATAGGTAGTATTAAATTCATATAAAAAAAAATAAACAGAGTCAAAGACAAAGAGACAGACTGTAATGAGCTGAGAACCAGAGACAATAAGAAGAAGTAGTAGTCACTACTATCTACTAGGATTGGTAGTATTAAACTCATATGTTATTATTTTTGTATGTATTTTCTTGTTATGGTATATTATTTTTTCTGAAAACTTAGTCATTTAATCATTTTTTTAGCTTTGAGTAATTTTCGAGCCTCACATCGCCTAGGCGCGTGCCTTCGCCCTGCGCCTAGTGCCTAGGCTCCAGGACCCCTATCGCCTAGGTGCGCCATAGACCTTTTCAAACATTGCTCATGCACTAGAGTTGAAGGTGATTGATTTCCGCTGAGAGAAATAAGATAGCCAAATTTTGAGTTGCCTTTCATTCAAGTGTGAGCCCAACACTTATAAGAGAGTGTTAGGTCTCATTTAGTTGCAATACAACTCAACAAAAAAAAGGATTTGTTTGGTTAACTAATGAAATTAGTTAGTTGTCAAAGAGACTAACTTTAACTAGTTTAATCCTAACCAAAACTAAAGTTGACTTTGTGTTAGCTGAAATAGAGAAATTAGAATTGTTTGGGACCTTCCCAATGTCTTACATCTGACTTAGGAGTCTCCTTACAAGTTAATAAGCTAAGCTAAGCTAAAAACATCGTTAAAAGTAAAAAGTAAAAGTAGTTTTTAGGCTAAAGACTAAAAATATTATTAAAAGCATAAAGCAGAAAGTAACTTTTCTGTTGCAAGCCTAAAGTTCCGTCAGAGCTTGAGTATAGGTTTCTTTTCTTCCAAGAAAGGTTTGTCCCCTCTGATGCTTGTAAATGTTGTTGCTGCTAGAGTCCAAATCTACCCAGAAAAGTGCAGTTGTGGTTGCTATTGTGAGATCTGAACTGTTGCCTATCTTTGGTCGGGTAGTGAGCCATTTAAGCGTATAAAAATGAGCCACTAAGGTGCAAAAAGGTGGTGGCTGGATTGGAGTTTTGATTGGCTTTTATGGCTTGGGGTTTAGTTAAACTAATTAGTCTAAGTGAGGAGGTTTTTATGTCCCCCTAACTTAGAGAAATTAACAACTATATTAATATCATGGATAATGGATGCTCCTGCATCAAGATGACTATTTAGGGTGGAATGATACTTCAATTTGAATAAGTTGACAGAGGCGGAGAAATTGGAATCGGTAGTTGTAGCCATGGAGGGCAAGGCATTAGCCTGGTTTCAATATGTTGAAGAAGGTAGGCGATTCACTAGTTGGAGGAGATTCAAGGAAGTGTTCCCGACACGATTTTATCCCAAACACGAGGGCTCACTGTGTGAAAAATTCCTTGCAATCCGCCAGTTAACCATGGTGGAGGATTATTTGGAGAACTTTGAGTTTGCTGGAGGAGGTGCGTAAAGGCACTTTCCTCAACGGGCTAAAACCAGCCATATAGGCGGAGGTTAGGATGATGAGGCCTAGTGGGCTCACGGAGATGATGGATGCAGCCCAAATGGTAGGGGATAAGAATAGGGTGATCCAGTTGGGGTGAGTTGGATTTGGGGCTAGGGTGAGTCATGCAACCTATACGATAGGCAACCCTAACCCAAAAAATGGCAATTCAAACCCAAACCATCTACCGACTAGGAACCGGTCCCCCCCCCCCCAAATACTCACCCAAACCCAACACCTCCAACAACCCATCTAACCCCTTCACCAGAAAACTGTAGGCCAACCACCGAACCCCCAAGTTCTAATGACTATTAGAGGTAGAGAAACAATGCTGAAGGGAAAGAGGCCCGTTGTCACGCCTTGACTTCTTTCTAAGCCAACTGCGTGCGGTACTTAGTCTTTTTCCACCTTCTTGGATGACTAAGTCAGCCTTCACTTCAAGAGACCTCACTCTTGAATAAGAGAACTTTGCTTAGCACCAAGCCTTAAGGACTCACAAGGAATCATACAAGAGAGTTTGAGAGAATGAGAGCTTTATTGAGAGAGTTGTTGAGAGATTCCAACTTGTGGATGGTGGAAATGAGACCCCTCATCCCCTATTTATAGTTGAGGCCTCCTCCTCCTCCATCCCAAGGAACATTCTAGAGTGGGCTAGATCATGATCCCTCTAGAATGCTCCATTAGAACACACTAGGATAATCTAGAGGCTTCCATACAAGTGTGTACAAAAGAAGATGGTTCTAGAGACATCCCCCTCTAGAACCATCTATACAATAGTAGAAGCCTCTTACATCTTCTACAATTATCTACACATATCCACATTATTCTAGAATGTTCTAGAATATTCCGCAAAAATAAAAATGCTCAAAGCGGGCCGTGACAACCTCCCCCACCTGAGCCATCATCGACCTCGATGATGAGAGAAGACAAGTATTGCTCGATTGTGTCCTTGAACTGCCACAAATCTTCTGCCTTCTCCCAGCTATCCTGACTCTCGGGTAGCCCCTTCCATCGAACTAGGTATTCTTTGTAGTTGGGCATGCCATGCCTCTTGACTATCCGATCGTCTAGGATCTTCTCAACCTCCCGATCAAAGGAAGTCACATTCGCAGGAGGAGCGCGCTTGGACTCCTTTCTCGAAGGATCTTCCATGTCTTCATGGTAAGGGTTAAGTAAGCTCACATGGAAGACCGGGTGTACCTTGAGCTTGGATGGTAACTCCAGCTTGTAGGACACCTTTCCTACCTTCTTTGTGATAGGATAAGGCCCTTCATATCTCCTCACCAAGCCCTTGTGGACTTGGCGAAATGCCTTGAACACCTGCGGTGACAACTTCACCATCACCAAGTCTCCCTCCTTAAACTCCAAAGGCCTTCAATCCTTGTCTGCCCACTTTTTCATCTTCCTCGAAGCCTTCTCTAGGTGTGCCTTGGCTAGGTCAAGTCGTTCTTGCCATCCGTGTGCAAAGGTGTGTGCCGCTGGACTACTCCCCTTGTAGCTCTTGGCCACCGTGTGCGGAGTGAAGGGTTGGTGTCCCATGACCAACTCAAATGGGCTATGCCCGGTGGACTCACTCCTTTGAAGGTTGTAAGAGAATTGAGCCACATCAATCAACTTGGCCCAATCCCTTTGATTTGCACTCACAAAGTGCCTTAGGTACATCTCCACTAAGGCATTCACCCTTTCAGTTTGCCCATCCGTCTGCGGGTGAAAACTCGTAGAAAAGTGAAGCTCGGACCCCATCATCTTAAATAACTCCCTCCAGAACTTGGCAGTGAATCGGGGATCCCTATCGCTGATGATGGACTGAGGCAACCCCCAATACTTCACTACATTCTTGAAGAATAATTGGGCGCACAAATCTGCCGTACAATCCCTTGGGGCAGGGATGAACGTCCCATATTTGCTTAGCCTATCGACCACCACCATTATCGATCCATACCGTTCAGACGTTGGGAGTGCCGAGATGAAGTCCATCGAGACACTTTCCCAAGGTCTTTCGGGAATGGGTAAGGGCTCCAACAATCCTGCGGGACATCTTTGCTCGTTCTTGTCTTGTTGGCAAACAAGACAAGTCCTCACATAACCTTCCACATCATCCCGCATCTGCGGCCAATAGTAAGCATCATCAATAAGAGCGAAGGTGCGTTTCATACCTGGGTGTCCGGCCCATTTGGAATCGTGGCACTCCTTCATTAGGTCCCTTCGCAAGTTTCTCCACCTGGGTATGTAGAGACGGTTTCCCACGGTGTATAGTACCCCATTCTGTTCCCAAAATCTTCGAGTCTTCCCTTCCTTTGCCAACTCCATTAAGCTCTTGGTAAAGGCGTCATGCACCATTCCTTCCTTGACTCGTTCTAAGATGTCTCCCGTAGGACCGCTCATACTGGCAAGCATCATCTTGCGACTTAGTGCATCAGCCACCACGTTAGCACTTCCGGGTTTGTATTCCATCTTGTAATCAAATTCTGCTAGGAAGTCCTGCCAACGGGCTTGCTTGGGACTCAGCTTCTTTTGGTTCTGGAAGTAGCTCGTTGCCACGTTATCTATTTTGAATCTTTTGATCACGAACCTACTTCTGAGAAGGTAGTGCCTCCATACCCGCAAGCAGTGAATGATGGCGGTCATCTCCTTGTCATGCACCGGATACTGCCTTTCGGTATCATTTAGCTTGCGGCTTTCAAAAGCAATCGGATGCCTTTCCTGCATAAGAACTCCCCTAATAGCATAGTCGGAGGCATCCGTGTGTACCTCAAAATCCTTAGAGTAGTCGGGGAGGCTCACGACTGGCTCTTCCATAACGGCCTTCTTTAGGTCTTCAAAAGCCTTCGCACACTTCTCATCCCAACTCCATGGGACCTTCTTCTTTAATCTATTGGTGAGGGGTTTGGCCCTTCCCGAATACCCTTGAATGAATCTCCGATAGTAGTTTACTAGGCCAAGGAAGTTGCGGAGTTCAGACATATTCTTCGGGGCTTCCCATTCTTGGATAGCCCGTACCTTGGCCGTATCCATCCCAATCTTTCCATCCTTGATATAGTGGCCCAAGAACTTTACCTCGGTGAGAGCGAAGGAGCACTTCTCCTTCTTTACATAGAGCTCGTTTTCCCTTAGAAGTTGGAAGACCTTCCTCAAGTGCTCAACATGGTCTTCCAAGGTCTCACTATAGACCACTATATCATCCAGGTATACCACCACAAACTTATCCAAGTAGGAATGAAAATTTTTATTCATAAGAGTGCAAAAAGTTGCGGGAGCATTTGTAAGACCGAAGGGCATAACAAGGAATTCATAAGAGCCATACCTTGTTACACATGCAGTCTTCGGCTCGTCTCCTTCGGTTATTCTCACTTGCCAATACCCCGATCGCAGGTCCATTTTTGTGAAGTACCTTGCCTTTCCAAGCCGATTGAACAAGTCATCTATCAAGGGCAAGGGATACTTGTTCTTCACCATGATCTTGTTAAGTGCCCGATAATCCACACACATTCGAAGAGAGCCATCTTGTTTCTTCTGGAATAGCACAGGGGCACCATAGGGGGCTTTTGAGGGGCGGATGAACCCAACATCAAGTAGGTCCTTTAGTTGCTTCCTCAATTCCTCCAACTCGGGCGGGCTCATTCGGTAAGGACTTCGTGAGGGTGGTTTGGCTCCCGGTTCCAACTCGATGGCATGGTCCACCTCTCTCCTTGGTGGAAGCTTCTTGGGTAGCTCGGCGGGCATCATGTCCTTAAACTCATGGACTTGTTGCACTTCCTTAGGCATCTCCATGGGTGATGGGGACTCCTCCTCAACCACTGAAGCCAAGTAGCAGACTTCTCCCTTTTTAAATCCCTTAGAAAATTGCATAGCAGAAAGAGAGCGGGACTCTACCTTGGCTCGTGCTAAGGGCACCACATGACTTTGCTTCCCCTTCGTGAGGTGCATGGTGCTGTCCCCTGGGAATGTAAGTGGAGCTGCCACATCTATGAACTCCATCCCGAGCACCATACCATAGTCATCCATCTCGGTCACAGTGAAGTTTACCCTTCCTTCTCATGAGTCGTCGGTGATGGGAACTCCATATGCCACTCCAAGAATGGGCCTCACATTTGAGTTTACCGCCTTCATCCTTTTGGGCTCCTTGGTGACATTGAGATCCATCCTCCGTGCTTCCTTAGGGCTAAGGAAGTTATGTGACGCTCTGGTGTCAACTAAAGCCCTGCTTGTGACACCCTTCACTCGGACCTCCGCATACGTCAACCCCTTAGCCTGCACCTTCGCCTTGGAGTTGATGGAGTTGAGTAGGGTTAGAGACCCCATGTGAGTCTCACCTTGATCATCCTTCTCCATCTCGGTGGAAGCCATGTCACTCAAGGCTTTCTTTTGCGGACAATCTCGCAAGAAATGGTTTCCACCACACATAAAGCATTCACGTTTATATTTAGAGAAATCCTTACCTCCATGCCCCTTCTCCTTGTCTTTTCCCTTGGAGTCATGGTGCTTAGGACCCATGATTGTAACCCGTCCATGAAGTATAACAACCTTTCCTTCTCGGGCATGTCGGATATCTCAAGCATTAACGAGCTATACGCCTTGATGTACTCCTTGATAGTTCCCGTGTGCTTGAGATTCCTTAATCTCCTCATGGCATCCAACTCGGCATTAGCCGGGTAGAAGTGCTTCTTGAGGTCCGCCTTAAACTCTTCCCACGTGTTTATAACACAAGCACCCCTCTCAACATCTCGGTGGCGAGCACGCCACCATAACATGACATCATCCTCAAGATAGAGAGTGACTTGGGTAATTTTCATGCTATCATTAAGTAAATGAGTGGCGGAAAAGTACCTTTCAATGCCGTAGAGGAAGTTGTCAATTTCCTTCGCATTCCTCGAGCCCTTATATTTATGAGGCCGGGGGGTATCCAACATTGGAATAGACCCCTTGAGCTTTCTGCACCGACCGAGATTGCCTCCTTGCAACGAGCACAATCCGCCTCAACACTTGCAAGCCTTTCCTTTAGCTCCACGTTCTCGGCCGCGAGTTAATGGATTCGGTCCAACATCTCATCCATAAGTCTCTTGTTGGACTCTACCATCTCTTCACGGAGCCGGGTGGCAAAAGCATTCACCAACCCGTGCACATCCTCGGGGTTGGGTAAAGCCTCCACTTCTTTTTCCAACCCATCCACCCTTCCCTCCAAGGTGGATACATCCTCTTGGCAAGCTTGGATGGATTTATCCATATTCTCCATGATATCCTCTAAGTTGGTAGTGGAATCCTTAGAGGTACCCTTGCCTTTCTTCTTTTTCTCAACATCGGCAACATGAGTGACCTGTGAGCCAGCGGCGACGTGTGCCATAGCAACACCTCTTGGTTACTCCTTCTCGTAACCGTGCTCTGATACCACCTGTCACGCCCTGACTTCTTTCTAAGCCAACTGCGTGCGGCACTTAGTCTTTTTCCACCTCCTTGGATGACTAAGTCAGCCTTCACTTCAAGAGACCTCACTCTTGAATAAGAGAACTTTGCTTAGCACCAAGCCTTAAGGACTCACACAAGAGAGTTTGAGATAATGAGAGCTTTATTGAGAGAGTTGTTGAGAGCTTCCAATTTGTGGATGGTGGAAATGAGACCCCTCATCCCCTATTTATAGTTGAGGCCTCCTCCTCCCTCCATCCCAAGGAACATTGTAGAGTGGGCTAGATCATGATCCCTCTAGAATGCTCCATTAAAACACACTAGGATAATCTAGAAGCTTCCATACAAGTGTGTACAAAAGAGGATGGTTCTAGAGACATCCCCCTCTAGAACCATCTATACAATGGTAGAAGCCTCTTACATCTTCTACAATTATCTACACATATCCACATTATTCTAGAATGTTCTAGAATATTCCGCAAAAATAAAAGTGCTCAAAGCGGGCCGTGACACTGTGCTTCCGCTGTGACGAAAAGTACTTCCCTGGGCACTAGTGCAATAATCAACTGCTTCAGATTATGATTCTAGAGGATACCAGTGATCCTGAGGAGGAAGGTGAGTTGCCGACAGTCAAACAAGAAGAAGAGGTTGAAGGAATGGACGGGCAAATTGAGCTCTCCATGATTTTGTGGTGGGATTTACTTCACCAAAAATAATGAAATTAAGGGGTTAGATATATGGTGAAATTGGAGTGGTGTTGATAGACTATGGCGTGACCCATAATTTTATTGCTTAGGATTTGGTGTAGAGGCTCATAATTCCACTATTGGGAATGACCGCCTACGATGTCATTATGGGAACTGGTAATTCAGATCAAATGATTGGTATTTGCAAGGGGGTCACTTTGTCGTTGTCAGAAGTGGAGATTGTGGAGGATTTTCTGCCATTAGAACTAGGAAGTGTTGATGTAATCCTTGGGATGCAATGGTTGGTAAATCTTGGGGTGACGCAGGTAAACTGAAGGACATTGTGGATGAAGTTCAATGTGGGGGGCACACCGGTAACTTTGAGATGGGAAGCGGAGTTATGCAGAATGCAGGTATCCCTTAAATCTCTTATGCATACGGTATACAAAGAAGGTCAAGGAATTTTGTTATAATGTTGCACATTAAATGTGGAAGAGGGCAGTAATCACAGTGGTAAGGTACCAACGGGGGTGCTAACAGCGGTCTAAGGTTTCCAGGATATATTTAAAGAACTAGAGGGATTGCCCTCTGCTCGTGATCTGGATCATAGAATTCCATTATTACCCGGAGTTAACCTGGTCAGCGTACTCCCCTATAGGTATCCACAAGTGCAAAAGGATGAGATTGAACGATTGGTGGGAGAGATGTTAGCTATGGGAGCGATTAGGCCAAGCGATAGCCCATTCTCTAGCCCCGTTTTGCTGGTCAAGAAGAAGGTTGGTAGTTTAATGGAGCATTAGTTTTTTCTAAGCTAGATTTGAAGTCGGGCTATCACCAAATCAGAGTGAGCTCGGAGGATGTTCCCAAAACTGCATTCTGTATGCACGAAGGGCACTGTGAGTTCCTAGTAATGTCCGTCAGGCTAAAAAATGCCCCAAAGACCTTTCAGGCCTTGATGAATGAGATATTTAAACCTTACCTCTACAAGTTCGTTCTCTTTTTGATGACATATTGGTATACAGTCTTGATATGGAGACTCATCTTGGACATTTACAACTAGTTTTTGAAATGTTAAAAGCTAATGACTTGAAGGTGAATGAAAAGAAGTTTGTATTTGGACAACGGGAATTAGAGTACTTGGGGCACATTATATCAGCAGCAGGAGTGGTAGCTGACCCTTCCAAACTGAAGTGCATGTTGGAGTGGCCCGTACCTAAGACCCTTCGGGAGTTGAGGGGTTTTCTGGGATTAACTGGCTATTATCGGAAGTTTGTCTGGCATTATAGACATATTGCCGGCCCTTTAAGTGCACAATTAAATAAAGATAGCTTCAACTGGGGAGAGGAAGCACAAGCAGCCTTCGAGAAGCTTAAACAAGCCATGGTTTCTGTACCGGTCCTTAAGCTGGCAGATTTTTCGCAACCATTTGTGGTAGAGACAGATGCTTTGGTTGTGGGAATCGGGGAAGTTTTGATGGAACAAGAGTGCCCCATAGCTTATTTCAGTCAGGCTTTAGGCCAGAGAGCCAGCCTAAAGTTAGTCTATGAAAGAGAATTAATGGCAGTGGATGGAGACACTACTTAATGGGACAACAATTCATGGTGAGAACAGACCAACAGAGTTTGAAGTTCCTGCTAGAACAGAGAGTGATTCTGTAGAAACACATCAAGCGGGTCTCAAAGCTTTTGGCGCTGTACTTTTGAAATTGAGTATAAGCCTGGCCGTGAGAATAAGGCAGCTGATGCTCTTTCCCGGGTGGAGTCAGCTTCCTTGTCTGCTTTCACCACTGCCTGGGTTGAAAGCTGGAGCAACCCTCAATCCGAAATCGTATCTGATCCCCTGCTGGGACCTATTATGGAAAAGCTGCAGCAAGGCGGAGAGGGGCTGCTTGGGTAGGGGAAATTGCTGTACCAGGGCCGGTTGGCATTACCTGCCAAATCCACTCTGATTCCCAGGTTATTGACTGTTTTCCATGACTCTGAGACAGGTGGACATTCGGGCATTTTGATGACATACCGGAGGCTGGCTAGGGAGGTTTATTGGGCCGGAATGAAGAAAGATGTACACAGGTTTGTGGCCAATTGTACAATCTGCCAACAAAATAAATATCAAGCTTTTAGACCTGTTGGGCTGCTCCAGCCTTTACTCCTGCCTTATCAGGTATGGGAGGATATTTGCCTTGATTTTATAGAAGGGTTGCCCAACTCACAGGGATATAATTGCATTATGGTGGTAGTGGATTGGCTGACAAAATATGCGCACTTCATTCCCTTGAAGCACCCCTTCACTGCTCAGATCGTGGCTGCCATATTTGCTAGGGAAGTGGTACGCCTCCTCGGGGTGCCAATATCCATGGTATCCGACAGAGATAAAGTGTTTGTCAGCAATTTCTGGAAGGAGATCTTTAAGATGCAAGGCACCACCCTTCGTTATAGCTCAGCATACCATCCACAGAGAGATGGCCAAACTTAGGTGGTGAATTGGAGTGTGGAGACTTGTTTGCGTTGTTTTTCGAGTGACAAACCAAGGCAATGGGTGAAGTGGATCTCTGTTATTAGCTTCTCTCTCTCTCTTTCTCTCTCTACATGCATATGAAGAAGTGATTAAAAAAAATCTATTATGCTTAATTTAATACTCCTGTTTCAATTAGAAAGAGAATTACATACTGTTAGAATTGGAAATAAAGCGTTTAATTGCTGATACTTATCGTAAAAGGAGGACTTGCATTCTGAAACAAAACCAGAAAGCTAACATCCCTTATGTCGTGAAACAGAGGGAGTAGGTCAATAGAGAACTGGGATTAGAACTACGAGTCCTATGATACAAAGGCACGTAAATTGCATTGTCAGAATATGTTTTATTGTTTTGTTTTATAAGTTAGAAAATATATTTGTCTATCAATTTTAGCTGTTTCTTATTTATAGGCCAAGGTATCTGCATTGTTAAGGTGTAATGAATGATTTGATAGAAATTCTAGTTGTGTGATAAAACCTCTAGGTTGGAGTTTACCTTGCATCACACTCTCTTAACCACCATGCTACTTATATTCCTGATAGATTGCATAGTTTTTCTTATTGGCTAGCTCGCCATTATCTTAAATTTGAGACTTGAATGATTGCAGTCATTTCATTTACTGGGTCTTATAAAGAGCTGACAAAACAGTATGCATCAAAAACTGTACAGGCTGCTGGACAGACATCAAATGAGACGAGTCAGGAACTTAAATTTCTTATTTTTCTCGATTGATTCATGTTCTTATATGGAAAATTTTCTTGGTGCACTTTCAGTTATGGGATGTTAACATGGATTCAGGTCCAGTTGCAACCTTTCAGGTCCATGAGCATTTGAGACCGAGGGTGGGTTTCTGTTGTATAGATGCTTTGTCATTGACATTGGTATTCTGCTTGTCTTGGATTAATTTCTTCTAGCTTTCTTTTCAGCTGTGCGATTTATATGAAAATGACTCAATCTTTGATAAATTTGAGTGTTGTCTTAGTGGTGACGGTCAGAGAGTGGCAACAGGATCTTACAGGTGTGTGCATTCTTGTACAGTTGAATTTTTACCATGTAAGACAATTTTCTATTCGCTTCCTGGTTCAAATGGTGTAACTTTCTTTTGCAGCAATCTATTCCGTGTGTTTGGTCATGCCCCAGCAAGTACAGAGGCAACAACTTTGGAAGCCAGCAAAAATCCTATGCGGTATTTTTTATGATAGTCTATTTTATTAGTATACAATCACTGATCTTGCAGGCAAAAATTTCATATTATTGATTTCTGGTGTAGGAGGCAAGTTCAGACCCCATCAAGGACCTGTCGGTCCCTGAGCAGTATAACACGGGTTGTCAGACGAGGTTATTGCTTTATCTTCCTTCACCTTCCATTTGGTCAAATAGTAAATTGGTTGCATCAATAGAATTTGTCTTCTTTCTATTTCTTCTACTCCATTGTTTGGTTCCTGGACTAATAAATTTGAAAGAGTATATAAATTTGTGTTCTGTACAGGAGGTGAGAGCCCTGTTGCTGATACCAATGGAAATTCTTTTGACTATACAACAAAATTACTTCACCTGGCGTGGCACCCAACAGAAAACTCAATTGCTTGTGCTGCTGCAAACAGTTTGTACATGTACTATGCGTGAAGGATGGGTCTGGCAGATTTGTATTTGTTGCTGGTTGAATTTTTTGAGATTGCTACTGGATGATCTGTTTCCCTGCTCACCATAGGGCGGCTTTGATTTAAAAAGCGATAGCTTGTGGATTGATATATCATTTCTCCTTACATCATTGTTGGACAAGCTGCTATCGCTGAAGATGGTCAGGGAGCAGCTCGACTCTGGCTCTCTACTGGCAGCTTAGCTTCTCAATTTTGTTTCCTCCCATCAACCGGAATCGCCATTTTTTTCGGCTAGTGCTATATTTTTATTAACCTTTGCTGCCGCTCAAGGAAAGAAAGATACGGGTCTGTTCTGATTGTGTTGGGAGGTATTTAGGGGAAAATTTCTGTTCGTAGCTCTCCTACAGCAGCGACTGATTAGGATGGGTAGTTTATATAATCTGCCATGGGATTATGATAAATGTAATTTTTGTTACACAATTTGTATGGTCGAAGGCTGTTTAAGATGTCTAGTACATTGATTTATTAATTTCTACCAACTATAATTAGCACCGTTATTTTAATTCTTTTGTTGTGAGAACGTTGTAATCTTATAATTTAGTGGAAACTTTGTTTATCAGTCGATTTCTTCTCTCGGAGCAAATCCTCCCCCCCCCTCTTTTCCCTTTCCATTACATTGTGGTAAATTTTACCTGGATCAGGTGATATACAGAATAGTTACAGTGTGGTGTAGGATGCAAGGTACACCCAATATATATATATAATCGCGGCACTTGAAAACAAGATTACGTCCCGAAACGTTCAGGGCGCGACGGAGTCTCATCTTTTCTAACGGAAATCTGGAATGTGCTAATTCTTCATATTCAGCTCCTCATACTATTGCTTAAATTTTCTCACCACTTCCACTTCCGCTGCTTGAATCATCTTCATCTCCTTGTTCTATTTATTGACTTTTCTCTTCAATTTAATTGATTCCGTTGCTTGACATCAATTTTCAAAGTACCAGGAATGCTATATGATAAGTATGGTTCTTCTCATTTAGTGCTTGTTTGGTTAAGGGATAATAGGGGTGGAAAAATTACCTTTATATTTTATATATCTTGTATAAATTAATTAAAATTAAATATTCTTATTCTAATAAATATCCATTTTAGATCTTAATTTAACTAAAATGAGTATTTTAGAAAAAAATATATTTATTATTATTAAATACTTAATATAAAATATACAAAACAGAAGGGATTCCCCCCTATTTCTCCCCTACCAAACAAGCCCTAGGATGAAAAATTCTGATCTATATAGGACAAAAATCCCCGATGTATACAACAAATTTGAAGAAATTGAAGAATATAAAGGATAGAGTAACAAAATTTGAAAAGAGAGAGAGGACAAGGAGGGTTTAACAATAACCTCACTTTACTGCTGTAGCAGAAGATGATGTCCATTTTTATAAGTATCACTACTCTTTTATGTGTTCAATAAAAATTAGAATAATGAGAAATTCCTTGAGTTCGGCTTTGGCGGCTTTGGTTTGATAGTGGGTGGTACAAAATGATAAGGCTTAATGGATGAATATAAATCTTTGACCTCATCAATTCAAACCTTTGACTCAATGAAGGCAAACATTTGAGGAGATCATTTGAGCCTTAGTTGATGTATCTAAACATATAAACAATGAATATTTAGTCTTTGAGTTTGAGATTTTTTTTGGATAAGTAATGTACATATATTACTATCAAATAATTATGAAATACAACCAACAAGAAATTCTGAGAAGCTTAAAGAGTACCTCCTAAGCTATTAACAAACTTGATGAGCGTGACAGGAGATTTACTTGAGAATAAACTTTCTACCCTTTTATTCATTTCCTTAACTATAATACGAATCATAACACTTGGCAAAATTCTCTTTTGATGGAAGATTTGCTAGTTTTTCTCCTTTCATTAAGTGGTATGCAACCACACCTAGCATGCTATGGAGAAAAAACCTTCTACACTTGGGACCATACCCTCTTCTCCACATCCAATTCATCACTTGATGTAACTCTATTGGGTGATGAGTACAACCAATACCCTCAAGTAGCTTGCTCCAAAAAGATAGTTCTTAAGAGCACTCAAAATGTATATATTGCACAGTTTCCTATTTCTCCTCTCATAACACACATACAGGGTTATGAGAAAACCCCATTTTAGCCATTCTATCTTTTGTGAAAAACCTATCTTAAACCACAAGACATAAATGAAACTATTGTTGTGGTATAGACGTAGGATTCCATACAATGTGCCACCAGCTCACCTACTCATCTCATGGCTGAAAACTATCATAGGCTTCGGCGGTGCTATATAAGTTAGCACTTGTAAGGGTGTTCAAGCTATCAGCTATGAAATAATCAACAGACGATATTCGTAGTTTAAAATCCATCCTTAATCACTAAGAAACCAACCCTCTCCCTTTGCTCTCCCACATATTCCTATACTTGATAAAATATGAGTGTAGCCATCGAACCCACAAAACATTCTTTTTATGTTGTAAATTCCAAATGATATAACCCATAACCATAGTATTCCAGGCTTCCCAATCCATAACTCTAATACCACTCACTCTTAGGCATACACACATGTTCCCATGCAACTGGAGATTTCCTTGTAACTGAGTGTGAACTTGAACAAGGAAAGGACCAACATAAGGAGTTCACATCATGTATAACTTGTTTGGGGAGAAAATACAACTCTTATATGCTTGGATACTGAATATCACACATTTTATTAGCTAGAACCGTCCAGAGTAACTTAAGAACCAATTGTTCCAAAGGTTCAATCTACAGGTAATACTATTCAACATCGTAAGGTAGTCCTAGTTCTTTAATCTTTTGCCATTGAGGGGCAAACCTAAATAAAAAATTGGTAAGTGACCTTCTAGAAAATGGAGTTCATTTGGGAGCCAAGCCTTTACTTATTCAGTTACCCTACCTCCAAAGTAAATCACCCTTAGTAGCATTGAATCTCAGGCTCGACAACCTTGAGAAATTAGAAAACATATCCATAAGAACTCTAACCAAAGAAACATCTCCCTCAAATAAAAATAATATATCATCCGCAAATAAAAAGGATGCCATCTTGAACCATTTGCATTTAGGGTGAGGCTTGAACTCTAGCACATGCCAAACTCCTTTCATGAGCCCATTGAGGAACTCCATGATGATTACAATAAGGTAAGGGGACAAGGGGTCTCATTACCTCAAACCTTTACTAGTAGCAAATGGAACTTGAAAAAATTCTTTCAAAACCAATGATTATCTAACCAAAGTAACACATACCATAACAAGATTAACAAACATTATAGGGAAGTTCAATGCAAGCAACATGTGCTTGAAAAAGTTCTAATTCACTAAATCATATGCCTTCTTCATAACCAATTTCAACATACACCTAGGAGAGAGGTTCTTGCTTGAATACCATTAATAAGCTATTAATCTATTAGGATATTATATCCTATGTATCTATCCTTCAAAAATTCTAATTGAGACTCACTAAAAAGGTCTCCCAAAATGTGTTGCATTCTATTGGCTAGCACTTTAGCAAAGGATCTTATGCAAAGTGTTAGAACATGTAATTGGGTGATAGTATCAAAAAGTGGTAGCATTAGGAACTTTAGAAAGTAAATGCAAGAAAGTAACATTTAAGGAGTGGGGAAGATAACCTATGATGAAATCTCAGATAGCATACCATACTGCATCCCTAGTAACCCACTAGGTTCTTTTAAAGAAATAAGCAGTGTATCCATCTGGACTTGGAGCCTTTGTCATTACCCATGATAAATAAAGCTCTTTAAACCTCCTCCTTTGTTACATGTTGTAATAAATCCCAGCCTGCTTGATGGCCTAACTTGACAACTTCCTATGAAAACACACCTTCTTGAGTTATTTCTATCCCTTGAAGGGAAAGAAAAAAATTCTCCAAACACATGAGCAATATCATCTTGCTACTCATACGAATGACTTGGTTCATCTTGGATGGTTAAAACTTTATTAGCTTTCTTCCTCCCCTTAACCATGGAGTAGAGAATTTATTGTTTCCATATCCCAAATTTAGCTAAGAAACCTTAGATTTATGTTAAGTAAAACTTTCGTGACACAAAGTCAAATGATGCAAATGTTTAATAACATGTTATTCTTGATGAATAGGCCCTGAGTTGATAGGATAATTACCCAGATCTTGTTGCATAAGATAGAGGATTTCTTGTGCATCTGAGACTCTTCTTTCAACACTCCTGCATTTATGCTTATTTAATAGCTTCAGAGGCATCTTAAGGTTCCTCAAACGGCTACTTATATCTTCTAACAAGCTATTCTTCCCCTAGTGTTTCCACCCCTGGAAAATAATTCTATCAAACTTTGGTATCTTATGCCAACATGTTAAAGAACCGAAAGGGATTAGGACTCATCAATGCCTCTTCCTTAATATATATGAAATACCCCAGAAATATTTATTTTAAGATATATTATTAAATAGGGATTTATTGGGAAATTTATTTAATTTATTATTTTATTTGGAATAAGAGGGATTATTTAGGGCAAATTAATAAGAATGTATAAACATTTATATAAAGAAAAAAATTGGGCTTTTTGTTAATTAAAAAGGAGTTTAGGAGAAATATTTTTAAAAGGGTCCTAAATTAGCCTAAAAAGGAGGTTTACTATTTTTATTTAAATATTTTTATTCTAGGTACCCAAAAACATTTTAAATAATTTATGTAAACCCAAAACCCCTAAAATTTTCTTTTTTCCTCTTTTCTTCTTTTCTCTTTCTTTCTTTTTCTTCTCGTCGGTTGGGCCTGCCCGCGGCCCAACCCCCTCCTTTCTTCTCCTTCCCCCCGGCCCAGCGCCGCTCGGCTCCCTTCGTTGCAACCCGACGCAGCGTTTCATCCTGCAATTTGCTGAGACGTCACGTCTCGTTTAAAGGCATTATAACCATTGCCAAACCGGCCGGCCCCCTCCTTTCCTTTTTCCTTGGACCGCCCGGTCCACCCCGCACCTGTCTTCTTCTTCCTCACGCGGGCCTGCAACCCCTGAGCGCAGCCTACACCTGCCGACGACCACCTGCTCTGTCTGGCAGTCCTCTCCTGCCATTCCCGTCGCTTTCCTTTCCAATTTTGACCCAGCCTACTCGTCCTTCCCCTCACGCGTACTACCCCCTTTCCTTTTCCCCACACCGAGCCGAACATACCCTGCAATTCGCAGGGCGCCGGCTACCACCACCAGTCGGCGACCTACCCCACCTGCCCCTGGTTATCTTCTTCTCCCTTTTTCGTTTCCCCCCTCAATTTACCTATAAATACACTCCCGGGGCAGCCATAGTCAAGCTCCCTCTTTTGCAAGCCCAGAAATTCTATCCCTAGCCGCCGCCCAAACAGTTGCATATTCCGCCGCCGCCGGTGACCGCCACAACAAACGCCGCCCACCAAGACCATCCCTGCACCCTCCTCTACGAAACCAAACCATCACCACCCCTTGCCTCGCCCTGCACATGCCGCCCCAGCCGTGCAAAGTCACCACCTCGATTAACCCTCACCAACCCTTCGCCGCCCCTCGCACCGCCTTCCGCCACCAATCCAGCCGCCACTAGCACCTCCTCCACCCTCCAAAACACCCAGGGAACCTTCCCCTACCTTCCCATACCATCATCTCCCCCTACCTCCTTCTCCTCTTACCTCCCCCATCTTCCACCACCTCCCACCACCTTCGGCCGCTGCGCCAACCACCTTGCGCCGCCACTCCCAGCCATACCACCACCTTCATTCTACCCCTCTTCACCTGCTGCACCTTCCATCACCTCAAACACCCCTCTACTCCCCATCCTTTAGCCTACATATTGATCTTTCTACCTTTCTTCCTCCTCCACCACCGTCGCCGTCGCCGCCACGCGCCTCCGCCGTTTCCACCACTGACCTTAGGTGGTTTTCCTACTTCCCCAACCCTAAACTATTCTGTTATAAGTGTTAATAATTTTATATAAAATTAATGGTATTATCCTTATTATTATTATTATTATTATTATTTTTACATTATTAATATTATTATGTATTGCCCTTGTTTCCGAACTTAATTTCAGAAAATACTTATAACTAGGTTAAACTAATTAAAAGGCTACAAATTTAACATTAAGATGGTTATCATTATTACCACCAATAATACTATCATTATTTTCATTATTCACAACTTCAGTATTAATATAGTTACCTTTATTACTATCATTATTACTATTATTATTATTATTATTATTATTATTATTATTATTATTATTATTATTATTATTATTATCATTATTGTTAGTGTTATATAAACCAAGTTGGCATATTATCATTTTAAAGAAGAAGAATACTCAACCTTAATATTTTTACCATGTAATATTCAAGTAATTACTAATATCATTCCTAATGCCTTTGTCGCTAGCATTATTAGTTACTACTAATACTATTACTATCATTATTATTATTATTGGTATTAGTGTTAGTTTATTTCTATTATTGTGACAAAAGCATTTGAACCCTTATATTATTATTATTATTTAAAATATAAATTTTATCATTATTATTTTTAGGAATATTTATACTTTGTTGGTATTGTAATTATTATATTATTATTTTAACCCTAACACTATTATTAGACTTAGCCTTAAAAATGCTAGGGTTTCTATCACTCTAAGCATTAGCATTACTACTAGTATTACTATTATCACTATTTGGCTATAATTAGTATCAGTGGTATTATTAGGAGAGTAAAGCTAATAGGTTTAATAAAATAAGTGTAGCAATAAATATTAAAATAAACATATTTTGACTAGTAATATTTAGTAGACTATTTTTAAGATAAAAAACCTAGTTTTCGTATAATACTCTCTTTAATAATAATAATCCTAATCTTAGACTAAAATAAGGAATGATGGTACTTTTGAGGGAAACTAATACTTAGTATTTTCCCTTTTATAGGTGAATCTAACCAAAACCCTAAGGAGTTGTAGGAACGTGCTCCAAGCCCGTCGTCGCTTTAGGTAAGGATGTAGCTAAGGCCCATGTGTATTATGTGACTTGTATGCCTTGGATTCTTTATATTTCATGTTATATTATGTATCGTATGATTTTCCTTAACTTATCTTATGTGTAGCGCAATTTGGAATTGAGGTATGTTCTGTATGTGTTCTTATAGCACGAGTATGACATGTATATGTGGTGATTGTGGTGTGATATGATATGTCCCTCTAAGACATGCATGCTAGGACAAATGATATTATGATAAGGGAAATGAAAGGACAAAAAGAAACAAATAGGAAGTAAGTTGCTAAAGGAACATAAGGTTGACCAACATGAATGAGAGATGGAAACCATGCATGGGAATTCTAGGGTCTGCATGGGGACTTCGAGAGTTTGCATGGGCTGGATAAAACTTACATGGGGGTGATCTTTACATGAGGAAAGTTGATTTAGGGTGTAAATAAGCTAAGAGGAGAGTTGTGGAGTGATTGGAGACTCGGGAAGAAAAATATTACGTAGGTCGGTGTAAGGGTGTATAAAGGACCCGATTAGGATTTTGGGAGGAAGTAATAATGTGAAAACTGTGGAAGTAAAAATGATTAAGGGAGAGTGGAGTATAGGTTAAGAATGGGGATTTATTATGTGAGGGGTGAGTATGGGTGCCATGGGAGAGAAGGAATATTGAGTGAGAAATAGAGAGGTTACTTGTGGGAGAAGAAAGGAATTGGGTTTGAAGTGGCCAACTAGGGTTTTTTCTGGTCACATGTGGAATCAAGTGGTAAAGCGATATGATTTGGGATTGGATCTAATGAGTTAAGGTATGGGGCGATAAACGAGGTAATGGTAGAGTAAGTGAGAGAGGGGGTTGGGCCACATCGGTCTAATTAGGGTTTTCAAGGGAAAACCCAAGGGGGTGATAGTAGGTGGAGTTGATGTCATAAGGTGTTGGGCCTAACCCACACCCGTAGGAGTTGGGTTTTCATTTAAGGGTAAGTGTAAAGGAAATGGATGACGGGGTGTGAGTTAGTGGGCATCGAGTCTCAAGATATGGGACGGGCCCTCTTTGGGAAATAATTATAGCTGGAGTTAGGCATGCATGCCTAGGGCGGAATCTGTTGAATAAGATACGATAAAATACTAATCATGTAAAGTGGAAGAGTACTGAGCCGGGTCCAGCCGATCCACCGGTAAGGAATAGTGGTGTGGACTATTGTCTCGCAAGTGACCGATCCACCGGAGAATAGTAGTGGTGTGGACATCGTCCCACAAGTGACCGGCTCACCGACAATAATAGTGGGGGATCCCAGCTCAGTAAACCAAACCCTAATTTGTTAATACACGTAAAATATACTAAATACTTATAGTGGAACACCATGAGAGTCGGGGCCAGATTGATTTACCGACATAAAATAGTGGTTAGGTGCGTTCTGCCCTATAAGTGACCGATAGTGGTTAGGTGCGTTTTGCCCTATAAGTGACCGATCCACCGGCTATAATAGTGGGGTTCTCGTACTCGCATGGATTAATAAAGATTATAATGTGAATCAATTATAATTACTAGAGATCTAAAAGAATAAGTCTATCCGGACCATAGCTAGCCTTTATCATATGTTTTACTACATGTTGTTCATATGACTATGTCATGTATACTGTGTAGTGTGTTTTGTATGTTGGCCTTAGCGCATCTGTTACCTTACTCAGTACGTAGCGTACTGATCACCCGTTTCATGGGTGCTGCTCATTCCCACGAGTAGAAGACCCATCTAAGCTTGTGCAGGTAGGGGATGATGTCTTCGATGCCTACAACACCTACAAGGCATCGGGTGGGGCTGAGCGTTGAGCCTAAATCTGACTTGGGGATCGAGAGCGACTTGGCTGGACTCTATTTCCTTTATTTGACCTTGTATTATCATACTTAGTTGTGTTATCGTACTATGCTTTATGTTTTGAAAAACTCTAGTCACGTACTCCTTGGTTTGTAACCCTAAATTGCACTCTGATTTCTGTATGACTTGTGTTTTATTTATGATTCGTGTTTAATGTTAACTTTATTTAGCCTTAGCATTTAGTACTGGAATGGTAGTAGTGAACCGATCTGGTACTAAGTGTGGCGGTAATGGCCCCAGGTTTACGATTTTATCTTTTCGCTTCTGCTAAAACTTTTTAATTAAATGAAATTTTTCAATAGTAAATTTGGGGGTGTTACAATATACCACTATAGAACCATGATTTGACGTAGGAGGGGAGGCAAAATGATTTCTAGAATTCCCAAACAAATCAAACTACCCTTGGTTTCCTATCACATGATCAAGCCTACATGTTATTCTTTGAGTCACGTCTACCTGTTCGGCCAGGTTTGTTGAGTTGATGAATTTGATAATTTAATTGTTGATGCCTTTATATATTTAATATGATTATTTTATATTAAAGAAAATTGAGTTGATTAATCTTATAATTTAAATAGATGAATGTTACTAGTAATCTAAATAATAATAATAGTAGTAATAATAATAATACTCGCGATGCCTCGGTTCTTCCCTTCTTAGCAGAACGCATGGATGTTCTCATGGCAAGAACCAAGAAATCGTCAACTAGATCAAGGAAGATAGGACAACAAAGAATCTTGAAGAGTTGGACATCTGGTGATGTATCACTGACTATAGCGAAGATTAGTATGGCCAAATAATTAATTGTTGAGGAAGGTAATTCTTTACCTTCACACATGGACCAATCAAATTCAAATGTAGGAAAAAGTAAATTAGATAGAATCATTAATAATGTTAGGAATTTTGAGGGTATATATTTGGTTTTGATGAAAATGAATGACAATAGTATAAACTCTGAAGCTAATGATTATTATTTGAATCCCTAATTGATTCAGAACGAATCCAAGATTTTTTAAAACAAGTATTCAACATATAATTTGGATGGATCCAAATTAAAAAGTTCCTCAACTAGGGATCAAAATGCAAAATTGGCTATAAGGGTAGATTTTGATACAATAAAGGATAGAGATTCTATTGAAAATATGCATCAGAATCATAATGTGCATTCAATTAGCCTTCCCTGGAGGGATGACGTGATGCAGGAGCAAACACTCAAGAATTGGCATTCGTAATTATGGAACTAATTATTCTTAATTTAGAAAGCATTTCCCACAAAATTGAAGATAAAAAGATGGTTACATTACTAGTAATAGATGAAACATACCATACAAGCTACTAGCCATATACGTGCATGTGCATGGCATGCATGGAGTGTATGACTACGTGTATGGGGAGATAATGTGCAACTTGGACATGCATAATTATTGATTTAGCTAATTAATTAATTAATTAGTAAGGTTGAAGATTAGTTTGAGAATAAAGTTAGCATACAATAGCATAATATCTTTTAGCTAGGTATCTTTTGAGGAATTATAC
Organism: Tamarix chinensis; assembly: GCA_030549775.1. Lineage (NCBI taxonomy): Eukaryota > Viridiplantae > Streptophyta > Magnoliopsida > Caryophyllales > Tamaricaceae > Tamarix > Tamarix chinensis. The sequence continues at coordinate 64,336,737 of CM060180.1, read as the reverse complement.
TTTTTAGCTAATTGATAGATTAGCTATATAAACCCATAGAAGTCACGATTAGAGAGATTGATGATCAATAGTTGAAGTTGAATGCAATTTGAAAAAACATCAAATTCTGTGTGAGTTCAACTCAAGTTTAATCGAATATGTGTGAACGATTAATCTTGAAAGACTTAGTCTCTTCACTTGTGTGAATTATAGATTAAGTTCTATGTTTTCTACTCTCCATAATCTATATTTTTCTAGCCATCACCATCATCAAAACACCACACAAATTGAAGCCTAAATTGTAACCCTAAATCAACTCTACCATTCGAAACCATAACATTAAATTTCAAACCAAAACCTAACCCTAATTCTAATTTTAAAGCTAAAACCTAACCCTAAACCTAACCCAAAAAATCATCTATCACTAAACCCTAATCTTCGAATCATCACCATCACCAAAACATCATTATCGAATCAACATCACAATCATCTCATCACATTCGAACCATCATCATTATTCATCCATCAACACCGAATCATCATCATCATATTCGATTCATCACCATCATTATTCCATCCTATTCAAACACCTTCAATCTTAATTCACCATCACCGAACCTTCATCTAAATAACCAAACCCAATTTGAGCTTTAATCTCACATAATTGAGAATTCCATATTCCCACATACATCATAAGGTTCCTTCTAATCGCAACTGTAACCAATTCTTGGCTCTTAACTATGTTCCACCCCAAATTGAAGAGGGGAAAATTGTGGTTAACTTGGAAAAGGCAGAAGTTGATAAGGAAATGATTGAATGGAAACACACCATGACAGTATATGTGTATGGTCATGATCCTTCTTTCAATCAAATGTTAGGTTTTATCAAATCTCAATGGAACTGGGTGGTTATGCCTAAAATTATTTATCATGATGATGGATTCTTCTTATTCAAGTTTGAATCTACTGCAGACTATGATTGGATACTAAATCAATATTGGACCTTTTATAACAGGCTTGTAATTCTGAAAAGATGGAGAAGGAAATTGAAGCACATGAAGTCTGAGTTGCAATTTGTTCCTTTGTGGGTCAAGCTGCCTCAATTACCATTAGAATATTGGTCTCCTAAATCCTTGAGAATGATAGTGAGCACAATTGGCAATCCTATTAGGATTGATGCTATCACTTTGAGGAAAGATAGGATTACCTATCATTGGGTGTTAATTGATGTTGATACTAAAAATCCATTGAGTGAGACCATTCTAATTAGAGATCCAGATGGTTCTATCATCACCCAACTAGTTCAATTTGAATGTAAGCCCACCTTTTGCTATATATGTAATGATCCTTCTCATGATGAGAAGACCTGCTCAAAGTTTTAGAAGAAATATCAAGTTGACGAGCCTTGAACACATCAAGAATGGATGGTGGCTAGGGATAGAAGATAGGTTAAAACTCACAAGGAAATCTCTATAGGGGTAGGAGAACCTAATACTTAGAAGGAAAAGTCTGCAAGGCTTGTAATTAATGAAGATACGAGGAATCAATTGAATCCCACAACCAAACCCATTGAGATAAATGCAGGAAGTACCATAAATGTGGGGAGTAGTGGGAGCCATTTTCTTACCCTCCAAGATTTTAGTATGATTCAAAACCTGGGTCAGCCTTAAGAACTGACAATTCATCCTCATGACCTTGGTTCCCATGTTTGCTAGTTGGAATGTGAGAGGCATAAATGATCCATCCAAACAAAGGGAGGTTCGAGGATGGATCAAGAAAAGTAATTTCTCCCATATCGCTTTACTGGAAACTAGAGTTAAGTTTAATAAAGTAGATAGTATAAAAAAATCTTTGGTAATGAATTGGATGTTTCTCACCAACTATAAAAATCACTGAAATGGTCTAGTATGGGTTCTTTGGGATCCCCTGATTTGGTTCATGACTCATATTGATACATGTGCTCAAGGTATTGTGTGTGATGTTATGACTTTAGATGGTAATTTTCTTTTCTTGAGGGGTTCATCTATACCTTTAATTCTGGTCAAGCTAGGAAAATCCTTTGGAATTGGTTAGAGTATAACAATAGGGCCATAGCGCCTATGATTCATGTGGGAGACTTTAACATAATCCTTTAGCCTAATGAGAAGCAAGGAGGGGATATGCTAGATATTTAAGATATGCAAGATTTTTCCCATTGTATTAATCTTCTTGAGCTGAGGGACCTTAAAATCTATTGTTGCTTTCTTACCTAGATGAACAAAAGGAAAGAGGATGAGGTGGTGGCTTGTAAATTAGATAGGGTTATGGTGAATGTTTCCTGGCTTATAGAGTTCACCAACTCTTTTGTCAAATTCAAGCCTCCTCTTTTGTCTGATCACTGCTTGGTATAGGTCCATATAAGGATCTAAAATACTAAGAAGATACCTTTTAGGTTTAACAATTTTTGGACCGAAGATGATAAATTCTTGGACATCATAAAAAAGCATTGGAAAGGTTATTCCTATTTTAACCCTCTCCTACATATCTACAAGAACCTCTAAAAATTGAAGATTGTAATCAAGGAGCTTAAGAGGGATAAATATGGATCTTTGGAGCATAAAATGGAGGAGGCTCGGAAAGATCTATAAGATTCCCAAAGAAAGTTGATGTGGGATATTAGAAACAAGGAACTTAGGGATAAGATACATTCCTGTGAAGAGGGCTTCAACAATTTTCCAGGTGCTATGAAACCTTCGTCAAGTAGAAGTCTAAAATTCACTGGCTAAATATGGGGATGCAAATCATAAATAATTTTTTTCTAGGATGAAGGGTAACCAAAATATGAAATCAATTAAGTAGATTGAGCTAGATTCAGGGACAACTACTTTTGATCCTAGATGTATATCTAATTCTTTCCTCAACTTTTAGAAAGAATCTCTAGGATCTAAAGGATGTGGCTTAGGTTTGGTTGACCTAGCATTTATAGTGCAGGGTTCAATTCTTCAAGATTTTCACAAACACCTTCTCCTTGCCCCAATATCTCAAAAGGAGGTTAAGGAGGATATTTTTTCTATTAGAGATTATAAATCCCCTAGAGTTGATGGTTTCATAGCTGTATTTTTAAAATATCTTAGGAGATCATAGGGGTAGACATTGTCCCAGCTATTTAGAGTTTTTTCAATACTAGGTATCTTCTATGTCAACATAACATTAACTCTTTGACTGTCATTCCAAAAAAATAAAATGCTACCAAGGTAAGTGATTATAGGCCAATAGCATGTTGTGGAGTTTTGAAAAACATCATTTCTAAAATATTAACGGCTAGGATGAAGGTGCTAATGCCTAAATTCATTGATTAGGCCCAATCTGGTTTTGTAAAAGGCAGACATATTGAAGAAAATGTGCTTTCAGCTGTAGAGCTGGTTAGAAAATACTCCCAAAAGTATATCTCTCCTAAATACAAGATAAAAGTGGATATTAGGAAAGCTTATGACTCAGTACACCGGGGTTTCTGCAGAAAATTCTTCATGCTTATGGTTTTCCCTTTCAAGTGGTTAGCTGGATCATGGCTTATGTTAGTTCCATCTCTTACTCTCTATTACTAAATGGGGAGTTGACTCAAACTTTCTAAGGTCAAAAAGGGTTGAGACAAGGGGATCCTATTTCTCTTTACTTGTTTGTTTTGGTGGCTGAGTATTTAATTAGATCTCTTAAATATTTATGGAGTGATAAGGAATTTAAGGGTCACCCTAAATGCAAAGGTTTGAAGATTATAAACCTGGCCTTTGCAGATGATATTCTCCTCTTTTGTAGGGTGATGTTAAGTTGCTTACAAGACTCACCAATGTGATTAAGGATTTTTTTGAGAGATATTGTCTTGTCATTCACCCTCAAAAGAGTAATATCTTCTTTAGTGGTGTGGATGAGGCTACAAGGTCTCAAATTCTACACAACACTTAGTTCTCTAAAGGTAGTTTTCCTTTTACCTATTTATATTTTCATCTATCTTCAACAAGGTTAACCACCTCCCAACTTCTAGGTCTGGTGTAGAAAATTGTAAAGAAGTTAGTAAGTCGGCACATTCATCTCCTATCCTCTGCTGGTCGAGCCCAACTACTAAAATCGGTAGTTTTTAGCTTACAAATGTATTGGTCTTAGGTCTTTATTCTACTAAAGAAGCTGATTCATTAAATTGAGTACATATGCATACAATTTCTTTGGACTGGTAAGCTTGATACATCAAAGAAAGCCCTAGTGGCATAGAAACAAGTTTTCTTACCAAAGAAGGAGGGTGGCCTGGAACTTATTGATGTGTAAATCTATGATTAGGTTATAGTAGGGAAACTGCTTTGGAATTTATGCTGCAAAAAAGACTCCCTTTGGGTCACATGGGTCCATTCCATTTACTTAAGCACTTAGTCCTCGTGGTCTTTCAACTCATTCCATCTGTGCTCATGGTAGCTGTAGCAAATGTTCAATCTCAGAGAGAAATTTAGATCATTATTTTTTGATTCTCGAGGCATACAAAAGTTCTTAAAGAGGGATGGATCCAACAATATTTAGAAAATATATGACCATATTAGACACAAGGGTGAAAAGGTATGGTGGTGGCCCATTGCTTGGTGTGGTTTGGCTACACCTAAACATCAGTTTATCACATGGTTAGCCATCCAAAACAAATTGATGACCAAGGTTATACTGAAATAGTTAAACCTTCTAGAGGATATAGAGTGTAGCCTTTGCACTATAGGTTAAGAGGGGAACATTAAGCATTTTATGTTTCACTACCCATATAGTCAGGGGATATGGAAGAGAATTTGGAGATCCTTTAATAGAAGAGACAATCTTCACTCTTGGGAGATAGAAATGAGGATGTTGGCCAAAACCACAAATCAATGCAAAGAGAAGAAGGAAATGCTTTGAGCTCTTTTTGTCACCTTTATAGGTTTTATTTAGTATGAAAGGAATTCTAGGATCTTTTGTAATAGGACTCGACAACCTCTTTTGCTTCTTAAAGACATGCTTTGTTTTGTTGAGTAGAAGTTTTGCCCCTCATAGAGTTAATAAATATGACCAATGGAAAGAATGTATAGATGACTTGGTAGTCTACTTTAGGTTGTACAACTCTTCACTTTTTGGTAGTTATAAAATTTTACTTACTTAAATAATAATAAAAAATAATAGTATAAAAAATTGATGAATATTTTAGCTAATAAAAATTAATCTCTCTAGAGCAACTGAATATGAGTTTTTTAGAGAATGAACACTAGATTAAGAATATTAGTTTTTAAATCAATGAATGTTAAAAAAAAATATGCCAAAAGTATATTAATATAGATATTTATTTATATAATTAAAATTGTAAAAATTTTTGATAAAAATATTGTTTTCCAATAATATAAATTAAAAATAACTTAATTTAAATTTCTTGCACAAAAGAAGACCCCTTAAAAACTTCTATAATTCATTACTGTATTCATAAGATTATCTGGTATGCTAGATATTTTTCTTTTTCTAATCAACACATAGGAGTATGTAGTACTATGCTTTTAGTGAAACATCTAAGAACTATTACGTTGCCATGTCACCAAATAAAATGGCCATATGTTATAACGCTAGGGGAGTATAGGATTAGCCCACAAATTATGCATAACATATGCTTGCTCTTCCTATTGTGGTAGGTCATTTACCAGTAAATTGTACCAACGCCTTTAAGAATAGATCAAATATGAAGTCTAATGTACAAAGATAGAAAGAAAATTTGTAAAAGTAAATATTTGATGGATTGTAAAGATGGAAAAAGAATTGGGTTGATATTAGAGATTGTGACTTATTGAATCCTTCAATGCTCAACTTTCCATCACTGGAACATATCTTACACCCACTATTGTTGGTATTCTATGTGAGAACAATAAATAATCAAACCAAGGCTAAAATGTGTTGTATAAGAAAATCTATGAATTTTCCAATATTAAAATATGAGAATATCAATGAACAAGTGGAAGAGAAAAGAAATGTCTACTATCAATGAATGAAATCTAACTACTGTTCATTGTTAATGGATAATTAATAGATTAAAAGTAATTGATGTCCATACCAATATATATAGAAAAATTTACAAATGCTTAGATAAATGTATAGAGAAAATGTAACTAATATCCATAATGAACAATGAAAGAGAATATAGTGTAATGTCTATCCACAATCAAAGAATAATAAATAGTAAAAATATAATTTCCAATTAATGACTACTGAGAAGTGATATTATAACAACTAATAACTAGATAATTAAAATTAAAGATATAACTCCAATAAAAAAAGTGATTGCACAATAGTGAGTTAAAGAATAATAAAAAGAAATAGTTGATGTGATTAAACATAGATAAAAGGTTCCAAAAAGTGATTATATTATATCTTGTTACTCAAACCTAAACTCAAGCAATGTGAGACTTTATTTCTTGTAGTTTCCCCGCAACTCAATCCCTTCAATGAGCCTTAACTTGTGGTTCTGATGCTTGTAGTTCTAATGGTAGAGAGCCATCTCTATGAACATATAAGGCTCTAAATTGAAATAAATTGTTCATTATGAAAAGATGATCCAAAAGGAGCAATACTTATACCACCCTATTTCTACTAAAATATTCACAATACTTATACATATTTTTCATGATGTGTCTAAGTATTTCTCACCACTATTGAATATATTTTTCACTATTATTTTCCTAAAAAATTCAACATTGATTGAATTTTTGCATATATCTTTCACCATAACTACGTATACATATTTTACCACACAACTAAATAATTTTCACAATAGTTAAATAATATTTTCAACACTTTTACTTTTAAAAATTTTCAAATTTGACATATGTATATATCACCAACCATGTACGTATATTTCACTACAATTACATATATATTTCACCACACATCTAATTATCCTTCACTTATGCCAAACATATTTTCGCAACTATTTTCCTAAAAATTTTCAATATTTATTGAAGCATATATTACCAATTGTATACATATCTTTTTGGGAAGTATAAATTATGTTGGTCATGTGGAGCTTTAATGTAAACATTTAGTGTGATTATGCAATGATTTTTGTATACTTTATTCCAATCATTTTTTTACCACTCTTGATCATATTTTATAGGTATTTGAAAAAATGGGATGAAAAGGAGGTAAAAAAAACAACATTTGGAATAAAATTTAAGCAAAAATGAGTGTTTAAAGTGTGAAAAAGTAGAAAGGAGAGCAAATCTAACCATTATATAGTCTAAATTTGGAAACATGTTAAAAAAAATTTATATCTTTTTGTTATCTTTTTAATGAATGTAAAATCAGCTCCATTTGAGGTCAAACAAATAAGTTATGGCCAAAATACATAACATGGTAAAATAAGACACATGCAACATGGATTGTGTTACCTAACATAGAGAGTTCTTGTTGATGCTTGGTGAATAAATCTCCTAGTTCTATTCAATATTAACTGCACCTCAACAACATGATGTAAGTCTTGTTAACATACGAAAGAGAAATCCTTTAGTGCCCTTTGACATGGGATGCACGTGTTGATGAACGGATGCGCCTATATATGGCCATATTTAGTAAGTTTTTGAGACACACAATACTTATGATGAAGAGAAAGAAGATTTGGGATTATAATAAAGAGATTTAGGTTTTCTATTCTTTTATTTATTTCAGCCAATTATATTCCCTAATTCATCTACAATCTTCCCCTTGGTATGAAATTTTGTATCTCAAGTTGGAAAACTTAAATAGTGATTCCCTAATCTAAAATAAAAAGGATTTTGCATTTGTATTCTCGATATTATATATATATGTATGTATGTATGTATGTATGTATGTATGTATGTATGTATGTATGTATGTATGTATGTATTTATATTGTAATTCTTTTTTTTTTAAGATGTTGCACTTGATAGAATCCATGATTGGCTAATTGATTTGTACTAAGGTTAAGGATGATTCATTGATCCATATGTGTCAAGAATCTAAACCCTAACCAATTTGATTCCTTATCATACGTGTTTCATTGATGTTTTAATCGACACAATAGGAAAATCAATCAATTTTTATTATTATTGTTTACAGAAAATCTTGTAATATTCAAGAGATGAGTCAACAAACTCCATTAACATGGCAAGAGACTAACCATATGGTTGAGAGATGTTGATTTGGTATCTACAACCTAAATAAAGGGATTACATGTAATACCCCAAAATTCACTACTGAAAAATTTTATTTTATTAAAATAATTGGTAGAAGCGGAATAATAAAACTATGAATTCTAGGGATATTACCGCCACACTTAGTATCAGACCGGTTCACTTCTACCGTTTCCACTACCAAGTTCTAAGGCTGAAAGAATAAAATATAATTTACGAGAAACTCAAACATATTTAAATCAAAGTAGCGTACATAACACTTTACAAAAATAAAATCCACTAGTGGTGGTTACAAGAAGACAAATTACATTTAAACCAGGGGTTAAAAGAGAAAGAGTACAACCCTAAGACTTTCTGGATAGTTCCTTATGCTCTTTACCATTACCCACTTGAATAGCACCTGAAAACACCTACAAGGGACACTACCCATTGAATAGGCAGGGGTCCCACGAATGGAACCCTTTAGTACTATGGTATCGAGTAACCCTTTAAAACACACTTAATAGTAGGCCTGCAATGCAACACATGATACAACACTACATACATACATAATGAAAGGTACACACATAATATTCACATTCATACATTCACATACTTAACAAGTCAATAAGATATTAATAGGTCATAATGCACAATCAATACTTCAGAGCCTTAAGCCATTAGTCTATCATTAATCAATCATCTAGGATTATAAATATATCCATGTAAGTTTGGGAACCCCACTATTATAACCGATGGACCGGAATACATACAGGGTAGAATGCTCCTGACCACTATTATTGCTGGTGGATCAGTCTCCAAGGCAAAACGCTCATGACCACTATTATTCGTCGGTGGATCGGTCTAGCTCCAACTCACATGATGCTCCACTATAAATGATTAGTATTTTCCATGATTTATTCACAAATAAATCAAATTTATTGAGCTCGAGACCCCCATTATAATAGCCAGTGGACCGGAATACATACACATCATCTAGGGAAAAATACTCGTGGGCCACTATTATGTCCGGTAGATTGGTACTCATAATATAATTCAACTAGGCTCGACTCATTTTTCTTTCACTTTCATGATTAGTGTTTTCCCTTTTTAATCATCAAATCAATTCCATTAATTTACCTTGATAGGGAGATCAAGATCCTGTGACACAAAGGTACACGGGTCACACTAGTGCATATAAGCCACTCAGCACCCTTCAACCATCAACCCAGGGATGCAAAGGTACCTGGGTCGTACTTGTAACACCCCAAAATTTACTATTTTTTATTTTTAAAAATGAAAGAATTTAAAATTGAAAACCTGTGAATTGTGGGGATGTTACCACCACACTTAGTACCAAACTGATTCTCTCCGATCATTTTAGTACCAAGTGCTAAGGCTAAGAAAATATTGACATTAAACTCAAACTAAGAGTTCATAAAAGAACTAGAAAGATCATGACATCAAAAACCAAAGTACACGTAAAGAATTGTAATTCATATCCAAAAGAGAAATAAGCTTACAACCGATAAAATGTTCATTTAAAATACTCCATACAAGTAATGAATCATAAAAGGGTAAATCTGATACAAAAGAAATAACAGAAGGAAATAAAATCACATAAATAGTGAATTTGACCACGCTGCTCTCGAACTTGGAGCCAAAACATGTTCAACACTCAGCCCCGCTTGATGTCTCATCCACCTCCACAAAGTTAGAAGGGCTTTCTACTTGTGAGATTGAGTAGCACCCATAAAAAGGGTGATCAGTATGTTACATACCGATTAAGGTAACCGTGAACTAACGCCAACAGACAAAATTCACATAAACCATGCAGAATAATAAAAAGAGCATAAAGTCTAGCATGCTAACATAATGGCATACAATCATTTAGATAAATACAAAGACCCATTTATAATCTGGATTAATTACTTAATTAATCTCATATTGGAAGTCATTTCACACCATACTTTTTTATCAAATCCATGTGTGTATGTGAACCCCACTATTATAGACGGTGGACTGGAAACGCATAGGGCACAATGCACCTGACAACTATTATTGCCGATGGATCGGTCTTGCACAGGGCATAAAGATCTTGACAACTATTATTTGTCGGTGGACTAGTCTGGCTCCGACTCTCATGGTGTTTTACTGTAAGTATTTAGTATCTTTCCCATGTCTTAGCACAAATTTGTTCGGTTTTGTTGAGCACAGAATCCCCTACTATTATAGCTGGTGGATGGAAAACACATAAGTACAATGCCTGACCATTATTATTCATCGGTGGATCGGTCACATATAGGGCATCATGCCCTAACCATTATTATTCACTGGTGGACCGGTCTGGGCCTGACTCAACAATCTTCTACTTTAAATGATTAATGTATTACCGTATCTTATTTGGAAACTTTACCTTAAACATGCATGACTCACCACCTCTGTGCTTATCCTCCAAATGACCTGTACCATATCATGAGAACCCTGTACCTCCAAAACTTGCCCCAACAACCTTTCCTCTATACTCTAACTCACACTAGAATTCCATCTCCAATGTATGTGGGTCAAGGCCCACTAATACACACCTCTAAGTCCACTTATTTCCTTGCTCTAGGATTTTTCCCTAGAAACCCTAATTTAGGCCTAAGTGGCCCATCCTACTCCACCTCACACAACCCAAATCATTTCAACACTCCACACATCACAACCCATAGATTCCACCCTCATCATCACACTTTGATCACTAAGTACACGTATGATTACAAAACCCTAAGTAGCCACACCAAACCCTAACTGGCCAAATAATACCCTAGATCGGTCTCCTATGTACCCTTTTACCATCCTATGTACTATTTTTTATTTAAGGAATTCAATCACCCAAACAACACTTCCATCACCTTTCTCACACCTCAAATCAATTTTCCATACGTAAAACTCACCCCCATGCAGACTTCACACACCCCATGCAACCCTTCAAACTTTTTCATGCAAACCCTAAAGCTCCCACGTGAAACCCTAGATTCAACCATGTAAACCTTAGATCCATCCATACAAAACCCTAGACTCCTCCATGCAAACCCTAGATCCATCCATGCAAAACCCTAGATTAAATCCATACCAAACCCTATATTAGATCCTCCCATGCAACACCATAGAATCTGCCATACAAAACCCTAAGTCCATCCATACAAAACTGTAGTTTAGATTCTCCCCTTCCTTTATTCTACTTTCATCCCCTATTCTTCTTCCACTGATGGATCATTAACATATTTAGTTCAATTCATATCCCATGGTCAACTCATTTCCATTTGGCCAACTTACTCCCCTTTGGTCAACTTATTTCCCATTTTCCTTTTCAACCTTTTCCCCACACAATACCACTTTTGTACATCCTCACATGCGTGTCTAAAGGGTCACAACCCAATAATCACATACCACAATATTTTATCACATATATATAATACACATGCCATATAATAACACATGCACATCAACTCCACGCCATACCACACATGAAATAATTATAATGATAAACATATAATACATAGCATACAAAGCATATAATGTGTATCAACACACATAAGGCCTTAGTTACACCTTTACCTAAAACGACACCGGTCTTGGAGCACGCTCCTACGCATCTTTAGGGCTTTGACTGGTTTTTACCTATATGAGGAAAAAACTAAAAATTAGATTCCCTCTTACTAAAAATACCATTATTCCTAATTTATTCTAAAATTAGGTTTTTGATAAAATAAGAACATATTAATAAAAATGACATTAACTAATTACTAACTTTATTAAATATATAATAAATAATAGTAAAATTTGATAATATAAGGGTTGAAGATTTAATTTTAATAATAATAATAATGAAAATAGAAATAATACTAACAACAACAACAACAACAACAACAACAACAACAACAATAATGAGGGCATAATTCGAAAACAAAGTGAAATAAGGGCTTCAGCCCCTTTACCAAAATAATACTAATAATAATATTAGTAACAATAACAATAAAATTTAGTAGTAGTAGTAGTAATAATAATAATAGTAGTAGTAGTAGTAGTAGTAATAATAATAATAATAATAATAATAATAATAATAATAATAATAATAATAATAATAATAATAATAATAATAATAATAATAGTGAAATAGTAATAAAAATAATAATGATAAAAGCCATACCAATATTGCAAAATAATAATGATCATAATGGTAATAATATAAATGATAATAATCAAAGATAAAATGAAGTAAGGTTTTGACCCTACATTGAATAATAATAAAAATAAATAACAACAACAACAACAACAACAACAACACCAATAATAATAAATACTAATGATAATAAAAATATTAATAATAATAAGACATGATAGTTTTAATACTACTACTACAATTTAAAATAGGCATAATAGGGTCTTAGCCCTATATAGAATAATAATACTAACATTGAAAATAATGATGATAATAATAAATATAATAATAGTAATAATAATAGTAATAATAATAATAACAACACATAATAATAATAATAATAATAATAATAATAATAATAATAATAATAATTATAATTATAATTATAAAATCAAAATAAACATAATAGGGCTTCATCCTTCAATAATAATAATAGTAGTAACATTAATAATAATAATAATAATAATAATAATATTATTATTATTATTATTATTATTATACTCAAATTAATGGAAATAAAATAAATTAAAGTAAATAAAGCTTGTAAAAAATAGGGTAAAAGGGTTGAGAGGTTTTAGGGTTCCACCTTAGGCTGGTGGTGATAGGCAGCGTCGGTGGTGGTGCACAACGGTATTGGTGGTGGTCGAAAAAAGAGAAGAAAAGGAGAAAAGTTGAGGGCTAGGAAAAAGAGAGGGAGAATGAGGGTGGAAGTAGGGGTGATTATGGTTGTCTAAAAGGAGAGGAATAGAATGAGGGTGGTGGCGCACAGTGGTGGCGGTGGTGGCTAAATATGAAAGAAGGAGAGAAAGAGAGGAGGATGAGGAGAAGGAGGAAAAGAAAGGTACAGGGAGATAGAGGAGGGTCTGCAGGGTTTTCTGGAAGGTGAAAGATGTAGCTGTAGCGGGAGAAGTGGTGGTGGACGGCGACGCGAAGGGTGGCAGATGAGGAAGAATGGATTGGTCGAGGGGGCTACTTTACGTAGCCGGGCTTGTGTAGGGAAAATCGAGGGGCAAGAGAGGTGTAGTTAGTTAGAGGGCGAGACAAGAGAGGGCGGCGGTGTTGGCCGATGGCGGCAACAATAGCGTCTGAAGTGGTGGCGGTGGCAAGGTTGGGAAATTCTGGGCTGTAAGAAAAAGTTTCGATCTTGGCTTTTTAAGGGTATATTTAAAGGCTAATTAGAAAGGGATAAGATCAAAGAAGTGCCGGGAAAATAGGGTAGTTGGGAGAGGGCATCGGCTGTTGATGGTTGGCCGACGAAAATTAAAAAATGATAGGTTTGGTTGCGCAAGAAGAAAGGAATTGTGCACAAGAAAAGGGGAGATGTGGCTGGGTTAAAATGTACGACGAGTCAGCAAGGAAGAGGGAGGAGAAAAAAGGCCGGTCAATGGCGTGATCGGTGGCGAAAAACTAGGGAGCTAGGGTGGCGGAGTTGTAGGTCGATGGTGAAGGAAGGAAGAAGAAGAAGGAGGGGGTGCGGACTGGTGGTCTGGAAAAAGAAAGAAAGGAAAAGAAAGGGAGAACCGACAGGGTGACAAAGGTGAAAATTGGTGGCCAAAACGCAGCGTTTCAGCCTAGGCTACGTTGAAGGAAGAAAAGAAGAGGAACGGGCTACGACAGGAGAAAAAGGAAGAAGGAAAGGAAACAGGTTGCGAGAAGGCATGCCCAATTAGGGAAAAGAAGAGGAAAAGAAAAGGAAAAAGGAAGAAAAGAAAGAAAAGAAATAAAAAGGAAGAAAGAAAAGGAAAAAGGGGAAAAAAAAGAAAAGAGAAAAATAGGTGGGTTTGGTATTTAAATTAATTTGGATATTTTGGATATTGAAAAATAATAATATTTAAATAAAATAATATTTAATTTTCCTTTTTAGGCAAATTTAGGATTTTTGAAAGGTTTTTCATAAATTCTATTTTAATTAGCAAATCACTATAATTTTCTCTAATTAAATTATTTATAATATTCCTATTAATTTGGACCTATTTTCTCCTTCTTATTTTTAATAAAATAATTTATTTAATTAATTTTCAAAATAAAATCCTTAATTAGCTAAAATACCCAAAATTTTCCTAATTAAAATATTTATGAATTTTTCTCTTGATTTTCCCTAATTAATTTCCTTTTATTTTAATAGAAATAATTAATTTTCCTTAATGAAAACTTACTTAACTATAATTCTCAAAATTAGGATTTTTGGGGCATTTTAGTACTGGTGCATATAGCTATCTAGTATTCTACTGATAATAGCATCTAATCCATAAGTATGCATACCCCCTAAATAGATCCGTAGAGCTAGATAGAATAAGATGTAGGGCTTTGTTGGGGCACAAAGGCATATCAGCAAATACCAGAATAACCGTGGGCTAAACCACGTCTTTAGGGTAGAGACTTCAAAAGAGCCACCATTCCTGATCTCAAGGTCTTTTACTTTAAATATTAGTGTCTTAATTATGGTGATCACAAAAAAATTAAATAATTAGATATTTATTTACTTTCAATCATTATGATATCATTAAGTATTCCTTATTCATACAGTTATCCAAGATAATACAGAGGAATCATTAAGGCCATCATAATCTCATCCAATTCTGATTTAGGATTCGTTCTCGTGATACTTACTAATTATCAAATACTATTATCTTACTATTCATTGTTATTTAAGTCTTATTATGAAAATCCATTATCCCATCAATATATTAGATACAAATTACTGATTTACCCCTTGCTTGTATAATTATTAAGACATCCCTTCCTTACTTGCCAATTTACCATATTACCCTTCATGTTGCATAATTACTAATTTACCCATAGATCGGTTTAGGTTACCAAGTTATCTCCCATACTTATTAGGTCACCAATTACCCTTTCTAATTGTTATACTTATTATATTTCCATTTGGTTAGTTAGATTATCAACTGCCCTTCTCCTTTGTTATAATTACCAAATTGCCCTTTTGTTGGTCAAACTACCAAATTACCCTTATTCATTATCATAACTACCAAATTACCCTTCTTCCTTATCATAAATACCAAATTACCCTTTACTTCTAAAAATTACCATTTTACCCCTTTGCTACCCAAAATTACCATATTATCCTTTTATTTACTAAATTACCATTTTTCCCCTTATTACACCACTTCTATTAAATTATCATCACTACATGAAATATTAATATTAATACACCATTCTCATCATCTAACTCCACCAACCATTATATTTCAACATAATACTCATTAGCATCCACACATATTAGGCCACACTCTTGCACAAGACATATTACTAAAATGCCCCTAGGGCTCACAATAATATTATTCATACATCAATGGTCACAATAACATAATATAACATGGATAAGTAATTAACATTTTCATTAATAACCAAACTCTTTCCTTGAGCAATATTTCCACACATAACATATAAACTAACATGCTTCTCTTTTTACCAATCAATCTAAGCAACTACATATAATATATTAAACAATATATATCATGCTAAATAACATATTAAAACCTTGATGTGCTAGCATACGTTTATCCATGCCTTTAAGTAACGTTTAACGATTACATTAATTCCAGCAAAAATCAAGCCTTATCGGTATCCCAGTTAAAGATTTAAGCTTTGATTAGCAAAACCAATACCAAAAAATAATATAAATATTTATATATTAGAAATAAGAAAAACCAAAGCTTAAGACTTCATAAAACTTAATTGATGAAATACTTAACTTAAATATTATTATACCTTAAAAATTATTAAAAAAAATATACTAAGGCATGAAGTGGCTTATACTACTTATGCAGCATGAGCTGCATGCAAAATAAGAGGTGTAAGGGGCTTAAAATGGCAAGAAAGGAAGTAGAGAGTGGTGTTTTTGGGCTAGAGTTTTGGGGATAGGAAAGAAGGCATGTGGGGGGAGGATTTAGGTTAAGGGAAAGGTGCAAGGGTGGAGAGGGGGTGTAGGTGGTGGTCGGGGATAGGTTAACGATGGTAAAGGGGGGGGGGGGCGGCAAGGAGGCTGTGAAGGTAGCTGCTGAGGTGGAAGGAGTTGAGAAGAAAGGAAAGGTAAGAGAAAAATGAAGAGGTGAGAGGGTTTGTTTTAACTAAAGGAGGTATGGGGGTGGTAGAGGAGGTTACAGGGATTGGTTTGGTGGCTCAGGTGGCGGTAGAGACGGCGGGAAGGAAGCGGAAGGAGGAGGTGCAGGGTGGCTGCTGAGAAGGAAGAAAAAAAAGAGGAAAAAGAAGAGGGGAGGAAGAAGGCGTTGTAGGGTGGCTCAAGGGGGTGGATTAGTGGTGTAAGGTGGTAGCAGGAGGCGAAAAAAGGTGGTGCAGGCGGTTGGTGAGGCAGAGGAAGCGACGGAGAGGGCGGTGGTGCAAAAATTAGGAGGGAAATGGAGGGAGAAGGAAGGGAGAAGAAGGAGGTCAGGGAAGGGAGAAGGCTTAAAAAAATGGGACAGGAAGGGATGGTGAGGATAAGAAAAAGGAGAGGGAGAGATAGGAGGAGATGGGTGGCTCGGTAGGGTGGCAACAGGGTGGTAGGGAGAAGAAGGGAAGGGAAAGGAGGGAAAGATGGGGGCATGGGAAAGGAGAGAGAGGGTTGATTGGGCCAAGATGGGACAGGAAAATGGTGGGGGAGAGGGAGGGAGGTACAGAGAGTAGTAGGGAGGAGGAGGGATGCAGGTAGGGTGGCCAGACATGGTGGAGGTGGTTGGGTATGGCGCCGAGGAAAGGAAGAAGAAGAAGAAAGAAAGGAATGGGGGGGAGAGTAAGTTGGGCGAAGGGAAAAAAGAAAGAAGGGAGTGGGCTGGCTTGGTCGCGTAGGATAATAAGGAAAGAAAGGGAAGGGCTGGGCTGTGTCGCACGGGAGAAGGAGAAGAGGGGAAGTGGGCTGGCAGCCCAGGCACAAGGGAAGGGCGCAGGCCGTGGCCTGATGGTCTGAAGGAAAGAAAAGAAGAAGAAAGGAGAAAAAGGAGAAAAAGAAGAAAGAAAGGAAAAAGGGAAAAAAGGGAAAAAAGGAAAATTAAAATAATTTAATTTATAAAATAATAGGATGTAATATTTTTGGGTAATAAATTTAATTAATAATTTAATTTAATATAATTTAATATATGGGCTAAAAAAGTTAATTTTAGGAAAAATATTGGTTTGAAAATTTATTTAAGTAAAATGAGTATGATAAAATAATAAAATATTTATTTTAATTTATTAAATATCCCTCTCAAATTTTTATATACTCAAAATCCATAAAATAATTAAATTAAATAATTTTAAAAGCTAATTTATCCTAAATAAAACTTATTTATTAAATTAAACATTTTTAAATCTTTGAGGGATTACATTACATATATATATACACTTTACATATGTGTGTGTATATGTGTATGTATGTATGTGTGTATATATATATATATATATGTATACATCTAACAATGCATTGTCTATTTTTACATTCATACTAGAGATAACCAAGTTTTAATAGACAATAGTGTGTAGTGGCGAGATAGAGCATTTCACTGCATACTTTGCTTGGCATTCATGCCTATATGTTTTGATTTGGAAATTTGGGTTTAATATTCTATCACATTTGGGTTAAGGGGATTAAACAGAACCTTATACTTCCCTCAATCTATAATTCACTTCTTCTTATCTTATTATGGGGTTTCTCTTACTTAGTTTATTTTTATTTATAGTTAGACATCATGTCTGCCTTATTGTTAGTCTAGACATAGGTTATCTCCTTAACATACTTGTTCACACACCTTAATTCCTATGGAATGATACCTTGTGTGGTACTTCATAACTGTACCCTAAAAATAAGAGTAGATCAAGTTTTCTGTGTTGTTGCTAAGAATTAGGCAATAAGTGACCTTAGGATCTGAGATGCCTACTTTCATTTATGTCTCTTAGAGATTGTGCTATCCAATTCTAGATGGTTTAGATTTTAGCATCATATGGTTAGTTGTGCAACTTTGAAATTAAAACAACCATCATTTAGATGAATTAAACAACAATTCAATTTTGAGGTTTGCCAAACAATGACTAAAATGCTCATATTGCTAACTTCGTTGAAATTTGCGACACTTTTAAGCATAATGGCATTTTTGATGATGCCATAAGACTTACGTTACCCTTATGTCTTAGGGATAAAGATAAGAGTTGGCTATATTTTTTGTTGATGGGATTGATTACTATGTGGGACGATATAGCTAAGTAGATTTCTTGCTAAATGTTTTCTACCATTAAAAATTGCTAATATAAGAAATGAAATTATTTTTTTATAGTATGAACATGAATCATTATATGAAGCATGGGAACAATTTAAAGAGTTGCTTAGAAAATGTTATGACCATGGTTTACTTGTTTTCCTATAGATTCATACATTTTATAATTGTTTGTTTTTTACTATTCATTTCATGATAGATGTAGTCATAAGGGAGGCAATCATGTACAAGACCCCAGAGGATACCTATGATTTTATCAATGAGCTATCATCTAATAATCACTAGTGGCATGATGAAAGATTGCCTACTAGGAGTGCTAACACCCATTTTGTTGATATGGTCACTGCTCTTTTTTGTCAGTTGGATGCTTTAACTAAGCAAGTGGCTAACTTGAGTGCTTCTACTATATAAACACTAATTGTGAGATGTGAGTTATGTGGTGGACCTTACACTAGCACTAAATGCCAGACAATTAATTCTTTTATGTAATAATCTAATCATGTTACTTTTGTTTCAAATTTTGGTAGGTCTAACAATCCTTTCTCCAAAATATACAATCTTGGTTAGAGGAACCACCCCACATTTTTATGGAGAAATCAAAATAAAATCAAAATCCAATTTAAGTGAGGCCACCTATAGGATACCAAGTTCCAACCCTTGAAAAAAAAATAGAGTTTAAGTGAATTGATGATAAAATTTATAAACCCAAGGGAGTATAGATTCTCAACTCAAGACACTCAAATTTAAAACCAAGCGGTTTCTTTGAATAACTTGGAGGTGAAGTTAGGATACTTGGCTAGCATAAACTCCAAAAGAGACTAGGAAACTTTACCAATTAATATAGAGATGAACCCCTCAAGACGTTGCAAAATAAATCACATTGAGAATTGGTAAAGAGCTAATTGATGTGCCTTTTCCAAGGACAGAATAAAAGGGAAAGGATAAGGTAGATAATGAGCAACCTATTGAAATTTATAATTATCAAGAGGATATAGGTAAAGCCTCCACATCTAGTGAGAGTTCCAAACATGAGTTGAAACCTTATCACCATTTTCCCAAAGGTTAAAGTAGCAGAAATCAGACACTCAATATTCTTAGTTTATTTAAAATTTTAAATAACAAAAGGACGTTGGAAGATTGAGAGCTAGTTTGATTAAATAAGGAGTATTTTGCTAAAATCTAAACCAAACTACCACCTAAGCTAAAGGATCTAGGGATTTTTACTATTCCTTAAAATATTGGTTGTTTACATGTTGATAAGGTTCTTGGCAATCTTGGTGTAAGCATTATCTTTATGCCTTTTTTCATTTTTAGAAAGATTGGATTACGTAAACTAAAAGGAACCACCATATCTCTCCAACTAGTGGATCGATCAATCAAGTATCCATGAGGTATAATTAAATATGTGCTAGTATAGGTTGATAAATTCATATTTATAGTGGTCTTTGTCATTTTATAGGTGGAAGACCATTTTTGGAAATGAGTAGAAATTTTATTGATGCTCATGAGGGTAAACTAATTTTATATATTAATGATGAAAAAAATATATTTAATTTGTTTGATGGCATGAAACACCCTCATGAATCATATTCTTGCTCATGTATTGATACTATTGATGATTTCATTAGTTGGTATTTTCAAGTGAACAGAATGAACAACCTATTAGAAGCTTATCTTACAAATGAAATTAGTGAGAAAGAGGAGGGTGAAAGGCTTATGGCAATATTCCATTATTTGGTGACATCATATTCATACCCTAGATTTTTAAGACCACCACTTATAGGATTAGAGCCTAATTAGATAAAAATAAATAAATAAATAAATAAAGCCCCCCATCATTGATCCTCCACAGCTTGAGCTCAAACCTCTTCTCTCTCATTTGAAGTATGTGTTCTTATATGGTCCTAATTCTATTCTAATGAGTATTTCTTTTTCTCTAAGAATGTTTATAAAATAGAAACTAGTGAGGGTGTGGAAGAAGCGAAAAAGAAATTTTAGGTGGACCATTATAGACTTAAAAGGAATTGGTCCATCAATACACATGCATAAAAATTTTGATGGAGGAGGGATATAAGCCAGTGGTGTAACCTCAAAGATAACTTAACCCTATGGTGTAAGAAGTGGAAAAAAAAGAAAAGAAAAGAAAAGAAGAGGTGATCAACTTACTTGATGCAGTTGTAAATTACCCCATATCTAATAGTGGGTGGGTTAGTCCTATGTAGGTAGTGCCTAAGAAAAGGGTATCACTATTGTGGCTAATGATAATAACAAATTGATCTTCATAGGGATTGTCATAAATTGTCACATTGAATGGATTATAAGAATATGAAAGATGCCACCTGGAAAGACCATTATCCTCTTGCCTTCATTGGTCATATAATAAAGCGAATGACAAGCCACAAATTTTATTGTTTATTAGATGGGTATTCTGGGTACATAGAAATCCATATCATTCCTAATGACCAAGAAAACACCACATTTATTTATCCTTATGATACCTTAGCATATATGATAATTTTTTTTCAAATTAAGTAATGATCCATCTACTTTTTAGTGATGCATGATAACCATTTTCTATGATATGGTAGAGGATTTCATGCAAATTTTTATAGATGTTTTTTCCATGTTTGGATGTTCTTTTGACACATATCTAAATAACTTGGATAATGTGTTAAAAATATGCAAGGAAATAAATATAATCCTTAATTGGGAAAAATGTCATTTTATAATCCAGGAGAGGATTGTCCTGGGTTAAAAAAAAAACTTCTCAAAAGGGTATTAAATTTGATAAGGCAAAAAATGAAGTAATTGAGAAACTTCATCCTCCCTCTATTATTAAAGGTATTATGATATTTTTAGGACATGATGGCATTTATTGAAGTTTAATAAAATACTTCTCCAAAATAGCTAAGCCCATATGTGCATTTCTTGCTAAAGATGCTCCTTCTATTTTTTTTCCCTAATGAGTGCTTGCATGTGTTCAATACTTTGAAAAAAAAAGATTAGTGCACCTATTATGAACTTTCATAATTAGAACCTTCCATTTGAATTAATGTGATAACTAATTTTTATATTATTGTTATGTTAGGTTAGAGGAAAGAGAAACTTTTCAAATATTTTACTATACTAGTCAAGTTCTCAATGCCATACAACAAAATTATGCTAACACTAAAAAAATACATTTTTATTGGAGTGTTTGAGTTTAAAGTTTTTCCTTACCTACTATTGAATAAAATTATTGTTTATATTGACTACTGTATATTAAAGTACTTGTTTTCTAAGAAGGAATCTATGGCTAGGATAATATAATGGATTTTACTACTCCAAGAACTTGACTTACTAATCAAAGATAAAAAGGGGAGTGAGAATGTTGTAGATTATCCCTCATGACTTCTATCATCTGTCATACAGGATTCAATGAGTTCAATTAGTGAATAACTTTTAGATGAGCAATTTTACAACATCCATATCACATCTACTCTATGGTATATTGACATAAGCAATTTCTTAGCAAGTAACATCTTACCCACTCATCTTTTATATCACCAAAGAAAGAAATTTTTTTCTAAGGTTAAGTATTATTTTTGGGATGATCCTCACATGTTTATAATTTGTGATGACCAAGTAATTTAGATTTGTATGAGTGATGAAGAGTTTTATTCCATCTTGGAGCACTGTCATAGTAGGAAGTTGGAGGTCACTTTGGAATAACTAGGACCATAAATAATATTATATAGTGTGGCTTTTATTGGCCTAATATTTTTAAGGATTCTTGCACCTTTGTTTCTTCTTGTGATAAGTGTCAAAGGACTAAGAATATATCATGAAAGCATGATCCGCCCTTAATATCATGTTTTATGAATTTTTTGAAGTTTGGGGTATAAATTTCATGTGACCATTCCCTTATATGAGTACATCCATGTGGTTGTGGACTACGTGTCCATATAGGCAGTTATGCATCTTCCTATAAATGATGCTAAGGTGGTTGTCAAAATTTTGAAACAAAATAGTTTTGCATTATTTGGTACACCTAAAGCTATCATTAGTGATTGGGGACACATTTTTAGAAATTTCAAGCCCTTTTGGCTAAGTATGGATTATGCATAAAGTTGCGGCTCTATACCATCCTTAGATAAATGGTTAAGTTTAAGTGTCCAATAGGGAGATTTTGGAGAAAACTGTAAGTGTGTCTCAAAAATAATGGTCTCTTAAGTTATTCAATGCACTTTAAGAATAAAAAACAACTTAAGAAATCTAATCAACACATCTTCATTCTTTTTAGTGTATTGGAAGGCATTCCACCTCCTACTCAAAATAGAGCATGAATTATAGTTAGCATTGAAATTTCTAAACTTTGATTTGAGTGATGTGGGTAAGCACAAGAAACTTTAGCTCAATGAACTAGAAGAACTTTTCCTTAATGCATATAAAAATTCAAAGCTTTATGACGAACACACCAAACAGTTACACAATAAGCATATCTCAAATCTTGACTTTTTTGAAGGACTACATGAGCTTATCTTTAATTATAGGTTGAGAATCTTCCCTAGAAGGTTGAAATCTTGATGTTCAGGCCAATTATCGATCATAAAAGTATATCCCTATAGTGTAGTGGAAGTTTCACATCCATAGAATGGAACACTCATGGTTAATGATCAATGATTAAAACTGTATATTGGTGGTGGCTTTGAATAGCTTAAGATAGTTATCCTTAAAATGACTAAAAATTAGAAATGAAGGAGTTGAGCTAACGAATATTAGCAAGTGATTATAGGGAGGTAACCTAAGAATTTGATTATGTTCCATTTTAGTTAATTATTTTAATCTATTTTTAATTAATTTTAGTTTAATTTAGTTATTTATTAAAAAATTAATAATTTGAATGTTGTGTGAATTATAGGGAGGAGATAAGGTGTTAAAAAAAACTTAAGTGTAACACTTCATTAATGTGCATTAACACTCCCCCTCATGCACGATTTTCATAGCACTATCCTACCTCATCCTCCTTATGACATGGTACTTTCCTAATAGTAAAAAGCATCTATGTCATTTAGCATAGGGTGCCCACGTCAAATAATATTTTCTATGTTGACTAACATGCATGAAATATTTAAAATTGCATAGTTTTAGTAGCATAATCCCCTCTACCAAGCTGTGATTCATCATTTCCCCTATCACAACCCCATTCGTCTTTTTCCCTCCGCAATTTGTACCATAAAATCCATAAATCCATCATCCTATAAATCCCACCTTATAAATCCATTGTTTTCATTTCCCCATTTCCTTCCTTTCCCCTTTCATCTTGTCATCTTTCTCTCTATCTCTTTTGTGTTTTTTCCCTAGTTTGCCTTCTTCTCTCCTAATTCCTCATCCATTCTTCATATTTTTTTCCCTTTTTGTTGCCATTGTGCATGATTAAATTTCACTTACTCATAGTTGTTGTTAACTGAAGGTGATAAGACCAATATCCTTTCATTCCAGATTTAGGGCCCTTTTCCAAAAAAATTAGGGTATATGTTTTCCTTACAGGAATGGTAGCTGACACCCCTAAAACAATCCAAATCCTCATGATATCATTTTTACCTCTGACGAATAATGAGATTGGTATACTCATCTCATTATTTGTTCCCCTTTTAATAACTTGTTTCCTCCATAGACCCTCTCTTGATAGGACGGGAATTACTAATGATGTTTGCTGATTACTACCTAACATAGTTGGGAACGATTTGTTATAATGATGGGGGCAACATATTAACACATCACTACTAAATTTTTGAGTTCCTTTATGCTAATTTGTACCATATATAATATGCATGATATAGTACATATTTATTTTTTCCTATTTAATTAGACTTATATTTTCTCTTTATGGAAATTTAATGAGTGGATTTGTTTTCTAATTAGTGGTACATAAGCGATTCCAACTGATTGAGATAGGTTGGCATTTTACCACTATATTTACTATAATTCCAAGGGGTTTCCCACTTATAATCCTTCCAGATCTAAAGCAGCTCGAATATACAATCCTGTGCTATGATATATTCATAGGCTTATGGCATGCACCATCTTTGGGTTAGGTGTTAGTGATATTGTTTGTAGGGTGGTTGACTTATATTTCGTATGGTTAATGCATCACCAAATTCCACTTGATAATAGTTACTCCATGGCTCACTAGTTAGAGATTGCAGGCAAGCAAGAATAAGTGAAATTGCTATCTATGGTTTGATAGAGGTAATTTACACCTATTTCAGCTATAGTATAGCGTATAATGCACTACAAGATCCTAAAATATATTCAAACCTTGGCATTTGGATAGCTACTGGGGTGTTGGATACGATTGATTGTCTCATGTGGTTTTTGATGATGTGCATCAACATCACCTTTCGGATCTTGAGCACACAAAATTTGAAAATGAGAGGAATCAATTGCCTTATGATCTAATTTCTCCTTCTCTTGTAGATAGTCCTCATGTGTCTTAACCACCTTAGTTTACCCTTGGTTCTACTTCATCATCGACCATACCTACTGAGTCCTATGCCAAGTGGAGGAGCCACATTGATACCTTGGGTCATTAATGTATAGAGCATCACCGTGATGTGTGACATCTATGGTCCTTCATCAACACTTTGATTTATACTATGGTAGTTAGTTTTGCTGACATGGACAATGACTTTGCAAATGTGCATATGCATTATAGCTGAGTAGAGTTACTTCTAGAGAAAATGTGACACTGGTAGTTCCCCTACCCATCACCTACATATGATTGATGGCTGGTTTATGAATTCCACTCTTCCATTTTCTTTTCTATCACATTGAGGAGAATGTGCATGTTAAGGATGGGGGAGTTGGGTTTGTATATGTGCATTTTCCATGTTATATGTGTATTTTGTGAGTTTATGTTATTTAAGTTTTTTTTTGTATTTTTTTTGTGTTTTTAGTGTCATGTGTTTGTTTGCTTCTATTTTGTATGTTTTTTTTTAAAAAATGAACAGTAGGAAATGACCTTTCGTTGATGATACCTAAATTCTATTTAACATATTGAGTGCATTTAGATGAGTTTGCTTGTTAATACCTCTAAAAGATTTCTTGATAATGACTTTTATTTTTTTCTTAAAATGTTTTGGTTGCAGCTTTGTGAAAAAATTGTACTCGTGTTGGTGAAAATGAGGGTCATGTATGTATTGGGGTCTTTTTTGTGATTCATTGTGGTTGATTTGCGTGCTGACTCATTTTAGAATTTGAGGGATTAGAATTGACATATATATATATATATATATATAGGTGAAACTTTGTGCCTTGAGGATTGATGCATCAAATGTAATCTCGTTTCTTTTTATGTGTATTATGCCCCACCATGACGAGTAAAACTATCACTTGCATTGGTTCTCTTTAATACCACATATGAATTAGTTATGCCTTAAAAATAATAGTGGCTAATTTTTTTTCATGATTCCTACATTAGGCAAATATCTTGACCTTAATATTTTATCCCTTTGTAACCCCATTTTGCTTTTGGCATGTTTTTCTTAATTTAGCCACACTTGTAACCCAATTTCCTATGTTCATACCTTTGTCTAGAACTAGTGAGGTGTTGAGTAAGATTGAATAAAAAAATTGGAAATGTAACTTAATATAAGCATGGGAGAGGTGGGAAAAGGTGAATGGTTATGTAAGAAGGAAAAAAATAAAAAAAATAAAAAAGTAAAAATATAAGGAAAAAAATGAATAATAAGCTTAGGTTTGGTTCTCATGTTACATAAGTTGGGATGGTTGAAAAAAATAAACGAAAAAAATAAGAGTGAAAATAGAAGAAGATAAAGGTTTAAATAAGGTGAAAAAATCTTGTATTATTTTTTATCATACCTCATTGGTACTAGACTTTTAGCTCCATTCCTTAAAAATTTCAGCTATAGCCTTCTAATCTTTGGCCCCATTAGATCTCTTGATTATTGCATGTTCTTAGTATTTTTAGGGGTGGATAATTGATAAGTAGTGTAAGAATATGGGTGATCTTGTCCATAAGTGTGATGACTTGAGCGTAACCCGTCTTCATACTTAAACACATGAGAGGAGTGTTACTCTACCTAAAGTGAAATTCTTAGTTTGAAACTTTGGATTTTTGAAAGAGTTAGTGTGGACTTGAATGCTACCCACTTTACACGTCTCATCTTTATTGTTCCTTTGCATGATTATGACCTAAGAATTCAACACTACTTATTTCCTTCTTTCCTAAATGTGTAACCTGCAAATATTTTCAAGAATTATGTTATGTGTTTTGAGTAGTTTTGGGTATTAGTGAGTAGATTTGATTTGGTTTTCTTTGTATGTTCTAGTTATATTTCCAGAGAAAGGGATCCCATTTGTGCCTATGAATATTTTTTGAGCTTTTGGATGTGTTAGTTTCTTGAGGGTAATCAACAATTTAAACATGGGGGATTTGATAGGTATAGAATATGTTGGTAATGTGAAGCTTTAACTCAAAGATTTAGGGTCATTATGTAATATTTTTGCATACTTTAGTCTAGTTATTCTTGTTGACTTCTCTTCACCATATTTTATTGGTATTAAGAGAAAATGGTATTAGAAGGAGCCACAACACAACATTTAGAAAAAGAAGAAGAAGCAAAACCAAGTTCTCAAAGTGTGCAAAGGTGGAAAGATGTGCAAATTTAACCATAATGTAATCTAAATTTGGAAAGGTGCTAAACATGAAAGTTGCAGATTTTTTGTTATCTTTTCAATACATAAAACATCAATGTAGTATGTCATTATAAGAAAAATTTATGGTTGAAACATGCGACATGGTTGAAGTTGATACAACAAACATAGAACGTGTCACCCAACACGGAGAGGTCATGTTGATGCATGGTGAAGAAGTATCCCAACACTATTTAATGTGGACCACACCTCGACAACATGAGGTCGGCCATTTTAGCACATGAAAGATAAAACCTTCAAAGCCCTTCGATAAGGGGTGCCCTTATTAATGGATATGCCCCATGTCATTGAATGAGTGAGCTTATTATAAGGCTACATTTGCTTAGTTTTTCAGACTCACAACCCTCGAGATGAAGAGAATGATGATTTGGAATCATAATAGAGAGATACAGAATTTTATATTCTTTTCTTACTTTTATTCAATCCTATTCCTCTATTCATTCACAATCCTCCCCTCGATCTCAAATTTTGTATCACAAGCCTGGCAAATTGAATAATGATTCCATAATCTAAAATAAAAAAGGATTTTGCATCTGTAATCTCCATCTTATAATTGTTTTGCTTATCTCTTTGTTTAAGATGATCTACTTAATAAAAACTATTATTGTCTAATTAATTTGTGCTGAAGTGAAGGGAGATCCCCTGATATAAATGTATAGAGAATCTGAACTCCACCCAATCCAATTCCTTGTCATATGTATTGCATTAATGTTTTAATTACCATAATAGGGAAATTGATCACTTTTTATATTAATATTTAGAGAAACTCTAGCAAGTTTTGAGAAATGATTCAGAGCAAACTCCATTAACACAGTTAAAGGTCCAACCACAAGGTTGAAAGACATTAGTTTGATCTCTACAACCTCAAAAAAGGGTTTATAGATATATTTAATAATGCATTGTATATTTTTGCATTCATACTAGAGATAGGTGCGTCTTTAAAGAGAATAGGGTGCAGTGGCTCTATAAAGCATTTCACTATATACTTTGGTTGACATTCATGATTATATGTTTTTGATTTGGAAGTTTGGGGTTAATATTCGATCCCATTAAGGTTAAGTTATGTAGGATCATCTACCTTACTTTTATTTATTTTTAAAAAAATTATGATAAAGTGGTTGTTTTCTTGAGGCTGTTTCAAAAATATCATTTAATTTTAAATCCATTTGAAGAGGGGCAGCTTGCAAGATGAAAGAGTGTGACAGTAATCTTTAAAACTTTAGCATGATTAATGTACCTAAAACCTAATCACACAAAAATTATTAAATTCTAAAATTGCTTTATTAGTATAATTATGCAGAGTCTAGTTTGATAACTTATAATTTATCACATGATCAGGTGAAAGAGTATGGGGGACACTGCTAACTAAAATTTATGGTCATTAAATCATTCATGAAGTTGATTATTATGATTAAGGTGATTTATAGCTTGTAATTTATTTTTTCCAAGTAGCTAGCTATTGACGATGCTTTTTAAACCTTATAATTTGATATAAAATCATTGGGAAGGTCCTTATTTTTTTTTTCAAAGTCCTCCCTTTAGGACATTATTAAAGCTTATTCCTTTTTAGTTTGTTTCAAACTAACTAGTTAAAATTATATTGGGAGACTTGCTAGTTACTATACAACTAAATTAGTTCATAGAAGGTCATTATGGTCTTTTTGTAACTCAAAGTACCTAAAATTTTCTTATTAATGTTACAGACACATATGAATGAAATTATATTTGGTTATCCATTTTTTCTCCTTTTAGGTGAGACGCACCTTCGAAATTGAGTGTAGAGTTTGATTGAATTTATCTTCAAAATCTTACATTATTTATTCTAAGAATTGAATATCTTAGATGGTGATTATGATTATATGGATTTAAGAGGCACTTAAGCTCACAATTTATTCTTCTTCAACCTCCATTTTACTTTTCAATATTGGTGATAACTATCATAATCCACCATATCCTTTGGCATGAGCCAACTTGTTTCCCATGTGCATCACTAAAGAGATTGACCAGAGCCTTAGCCTTCTATCTATCTGGAATTCAATTGTTTTTATCTAATTGTGGGGTTTTTCTTGCATAATTTATTTTTATTTATAGTTAGACATCATGTCTACACTATAATCAGTTTAGACATAAGAAATCTTTTAACCATCTTTTTGCTCACTCCCTAGTCCTTGTGGGACGATACCTTGAGTGCTACCTTAAAAGCATGTAATGGTGGCAATATTACATCATTTTCACCATAACTACATATATAATTAATTACTTATCTAATTATATGTCACACATAATTTTAAAATTTGAACCGATGATCAAACATGTCTTGTTTGTGGTTTAGTGGATTACACAGTGAACTAATGGTTTGAACTAGTCTAGCTAGTGGTATATTTTTATTTATGAACTATAATAATAAATAATATAAATTTAATTAAATTAATTTTTTTTCATAATAATAGATATTATATAAAATAAATAAATATGCAGTGAAAAAAATAATTTAAGAATGAAACTCATCCATATATGTTTGGGTGAGGATTGTTCTAATCTTATTATATTATATTTACTTGTTCAGATAAGGATGATAAGTCTAAAAAAAAGATCCCACCCCTGAAAAGAAAAACCCAAAAGCACTCTTCCTTTTCATTATCAAGTTGCTATAGCTCCAAGCTGACATTTCCTTCACTTTCCCGATTGGCATTTTGTCTCCCTTGTTCTCTTTGTTATTCAAGTTGAGAACCCCTATAAGTTTTTTTTTTCATTTTTAAATTAATTGGAATCAATTTTTTTCCATAATATCATATTCTTATTCTTCTCCTTCTCTCTTTTTCCTTTTCTCTAAATTCTTGAGGCAATCAATTTTTGTTTCCTTTTAAGATCTTAGATTCCTAGCAAGCAGAAAGTTTCTCTCAAAGCTATGTATCGCAAATTAACATTTTTATGTTTGGTAGTGTTCCAATATCAATGATGTTGTGAATTTCTAAAGGGTTACAAATGGAGTTATTACTACTAATGACCTTAATGTGTACTGGCACTGGAAGATCTAGTTTAAAACAACTATTTTATAAGGTTTTCTAGTTACTAATTATAGTATAATTTGACATTTTTTGTTTTATTGTTCTGATTGTATGTATGGTCTAGTAATTTAATCGTACCACTAATGACACTGGTCCACTGGCCTACCGGTTTGATTGGCCAATCTAGTCTAATTTGTGTTATCATGCTTTCACTACTATGCAATTTATTTTTATAAAAAATTTTAACATCAATATAATTATATTTTACCACTTTTGTATATATTTTTCACCACAAGTGCACATATATTTGATAAAATTTCTATTTTTCTTTCACCACCACAACTTAAATTTTACCATTATCAATATATTTTATACTAAAACTTATACCTATCTTTTATATATTCAATCTTTCATCATCACTATTAATATTTTCACCACTGTGTATGTGAAATTTCACTAATTTTAACATATCTTTTCCCACCATATTTCAAAAATCTTCATCATTAACATGATTATAATTCACTAGTTCTGTGCATATTTAACACCATAACTACACATATATTTTCCAAAATTTCTACCTATTTTTCACCAAAGCTACTTCAAATTAAAAATTATTTTTTAAAATCTAATCTTTCATCATTACTATCAATATCTTTCAACTCTATATAATTTAAATTTCACTAGTGTTGAATATATCTTTCACCACCATTTTAAATTTTTTTAAGATTGATCTCATTATATTTTACCAGTTCTATGTATATATATATATATATATATATATATATATATATATATATATATATATATATATATACATACATACCACATTTGCACATGTATTTTACCATATTTTTACCTATCTTTCACCACAACTACTTTCCTTCTATTTTACCCACTTCAAAATGAGGGATATGAACATACCAGACTATGCAAAAAATATATATATTTTTATCATAAGTATATCAATATATGTGTCTATACACATATTTCACTTTTATTCTATTAAAAGCTCACTATTGATTTTACCTAAAATTTATTTTATGATCCTTCATCATGATTATACCAATATTTTACAAATATTTTTTAATTAAAAGTATATGAACTTAGGTGTCCATTTTTAGAGAATAAAAATTAAGGAATACTATGATATATGTTTTTCTTGATAGTTTTGGTAAAGCATTATATATATATATATAATGCTGACATTAGTAGATTACATAACCACACCATATAACTAGTTGTATGGTATTTTTTTTCTTCACAACAAGCGTTTACCTAATATTTACAAGACCGAGGAAGATTCATTATTTTGGCATAATTGACCTACATTTCTATGAAAACTAAAGAATTAAAGATGAAGCATAAAAGAGAGGAGATAAACATAACTTATGGAATCATTACCTCATTGGATTAGTTGTGGTCATCAACTAAAACCAATATTTGGCCAAGTTTGTTTAGAATAGATGATCTTAGTATCATAACCTTTTAAAAGTTTATCACTATGAAAAAAATTAGAGAAGAATATTGTTGCTTAAGTTTGAACGATAATTGATAGTGATGTAAAGTTGGTGACACACATGTACTAGATCTTTCATGTTTGATCCATCGAAGCAGTTATAGCAACCACCCTCCAAAATCTATCACTTCACATAATCACAAATTGGTTTCACACACTAGTAACTTGTATAACATATGCTACCTTCATTATGAATGTGGATTCCTTTAGCTCTATTATCCTGTATATATTACTAAATTCACTAAAGCTTAATGTCTTTAGGTTCTCCAACTCAAATATCATCAAATACAATCGGTGTAATAGCTAACACACTCATCTAGATCTCCAACTCATCACGTTAGATTTGCTTAATCCCTATCTCACCAAGCTTCATAAGTAAATAAGAAGTAACCACATAAGAGCTCAAAGAATGAAACACTTTCCTACTCAATAACGTTGAGCTTTCCCTCATGGTAGGTTAACTCAATATCATAATCCTTCACTAGCTCTAGCCACATCCTCTATCTCATATTTGATTTCTTATAAGTGAATATATACTTGAGACTCTTATAGTTGATGAAGAATTTGCATTGTATCCCATACATATAGTGTCTCCAAATCTTTAAGAAGAAGATGATTGTGACAAACTCTAAATCATGCATAGGGTATTTTTGCACATGCTTCTTTTGCTGACAAGAATTGTAAGCTACCACCCTACCATGTTTCATCAATATGCAGCCTATTCCATGCTTCGATGTGTTACTATAAACCTTTAATCCATCTAATCATGAGGATAAAGTTAAAAATGGGTGTTTAGTCATATAGCACTTCAACTCCAGAAATGTGCCCATATAAGTATCATCTCACTATAACCTAGTGGTATTATTCATAAGTTTTTCCAAGGGATAAGCTAGCATTGAGAGGTCCTAAATATAGTAATTGTAGTGTTAGTGCAACCTTAAAAAAACTATGAACCTTGGAGACACTAATCGGTGCCCTTCACTCCATAACGATAAGGATCTTTATCAGATCCACAATGACTCTTCTTGTTGACACCGCATGACCCAAAAATGTAACCTATCAAAGCTATAAATTAAATTTAGAGATTTTGGCATTTACCTTATGATCTCTAAGGAATGAAACAATCATACAAATATGTTGTTCATACCCCTCTCTGCTTTGACAATACACTAGAATATCATCTATGAACATTACTACTAACTTGTCAAGGTATGACTGGAAAATCATTATTATTAGGTTCACAAATATGGTAGGTGCATTGGTAATCCTGAATGACACCAACCTAAACTTATAGTGTCCATACCCATCTTAAAGGCCTTCTTGATAATGTTTGCATTAGTGATGTGTATATCATGACACTTTAACCTCAAGTAAATATTTGAGAAGACCCTAAATCCCTAAAGTTGATCAAAAAGGTCACCGATTCTTAGAAATTGATATTAATTCTTCACCATCAATGCAATGACATAGGCTCCCACCCTTTATCTTCACGAAGAGAATCGGAGATTCCCACGAACACACACTCACATGAATGTAATTGTGAGCCATCAACTCCTACAATTATGCCTTCAAATCTCTTACCTTTACCAACATCATCTAGTAAGGGGGCTATTAACATAGGATGGGGTCTCAACACTAGCTCAATGGTGAAATGTACCTTATGGATGGGTGGAATTGCTATATTTTCTCTTAAAAAATGTCATGAAAATCTTGTACTACTAGAATATCCTCCAAAGCTAACATGCCCACGTTTGAATCTTGAAAGTAATAAATATACATGGAGTAACATCTTTGCACCAATGAGTAAAGCATATAGGCATATATGACCTTCATCACAAGTATAGGCTTAATTTCCTATAGGAGACCTTAAAAACTTTTCCATGTAGAACTACTCACTCATATGCAGAATTTATTATGGCTTGATAAGTCTCCAACATGTAAATCCCTAGAATCACATCAAAATCTTGTAAATCCATCAGAAATAAGTCTATAAGGAAGTCTACCTCACCTATCTCTAAGACCACATCCGAATAGAGTATAATACAATCTAACCTATCCCCAAATGGTAAAGCAACATATATCGATACACTAGTAGATAGAGATAATGTAGCTTTAGCAACAAAAGAACCATACAAAAAAAAAACAAGACACTCAAGTAAGTCAAACAACACATGCACTGGCAATGAAAGAATGGAAAATATACTAGTAACTACATTCCGTAGCTGATCATCCTCTATATAGATAATGAAATTTAGAAGCTTGCCTTATTATCCTCCTTTACATCTTCCAAATTCTAGGAATTCCTTCTTCCACCTTGAGGAAATGGGCAAGAACCCAATCGTCTCCAATTAGCCTCTATAGATATTCGGGCAATTATCCTATGTTGTTGTTGTGACTGAAAGGTCTAATACTAGTATAACTATTGTTGTGGTGTAAATAGTCCCTTCATCTTAAATGAACTCCATGAAGGCTTTGGCTTCCTCCTCTAAGTGACCAACATGTTCATTCAAAACCATGGTGAGTTAGTTACAAAATTAAATGTGCTATGATAAATAACTCAAGCTTACTAGCAAATAAAACATGAAATCACATTCTCAATTCCTTATAATTTAATTTGGGTTTCTAAAGAATTGAGTTTTACAAAATATGAAATAGAGTGATAAAAGCGTATAAGGGATTGATTGAGAACTGAAATTTCAAAAATAAAAACAATGTAATCAAAACCAAAACTTCGATACCAACTTTTAATATCGTCAAAGTTACTTCTAAAAGTTTTCCATTTTTTTAAAAACTAAAATAAGATAATGGGGTGTCACCATCATACCTAATATGAGTTTAGTTTAGCATATACTTTTCAAATTAGGTACAAGGTAAACCATTTATATATTTAAGCATGATAAATAAGGAAAAATAGATATTCTATAAATCAAGAAAAGAGTTTGGATATAAAAATCTGAGTACTACAATAATAAAAA
Organism: Tamarix chinensis; assembly: GCA_030549775.1. NCBI lineage: Eukaryota > Viridiplantae > Streptophyta > Magnoliopsida > Caryophyllales > Tamaricaceae > Tamarix > Tamarix chinensis. The sequence continues at coordinate 64,301,976 of CM060180.1, read as the reverse complement.
TACAAAAAAGGGATCCTATAGAGCTTAGGGAACCCAAAATCTATGCCCCAAACCTATACAATACATATTACTCCTCCAATGGAAGCACACAAAAATTATCAAGGTATTTGCTAAAAAACTTCAAATCAAATACTAGGATATATGCTTGTTGGAATAAGTAAAACCTAGAAAAATAATGTTTTATACACTAAATGTCGATTAAGGTAACAACAAACACCAACAAACTAAGGCATGCATAACATATGGGGTTGCATGAGAAATAAATAATATACATGCACATGCTACTCATGACATCAGATGACCACATAGAAAATTTGTATTGAGGTTCATACATAGGTAATCACACACTTCTAATTATTACTCAATTGAGTTCAAGGGCCTGCTATTCATAACTAATAGAACTACATCACACATAAAGCTTATTCTAGGGGAAAATGCTTTGGGAAAAAAATAAACCTCTAATTCTTCAGTATTGATACCTCACATAAGTTGATGGAAAGATTAATATAGAATATATTTAGGGTCATACTTGTCCTAACTAAACTAGGAAATAACTGAAATGGGTGTGACTCAACCCTGACTTATGTGATCTTCCACTCTAATTATTAGTATTCTATTGGAATATTTTTCCAAATACTTTATAAAAAATTATGCACGAATTGGTTTACTCATCATCATAACACTTATACTTATTTTATCATTGTCCCTTATCACATGTTCATAATATGCCAATTATTACTAAATTCATTCCAAAAATCATATTTATTTAAAATACTTAGAAATGTACCATTGTTACTCAAATAGATCATGATATAATAACATGAATTAATGATTCAATGTAAGGGAACAACATGCACAATAAGAGACATTACATAAAGTAAAATATCATAATACCGTTGTAAAACTCTAATTCATGATCAATGCATGAATCTATCGATAATACTATCCAACTCACTGAATTTTACACACTCTAATATCTTATACTAAACACCACATCCAAATATTATTAATAAACTCCATCATTTTACACATAAAATACTTAACTTGCCAATTTTAGTAAATCAGCCCAATCTAAGTCATTTTCGTATAAAATCATGCTTATATAATTCATAATCAACCCAAACACTTCATATGTTGCACTTATCATATTTCAAACCCAATAAAACTCACACAACCTTAAATTCTTAACCTTTATACAAGATGACCAAAATACCTCCATTACTCCTAAACACAACAAAACTCCTTATTAACACAACTTAAACCATACTCAACTAAAACATATCATATCATATATAAAAATTTATGTAAACCCCCAATGAATACTATGACATTCTCATTTTTCACAAAAAAATCACAAATTGTTCCAAAATCCCTTATAGGTAAAAATCATCAAAACTCCACCAAAATTCCATATGTTCTAACATCACCAAAATTGCACACAACCACCCACCGTTTGTTAATATTCTCATTGTGTAATTATTATCGAATAAAACTACCTAAATAGAAAAAAATGGGCCTAGATATTAATGAATTTAAGCCCAAAATCACCTAAGAATTTCAACCTCAAAAATATTTCACAATAATAATACCAAAACAAATATTAGTACACTTAACATGATACATAAAAAATGAACACGTGGCATTAATAAGATCTAACATAGAGTTATGTGTAATTACCACAAATATACCATCATCTTAGCAAAAAATTACTCCTAATTAGCTCAAATTATTATATGAGGGTTAGAATATAAGAGAAAATTTAAGGGAAGATAAAAAACCTTATGGTAAAAAATGTAGGTGGGGCTTGAATAAGCTTTATTAGAATTAAACCAATCCACAAATTTCAACTCCATTTTGCTTAGCATCAAGCACTAAAGAGCTAAAACTTAAGATCTTAAAAGAGAATAATGAGAGAAGATAAAAAGAAGAAAGGAGAAGAGGGGGCCAAGAACAAACACAAATTAAGAATAAGAAGAGATAATAGAGGAGGGATTGCAAGTGTAATATAGAAATTTAGATATGTTTACAAGTGAACAAGTGAAGGTCACATATCCTTATGGTCAATTGGTAAGCCCTTATTGATTAACTACTAATGGTTATTAGACTTTAGCCTTTTCTATTGGTATTACCTTATAGTGGTCTCCTATGGGTCTCTATATCCTTTCTAATCTAGATATTGATGATGTGATAGGAGGTCTTAACACTTAAGGGTCTACTCACCTCAGTAGTGATTATTTGGCTTTAACTAGACTTCGATCCATTAATTATTTTTTGAATTCAGTTGGACTTTGATCCTTTAGTTATTGAATCAATTCCATTGGTATTGAAAGACTTTATTGCTCAAAAAATAAGTAGAGTATGGATTATTTGGTATGCAAGTAGTTACATCCTCATTAATTTGGTCACCTACTCAATCCCATGAGTAGGAAACCTTATGCAAGTTAGCAAGGATGGCTAGTATATGGTTGCTTCCCTTCTTTGGGCTTGGGGAACTTTGGAGTATACATTTTTGTGGATTCTCTTTTGATGATCTTTCATGACTAAAATGATCTTTTGTATCTTAGTTTATCCATATGTTTGATTGTTCATTCCTATGTATTTTTATCTATGTTTCGAGGGCTTGATATAGCCTTGGGATAGTAAACTTTAAACATTTCTACTTTTTATATGATTTATCTGACGTGCTCTTGTCTTATTTTGTGATGTGATTTTTGGATAATTAGCTTTATGCTAGCATGAGACTGATGGTGTGACATTTATATTATGCTAAATATGGTAGTATCACCCCATTTTTTATAGGTCATTTTTATGTTCACTTCTAAAATGGTTTAACAAAATAATTTTTATTTTGTAGTGAAAATTAGGGATGTTACATTTTTATGGTCCTCTACCTATTCAATGAGTGTTCTTTAACTTGAAGGAGTATTTTAAGGGTTCATCCTCAAGCGATTAAGGCTTGTTGGAAAGTTAGAACTATTTGATTTCCACTTTAACATCTTTCATCCAGATAACCCATAAAATATTATATCCCTCTCTTATTTCTATTGTAACTTTGATATAATATTTTTGTATAATATTAGAATAGTAGTAATCCTTTAATGTAATATATCACCTACTTCTTATTAATGTGTTTCTTAAATTATGAAGAGAAATATTTTAGCTTTAACACTTTGTATAAGAATGGTATCAAATATTAAATTTATGGTAAGTGTGGTAGTAACACCATTCATTTTAATATTTAAGTTTCCACAAATGACTCACGTAAATGAAATTTTATAGTGTTAAAATGGGGGTATTACATAAACCTTGACACAAGAGTGATATATTTTGTATGCAATGGAATGAGGTGTAAATTATTATGAAATCTTGTATTATTATTATTTTTATATATCTAAGGGTGTAATATTTGTATGTATTTGAGCAAATATGTGATTTATATATTATATATGTTTAGTATACAAGTCTGTGAGAAATGAAAGATGTCATTACCAATATCTATTGCTATTACTATAATAAGTATAATAATATTACCAATAAATATTTGGTGTTGTTATATATATCACTAGCATATATTATTGTCGATATAATATTACAAACAAATATAGAAGTATCACCAACCAATATTTTGTTAAGAGCACTATAAAAAATAAAATATATTTTAATAAAACTTATATCTATATAATTAATCACATACAAACTACTACCTGAAATACAAATATAGAAAAAATAATTTGCCACTAGATCACTTTAATTGATGGTAACCATTCAAAGCCATAAAATGAACATCTAAGAAGGCCAATAATGGATATCATTAATGGAAATTTTAAAATTTATTATATATTTTTTGTGAACGAATTTGGCGCCTAAGAATCTTTCTCTTCTCAGTCTACAGTATAATTTTCATGCATGACCTTTGGGCATTTTATATCCTTGTTATCCATCAATATGAGCAAGGCCCTATTTGCTTTGTCTTACTTTTTGATCTGATCTTGTTTAAAAAAATTTACTATGTTATTATTGTTATTTTACAATTATTATTTCCATACTTTATATATATTTCCATTAGTTTTACTATTATATTTATCATTAAAATTTATTTTATAATTGGTAACATTAATTTTATATTATTTTTATCATTATAATTTTTTTCTACAAATAAGGTAAGAAAATCAAGGACCAAGTGATGTATATAGTACATTTTTAGTTTGGACCGTAGATTTGTAAAAAACTAAACACAAAACTAAACATACCATCACAACTCACAATCTTACATTCTAATGCTCCACCACCAATTATATCATTTTAGCTCCTACAAATAAGAAACTAACAATGATATCTCATATTATAATTATTACTTTTATCTATTTGATACACATATTGATATTTATGTAGGTGTAGAGTTTGGATATTATCCTATTTTAAACATGAAGTTAAGTTTTATTTTTCTTAAAAAAAAGATTCATTATTTTGGACTTATGTTTATATTTATGTAGGTCTAGGATTTAGTGTTTCCAAATTTATTTGAGTTAAGGGTTTGAAATTGAAAATTTCATTATATTTATTTATAGGGCTTATATTTAAATTCATTTCGGTTTTGAGTTTAGAAATTTATTTATTTATTTGAGTTTATGGCTGCTAAAGTAAAATGTTCTTATGTTTTGTTCATTGGGTTTACATATAAATTTATCTCATTCTAAAATCCTTTAAATTGTAATATAAAATAAATTAGTTTGGTTTTGGAAAGGAAATGAAATTATAATAAAGTTGTAAATTTTAGGTGTATTGATTGACTAGTTTTTCTAACTAATTGACCAATACATTCAGGATTTGACACTTTTATTTCCTAATAAACTAGTCAACTTGTTTACTTAAACCAGATGACTAGTTGTTTTGTAATTTCAAATCCTTTTTTCTGATTTTGATTTGAATCTTTTTCTAATGTTTATGAAAATTTCTAATTAGAGTATATTTATGCTAATAAGAATATTTTGGTGTTTTGGGAATACTTTTCACATAATTTAGATAACTTTATGATTTTATTTAGTTAAAATTTTCCTAAAAGAACTTTTTGATATGTTTCTCACCTTCTCACTTCTCCTTTACTTTCCTCTCTCTTTTAAAAGCCATGGTTGTATGTATGACTTTGCACACCTCTCCCCTGACTTACAAACCTACTACTATAGCTCTCCCTAATCACACTCCATGTCCCTTACCTCAACATGTGTTCCCTTATATCTTCATTGCCCACACTCAACCTAATTTGAACTTCTCTCTCTCCCATTTGAGAATATTCACCATCACTCTCTCCTATAAACTCCATTCCTAATTTAATTCATTCCTAACCTCCTACATTTGCTCATTCTCTCCCTTTTTCCTTGTGAAAATTCCTAAGAGTTAGTCATTGTCCACTTTGATTCCCTTTGCTTCTCTATTGATAAAATAAAGGCATACTTCTTATTCCTTGTCCTTTGGTTGAATTAATCCTCATCATAGCTTATCTCTCCTTTGTTTATCCTAAGAAAAAAAAAATTGAGAAAGGTTGAAGATTTTAACTTCTTTCTCATTAGAATCTATGTTTTCAAAAAAGGTTGAGTTATGAAAATTTTCTCCTTCTTCTGATTTTGTTTTATGAAGTTTGGAAAATAATAATTTTAGTCATTTTGATTCTTAATTCTCTTAAGAGTCAAGGTCTTGGTAGATAGTTGTCAAATTAGGAGTATCTTATGGTAAAATAATTACTAGGAGGTAAGGTATTCTTATCTACAATATGAATAAGGCCTCTTATTGTTTGTTGTGGTTCCATGTTCTTACTGTATTTCTTTATTGTGCATGAGTTAATGTATTCTTGGATTCGAACATGTGGTAGAGTCTTATTCTTTGAAGTGTTAAGCATGTTTTGAGTTCCCTGTTATTATGTATAATTTTGGTAGTTTTGAGCATGATTTTGTAAGTGTCAATATGGTAAAGTTAGGTGAAAATTCAATTAAGTGGATCAGAGATCTGGATGCTATTTTTCCCAACTAGGCAATTAATGTGATGGATTCATCAACTAGTTGTATGACTAGTTCCTTGGTTTGGGATCTTTGACTGGTTGGTTGTGAGATCAGTCAATTGCTTTAGTGAACCAGCCAATTGGTTCCTATGAGTAGTTGATTTATTTGTCAAATCCATTGACTACTTTTCTTATGACCAAAGTGGTTTAGTCTCTTCTTAAACCCATCAATCGACTTACCAAACTTATCAATTGGTTTCCATGTGAATATAGTGGTATGGTCTCTTAGTAGACCTATCAACCAGTTTGGTAAAAACTATCAATTGGTTTCCTATAAATAGTTGATTAGTGGAACCAACCAATATGCTAGTTTTATTTTCTGCTCAGGTCTAGTATGGCCAAACTAGTCCATTGGTCCTAGGGATTGATATTTTTTCCTCTAGACCTTCTATATTAATATTTACATATAATTAGAATATTTTAATCATGATTCCAACCATTTTTTATCTTGAATTTAATATGGATCAAAATGATGATATTTTGGTCCTTGAGCGGTTAAGTTTGGTGTCACCTCTAAACACCCAATTGGTGGCTTATATGTCTAGTGATTTGTTTGGTGTTATCACTTGGAAACACCCAATTGGATATTAATGGAATTAATTTTTGATTTGTGATATCACTTGATAATTAATAATTAATGGATTAAGATTTTATTTAAGCCTTTTTCTTTAAATATAGGGGTAGCTAGTAGGGAGTTAGTGGGCGGGTTGCACTACATTTTTATATTTTCGCGTAGTAACTATTTCTTTATCTATCGGATTGTGATCAGTAAGGATATACATATATCTTTTAGGTATAGGATTATACTGTGGCCTGTCGGTATGACATCAGTGTCCAGTACGGGTGGGTGAGGTATCCCGGCACAAGTCCCTTAACACTTCATATTGTCCACTACTTAAGTGGGTGTGGTATCCCAACTTTTTGGCCTTACAGTAGAGGCATTCAAGGTGTGGTCAGTGAGGAATCCCAATACAAATCCCCTTGATGTACTCTAACCCCATGTGGAAGGTGTGGGATCCCAATTTGTGTTTACCCTTGTAGCAAATGCACTCAATGTATGGTGGGTAGGGTTGTAAATGAGCTGAGCTAGTTCGGTATTCAACTCAGTTTGGCTCGTTCATTTATTTAAATGAGTCAAGCTTGAGCCTCACTTTTAGGCTTGTTTATTAAACGAGTCAAGCCCGAGCTAAAAAAAGCTTAGCTCCGTTTATTTTTTTGGCTGTGGCTCGTGAGCTCGGCTTAGCTCGACTCATTAAAATCTTGATTTGGCTCGTTCATTTAGTTAAATGAGCCGAGCCCAAACATTATTTTAGGCTCGTTTAGTTAAATGAGTCAAGCCCAAGCCCAGGGGTATTCGGCTCAGCTCGACTCATTTACATCCCTAGTGGCGGGTATGGTATTTCTAGAGAAAAACTCCCTTGATGTATCCTGACCCCATATAGCAAGTGTGTTGCAATGAATTTTGTTTATGGTGGAGAACCAGGTGTAGTATAATGGATTATCTTAATAATTGGAAAGTATATGATCACTAAAGGAAGAATATTATAATATGGTTTATATTATATGATTCTAATTCATGATATGTATTATTATTCTTCCATGATTTCCATGGAAGAATTCCTTGTTATATTAGTATCATGAGCTTAAGTTATCTTTTTATGTTAGTGTGCTTATCACTATATTACTATGTGACTTCAATGTACAACATGATCCCTTACCATATTTTAGGTAGTCTGTTTAACCATTACTTCCCCGTACAGATACTATATTTGTCTACTTACTGTGATGATCTAGCTTCTGGTATGAGGAGTAGAGGATGATTTGTAGGGTTATGATTCTTAGCTAGAGTATGTTGAGGATGATAACATGGGCCAGTAGTTGGACATTGCTTGGGGTTTAAGAGTTACATTCACATTTAGCTAAGAGTTAGGCTAATTGATTAGAAGTATTTTTTCCCATTGCGTTGTGATGTTTTTGGTCATTTCTATTTATTTAAAATCTTTTCTTGATTTCTATAATTGGATTTTTTAAACTCTCACACTCCTTTTTATCTATATTAACATTATTCTCATCATCATTATTATTAGTATTGTTATAGTATTAGTTTAGCAGGCAATGTTTTGCGATTGTTTCATTTTTCCTTGTATAAGACACGAGATATGTGATGATCACACCTCTCTCATAGTTGATATGGTAGTAATATTTCCTAATTTTTCTTTTAAAAATATTTTTGCATCATCTTTAAAATAAAATTTTTCTGGTTCAAAATTTTGGGGGTGTTATAATTGTCTTCATTTATAGATATATGTTCAACTCTCCCACTATTTTCTTAGGTAGATGAATACAACGGAACAAACTTCCTAATAGAAATTGAACATGTGGAGTTTACACCACCATTGCATCGACCACTAGTTCCCTCAAAACTTGTAATACCCCATATTTTTATGAATTTTGTTGAATGAGAAGTTATGGTATTTATTAAAAATCAATAATGTTTTTTATTTTGATTTTGATTTGTACGTATAATTAATTTTGAGGAAAATTTAGATTTACATAAGTTTTAGAAATGAAACCAAATAAGTTTTCAAGCAAATTGATCAGATGTTTCCATGAACCGATCGATTGGTTTGTCATTTCAACCAAAGGGTTTTACTTGACTGAACCAATCAACTAGTTTGTAGAATAGTCAACTACTAGGTCAAACCGATCGACTAGCTTGTTGAGCCAAATATATTTTTAAAACTTAATTTTTTGCAAAAACTTCTTATACCAAATTGGAAACTTGATAATCCCATTTCAAGTTGTTCTCTAAAGAATCTTAATGTTTCTTATCATACATTTGGTAAGAGCTTCAACCACGAGCTGAGTTAAGGGTTTGATTTGGATAATTAAGGGGGATAGCGACTTTATCTTTGCCTTCTTCCATCTCTCTCATCTACACACTCTAGAATTTTTTATTTGATTCCGAGACCTAAGTTTTCTTAGTTGAAAGATTCCTTTCATGTTGATTGTTCACTTCCTTTCATGTGTTTTACATTTCTATGCTAATTCGGCCTGTATTTTCCTAGAAATCACCATTTCAGATATGGAAGAGAGGTCATCCTATCTTTGACAAAATTTTCTTATTCAAAAAATATGGTTTTTGATCTATGCCTAACAACAATCATCCTTGTACCGATTTGTTGGATATATATATATTTTTTAATCACTCATTCCATTCACCTTTGCTCTAGTTACTAAAATATGACAACATTCTCTAATCTTGTGCTCTTTTCTCTTTAACTCAAGATTATTTATGGTTTATTTCCACTGTTCTAATCCTCTCTCTAGCAAATTTGGTTTATCTTTAAGTGAGTGAGGGTTAGATTTAGGAGGAAGTTGAGTATCTCTTTTAGCACAACTTCTCTCTATTTTCTCTTATGTTTGGTAAGTTGTACTCTCCTAATTTGAATTATGATTTATAAAAATATTCATTAAATTTCTAAATTTTTAACTTTTTTTTTAAGGTTTGGAAGTTGAAAATCTTCTAGGTTGAGTTTTTCTATTTGTGGTAAAAGGTTTTTTTCGCACAAAGTCATTCTTATTTCAGAAATGTGACCTAGTAAATCATTTGACGTGGTGTATTCCTTAAAGTCTTAATTATATTAGGTTGCATGAAATTTTTGTTTTAGATTTATGGATGTTGATTAATTTATGAATCTTAAGAAAAAGACATAATTTTAGAGAAATTAGGTTGATTTGATTAATTGTGAAGTATGTTTCCATTAATGAACTGATGAAGTATTGGTATGATGCTATGATATGATTTAGTTTGGATGTGATAGGATTTTTTAGGGTAAATGGTATGATAATTGTTTATTCTATACTGTTTGGGGGTAAATTGATTAGTTTTTTAGGCTAAAAAGATTGAGCGGTCCCTAGAACAACCAATTGGTTGGCCCAAATCGATCGACCGTTTCTACATATGAGGACATTTGATATAAAAAAAAGAATCTAAGCTAGCAAATATAGTCAGATAATAAGAATAAGGAAACTTTATTGAAGTAGGTCAAGGGTTTAATTCCCTGTCCAAGCAAAAGTTTTATACACATAAAATATGGGGCCACAATATTTTTTTCATCCTAGGGCCCCCTAAATGTCAAGATTAGCCCTATCTTAATGGAATAGGAAAGTGGAAAAATAGCCCATGTTGGAATTATGTGCCTAGATGAATGAAGCCTTAATGATAGCTGGACAATCTACTTAGTAGACTATATGTAATAATCTACAATATTATGTTATATTGTCAAGTATGATGGGTCATGTATGGTCTGAGCTTCCTATGATTGATGAGAGCTTGATAAAGCATGTATCCTATTTATTTGAAAAATGCATGAGATGTGTTAGTATGATTATGATTATAAGTGAGAATCTTATATGCTTGTGACTTCCATTGAAGAAGTAACTTAGCTTATACAGTATAAAATGTATTGATGTATCTGTTTTCTCAGCCACCTACTCATTTGCATGAGTAGAGGGCCGTGTGTAGATTTTCGAGGATGGTCAGTAGTAGGCCAACCTTATGTTGGGCATGCACCATGAGGATGTGGACGTCTGGAGTCATTTTGTGTATTCCTTTCCAAACTAGGGCTTAGGGGTATGCCCTACCTTTTTTATTATTATAATTTGAACCTTGTACTTTGGTTTAATTTTCCCTCTTATATTTGAATATTTGTAGATTGTTGAGGTCTTATAATTGAAAGTACATCTTCTAGTATTTATATAATGTATTTTTGGCTCACTCTACTTTGGCTTTGGTTGATTAGTTCTCATCTTTGTATCTAACGTGGGAAGGGAGGTTGGTGCTTATTCTATGTTAGGTGCAACAGTAACACCACATTTTTTCTAAGCTTTTTGTAGTTTTTCACTTCTGTAAGATTTTTTCTAAACAAAAATTTTTAGTAGTGAAAAATAGGGGTGTCACAAAATACCTATATATGCTTCTCCCGAGTAACATTACTAAGGCTCAACCTAACTAATTTCATCTCATATACCATTTTTTTTCTACCCTTAAACTAATTCAACAAATTCCATTGGACAAAGCCAATAATGATGCTTGTGGGGGGATGGAATTCTCAAATCGGTGATCTTATGGCTCGGTTATATTAGTATAATTAGAAGAAGGTTTGGTGATGGTGTATTAGGGTTTAATATATTCAAATAGGATGGAAGGATGCTAGTTATGATTCGAATAATACATTGATGATTCGGTGATGATGGGTAATTAAAGATGATGGTTCGAATAAGATAGGTTAACTATAATGTTGATTCGATAACGATGGATGGGCGATGAAGGTTGAAATGCCCTAAAAATTTTAATTAAATAATATTTTATTAGGAAAATAATTTAAATAAATTATTTTTATTAAAATAAAAGGAGATTTAATTAGGATAAATCAAGAAGAAATTTATAAGTATTTTAATTAGTAGAAATTTGGGTATTGTAGATAATTAAGGATTTTATTTTGGAAACTACTTAAATAAATTATTTTATTTAAAAATAAGAAGGATAAATAGTTCTAAATTAATATTTATTTTATAAATAATTTAATTAGAAAAAAATTAGAGTGTTTTGCTAATTAAAATGAAATTTATGGAAATTTTTTAAAAAATCTAAAATTAGCCTAAATAGGGGATTTAAATATTATTTTATTTAAATATTATTATTTTTAAATATCCCAAATATTCCAATTAATTTAATTAACCTAATCCATTATTTTTTCCTTTTTCCTTTTCTTTCTTCCTTTTTCTTTTTTTTTCTCCTCCCCAAATTGGGCCAGCTTGTGGCCCAGTTCCCCTTCTTCCTTTCCTTCGACCAGCCCAACCCGTGTGGTGCCTCCTTCCTTCTCCTTTGCCGCGCCATGTTTTGCTTCTCTTTCCCCCAAAACACATCATTTTATTTTAAAAAATTTAGCTGTGCCCACCCGCCCAGTCTCCCTTTTCTTTCCTTTTTTTCTACCCCGAACCGCCCGATCCAGCCTTTCTTTCTCCTTCCTGCTTCCTCCCCTGATCGTGGACAGCTTGCCATTTTCGTCGACCTGCACCGCCACCCCTATGCCCTAGTTTTTCCTCGCCGTTTAGCTCCTCTCTCTCCCCTACTGACCGTCACCCTTTTCACCCAACCAAATCTCTCCTATTCTCACACGATTCCCTTCTTTTTCTGCGCAACCAATCCCTGCCCGAAACTTACTCCCACCGGCCAACCTCGTCGCCGGTAACCCTAATTCTACCTTCCCTATTTCCTAGCCGACTCACAGAACCCTACCCTCTCTTCTAAAGTCTATAAATACCCTCTTACACTGCCATGTAGCGAGCTTTTGTTTCTTACCCAAAAATGCTTGACCTTGCCACCGTCGCTAGTTCAAACGCTTCTATTGCCGTCGTAGGCTAACTTCGCCGCTCGTTCTAGCCACCTGAGTACTCCTTGCACTCCCCTCTAGCCAACCAAATCATCCATCCCCCTCGATTTTTCCAGCATAAGCCACCCCCGCTGTGCAAATTAGGCTTCCCAATCAACCCTATTTTCTGACTCTGCCACCCTTTGCGCCACCCTTAGCTACCTTCCACTTCTTTCACCTCCCAAATTGTGTTGTAGACCCTCCTCTACCTTTTCCTACCTTTCTTTTCCTCTACCCCCTCTCCTCCTCTCTTTCTTTTCTTCTTCCTCCTTCGGCCACCACCACTGCCACCGTGCGCCGTCACCTTTAGCTACACCACCACCCCCATTCTATCCCTCTCCTTCCATATAACCATAAGCACCCCATCTCCCACCTCCATTCTGCCTCTCCTTTTCCCAGCATTTAACTTTTTCCCTTTTCTTCCCTTTTTTCGGCCACCGCCGCCGCCACCGTGCACCGCTGTCGGTGCCGCCTGTCACCACCCGCCTAAGGTTGAACCCTAGACCCTCTCAACCCCTTTCCCTATTTTTACAAGCCTTAATTTATTTTATTTCATTTATTTGAATATAAATACTATTATTATTGTTATTATTAATGTTTCTATTTTTAATATGTATTATTATTATTATTATTATTATTATTATTATTATTAGCATTAATATTTTGATTATTATTTCTGTTGAGGGCTGAAGCCCTATTGTATTTTTTTATTTCGATTTTATTATTATTATTCTTATTGTTTCTATTATTACTATTAATATGTGCTTATTATTATAATTATTATTTTTATTATTACTATTTCAAATTACTATTATTATTATTTCATTATTGATATTACAACTAATTTACTTTTAGTTTTGCTATTGTTATGCGATTACTACTACTACTACTACTACTACTACTAAATTTGGTTATTTATTTTACTAATATTATTATTAGTATTATTTTGGTAAAGGGGCCGAAGCCCTTATTTCACTTTGTTTTTGAATAATGTCCTTTTTATTATTGTTACTATTATTATTATTCTTATTTATATTATCATTGATATTATTTTAGCATATTTGCTATCATTAATTTTAGTATCATTATTATGATTAGGGTAAATTTTTCAACCTTATATTATTGACTTTCATAATATTTCTATTATTTCTTATATATTTAGCAATGATAGTAATTAGTTAATGTTATTTTTCTTAAGGAGGCTTAGGAGCATGCTTCAAGACCGGTGTCGTTTTAGGTAAGGGGTTACTATGGCCTATTACGTGTTGATGTGCATTAAATGCCTTGTATGGTATACATCCTATGTTATTATTGTAATTATTGCGTATATGGTATGACGTAGAGTTCAAGCATGTTATTGTATTGTTATATGGCATGTGTATTATGTATATGTGATGATATGTGTTGTGACCCTATAAGACATGCATGTGAGGATGTTAATATGGTTTGTGTGGGAGAAAGGATGAAAAAGGAGAATGGGGGAAATAAATTGACCAAGGGATGTGAGTTGACCTATGTATTTTAATGATTCACGAGTGGGAGAATAAAATGGGAAATTTAGGGTTTCGTGTGAGAGAATATAAATTATGGTTTTGTATGGTAGAATTTAAATTATGGTATAATATGGGAGATTTTAATCTATGTTTGTGTATGGAAAGATCTATGGTCATGCATGGAAGAATATTTAGTTTTATATGGTTTAAATTTAGGGTTTGGTAAGGATGAATCTTTGGTTTTGTATGGATTGAATTTAGGGTTTGGTAAGGATGACTCTTTGGTTTTGTATGGATTGAATATAGGGTTTGGTATGGATGAATCTTTGGGTTTTATATGGTTTGAATTCTAGGGTTTGGTATGGATGAATATTTGGTTTTGTGTGGATTGAATTTAGGGTTTTATATAATGGAATATTCGGTTTTGCATGGTGGTATTAATGGTTTCATGGTGGTATTAGGGTTTGCATGTTTGAATTTAGGGTTTCACGTGGGATTTTAGGGTTTGCATGAAAAAGTTTAAAGGTTTGCATGGCGTGTGTAAATTCTACATGGGAGTAAAGCTTATGTATGAAAAGTTGACTTGGGATGTAAGGAAGGTAATATAAGAGATATTTGGGTGTTTGGAAGTTTTGGGTGAAAAATATTATGTAGGAAATATAAAGGTATGGAGAAGAATAAATTAGGGTTTTGAATGATTAATTATGGGTTATTGTGATTAAATAAGGTTTAAAGTGGCTAATTATGGTTTATTGTGATTAACTAGGGTTTGGAGTGATTAACTAGAGTGTTGATATGGCTAAATAGGGTTCAGTGGTAACATGTGTGTGTTTGGTGAATAAAGTATGATGATGAATATAGAATCTATGGGTTATGATGTGTGGAGTGTTTAAATGACTTGGGTTGTGTGAGGTGAAGTAAGATGGACCACTGAGGCTAAATTAGGGTTTTGGGATAAAACCCTAGATTGAGATGTGGAGTGGACTTGGCAGTGTAAAGTAGTGGGCTTTGATCATATACTTAAGAGTTGGATTTCTACTATGATATAGGATATGGAGGAAAGGATGTTGAGGCAAGTTGGGAGGTAAATGATTCTGATGATATGGAAAGAGTCCGTTGGAGGATAAGTGTAAAGGGGGTGATTCATGCATGTCTAGGGTGAAAGATTCTGAATAATATACTTAAGACATTAATCACTTAAAGTGAAAGGCTATTGAGCCGGGTCCCACCGATCCACCGGTTAGAAATAGTGGTTAGGATGCGTAATCCTATGTGTCTCCGATCCACCTGCTATAATAGTGGTTAGGGTATGTTACCCTATGTGCCTCCGATCCACCAGCTATAATAGTGGCTGATTCCAAGCTCAATAAACCTAACAGTTTGCTAAGACTTGGGAAATACACTAATTACTTATAGTGGAACACCATGCGTGCTGGAGCTAACCGATCCATCGGTAAGAAATAGTGGTGAGGGTATGATACCCTATGTGTGACCGATCCACCGGCTAATAATAGTGGGTAGGAGCATTGTGCCCTACTTGTCTCCGATCCACCGGCTATAATAGTAGGGGCTTTCGTACTCGTATAGATTTGATAAAAAAGTATGGTGTGTATCAACTTTCGATAAAAGATTAATTGAATAATTAATTCGGAATATAAATGGGCCTTTATGTATCTACCCGAATGATTGTTCAATATTATGTTATCATGATTGTCTTTATGTTCTTTTATTTCTTTTGCATTATTTATGTGATTTTATGTGTTGGTCTTAGTTTTCGGTTACCTTGCTCGGTACGTAGCGTACTGATCACCATTTTCATGGGTGCTGCTCATTCCCATGAGCAGAAGGCCCTTTTTGATTTTGTGCAGGTGGGCGAGACATCTGATGGAGCTGAGCGTTGAGCATATATGTGGCCGGATTCACTCTTCTTGCAGGCCCTTTTTGATTAACTCTTCTTTTGCACCGGCTCATTCCTTCTATTATTTCCTTTGTAATGGATTTATCCAATTTGATTTATTACCTTACATTGAGTACTTTAAATGAATCTTTTATCGGTCTTAAGCTATTTCTCTTTTGAATATGAATAATAATTTGTTATGAGTACTCTAATTTCTATGTTATTATCTCTTTAATTCATTTTATGAAATCTTGGTTTAAGTTTTATTTTAATCTTTTTAGCCTTAGCACTTGGTACTGGAATGGTCGGAGTGAACCGGTTTGGTACTAAGTGTGGCGGTAACATCCCCAGAACTCATGGATTTTAATTTAAAATTTGATTACTTTCGCTTTTTAAAAAAAGTAGTGAATTTTGGGGTGTTACAAAGGTGATTCAAATTTTAGGGTTTGGATGGAAGATGATGTCGTGGGGTTAGGGTTAGGAATAATTTAGGTCTCAAAGGATGGGATTAGGATTTTGAATGCCAAATCGATTTAGGGCTTCAATTAACTTCAACATAGGGTGATGTTTAGATGATAATGATGGCTAGAAAATACTGATTATGGAGAGAAGAAAGGATAAGACTTAATCTCTAATTCACATAGATAAAGAGATTAAGATTTTCAAGCTAAATTGTTCACATAGATTCGATTAACTTAAAATGAACTCACACAAAAGTCAACTTTGCATTCAACTTCAATATTGATGATCAATTTTTACATAATCGTGACTTCAATGGCTTATATAGCCAACCTACCATTTAGCTAAAAAGCATAATTCAAAAAGATACCAAGCTAAAAGATATTCAACTACTTTATGCTAACTTTATGCTCTAGCTAATGTCTAACCCTACTACTTAATTAATTGATTAGCTACACTAATAATTTCACACGTCCAATCTGCACATTTTCTCCCCATGCATGTAGCCATGCATGTGATGCACAAGCACATAGACGCCTAGTTGCTTGTTTGGTATGTTTCTAGCAACATAACCATCCGTTTATCTTCAAATTTGTGAGAGATACTTTCTAAATGAAGAATAATTGGTTTCATAATTATAATATCAAATTCTTGAGTATTTTCTCCTACATCAAATAATCCCCTAAATAGATGCATAACCCTATATATTGAGACCCTATATAATGGCACATGTTTTCTTACACACCAAATTATTAATGAAATTCTCCAAGATTGTCAATTAAGCCCTATTCAATTACTCTCCAATGATTGGAGAATGGTGACTAACTTCTTTCACAGGTGTTGTTTGTCAGACATCAAACCAACAATAGATTTTTTTAGGCTCTTTTGAAAAATTTTAAGCCACCCCTTGGTCTCAAGCTTCTACTCGATCCAAACAAGAAAGGACCATAAGTTCATCAAAGAGTCTTAGTCTTCTGTAATGAGATGGAATCCCCAATGCCTTTTCATTTTAGGGGATGCTAAGTGGGACCTACCTAAATAGGGTCAGCTGAATTCTGATGATCGAGAGTGTCCACCCTTCTATTTAGAGTTAGAAGTTAGAATATAAAAGTTTGATAAGTTTTCACGGGTGTGTGTATTATAATTAATAATGAAGTTAAATAATACCCAATCAGTCTTAAGAAAATAGGGTTAATTTCTAATGGTGGTGAGTAATTTGTCCATTTTCTGTCATTTTCATCTATTTACTAAACTAATAAGTCTATCAGTTTATAGATTTTTCTTCATGTACCTATAGAGTGAGATGAATGGAATTCTTGGCAATAGTTTTTCCCTTCTAACCTATCTAGGAGCATAAAAGACCCACCATTTGCCCTATAGGTGGAACGTCTACTATCATGGTTGCCAAATAGAAGGTAGGTTATCTAATAATATATTACTGCCATAGTTATTTCATTTGTTATCATATTTTTAAAATAATTTTTCTTTGCTATATATTTCAGAAGAAGAATAGATCACAAGACTTGGTATTGACAAAAAAAAAATCAAATCCAAATAAGGGTTGTAACATTCACTGTATGGTTATTGACTCCTATTATTAGCATATCCCTAAGGCTTGTATGTTCCCATCATAAATCCATTTTATGTTTGTTGACTTTTGTTATGAACATGTCATTGAAATCTAAATCTTTATTTTTTGTCATACTTGATCATACCTTAGGTTATATTATCACTAATTATTCAAAATTCTATTTTACCTTTTTCGGAGGAAGCCCAACCTAAGGCAATCCCCAAGGTACTGGCAGCTAAAAAGATTCCTAAACCTTCATCTTACCAACTTACTCCAACCATTAAGCCATTGGAACCAAAGAAAAAAAAGATAATAGTCCTAAGCTACTTCAAAAATATATTCAAATAAAGGATAAGAAATATTTAGATCCTTCCTTCAAGGGATCAAAACTTCCTACCATAACACATATTGAAGAGACTTTATTCTAGCCTTAACTAAAGAGACCATAATACTCGTAGAAGAAGAGAAGAGTGATCATCCAAAAGTAGAACGGAGAGAAAATATGAATGTGGGAACTAACACTTTTAATTCCCCAAAAGAAAATTCTAGCAAAAGTGTTGGCATCCCCTCACAAACATCCTTTAAACTAGGGAGTGTCGATAACCTTACACGAGTAAATATTATTCTAGTGGGCCTTAATGTTGGGGTACTTGAATTATAATCTTTCTCTTTGAGAAAATTATTTTGTAAAAGGGCTCTAAAGTCTCCATTGAAGATGATGGAGCCATTTTAACCATGCTTGATGATTACTCCTTCTTCGACTGCTACCCGGATGATAGAGCTGGTCTCAGGTTCATTGAGGCCATAATACTAGGTTGGGAAAGTAAGATAGTCAGAGGTTATAAAAACAACAATCTTATTGAGGGATGATTTAAACCTCCAATTCCAAGTATATTTGCAAAACCCTCATTTTTAATACTTGAAAATTTTCATTTAAAGAGTTAATCGTGAAAGCTAAAATAAAATAAAAAAACATAGGGTGTCATTGCCACACTTGGTACAATTCTGATTTCCTCTACTATTCACGTACCATGTGTTAAGGCTAAAATCATTACTCTATTTAAATTAATAAAAAAATTACAAGAATCAAAATAGAGAGAACAAATAGATTGATATAATCCTAAATAAAAGCAACAATAGTGGTAACTCTCAGCCTCGTCCGATGCCCCATAAGCATCGAATATGACATCTCCTACCTACACCAATTCAGATGGGCCCTTTACTCGTGGGAATGAGCAGCACCCATAAGTATGCTACATACTGAGTAAGGTAACCATGCATCTAAGGCCAAATACACAAGGGCACATAACACAAGTATGATCATATAGACATCATACAATCAATACAAAATAATAAAGGCCGAGCTATAATTCGCAGAAACTGATTCTTTAAATATATGATTAATACTCATTTCACACTATGTTTATTATCAATCCATGCGAGTGTGGGAACCCTACTATTATAGCTTGTGGACCGAAAACATACAGGGCAGAATGCTCCTGACTGCTATTATTGCTGGTGGATTGGTCTCTAGGGTAAAGTGCTCCTAGCCACTATTATTCGCCGATAGACTGGTTTGGCCCCAACTCTCATGGTGTTTTGCTATAAATACTTAGTGTATTTCCCATGTTTTATCATAATTATGTTCATTTTTTTTAGCACGAAATACTCCACTATTATAGTTGGTGGATCGAAAACATGCAGGGTAGAACGCTCCTGACCACTATTATTAGCCGGTGGATCAGTCTCTAGGGCACCCCGACTCCTAGCCACTATTATTCACTGGTGGACCGATCTAGGGCCTATTTAACAATCTTCCTCTTTAAATGGTTAGCATCTTATTCATGTCTTATTCGATATACTTCCACCTTGGACATGCATGTCATAATTCGTCTACTATTACTCTCCTAAGAGGGCATGTCCTATATCTTGAGACTTTTACACTTCCCAACACACCTCAACATCCTTTTCTTCTTCCGATTACTTACACTGGAAGCCCAACTCCTAAGTGTGTGGATCAAGGCCCACTACCTTATGCCATCTAAGTCCACTCACTATCTTCTCCTAAGGTTTTTCCCTGAAACCCTAACTAGACCTATGTGGCCCATCCTTCCTCTATCTCACTTAACCAAAGTACCTTCATACATCATCTCACTTAGATTCAACCCCAATCATTTCACTTTACTTCCCAAATACACATGTGACCATGAAACCCTAATTGGCCACTCCAGACCCTAGGACCTTTCCTTCCCATATGTCACCTTTCCATTCCTCGCCTTCCATCCTTTCTTTTCCATGACACACATACTCACCCTAAACATTATATTCTTCTACTCTTATCCTATATTCCACTCACCCTCAATTATTTTTATTTTCACAACCACCTCTAATTAGGGATTTTCTCCCCAAATCCTAGCTAGGTCTCTTATACACCCTTATACCAACCCACATGCTATTTTTTTCCCCAAGGACTCTTCCCTTACCTTACTTACACCCCAAGACAACTTTTCTCATGTAAATATCATCCCCATGAATACTCCATTCATCTTATGCAAACCCTAAAATTTCCATGCAAACTCCTTCCATCCCATGTAAATCCTAGAAATTCCCATGAAACTCCTTCTGTCTCATGCAAACCCTAGAAATTCTCATACAAACTCCTTCCATCCCATGCAAGGTTCACCCCAATATTTTATTTTATCCATATTCTCTTTTATTTTTCCTCCTCATGGATCATAAGATAATTAGGTCAATCTCATATCCCTTTTTCCAACTCACTTCCCCCTTTTTTCCTTTGCATCCTTTCACCCCATATCATATTATTAAACACCCTAGCATTCATATCTTAAAGGGTCACATCATATAACATCATAAGCACAACATACATATCATTATACACATGCCATAAGAAAGTCACATAAGCATACCTCGACTCTATGCTGCACTACATGTAAACAATCATAATAATCATAAAGTACACAACATAACATAGCACATGACATACAAGGCACATAACACACACATAGTTGGTCTTAGCTATATCCTTACCTAACATGACATCGGTCTTGGAGCACGCTCCTACGCTGAAAAAACTAAGGGTTAGCTTCCCTATTACCTTACCCTTATCATATCCTAATATTAGGGTTACTAATATTAATGGTAGTTTTTGTAACACCCCAAAATTCACTAATTTTTTTTTTTTTGAAAGCGGAAGCATTTCTAATAAAAATACTTAAAACCTGTGAATTCTGGGAATGTTACCGCCACACTTAGTACTAGACCGGTTCTCTCAAACCGTTCCAGTACCAAGTGCTAAGGCTAAAGAAAACAACTCATAAATATTAATAATAGTTCAAATTCATAAATACGAAAATTAAATACGCACAAGTCCTTATTCAATCCAGACTACGAGAGTTAGTTTTTCAAGGAAGAGAGAGATATCTCCGAACATAAATTTATTTGGAAGTGCTTAACATAAATAATGAAATAGGAAGGAAAATCTCAATGGAAGTCCGGCCACGCCACTCTGATACGGATCCGGCCCAATCATCACTCGGCCCCACCTGATGACCCATGGATATCAATTGCATCAAAGTAAACATCTCCTACCTGCACCAAATCAGTTGGGCCCTCTACTCGTGGGAATGAGCAGCACCCATGAAACGGGTGATCAGTACGCTACGTACTGAGTAAGGTAACCGAGCACTAAGGCCAACACATAACACATAATCCATATAAAATAATAAAAAGGCATAAACCAACATAACAACATAAAGGCATATGAACAATTCAGGTCAAAGTACTAAGGCCCAATATTCCAGATTAATTTCTTAATTAATCTTTTATCAAAAGTCGACACACACCATGCCTTTTTCAAATCCATGTAAGTACAGGAACACCCCACTATTATTGCCGGTGGGCCGGTCACTTGCGGGACATAGTCCACACCACTATTATTCGCCGGTGGATCGGTCACTTGCGGGACAAAGTCCTCACCACTATTCCTTACCGGTGGATCGGCTGGTTCCTGCTCACATGGTGTTCCACTGTAAGTAATTAGTACCTTTTAAATGTTTTGGCAACTATGATTTATTTTTATTGAGCTCGAGTCACCCCACTATTATTTCCGGTGGGCCGGACACTTGCGGGACATAGTCCTCACCACTATTATTACCGGTGGATCGGTCATACATAGGGTTAAACCCTAACCACTATTCCTAACCGGTGGATCGGCTGGACCCGGCTCAATAATCTTCCACTTTAAATGATTAGGGTCTTAAGTATCTTATTCAAAGGCTTCCACCCTAGACATGTATGGCTAAATTCATGCAAACCCTAGCTCCACGTAACTACACTTCTATGCAATCCCTAATTCCCATGCAAACCCTAGCTCCACGTAAGCCACCCTTCCATACAACCTTAACTCCCATGCAACACCCCACACCTCCATGCAACCTAATACTACCATGCAACGTACCATTTTTTATTTTATTTTTTTTTTACAACCCTAATATTGCCATGCAACGTACCACCTTTCCATGCAACCCTAATATTATCATGCAACGTATCACCTTTCCATGCAACCCTAGTGTTGCCATGCAATGTACCTCCTTTTTATACAAACCTAATTTTTCCATGCAACGTACCACCTTTCCCATGCAAAACCCTAATTTTCCCATGCAACGTACCACACCCCCACGCAATCCCTAATATCGTCACGTGAAACCCTAACACCATGCAATATTAATAACACCGTGAGAACCCTAACATGCATGTCTTAAGGTCGAATCACATATTATCACATATAAGTAAAACCCATGCCATATAACAAACCAATATCATACGTGGACCCCACATCACATCGTATATAACATAAATAATAATGATAGACATATGATACATAGCATGCGAATCACATTATGCAAATAAGCACACAAAAAGGCCTTAGCACCCCTTACCTAATACGACACCGGTCTTGGTGCACGCTCCTATTCCTCTCGAGGGATTAGACTAGGTTCACCTATTAAATAAAAGTATACTAGAATTAGGCTCCCTTATAAAATTTTATTATTCCCTAAATTATTCTAAGATTTTGTTTTTAATTAAAACAATACTATACAATAATTAATTATACAAAATATTACTTAAAGTACAAATAAATTATTGTTTTCATTTGAAAGGGTGGTGATACAAGGGTTTCTACCCTTCACCAAAATAATAATAATAACAATAAGGGTAATAATAGTAATAATAATAATAATAATAACAATAATAATAAAACATTATTAATAACACTTTTATTAGAGAATATTAATATTAATACTACCAAAATTCTTGAAATTACAATGTGGCTTTCAAAATCAACCCATTTAATAATAACACCATTCAAAAATGTAATAATGATATTAATATTATATATACTTATAATATAAAGTTAATAAATATAATAATAATGATATTATAATTAAAAAAAAATGTTAAAAAAGGTTAATAATAGTTGTAAAAAGCAAAAGTGCGTGACTTAGTTAAAATTTTAGGTTTATAATCCTCCTGAAATAATTGCAATATTAACTAAATAATTACACTAATAATAATAATAATATTATTATTATTATTATTAACATTAAACATGCAAAAATTAGATTAAATAAGTAAAGGCCGAGATGAATGATATATCTTACTCAATAATACTCCCTGACCTGTCAAAAAAATTTAGAAATAAAATTGCAGTCAATATTACTAATATTAATAATTATAATAATAATAATAAAAGTTGAATTAATGCTAAAATTTTTCTAAAATTAGGATAATCATAAATAAATCGAAAATAAGTACTTAAAATGTCTATGACATCACCTTGAGTCGGAGGGTGTAGGTGGAAATGGCGGTGGTTCCCGGAGGTGGCCGGAAAATGGATCTAAGAGAGGTAAAAATGAAGAAAAAGAGGTAAGGGGTAAGGAGAAAAATAAACTAAGCTTATGGTTCGATGGAGGATACTTAGTAGAAGATTTTGAGTGGTTTATAGGGTGGTAGAAGTGGCGTTAGTGGCGGAGAGCGGTGGTTTAAGGTCTCGGGGTCAAGATTTTGGGCGAGGTGAGAAGCAAACTTTGCACGGTTATGGACGCCCGTGCAAGAAGAATCGATATTTGAAAATGGTATGGTTAGCTAGAGGAAATTGCAACGAAGAATTTGAGATGTGTTGGTGGCGTTGGGGTTGGCTATCGGCGTCGGAATATACGTCTGAAGTCACGGTGGTGGGCGATTCTTACTTAGGGTTTCGGAAGGAAGAAGTCCCGACCACACTCACAACCAGGCTATATATAGATTTTAGAAGGGCTATTAGGGTTTTGGGGGTCGGAAGGATGGGTTTGGGTGACAGGGTTTGGGTGGCCGGTGTCATAAATCGACCGGCGGTTGCTTGGGTCGGGTCGAAGATTCGAGAAGCCAGAGAGAGAGGATGAGAGAGAGTTAAGGTTAATTGACTATTCCAAGATGATTTGCGAGCTAATAGGAAGAGAAGGGTGGATGAATCGGCCGGTAAGACCGCTCGTAGCCGATGCCGCCATTTTCGGCGGGGAGTTGCAGGTGCGTCGGCTGGCAGGTGCGAGAGGTTGGGGGAGGAAGAAGAAAGGGCTGGGCCGGGCGGTTCGCGGGAAGAAAAGAAAGAAAAAGGGGGCAGACCGGGCCGGTCTGGGCGCGAGGGAGGGGGCATTAATGAAACGACTGGTTTCGGTGGAATTGGAAGAAAATCGCGGCGTATAGGGGGACGGGCGAAGGGCGACGGGCTGGCTCATTAAACAAAACGACGAGTTTTGGTAACCAAATGGACAAAACGCAGCGCTGGAGGCGGGAAAAGGGGCGCGCGGGCTGGGCCGAAGGAAAGGAAGAAAAAGAGGAACTGGGCCGCTGGGCTGGCCCAGTTCGGAGAGGAGGAAAAAGAAAAAGAAAAGAAGAAGAAGAAAAAAAAGAAGAAAAGAAGGAAAAAGAAAAGGGAAAAAAAAAGAAAAATAATTATTTGGGATAATTAAATTAATTAGAATATTTGGGATATTTAAAAATATTAATATTTAAATAAAATAATATTTAAAATCCCTTTTTAGGCTAAATTAGGATTTTTAAAAGATTTTCCACAAATTCCTTTTTAATTAGCAAAACACCCTAATTTTCTATAATTAAATTATTTATAAAATTAATATTAATTTGAAACTATTTTATTCTTCTTGTTTTAAATAAAGTAATTTAATTAATTTATTTCCAAAATAAAATGCTTAATTAGTTAAAATACCCAAATTCTTCCTAATTAAAATACTTATAATTTATTATTGATTTGTCCTCATTAACTTCCTTTTATTTTAATGAAAATAATTTATTTAGATAACTTTCCTAATAAAACCTCATTTAAATATAATTTATAAAATTAGAAGTTTTCGGGGCATTTCATCACTACCCCCTTAAAAACAGACTTCGCCCCCGAAGTCTCCAGAAGTGCCTAGGGTTAGGGCTAAGGTATTCTAACTTCTAGAATAATGCCTTATTAACTATATTTAAATCCACTACCCCCTTAGGGACAAACTAGATAATAAGTAAAATAAATCTAACCTGTAGCGAAAAGTTCCGGATATGTTTCTCGCATATCCTTTTCAGTCTCCCAAGTAGCTTCCTCAGTCCCATGTCGATTCCATAGGATTTTAACTAGAGGCACCGAACTCGTACGAGTCTTTCTTAATTTGGTGTCAAGAATCCGCACTGGTCGCTCCTCGTAAGTTAGGGAATCATCCAATTCGACCTCATCTGGTTGAATTACATGTGATGGATCGGCCACATACTTTCGCAGCTGAGAAATGTGGAATACATTATGCACTCGTGCCAATTCCGGAGGAAGAGCCAATCTATAAGCAACTTCACCTACTCGTTCCAATATCTCATAGGGCCCAATATATCTGGGGCTCAACTTGCCTTTCCTTCCAAACCTCTGCACCCCCTTGGTAGGCGAAACCCTTAGCATTACTTTTTCTCCAGGCTCAAAATCTCCATCCCTACGCCTCTGATCAGCATAACTCTTTTGTCGGCTCTGAGCGGCTTTCATCCGATCCTGGATTTGTCTGACCTGCTGAGTCATATCTTCAATCATCTCCGGTCCCAGCACAATTGTCTCACTGATGTCACTCCAACACAAAGGAGTTCTGCACTTCCGCCCATACAATGCCTCAAAGGGAGCCATCCCAATACTAGCGTGATAACTATTATTATACGAGAACTCCACCAGATGCAAGCGCTCCTCCCAACATCCCTGGAAGTCCAATACACATGCTCTCAACATATCCTCCAAAGTCTGAATGGTCCGCTCTGTCTGCCCATCTGTGGCAGGGTGAAAAGCAGTGCTCATCTTTAATTTGGTTCCTAAAGCTTCCTGTAGTTTCCCCCAAAAGTGAGAGAGAAACCTCGAATCTCGATCCGAAACTATATCCTTCGGGACTCCATGGCGACTAACCACAAACTTCATATAAGCATTTGCCAATTGTTCCATACTCCAGGTAGACTTCATAGGAATGAACACGGCCGACTTGGTTAATCTATCAACAATAACCCAGATAGTATCACAGCCGCTTCTGGTCCTCGGTAGACCACTCACAAAGTCCATAGAAATGGAATCCCATTTCCATCTCGGTATCTCTAAAGACTGAAGTAATCCTGTTGGTCTCCGGTGTTCAATCTTGACTTTCTGACACACAAGACACCGGGATACAAACTCAGCTACTTCTCGCTTCATACGGGGCCACCAGTACACCTTCTTGAGATCTTTATATAACTTCGATCCTCCTGGGTGAACCGAATAGGGAGTTTGATGTCCCTCTTCCATAATACGACGCTTGAGGTCGGGACAACTCTGAGGCACACACCAACGGCCCCTGAATCGAATACTGCCATCATCATGGACTTTGAATCCTTCCGCCTTGCCTTCCCGCATCTTCTGTCGGATCCTTTCCAACTTAACATCTCCAATCTGGCCAGCTCGGATCTCTTCAAATATAGTTGGAGTGAGCGTCAAGGCATTCATACGGGCTTCGAGATTTCCCTGCTGAATCATCTCAATCTCCAGATCTGATAACTCTCTTATTGTCCGATCAGCAACCACACAACACAGTGTGGAATGTGCAGTCTTCCTACTTAGAGCATCAGCAACCACGTTGGCCTTACCCTCATGGTAGGTCAATTCAATATCATAGTCCTTTACCAGCTCCAACCATCTTCTCTGCCTCAAGTTGAGCTCCTTCTGAGTGAAGATATACTTGAGGCTTTTGTGGTCCGTAAAGAATTTACACTTCGCCCCGTATAGATAATGCCTCCAAATCTTCAAGGCAAACACCACAGCAGCTAACTCGAGATCATGTGTGGGATAATTCTGCTCATGTTTCTTCAACTGTCGTGAGGCATAAGCTACCACTTTACCCTTCTGCATTAACACGCATCCCAACCCATGCTTGGATGCATCGCTGTAAACCTCGAACTCTTCAGTCCCCTCGGGTAAGGTCAACACCGGTGCAGTGGTCAACCTCTTCTTCAACTCTTGAAAAGCCTCTTCACACGCCTCATCCCACTGAAACTTCGTAGTCTTCTTCAAGAGATTAGTCAATGGTCTTGCTATTTTGGAAAAGTTCTGTACAAATCTTCTGTAATATCCAGCCAAACCCAGAAAACTCCGAATCTCCGATATATTTGTAGGAGGCTTCCACTCTGTGATAGCCACAATCTTAGCAGGGTCCACAGCCACCCCCTTAGCCGATACAATGTGACCAAGGAAAGCTACCTCTTGGAGCCAAAACCCGCACTTCGATAACTTAGCATATAGGTGATGCTCTCTCAATGTGCTCAAAATGGTGCGTAGATGCTGTTCGTGCTCCTCATTTCCTCGGGAATACACCAAAATATCGTCTATAAATACCACCACAAATTGGTCGAGGAAAGGTTTGAATATCCTCGTCATTAGATCCATGAATACTGCAGGAGCATTTGTGAGTCCAAAGGGCATCACTGTAAATTCGTAATGCCCATATCGGGTCCGGAATGCAGTCTTCATGATGTCAGCATCAGCTATCCTCAACTGATGATACCCGGACCTCAAATCGATCTTGGAAAACACCGTAGCACCCTTCAGTTGGTCAAATAGATCGTCTATTCTCGGGAGTGGATACCGGTTCTTTATCGTCAATTGATTCAACCCCCGGTAGTCGATGCAGAGACGGAGACTACCATCCTTCTTCTTCACAAACAAAACCGGTGCTCCCCATGGCGATACACTAGGCCGGATATACCCGTGCTCTAACAGTTCCTCCAACTGGGCCTTCAATTCTTTCAACTCAACTGGTGCCATTCTGTAAGGAGCCTTGGAAACGGGCTCAGCTCCTGGCACTAACTCGATCTTGAAGTCAATTTCCCGAACCGGGGGCATACCTGGTATTTCTTCGGGAAACACATCCGGAAATTCTTTAACTACTGGAATACTATCCAATGCCGCCAAATCTTTGTTGAGCTCCTGCACACTGCATAAATATAAGGGATACCCTTTCTGGATCAAAGCGTGCAATGTGACCGCTGACACCACCTTAGTGGTTGGCTCAGGCTGAGTCTTCCGGTAAGAAACCCTAGTTCCATTCGGGCCTCGCAAAATCACCCGCTCCTGGGCACAATCGATAACTGCTTTGTACTTCCCCAACATATCCATGCCCAAAATCACGTCGAAGTCTCTCAAGTCCATCCCAATTAGGTCTACTAGGAAGTCTACCCCTCCTATATCTAAGGCCACGTCGGAAAACCTCCGACTACATTCCATCCTGTCACCCGACGGAAGCATAACAGATAGCTCTACTCTAGTAGATGGTGACAATCCAGCCTTAGCAACAAATGCAGAGGAAATGAAAGACAACGTAGCACCGGAATCAAATAGAACATATGCTGGTAATGAATAAATGGTGAACATACCAGTAACAACATCCAGTTGTCGGTCTGCCTCTGCCTGACTAATAACGTTCAGGCGCCCTCCTGACTGACCTCCCTTCTGAGGATAAGGCCTAGACCCCTGCGGTCTTTCCCCTGTCTCTCGAGCTGGGGCACGGGATGGAGCAGGTGCTCTCTGATAGTGTTGCTGGGATGAGTTCTGACGGTACTGCTGGTAGGCCTGTTGTTGAGGCATGAGAGCTCCTTCCTGTTGATACGATCTAGGCTGATTCTGATGAAATTTGGGTGGCCTCCAACACTCGACTGCTCGATGACCTGCCTTCCCACAATTTAGGCAAGTGATCACCTTGCCTTCACAATTTCTGCCTGGATGGACTCGGCTACATCTCCTGCAAATTGGGCCTCTTGGGGGACCTTGGCTTCCACTGTTATCTCTCGGTGGTGGCCTCCTAGACTCTCCATACCTGGGCTGGGTCCTGCTCCCAGAACTCTGACTCTCAGGCTTCCTCTTACCCAAGATGGCTGCCTGCTCATGGACTAGTGTGTCAGCCACGCAAGCACTTTCGTACAAGGACGCTAGATCTTTGAACGTCACGGCACCCATCATGCGGCGGATGCTAAAATTTAGTCCCTGTTCGAACTGAAAGACCGTCGTGGATTCGTTGGCGGCAATCCCTGGGGCAAACCGGAGCAGCTCAGTAAACTTGGCGTAGTACTGACGAACTGACATTGGCCCTTGTGTCAGCTGCATGAACTCCCGGAGCTTATCCCTCCTGAGGCTCTCGGGATAGAATCTGGTACGAAGGGCGGTCTTAAATTCCTCCCAGGTAGCTGGAGGACCTTCTTTGGCACTAAAATCCTCCCACCAGGCGTCTGCTACGCCCCGGAGGAAGAATGCTGCAATGTTGGACCGTCGGTTGAGGGGACAATTCACGGCCTCAAAGGTGCGATCCATATCACGGATCCACCCCTCTAAAACCACTGGATTCTCCTCCCCGGAATACGTCGGAGGGTGATGTTTGGTAACCCTTCCAAGCCAATCTTCCTCAACATTTTGAGCGTGTTGTGTGAACTCTAGGAAGGCGGTGACGGCATCCTCCAAACGCTGAATTCTCCCGTTGCTTGCCATCTAGCTTCACAAAAATAAACACTTAGAAACAAACCCACAGGTTCGAAATTATCAATAAGATTTCTAATTCTTAGGGAAAACCCTAATCTACCCTGGTACTTCTCACCGTGGCCGGGCTCCAAAACTTTTAAAATAGAAAGATTTTCACTTAAGACAGAAAATATATATATTTTTTTTTTTCAAAATTTCAATAGCAACTTCCAAAACTAAATTTTATTTTCAAAAATGAGCGTGGTCAACAGGATCAACCGCTCTGATACCAACTTGTAACACCCCAAAATTCACTAATTTTTTTTTTTTTGAAAGCGGAAGCATTTCTAATAAAAATACTTAAAACCTGTGAATTCTGGGAATGTTACCGCCACACTTAGTACTAGACCGGTTCTCTCAAACCGTTCCAGTACCAAGTGCTAAGGCTAAAGAAAACAACTCATAAATATTAATAATAGTTCAAATTCATAAATACGAAAATTAAATACGCACAAGTCCTTATTCAATCCAGACTACGAGAGTTAGTTTTTCAAGGAAGAGAGAGATATCTCCGAACATAAATTTATTTGGAAGTGCTTAACATAAATAATGAAATAGGAAGGAAAATCTCAATGGAAGTCCGGCCACGCCACTCTGATACGGATCCGGCCCAATCATCACTCGGCCCCACCTGATGACCCATGGATATCAATTGCATCAAAGTAAACATCTCCTACCTGCACCAAATCAGTTGGGCCCTCTACTCGTGGGAATGAGCAGCACCCATGAAACGGGTGATCAGTACGCTACGTACTGAGTAAGGTAACCGAGCACTAAGGCCAACACATAACACATAATCCATATAAAATAATAAAAAGGCATAAACCAACATAACAACATAAAGGCATATGAACAATTCAGGTCAAAGTACTAAGGCCCAATATTCCAGATTAATTTCTTAATTAATCTTTTATCAAAAGTCGACACACACCATGCCTTTTTCAAATCCATGTAAGTACAGGAACACCCCACTATTATTGCCGGTGGGCCGGTCACTTGCGGGACATAGTCCACACCACTATTATTCGCCGGTGGATCGGTCACTTGCGGGACAAAGTCCTCACCACTATTCCTTACCGGTGGATCGGCTGGTTCCTGCTCACATGGTGTTCCACTGTAAGTAATTAGTACCTTTTAAATGTTTTGGCAACTATGATTTATTTTTATTGAGCTCGAGTCACCCCACTATTATTTCCGGTGGGCCGGACACTTGCGGGACATAGTCCTCACCACTATTATTACCGGTGGATCGGTCATACATAGGGTTAAACCCTAACCACTATTCCTAACCGGTGGATCGGCTGGACCCGGCTCAATAATCTTCCACTTTAAATGATTAGGGTCTTAAGTATCTTATTCAAAGGCTTCCACCCTAGACATGTATGGCTAAATTCATGCAAACCCTAGCTCCACGTAACTACACTTCTATGCAATCCCTAATTCCCATGCAAACCCTAGCTCCACGTAAGCCACCCTTCCATACAACCTTAACTCCCATGCAACACCCCACACCTCCATGCAACCTAATACTACCATGCAACGTACCATTTTTTATTTTATTTTTTTTTTACAACCCTAATATTGCCATGCAACGTACCACCTTTCCATGCAACCCTAATATTATCATGCAACGTATCACCTTTCCATGCAACCCTAGTGTTGCCATGCAATGTACCTCCTTTTTATACAAACCTAATTTTTCCATGCAACGTACCACCTTTCCCATGCAAAACCCTAATTTTCCCATGCAACGTACCACACCCCCACGCAATCCCTAATATCGTCACGTGAAACCCTAACACCATGCAATATTAATAACACCGTGAGAACCCTAACATGCATGTCTTAAGGTCGAATCACATATTATCACATATAAGTAAAACCCATGCCATATAACAAACCAATATCATACGTGGACCCCACATCACATCGTATATAACATAAATAATAATGATAGACATATGATACATAGCATGCGAATCACATTATGCAAATAAGCACACAAAAAGGCCTTAGCACCCCTTACCTAATACGACACCGGTCTTGGTGCACGCTCCTATTCCTCTCGAGGGATTAGACTAGGTTCACCTATTAAATAAAAGTATACTAGAATTAGGCTCCCTTATAAAATTTTATTATTCCCTAAATTATTCTAAGATTTTGTTTTTAATTAAAACAATACTATACAATAATTAATTATACAAAATATTACTTAAAGTACAAATAAATTATTGTTTTCATTTGAAAGGGTGGTGATACAAGGGTTTCTACCCTTCACCAAAATAATAATAATAACAATAAGGGTAATAATAGTAATAATAATAATAATAATAACAATAATAATAAAACATTATTAATAACACTTTTATTAGAGAATATTAATATTAATACTACCAAAATTCTTGAAATTACAATGTGGCTTTCAAAATCAACCCATTTAATAATAACACCATTCAAAAATGTAATAATGATATTAATATTATATATACTTATAATATAAAGTTAATAAATATAATAATAATGATATTATAATTAAAAAAAATGTTAAAAAAGGTTAATAATAGTTGTAAAAAGCAAAAGTGCGTGACTTAGTTAAAATTTTAGGTTTATAATCCTCCTGAAATAATTGCAATATTAACTAAATAATTACACTAATAATAATAATATTATTATTATTATTATTATTAACATTAAACATGCAAAAATTAGATTAAATAAGTAAAGGCCGAGATGAATGATATATCTTACTCAATAATACTCCCTGACCTGTCAAAAAAATTTAGAAATAAAATTGCAGTCAATATTACTAATATTAATAATTATAATAATAATAATAAAAGTTGAATTAATGCTAAAATTTTTCTAAAATTAGGATAATCATAAATAAATCGAAAATAAGTACTTAAAATGTCTATGACATCACCTTGAGTCGGAGGGTGTAGGTGGAAATGGCGGTGGTTCCCGGAGGTGGCCGGAAAATGGATCTAAGAGAGGTAAAAATGAAGAAAAAGAGGTAAGGGGTAAGGAGAAAAATAAACTAAGCTTATGGTTCGATGGAGGATACTTAGTAGAAGATTTTGAGTGGTTTATAGGGTGGTAGAAGTGGCGTTAGTGGCGGAGAGCGGTGGTTTAAGGTCTCGGGGTCAAGATTTTGGGCGAGGTGAGAAGCAAACTTTGCACGGTTATGGACGCCCGTGCAAGAAGAATCGATATTTGAAAATGGTATGGTTAGCTAGAGGAAATTGCAACGAAGAATTTGAGATGTGTTGGTGGCGTTGGGGTTGGCTATCGGCGTCGGAATATACGTCTGAAGTCACGGTGGTGGGCGATTCTTACTTAGGGTTTCGGAAGGAAGAAGTCCCGACCACACTCACAACCAGGCTATATATAGATTTTAGAAGGGCTATTAGGGTTTTGGGGGTCGGAAGGATGGGTTTGGGTGACAGGGTTTGGGTGGCCGGTGTCATAAATCGACCGGCGGTTGCTTGGGTCGGGTCGAAGATTCGAGAAGCCAGAGAGAGAGGATGAGAGAGAGTTAAGGTTAATTGACTATTCCAAGATGATTTGCGAGCTAATAGGAAGAGAAGGGTGGATGAATCGGCCGGTAAGACCGCTCGTAGCCGATGCCGCCATTTTCGGCGGGGAGTTGCAGGTGCGTCGGCTGGCAGGTGCGAGAGGTTGGGGGAGGAAGA
The DNA here is from genome assembly GCA_030549775.1 of Tamarix chinensis. Lineage (NCBI taxonomy): Eukaryota > Viridiplantae > Streptophyta > Magnoliopsida > Caryophyllales > Tamaricaceae > Tamarix > Tamarix chinensis. The sequence goes on along the minus strand of CM060180.1, from coordinate 64,268,261 downwards.
AGAAAGGGCTGGGCCGGGCGGTTCGCGGGAAGAAAAGAAAGAAAAAGGGGGCAGACCGGGCCGGTCTGGGCGCGAGGGAGGGGGCATTAATGAAACGACTGGTTTCGGTGGAATTGGAAGAAAATCGCGGCGTATAGGGGGACGGGCGAAGGGCGACGGGCTGGCTCATTAAACAAAACGACGAGTTTTGGTAACCAAATGGACAAAACGCAGCGCTGGAGGCGGGAAAAGGGGCGCGCGGGCTGGGCCGAAGGAAAGGAAGAAAAAGAGGAACTGGGCCGCTGGGCTGGCCCAGTTCGGAGAGGAGGAAAAAGAAAAAGAAAAGAAGAAGAAGAAAAAAAAGAAGAAAAGAAGGAAAAAGAAAAGGGAAAAAAAAAGAAAAATAATTATTTGGGATAATTAAATTAATTAGAATATTTGGGATATTTAAAAATATTAATATTTAAATAAAATAATATTTAAAATCCCTTTTTAGGCTAAATTAGGATTTTTAAAAGATTTTCCACAAATTCCTTTTTAATTAGCAAAACACCCTAATTTTCTATAATTAAATTATTTATAAAATTAATATTAATTTGAAACTATTTTATTCTTCTTGTTTTAAATAAAGTAATTTAATTAATTTATTTCCAAAATAAAATGCTTAATTAGTTAAAATACCCAAATTCTTCCTAATTAAAATACTTATAATTTATTATTGATTTGTCCTCATTAACTTCCTTTTATTTTAATGAAAATAATTTATTTAGATAACTTTCCTAATAAAACCTCATTTAAATATAATTTATAAAATTAGAAGTTTTCGGGGCATTTCAGTTTTATACTTAAAAGTAGGGTTATTATTCTTAAGGCATCTAACCATGTTATTACTAGTCAAAATAGGTCTTATGAGGTACATAGGTTCATGTTAAGGTATTTATAGCCATATTTATATTATTAAAGATAATAGCTTTATAAGATATCAATTGACCTTGGTGAAAAAGAACTAGAACTTGGGCTTGCTCTCCCCTCTCTCCTTGATATGGCCAAGGCAAGGAAGAATGCCAATTTGGCCAGGATGAGGCAAACTCCCAGGAAAGGGTTGACATCAAAATATTCTCATGCTTCAATCAATAACCAGGAATCTGCATCTTCGAATTTGGCCAAGGAATCATCTAAAGAACCTTTATCTAGTGGTATAACGTATCGAATGAGAAAAGTTCAAAATTTTAGAAAATTTTTTCTTTTGAATTGGATATTGAACCCTTTGAGCAAGGGGGATGATCAATTGGGGAATCAATCAAATCAAAATTCCAATAACTATCAAAAGAATTTGGAAAGATTTGAGTCGGGGCAAACTAATCTAAATCCTACAATTCATATTCCTGATAACATCCATTCTCCCGTTGAATTGTCTAAACAAACCCTTCCACATGGTTTGGAGAAAACATCTTAGAAGGATATGGTGATTGGCAATTGATCTATTAATGCCTCCACCAATCTATCATATATTCCTCCTACCCTTTCTGGTGATCTCTAGAAGGTATCAATTTTGAAAGAGAAGGTTGAGGATAATTGTAAACAATGGCAGGGGTCTGTAGTTGGATACATTATTGGGATCCGTCCTAGTATAGGATAGATCATGGAATTCATTTGGACCAATTGGCCATTGATCCAAACTCCTCAAGTCTGGCTGCATGATGAAGGGTTTGTGGTTTTCAATTTTAAATTCGATCAGAACAAGGAATGGGTTCTCCAATGCCCATACTGGACCTTTTTGAACCGACCCTTCATTCTCAAGCAATGACATAGGCAATTTCAGGTTATTAAAGAACGTTTTCAATTCATGCCATTATGGATTAAACTACCTAATCTACCTCTTAATTATTGGGATGGAGACTCCAATAGCAAGATAACAAGTGTAGTTGGGAGACCAATTATATTGGATGGTATAACAACCTCAGGGGAAAGGATTTCCTATGCCCATGCTCTTGTGGAGGTGGATGTTACAAAAAAAATATGTAGAGTCTGTGGATATAGAGGATCCGGATGGAGGAATTATCAATCAACCCATAATCTTTGAATGGAGACCATCCTTTTGCAGTGGATGTAATGCTTATGGACATAATCAAAGATCCTATCCTTAGAGAAATCAACTTGTAAAGGACAATATGAATGCTGAAAACCAAAGGAATGAGCAGAACCAAGCTAGGGAGCCTCAACAAATAAAACAAACCAATATAGGGACCAAAAGATCAAATCCTAGAGCATATCACAAGCAACCTGTGTGGAGGCCTAGAAAAACTCAATAAGAGATAGGACAAACCTCACATCAACTTTCAATACATGACCAAACAAAAGAGGATAGAGTCTTAAATTTACGTCTTAATAACAGGTTTGTTTCACTGGATATTGATCCAGGATGGGAAAAGGAGAAGGGTAAACAAGGTGTTGAGGACACCTTAACTCAATCATTCTTAATATGATTTGTGCATGGAATATCCAAGGTCTTAATAAACCTTTCAAAAAAAAGGAATTAAGGCATTGGATCAAAGTTAATGGGGTATCTTTAATGGGTTTACTAGAAACTAGAACAAAATCCTCTAAAGCTGAATCTGTTAGGAGGAAGGTAGGAAGTCAGTATCAAGCAATAGATAACTATAGTCATCATCATAATGGGAGAGTCTAGTGCTTATAGGATAAAAATATTTAGCCGGTGCAGATGATCAGCACTCATGCTCAAGATATCCAAGTTAAGGCTGCCTGTTTATCTACAGGGAATATTATCTTTGTTTTCTTCACTTATGCACATAATCAGGGGTGTGACAAGAGAGATCCTTGGCATTGGCTGGAATCCACTATCATTACTGATGTGCCTTGGTTAGTTTTAGGGGACTTCAATGTTGTTTTGAATGATAATGAAAATTTTCAAGGTGCATGGCTTCATGCTAGGGATGTGGAGGATTTTAAATTTTGTCTACAGAATATAATGATTGATGATCTACATTTTTTAGGGCACACTTACAGTTGGTCTAACAGACAAATTGGGGATGAAAAAATCATGTGTAAGCTTGATAGGGTTATGGGAAACACCAAACGGTTTGAAATCTACACTAATGTAACAGTGGAGTTCCAATCTTTCCTTTTCTCTGACCATAGTGCTGATGTGGTGTGCTTGAATCCTCTCAGGCCTCATCCAAAGGGTAGATTCAAGTTCTTTGACATATGAACATATGATGAGAATTTTCTTTATATTGTGACTAAGGTCTGGCATAGTTCTAATAACTGCTATGTATTTGCCAAGATTAAAAATGCCATGTACCACTTAAAACACAATTGTAGAGAATTGAACAAAGCAAAATTTGGTGGTATCATGCAAAAAGTAGTTGAGCAAAGACAAAATCTTGCTGCTATCCAAGAAAGAGTTGAAAATCATCCTACTTGTAGCAAGTTACAAAAGGAGGAAACAGATTATTTGAAGCAGTATGAACATTATGATAAATGTGAGGAAAGTTTCCTCAAGAAAAAATCGGGTATCAAAGGGTTACAATTAGGGCATTATAACAACCGGTTCTTTTTTGTTACCATGGAAGCAAGATAGAATAAGAGAGGAATTTCAAAGGTTTAGAACATGCATGGAGGCTAGGCTACTGATCCTGAATCAATCAAAGAAGCTTTTGTTGAATATTATAAATCCCTCTTAGGCACTGAATCAATTGCTCCTAATGCTCAACAGGTGGATATGAATCTTTTGTAGCAAGGGGCCACTCTCAATCCTGATCAGCAACATGATCTCCTCAAGCCTATAACCTACACTAAAATTAAAAAAGCTTTGTTCTCCATTGGAAACACAAAGGCTCCTAGTTTAGATTGGTTCACTATAGGCTTTTTTAAAACTTCTTGGGACATAATTAGGGAGGATATATGTCAGTTTGTCAATGAAATATTCTTCTCAGGTACAATCCCATCTTTTATCACCCCCATAGTTTTGGTGCTTATTCTTAAGCATGACACTCCTAGCAAAGTCACTAATTTCAAGCCTATTGCTTGCTTCTCTGTCCTTTACAAGATTTTATCCAAAGTATTAGCAGCAAGAATTCAACCTATTTTATCTGATATTATAAACACTTCACAATCAGCTTTTGTCAAGGGAAGGGCTATAGGAGATAACATTCTATTGGCTCATGAACTCATAAGAATGTATGGTAGAAAGCATACATCCCCTAGGTGCATGATGAAGGTTAATATCATGAAGGCCTATGACTCCATCAATTGGAAATTATTGGAGAAAGTCCTTTTGGGGTTAATGTTTCCTCCTCATTTTATTAAGATAATTATGTCATGTGTGACCCATGTCAAATATACGCTCACTATTAATGACGATATTCTTACTCCTTTTTTAGCACAAAGAGGGCTAAGGCAAGGAGACCCAATTTCACCTTATCTATTTGTCATTGCCATAGAATATTTGTCAAGAATGCTTCAACAGTTATGGACTATGGAAGGCTTTAGAGGGCACCAAAATGTAAAAGGTTATAGATCATTAATCTCTCCTTTGTTGATGAGCAACTACTATTTTGTAGGGGTGATTTAAATTCAGTCACCTTACTCATGAATCAATTCCATCAGTTCAGTAGTACATTAGGCATGCAAATTAGCCCAGGGAAAAGTTCTATTTATTTTGGAGGGGTATCAGAGAGTGTGAAGCATCAAATTATAGAATTCCTTTCTTTCCTTGAGGGTACCATGGCTTTTAAATACCAGGGGATCCCTCTTTTTTCTACTTATTTGAGATATGATCAGATGATGGTTTTGGTTGGGAAAATCACTAGCAAGATGCAACACTGGTCCATAAGATTATTGTCCTAGGCAGGAAGATTGCAGCTTCTTAGATTAGTCATCAATGGTATTCAAATTTATTAAACCCAGATTCTTATCCTTCCCAAAAAAATCATCCTCAAGATTATAAGTTTATGCAAGAATTTTCTGTGGATAAGGAAAGCTAGGCCTTCCAAACGAGCATTGATTACCTAGTCCAAAGTTTGCCTTCCAAAATAGGAGGGTGGCCTAGTGATTCTGGATCTTCAAGTTTGGAACATAGTAGTAGTGAGAAAACACTTGTGGCATATAGCTCAGGAGAAAAATAATCTATGGGTTAATTAAGAAGTTGTCCAAGATTAAAGATATTCTCCAACTTGTGTTTCACACCATCACTCCTTCTTAGACATATAAAGTTAGTGTAGTTTATGACCATCTTAGGCATATAGGTAATCCAATGAATTGGTGGAAATCTGTCTAGATGAATAATGCTAGCCCAAAACACAAAATCCTACTTTGGATTGATGCTCATAACAAGCTCTCCACTAAGGATAATCTTAGCAAGTATTCAAATATTGAGGATCCAACATGCAGTTTTTGTGATGCTAATGAATCCCTCCCCCATCGTCTGCTTGTTTGTCCAGGAATGAAGAATATCTTAAAGAATGCCTATGCATCTATTGGTTTAATAGGGGTAACCCAGAGATGGCTTGATATGATGGTAATTCTTACTCAAAGAACAAGGGTCTAAAAAAGGAAGATTTAATTAGCTCGTACACTATGTGCAGTGTGCATATATGAATGTTGGATTACCAGGAATTTCAAGATTTTTTCAAAAACCAATTGTTGATGGAAGGACCTTATTAAGAAAATTATATGTATTGTCTCAGCTAGGTACTCAGCTCCCCATATGAGTAGAAGTAGGCTCTATGTTAAGTAGTGTTTAGATAAGTTCTAGGAACTAAGTTGTACTAATGCTATTGCTTAATAAAGTTTGACCTTCTTTTAAAATAATATAATAACTTTAATACTAATAATAATAATAATAATAATAATAATAATAATAATAATAATAATAGTTGCATTGATAATACTAATAACAACCTAAATCTTATTAACAATAATAATAATAATAATAGTAATACTAAAGTAGTAACAATAATGATACTAATAATAATAAAATTGCTAGTAGTGATAGTAATATTAGTGGTATAGGTAATATTAACAATAATGACAAAGTAGTAATAATAATAATGATAATATTTTTAAGAATAATACAAATAATAATAGTAATCGTAATAATGATAATATAAGGTTCGAATATTTATAATAATAATAATAATGATAATATGCCAAAGTTAGCATTAATAATAATAATAATAATGGTAATAATAATAATAATAATAATAATAATAATAATAATAATAAGGTTTCGACCCTTAATAATAATAGTAGTAGTAATATTCTAAAATTAGATTTAATAATAATTATAACAAAATAATAATAATAATAATAAAGGAGATAAAATTTGCATAAATAAGGTTTAAGGGTTGTAGAGGTTAGGGTACCACCAAGGGATAGTGGTGACCAAGCGGCGGCGAAGGTGGTATAGGGAGAAGAGGGGGTAGAAAGGTGGTTGTTTAGGATAGAAGAGGGGGAATGAAAGGGTGATTGAAGTGGTGGAGGATGCCCTAGGTTGAGAGGGATGGAATGGTGGTGGTGGTGCAGCCAAAGGGGGGTGCAGGCGGCAATGGGTGTGGTGGTCGAAGGTGGTGGAGAGGGAGTAAGGGAGAATGAGAGGGAGACAAGGGAAAAGGAAAGTAAGGGGAGGTAGAGAAGGTTCTATTGGTGGTTTGGGGATTAGGGGAGTGGTGGTTGCAGTAGAAATAGCGGTGGACTACGGCACGAAGGGGTTGATTGAGGAGCTAACCTTGCACAGCTAAGGCGGCTCGTGTGAGGAGAATCAAGGGTGGTGAGCGGTGTAGTTTGGTGGAGGGTTGTGTAGGGAGTGTCTTGGTAGGTGGTTCGGGCTATAGAGATGGGGTGTTCATCCGAACAGGTGGTGGTGCACAAAGGAAGGAAAATCTAGGTTGGGGAAAATGTCGAATGGAGGCAGTTGAGGGGTATTTATAGGCCACTGAAGGGGAAAATGACAATGGGGGAAGAGGGGAAGAGAGTGGCACGTGTAGCAGGTCGCTGGCCGGTGGTGCATGGCCAGTGCAGGCTTGCAAAGCTGTAGGTCATGACTGGCTAGGAAGGGAGAAAGGTAGGGGAGAGGGTCATACATGAGGAGAGAGAGGGGAGCTAATTGGGTCGAGAAGGGACAAAAGCATTGGAGGAGAAAGGGAAGGCAAGCAGGCGGTGCAGTGGTGGCTGGTTGGCGGTGGCAGGCTAGCGTGCAGGGTATTGCACGTATGCGTGGGGAAGACGAGGGGTCAGAAAAGAAGGAAGGGGAAGGGAGTGGACCGACTGCCCAATGGAAAAAGAAAAAAAGGAAAAGAGAGGGAGTTGGGTGGGATGTGAGGGAAAGAAAGAAAAAGAGAGGGAGTTGGGTGGGATGTGAGGGAAAGAAAGAAAAAGAGAGGGAGTTGGGTGGGATGTGAGGGAAAGAAAGAAAAAGAGAGGGAGTCGGGTGGGTTGCGAAGGAAAAGAAAGGGAAGCGGGCCTTAGGCCGCACAGGGGAGGAAGAATTCTAGGCCGCGATGGGGGATGACCCAGATTAGGAAGGAAGGAAAAAAGAAAAGGAGAAAGGAGAGGAAAGAAAGAAAAAAAGGAAAAGAAGGAAAAAAAAGGAAAAAAGGAAAAATAGATGGGTTTGGGTATTTAGAACATTTTTCATATTTTTAAATATTTAAAATAATAATATTTTAATAAATTAATAATTAAATTTCATTTTTAAATTAATTTAGGATATTTGAAAGGTTTTTCCTTAATTCCATTTTAATTAACAAAACACCCTAATTTTTCTTAATTAAATTATTTATTATTTTCCTCTTGAGTTTTTATTAATTACTTCCTCTTATTTTAAATAAAATAATTCTTTTATTTAATTTTTCTAATAAATTCTTATTTTTCCATAATTTTCTAAATTAGGATTTTGGGGTATTTCACATTGGGTATGTACCATATTCTTTATATTGTTGGATAGGGTGCATTGATTATTTTTTAAAAAAATACTTTCTAATATTTTATAAACTATAAGCATGATAGTTGAGGCTTGGTGGGTTCCCAAAAAATGTTTAATGAGACTAAAATACTAGACATGATTATGGTTCATGGGCCCATTTAGTTTTTATTAGGCAATAGTTTATAAAGTATTTTTTTAAGAAAAAAATAGAGTGAGCAAGGCATTAAACCATACTCTGCCTTAGAATTATGGGTGAAAGATAGTTTGTACCTCTAGTGGATTGTACACTCTTCTATGAAGTTTGACCATTATTGGGCACAATTAACTAAGATATAAATCATTTTTTTTATTTCCAAAGAAGGTTCATTTATTAGATGTCTACTATTAAAATTCATTCTATTTCATTTCTATGTTTTAGTTATTTTATTTATTAAGTTTCTCCCTCTCATATTTTATAGATATGCTTCATGAACTATATGAATGTTGTGGGTGAATTGCTTTTCTATTGTGGGCACTAGTCTCTTTTAGACTATAGAATTGTTTGTAGTGGCAAAGTGGTAGAATCTTTGGAAAAAATTATTGAAGAGAGCTTATGATTCTTATTCAGGGAGCTAGACATTCAAGAACATCAATTGGGAGAAATGACCATACTAGAGAAACTTTCACAACTAAATATGGAAGACCAACATCTATGCATCATTTTTCCTCAACTAGCAATACCTTTTAAACTTAATTATCAATCCTTAATATGTTTCCTAAATTTTACAAATGTTCAGGAGAAGATCCACATAGGAATTTAAAGATATTCTTAGCAGCTTACTATGAGGCCAAAAGGTATAGAAGAAGAATAAGTTAAATTTCGAGCTTTTACATTCTCTTTACATGATTTAGTTAAAGATTGGTTGTACTGTCTACCTTCTAGATATATTAATATGTGGGATCAATTGCAAAAAAAAAAAATTTCCTTGAAAATTTCTTTCGCTCTAGGAGAATAAACTCAATAAGAAAAGAAATATGTGGAGTTAGGAAGAAATTAAATGAGTTACTTGAAGAATATTGGGAAAGATTTAAAAGACTCTATGCTAGTTGCCCTCAACATCAAATCAATGACTAATTATTGATCTAATATTTTAATGAAGGCCTAATACCTCATGATAGGAGTATAATAAATGCACCAAGTGGAGGTGGATTAGTAGATTAAACTCCCGATCAAGCTAAGAAAATAATATCAACGGCTGAGAATTCTAAATAATTTAGAACTAGGAATGATGTAGGCCAAACAAATAGAGTTAGTGAAGCTGATGTGTGAGCAGTTATAGATCAACTTAAGGAAAATGTATAACAAGTTGCTTATTTAGCTAGTCTTATATTCAAGCTTATTGTAATTGGAACTCCATAAGCTCAAGCTTGTGGTATTTATATTGATTTGACTCATACTACAAATGAATTTCCTCCTCTACAGATTCAAGATGTAAATATTGTTGGTGGTTTCACTTGACAACCCTTTAGGAAATATGACCCTTTTTCAATACATATAATGAGGGTTGGAAAGATCATCCAAATCTTATATATGTAACTAGGACAAATCTACCAATTTTTAATGCCAATAAGAATGTTGTTAGGCCTTATTTCATACTGAATCCACCTCAAAACCAAAATGTTGTTATGCACTTGAGGAGATTGTAAATAAATTGGAAAATCAAATTGAGTAAATTCATTTCATGGCTCAGAATATCAAAATAAAATATATTTACATTTCTAATAGCTAAACATCCAAATAGGACAAATATGCACTAGTCTAAGTAACATAGAAATTCGGTTGTCTAAAAAGTTCCCTTTTTAACCCATTCCTAACCCTAAGTAAATTGCTAAGCAATTAATGGGATCTAAAGATAAAGAAAGTAACATTGAGAAAGAATTGGAAGTGAAACCAAAGGGTGATGATAAGAAATAAAGTTTGAGTGATGAGGAGGAGTGTGGATAAACAATAAGAAAGATTATCTAACCTCCAATGGCATCCCCATTTTTAAGGAACCCCCATATTTTCTCTCTAGGTTTGCTAAATCAAAGAAAGAGGTTGTCAACCAAGAAATCTTAGAAACCTTTAGGAAAGTGGAAGTAAATAGACCTCTTTTGTATTCCATTAAGGATGTGCCTAGACATGTAAAATTTTTGAAGGAGCTTTGCACCAACAAGAGTACTCAAAATGTGAGCATATGAGAGAATATTTCTGCTATGATTCAAAAGAAAATTCCTTGGTATGTTTACTATTCCTTACAATATTTGTAATTTGAGCTTAAGAAGATGTATGTTAGACTTAGGTGCTTCTATTAATGTTATGTCTAAATCTATCTAGGACTCTTTGAATCTAGAACCATTAAGCAACATTGATATTATTATTTAATTATAAGATAGACCAAGTTCATATCCTTTAAGAGTACTTGAGTATTCCTTAATACAAGTGAATGAATTAGTTTTTTCTATTGATTTTTATGTTCTTGACATGGATGAAATTTTGTGTGATAATGTCCATTACTCTTAGGATGATCTTTTCTTAAAACTTCTAAAACTAATATTGATTTGCATGAAGGTAATTTAACTATGGAATTCGATGGTGAGATCATTAAGTATAACATTTTTAATGCTATGAGATATTCTAGTGATGTCAACTGTATGTGTTCAATTAATATTGTGGATGTCATTAATTTGATTGTTCAAGAAATTTTTGATGAGACTTATATAAATGAATTGTTGTATGAGTTGGAGTCTACCGAATCATCAATTATGGATTTGAAGACCTTATAACCTAAGTGTACATTGATAGGGCATAAAGTTCATTCTCCTTTCTTAGCTTCACCCTTTACTTCTTAAAAAATTCTACCTTTTATTGAGTCGACACCTAAAGTAGAACATAAACCCCTACCTTCTAATCTTAAGTATGATTTTCTTGGGGAATCTAAGACTTTATTTGTGATTAGTTCAATTTATCTAACTCCATTTCAAGAGAATTATTTTTTTAGTTTGTTAATGGAACACAAAGAGACCTATTGTTGATATTAGATCAATAAGCCCAACTTTATGTATGCATAGAATTCTCTTAGAAGATAATGTTAAACTTGTTATAGAGACTAGGTTGGATCCTCCTATGATGGATTCCATAAATAAGGAGAACCTAAAGTGGTTAGATGCAAGAGTGGTTTATCCTATCTTAGATTCTAAATGGGTGTGTCATATTTATGTAATACCAAAAAAAAAACTTGAATTAACTTGGTAGAAAATGCTAATCAAGATTTTGTCCTGACTAGAGTCTTCAATGGATGGAGAGTGTGTATAAAATATAGGAAATTAAATCAAGCCACTATAAAATATCACTTTCTATTTTGTTTCATAGAAAAAATGTTGGAAAAAATAGTAGGAAAATCTTTCTTTTGATTCTTAGATGGGTTTAGAGTTTAGGGTTTAGGGTACTCTAGATGTACGCAAGTTGTTATTTCTCCTGAGGGTTAGGAAAAGACCATTCTTATTTTCTCCTTTGGCACATTTGTATTTAGGATAATTTCGTTTGGACTTTGCGATTCACTTAGTATATTTCAAATATGCATGATGAGCAAATTTTCTGATCTAATAGAATATGACATGTATGTTTTTATGTGAATGGCTTTACTGTCTTTGGTGATTCTTTTGATATATGTCTCCATAATTAATCTGTTGTTTTAAAAAGATGCATTAAAACTAACTTTGTGTTGAATTTTGAGAAATGTCATTTTATGGTAGAACAAGGAATAGTGCTAAGATAAGTTGTGAGTTCAAAAGGGTTGGAAGTCAATAAAAAAGAAGAAGTCATTAGTCCATTACCTTGCTTAACATGATTGTGTGACATTAGATCATTTTTAAGGCATGTTGGTTTCTATAAGTGCTTTTTAAATAGTTTTATGAAATTGGTTCTCCTTTGTGTAATTTGCTTTCAAAATATGCTCCATTTCAATTTGATGATAAGTTAAAAAAGCTTGTGATTGCCTAAATGAGAAATTGAATACTACCCCTATTATTTTCCCTTTAGAATTGAATTTGCCATTTGAGATAATGTGTGATGTGAGTAATAAAGCAATAAGAGTTATATGAAAGAAAATAAAAGAGAAAGAACCTTATGTTATTTATTATGCTTCTAGATCACTTGATCTTTTACAATGTAATTACACTATGAATGAGAAAGAAATGTATGCAACTGTGCTTTCATTAAATAAAAAAACTATTCTTGCTTGTTTAGAACTAAAGTTATTGCCTTTTCTAACCATCTTGCTCTTAGATATTTGTTGAAAACTAAAGAATCAAAACCTAGACTTTTGAGATGGATGCTTTTGTTAAAAGATTTTATAGATAAAAAAGGGTGTTAAGAATCTAGTAGTAGATCATCTAAGTAGAATAGTGCCTAAAGAAGATTGACCTATGATTATTGAGTTTTTTATAAGCAATTATATGCATTGAGTGTGGAACCTTCTTGGTATGCAAATATTGTGAATTATTTGGTGGCTAGGACTTTCACAAGTGAATTATCACAAAGTCAAAATGATAAAATAAAGGAGAATATTGATCTATCTTGAATATTTGCCATGCTTATGATGTTAGAGACCATTTAATCCCTATAGGAACTACTTATAAAGTGATTGAATGGTTTTTATTTGCAGACTTTATACATAGATGCTTTTTTTTGTATATAGTTGTAAGGGATGCCAAAGGACTGATAATTTATTTAGGAGAAATAATATGCCTCAAACTAGTTTTATTGTTTATGAAATTCTTAAAATTTGGGGTATTTATTTCATGGGTCCATTTCTATCCTACTTTAGCTGTGTTTACATAATTATTTTAGTTGATTATGTCTCTAAATGGGTAGATGTCAAAGACAACAAATTTGATGATGCCAAAATAGTGGCAAAATTTGTGAAAACTAATATTTTTAATAGAGTTGGTGTATCAAAGGATATTATTAGTGATTTTGGGACTCATTTTTGTTCTAGGACATTTGGTGCTATTTAAAAAAAAAATATCATGTCGCACATCGTGTATATACTACATATTACCCCCAAACAAGTGGGAAAACTAAGGTTTAAAATAGGAAAATCAAACAAAATTCGGAGAAAATAGTCAAATTCAATAGGAAATATTAGAATATTCGATTAGATGATGCTCTTTGGGCTTATAGAACAGCATTAAAAACTCCAATTGGGATGTCTCCTTATAGGTTTTTGTTTTTGGGAAAGCTTGTCACTTACTAGTAGATGTAAAGCGTAAGTCATAATGGGTTGTGAGGCAATGTAACTTAGATTATATGAGTGTTGGTAAAGAACACAATTACACTTGCAAGAGCTAAAGGAATTGAGGCTATGGGCATATTATAATTTGAGGATATATAAGGAGAAGACCAAATCTTTTCATGATGATATGATAACTAGGAAATCATTCTATATAGAGTAGAAAGTGTTATTAATTACTTCATGACTGTAATTATTTCTCGATAATATATAATCATGATGGCTTGGTCCCTTTGATATTACTAAATCCTCATGGAATAGTAGAAATTAAAAGTATGGACAGAGGTAAGGTTTTCAAAGTTAATGAATACATATTAAAGGTGTTCCATGAGCTAGCTCAACTAGGCATAGTTGAAGACATTATTTTAGAGGTTTAATGAAAATGAGAAGGTTGTTGAGCTAATGACATTAGCCAAAGGTGCTACTTGGGAGGAAATCCAATGATAACTAGATTTACTTTCTTAAACTATATCTCTTTAATTTAATTTATTTTGTTTGTCTTATTATTTTTAGTTTTATTTTTAGAGCATGTGTACTTTCTTAAACTCTATCTCTTTTGTTTGTCTTTAGTTTTTAGTGCTTAGTTCCAATTATTCCTTACAATTAAGGGAATTTAATATTTAAGTTTAGGTGAGGGGCATATTATGGTTTTTTTTATAGTTAAGTTTTTTTTTTCAAAAAATGTGCAAGGCCTGATTATTACCTGATGGGATTCTATAGGCTCTTTATCATTAATATTTTAGAACCAATATTTTTTTAGATCATAATATCTATTTTCTATTTATTTCTTTAGTTTAAATTATTAAAAAAATTGTAAAACCAAAAAAAAATTAAAGGGAGAATAAGGGCGAAGTTAGGAATGACTAATTAAAAACTCCATGTATAGAATTTGTGTTTTGCATGGGTTAGATTATGTGTAACTACTTTGACTTGTAATGTTTTGATAACCACAACCACTCTTTGATACTTTATTTGGGCATATGTCATTTTATATATAAGGTATTAGCATATTTGGTAATTTCTAATTTATTTATAATATTATTTTAACTTTTCTAACCCTTGTTCACCCTTTTAAGATATTAATCAAGATCTTATTTGATATCTTTTTATGCTACTTGTAGTGTAGATTGGAAGAAGAACAAAGAAGAGAGATGGTGCAAGAAGAAGAAGAAGAAGAAACTTGAGGTATAGATGTGGAAAACAAGTGGTGGAAAAATCTACTCAACCCTTGTGCCAAGTAGAATGGAGAGTAAAACATACCTATGTTGGTAAAGTATGACTTAAGAAAAAAAAAGTAAAATAAATAATAGAAAATTAGAATAAAAAAATGATTCACTCATTATGCATATTATCTATGTTTTGAGTAGCATGGGAGATGGATAATAAAAATTAGGTATGCTTATTAATGAATGGACGAATCTAATCTAACTATATTTAAAAAAAACTCAGTTCTAACTATTTAACTCTATGATTAACAACCATTTTATTTTTGAAATGTATGTGCTTTGGATTGAGTATTGAGTTAGTGATCATTTTTTCCTTAAGAATGTAGAGATAGGAGCAAGTAGGACATTTTTTTGCTTGTGTATGACAAGATTATATACATAGACAAAATGATAACTAATGTGTTAATTTACTCAAGGATGAACTAAGTGTGGGAGAATTTGTTGAAAAATTATTTTTATATATTATATGACTTCCTAATTTAATTTTTTGGTCATGCATTTATTTAATAATTGAAGGTATTTATATTATTTGTAATTATGTTCCTAAATTATAATAATCTCAAGTATTTAGTTAATTTCAAGTAAAAAGATAAATTTGAGTATTTTTTACATATTGTCACATTTTGACTATAACTTTTTTTATTTATGAACTCAAATTTAAGAAATTTAAATCGTTATGTAAAGATAAAATTGAGATTTACAACTCATATTTATATCTATTTTCTCTAAATATAGTTGTAACATTAGTAAAATTGAGCTTAAAGTATTGTTGGGAAAATTTTCATTAGATAAAAAGTTGTTGGGAAGACTTTGTTAAGTTTATTTATCTACCACTTTTATTATCTTACTTGATAGGTACTAGCTCAAAAAGATACTCAAGTCGGAAAATATTAACGAAACAAAAGTTTGACACAACAAAAGAAAAAAAAATGATGGTATTACTATATTGACCATGATCTATGAAATATACAATTCAACACAACAAAAAGAAAGGTGGGATGCACATTAACAGAGATTAGGGAGAAAGCAGCATGAAAGAAAATTTATAAAACAGGCGATTGAGGAGAAAAACATCAAAGAACACAATACATCAATGATGAACGAAGGAAGACAAGAAACTAAGACTTTTAGTTTTCTTTATCTCAACTCCACCCTACATGTAAATTACAGACTTATTAAATTAAAATTTATGATTTATACAAATAGAGGAAATATCCATAGTAAACAAATGGGTTCGTGATACTATAGGGAGTAACCGACTGGTAAAAGAAATCTTTGTAGCCACAATTCAATTAGAAAGTTCTTGTATTTCTTCTTAAATTTCTTCTTTTTATATAATCCTCTACTCAATTTTTATATATTCCCAATAATACATGCAATATTTGTTAATTTTTTGTAGCCATATTTTATTAAATGCTAATTTCTATCAGACTTGAATATTATAGACTACGAATGAGTGTGTTTTGAAATATAAATCATATTTTGATTAACATTTAAATTCTTGTCATTTATGTAGAGCCAGATCAATTTTACATTTAGGATTAAGGGTTATAGTTATTTGGTTACTTATAAGGTTTAGTAATTAATTAGAACAAGTAGTAATTAATTTAATATAGGGTCTTAGCAAGTAACCAACTAAATTAAAATATAATTTATTTTATTCATGTTAAAAATGCAAGGTTTTTAATTTAGCTAGAGCTAATGAGATTCTTGAAAACGTAATGCAATTCATATATCTATAAGTTAATTGGAAGGAAAAAATTAATTAAGAGAGATTGACTACTACTAGAAGAAAAAAATACAGGAGTAAGTGTAATTAGATAACATTTGGAATCAGGAGAGTTAATGGGTTAACTCTTTACTGTTATCCTACGAAAATTTATTAAATTTGTCACTTAATAAAAAAAATTGGTTATATAAATTTAATATAAACATTGGGATAGAGAAGGATAGGATATGTATATACTAGTCTAATTATTAATTAAATTAACTTTTTATTTTTTAATTTGATTTTAATTATTTATCTTATTAATTTACTAGAATAGTTCGATTATTAATTTATTTATTGGTTTAATTGATTATTTTATTTTTCCTCATATCAACCCCCTAATCCTTGTCAGTATTGTAAATAATAGTTTTATTTTCTTATTTGAATTTTTATTTGTTATTTTTTTATTTTATAAAATTAAATAGTTTAAGTCTTTAACTTAATGTTTTATAGTTTAAATCACAAACTCCTCATGGGAATGATATTTTCCTATCCTATATTATATTTTTAATTATTATTTGGGTTAGAAATAGATTTAACTTAATAGTGCTAACACCCTGCCAAAATTTCAAGCATCATTTGTTTCTTGTTTGGTTGAGGGTGTTTGCGCATAATGTTTCAAATTACCCTTATGAACCACCTCTTTAACAACATTCCTTAATAACCAACACTCCTTCATAGTGTCCAACATCCTCATAACTGGTTCACCACTTATTAAGGTTTCTATGTTTCATGTTAGTTTGTAAGGGAAAGGGCTTTAAAAATGTTTGCCACCTATTTTTAACTTTGAATATATGTGAGATATTGGCTACCAACGGAGTGTAATTTTTAAATCTACCAAGCAAACCCCTTCAGATAATTAGGGGTGACGTTAGGTTTAGACCCTCTTCTAGCCTTCAGCCACATCGCCTTACTTCGATCCTTAGCACCTATCTTCTCCTTCATGTCTTTTCTAAAAAAGTGTAAGATTTATGTTTGGTCAAGTATATATTCTCCATTAAATCTTTATCAATTAATCCTCTAATTAGGGAAGATTTAGCAATACCATTTTCCAACTCATTGATCTGTTAGACATCATTATCAAAGATGCTAAAAAAAACTAAACTGATTCCAAACGTCCTTCAGAGAACCTCATAAATGAAGAAAAGTCTTTTTGGGATACAATATGCATCAAATTGTTCAATGAAAGACATTGTGAATAGTGAGAAAGAATTTATTAATTCAACTCTTAGTTTCTTGAACCATCTAATTGTGTTTCCTTTTAAAGTGCTCAAAAATACTTTACATAATGTTTCTTCTTGAGCACCAAGCAACGACATAGATTCCTAAATGCATTCAAATGGTCCTCTGGATTAGTGGAATCATCAAATGATTCAAAATTTGGGACTCTTATTCTTTTTTTTGGTGTTTTGGATATGTCTTTCACGAAAGATGTATGCCAGCTAAAACCATTAATATTATCTTTCTTCTCTTTTATAACTTCCAATGCTTCTGGCACTCATTTGTGTATCATTTTACTAACCAAATCCTCTTTACCTCTACTTTTCTTATGGACAACTTGTCTTTAACTTTCTTCTTCATCTCTATTAGTCCAACAGACATTGTGCATTTTACTTCAGCATTGATCTACTTCATCTCTATGCCTGTTGGCCTCATTAATCAGAATTTAACATCTTTTCTACCTACCCTACCTTGGAGGGATAAGGGACTCCTATAGTCTATCATTTTTAATCGTCTTACCTTGGACATCGTCCATATACTCTACCTCTTCTTCTTAGAAAACGATGCTACAAAGCCTAGTTATTGGCTCTCTTTTAAGAAGATTAAGAGCTTGCACCAAAGTTTCTTAAGAAGTAGGTAGGTGAAGTTGATCATGTTGAGGCTAACCCATAAGATGGGGTAACTATTTGAGGGTGTAAGTGAGAGGAGTCATTGCATCTAAGACCATTTCTTAAATAGATGAATGGATCTTAGCACTAATGGCTTGGAGTTGAGTGATAGTTACTTGATGGTTTTCTCTAGGAGGATCAATAGTAGTAGGATCAAGTATACTGGAAAGGCTGAGTATGAGACAAATTTTTGTAAAAGATCTCCACATATAACATCTATTGATATTTTTTTTGTGAATCTATGGGTTCTTAGAAAATTAGAATAGTAGTAAGTAGTAAGATAATATAGAGGGGAAATTAGGGAAAATAGATGAGAGACAAAAGTAAGAAAAGTTTTATTATGACTTATGATGTCTAAAATAAATACAATACCTCCTATATATAGGAATAAAATAAGGAAGGAGGAAAAGGGAAAAGTATTGTGTAATTGAGGACATCAAGTGAGCATGTCCTATGTGGAAAGTTGACCTAGTAAGGGAACTTTATAGGATAAAATTTTGGGGCCGATTCAAGACTATGGAAAGTAGGCTTGGAAGCTTTTTTAGCTGATTATTATCCTTTGGGCCAGCATTCAAGGTCCTGATAGTCTTAGTTGAAGAAAACCCTATATTAATATGTATAGCATGATTATATGTTATTACTATTAGTTGCACCTTATATTATACATTAAATGATTATGTGATAGAATGTATTATCTTACATGAATTAATATGCTCTATGTGTTGCATTCTACCTCTTAAGGGAGGTTATATTACTTATTGCATAGGTTTACTGATACTACACTATTTTATGTGATATACTATAAGTTTTTGATGACATTGATGCTAGATAATAGTTAAGGAATCCAAATATTTTGGTTTACTACACTTTATTTCCATTTGTACTTCATTTCCATCCATTGTTGATCATGTTCTTTTTTTTTCTTTTGAAGTAATCAAAGTTTTTAAAACTTGTAAAGGTCATGTAAAATATTTATTTTAAATCTTATTGTGCTGCTATTTAATTTTATTTGTCATAGATAAATATAATTTTCAAATTCTTTCATATAGCATGAGATAGGGGTGAAAATCTATCTTATATTAGGTTTGGGGGTAAAATTTATGTTCAAATGTTTTAGCTTTTATAAATAATAATTTAGTAGTAAATTTTAGAGTGCTAAAATAATCTTTAGTTGCTTTATCATATTTGTGGAGTCTCTACATTAAGTGTTGTTTCCTTTTTCTTTTTCTTTTTTTTGGAGGATACAAGGGATTTAGATTCTAGTGCATCTTGTAAACCAAGCATCCCATTCTTATATACCACTTTTTCTTCTTCTTCATACTATAGCAACTATAGGTGATGAAAAAGTATCAAGAGACTTGAGCTTTGAAGAGACACAAAAATTGAAAAGGAATTGTGACATAGAAGCCCTATAAGTAGACATGCGAAGGATTATTGGTATTTTGGAGACTCTTACACAAAATGATAACCCTACACATTCACATAATCTCCCCCCAACGGAAAAATAGAACACACTTACAAAAACATGAGGTGATTGACTCTAGTTCTAGTGAATCCAATTCTTCCTCAAATGACTCCAATGAGTTAATAGAATCCAAATGCATTATAGGAAGGATCATTTTCATGAAATTAAAATCAAAGTATTAGAGTTTGATGGTTCACATAATCTGAAATATTTCTTATAGTGGGATACAAGATGCTGAAGGATGTTCAAATTTAAGGTGTATAGTGATGAGAAGAACTTTAGAGTTGCTATTTTGAATCTCAAATGCCTCCTTGTGGCGGTAAAACCTTACACACCAAAGGAGAAAAGAAAAAAGGAAAGTCAAAAGTGAGATCATGGTAAAAAAATGAAGAAGCTCTTGAGGGAAATATTTTTAACCAAGTCATACACACAAGATCTCTATAAGAAGATATAATTCTTAAGGTAAGAATTGATGTGTGTTGAGGATTACATCAAGGATTTTGAAATGTTGAAGATGAGGTTAGAGCTGGATGAGATTGAAGGACGCATTATGTTAATGTTTCTTGGTGCATTAAGGATTGAAATTGCACAAAAGGTTGACTTTCACAAATAGTACACTTTAGACGAGCTTTTAATCTAATTATTAAGGCGGGAAAACATACGAAGTAGAAAATGATTTAGAGACTTTCCTAAGTAATCTTCACAACTAACACTTTCAAGGAAGCTCCTATCCATCCAAGCCACCCCTACACCCCATAATTTTGATGTAAAAGACAAAAGAAAATAATTTAGGTTCAAACCTAACAAACCTAGAGGCACAAGCTGTTTTAAATAACAAAGGATAGAGCATTATCAAAATGAATGACCAAACAAGAGTTATAAATATCTTAGGCTTGGATGAACGGATCCTAGAAGAAGCAATGGAATGGAAAATTCAGCCCATGAAGAGGAAGAATAAGAATAAATCCCACTATATGTAGGAGAATCCCTATGGTGAGAAGGATATTGAGTTTGTGGGAGAGGAGACACAAAGGGAAAACATATTTCATACTAAGTGTAAAATTCTTAGTAAAATATGCTCCCTTATTATAGGTGGAGGGAGTTGTGCCAATGTAGATTCATGTATGCTTATACAGAAGCTTAAATTACCCAATACTATACAAGTTATTTCATATAAACTTTAGTGAATTAACAATGTCAACATCATCAAAGTTACCAAGCAGGTTGTTATTCCATTTTCCATTGGGTAAACCTACTAATATATTATTGTTTGTGATATGGTTCCCATGGATTCCTTTCCATTTTTGTAGGAAGACCTTGGATATATGATATACATGTTAATCATGATGGTAGGAAGAACACTTATTGTTTAAAATTTTCCGAAGTAAATATTATACTCACGCCCCTTGTTTCTCGATCCTCACTTGTTACGGAGGAAACAATGTAAGAAAAATTTATTCCTAGATGGTAAGGGGTTAGACAAATCCATAAAAAAAATGGAAATTCATGTATTTCTTGTTAATGCTTGAAGATAATGAGAATGGAATCCCTCTTAACCCTCTAGTCAAAGCTTTTCTAGGGGAGTTTGGTGATATTTTCCCAAATGAGTTACCTATTGATCTACCCCTCTAAAGGGCATAGAGCACCAAACTGATTTAGCTCCTAATGCTACAATCCCAAAAAATCTATCATATAGGTGTAATCATATGGAGGCTTAGGAGTTAAAAAGACAAGTGGAAGAGTTGCTGCAAAAGGCTTTCATTAGAAAGCCTTTTAGTCCATGTGTTTTTCCAGCCTTTTTAGTACCAAAGAAGGATGGGACTATGTAGATGCAATTGATAATAGAGATATCAACAATATTTCCATCAAGTATAGATATCCGATATCTAGACTTGATGATAGGTTGGACTGATTGCATGGATCTTGTTTATTTTCCAATATCGGCTTGAAGAGTGCCTACTATCAAATTATAATAAAGGAAGGGGATGAATGGAAGAACACCTTCAAGACAAATGGAGGATTTGTATGAATGGATGGTCAAGCCATTTGGTTTGTCTAATGCACCAAGTACCTTCATGAGTCTCATGGATGAAGTCATTAGGCCCTTCAAGTCTAAATTTGTTGGAGTTTATTTTGATGATATTTTTGTGTAATCCTCTAGTAGTGATGACCATGTAAGGCACTTGAATCTTGTATTTATATCCCTTAGGGAAAATAAGTCATATGGTAAGATATAGAATGTGAATTCTTTGTGAATAAAGTCCCATTTCTATGATTTGTTATATCTAAGGATGTTTAATAAATGAGTTAAAGGTGGAGGCAATAAGGTTGTGGCATACACCCACATCCATTACCCTTGTTCAATCCTTTCATAGACTTGTCTAATTCTATATGAGGTTCCTCAAGGGATTTAATACACTCTTAGCTTCCATCACTAAATGCCTTAATAAGTGAGAGTTCAAGTGGACAAATTCTTCCTAAGGCACCTTTGATGTAATCAAAGGTAAGTTGAGTGAAGCTCTAATTCTAAGATTGCCTGATTTCACTAAAGTGTTTAAAGTGGAATGTGATGCAATTAGAGTGGGAATTGGAGTGGTTCTACTACAATAATCAAAGCCTGGAACCTTCTTCAAGGAGGATCTCAATGGCTCAAGATTATTAGGGATCTAAAAAAATTCTCATTACCTTAAAATTTAACAATTTATATTATATACCAATCACAAGTCCCTAGATTACATAAACAAGTAACATAAGCTCAATCCTAAGCACGTTATATGAAAATAGTTTTCATAATCCTTTTCATTTGTAGCTAAGAATAAGAGTGGGAAAGAAAATGTTGTAGTTGATTCCATATCTAGAAGGTATTATATGTAATCTTTACTAGAAGATCTTTTATTAGGGTTTGGTTGCTTGAAATATATCTACAAAGAAGATAAATATTTTGCAAGTTTCTTTGAAGATCAAGAAAATTTTTGAGGCTCCTATGTCATTCAACACGACATTCTCTTCAAAAACACCAAGCCATACATTCCTAAGACTCTTGTTCAAGAATTTTTAACTAAGAAAGTCCATGGAGGAGATTTAGTAAAGTACTTGGGGATTAAAATAATTTGTAATGTACTCCATGAACATTTTTATTAGCCGAGGATGATAGGCGATATACAAGGAGTTATAGCGAGATGTGTTACATTATAACACTTCCATTTTTAGCACTTAAAATTTTTAAATTTAAAGAATTAATTGCATAATATAATATGTTTATAACATATGTTGTTACCACCACACTTAGTATAAGTCCAATTTATTTTACTCTTTACACCTATTGCAAAGACTAAAATATTATTCTACTTAAATTAAGAATGCTATCATAAAAAAAAACAAATAGAGATTATATTACATATTAACATAGATCTAACATTATAAGATTGGATAATAATTACAAAAGTCAAATGAAGATAAATATAGAAGAAAACAAGAGTCTAGGGATATTTGGATCAAAATATTCTAGATCAGATACTAGATAGTCCTAATTCCCAACCTAAAAATACTATCTATCTAGATGCACTCACAAGCAATCTTACAAAGTCACGATTTGCCATTAAATAAGTAGGGAACTATGAAATGGAACCCATCAATATAACAATACTAAGTAATCCACTATACATAATTAAGTATGCAAAGTTCACATCAAGAACATATAAGGTATCATAATAAGAATATGGAATAAACATGATAAATCATACAAGCGATAGGAGAAGATGATAAACATTCATGATAAAAAAAATTCCACTAAGGTCATATTCTCAACATATCCTTTCACCTAAAACAATACAAAGCTTAATATACCAAAACATGCCAAGGGTGGTCTATGAAGGGAAGGAACCTAACCATTCATAACAATTCCCATAATAACACAACACATTTCAAAATTTCAATATCCATACCAACAAATTCCAAACTTTAGAGGTAGGACACAAATGCAACTACCTACTACAAGTAAGGTAAAAAGGTAAATATCGAACCATTGGTCAAGCACAAAGGAAAATACTGACCCAAAGATAAGGAACAAAGGAAAATATCAAACATAGGTAGGGCACAAAGGAAACAACTAAACCATAGGTAGAGAACAAAGACAACTACCAACCCCACCAATCCAAAATCATTTTAAACCAAATAATAGTTGCTTCAATTCTATTAACTCAAGGGGAGATCATGTTGACCCATAGACATTAAGGTACTCTAGTCATACAAATACACAAAGGCAATATAATATCCTTTTGACTATCAAACCAAGGACACTAATATGCTCTGGTCGCACTTGTACATAAAGGAAACATAGTATCCTATAGATAAGGAAATTTAATCTATAAGTATGCATACCCCCTAAAAAGTTTAAAGAAATAGTTAGAGTAAGAGATACGCCTAGTTAGGCACTAAGGAAAATCACCAAAATCTAAATCAAACCATAGGTCAAATTACGTCTTTAGGATAGCTATCTGTAAAGAGATATCATTTATGTTTTCAGGATCTTTCACTTTAAATATTAATATTTTAA
Source organism: Tamarix chinensis (assembly GCA_030549775.1). NCBI lineage: Eukaryota > Viridiplantae > Streptophyta > Magnoliopsida > Caryophyllales > Tamaricaceae > Tamarix > Tamarix chinensis. The sequence goes on along the minus strand of CM060180.1, from coordinate 64,244,122 downwards.
TATGCCTACAATCATTGTTGCTTCACATAATGCATTCATCAATGGTAGAAGTATTGGGGAAAATATTCTCTTGGCTCATGAGTTGGTGAAAAGTATAATAGCAGGGGAATTTCTCCTCGATGCATGCTCAAAATTGATCTTCAAAAAGCTTATGACATGGTGAATTGGAATTTTGTGCAGAGTATTTTATTTCTTTATGGCTTTCCCAACCATTTTGTTAAATTAGTCATGGCATGTTTGACTATTGTCTCTTACTCTTTGAGCTTAAATGGTCCTTTTCTTGGTAAGAGGGGTTTGATACAAGGAGACCCTTTATCTCCTTACCTTTTGTGCTGGTCATGGACTATTTCAGTCGATGTTTAAAGAAATTATGGTCTAATCCAATGTTTCATGGTCATCCTCAATGCAAAGCACTAAAGCTTATTAACATTAATTTTGCTGATAATCCGCTACTATTTTGCAAGGGTGATCTGTAGAGTGTCTCATGTTTAATGGACACTTTCACTTAGTTCTCTACCTTGTCTGGTCTCATTCTTAACCCTATGAAGTGTAGTGTGTTTTTTGGAGGAGTGCCTGAGGAGGTTCGATCATCCATTATTGCTCAGCTAGGATTTCTCGTAGGTTCCTTCCTTATAACCTATTTGGGTCTTCCTTTATCTTCAACAAGGATCTATGCTTATCATTTGCAACCTTTGTTGGATAAAGTCACTACTAGACTTAGGCATTGGAGTACCATTTATCTTTCTTATGCTGGTCGGTCGCAACTCATTAAATCAGTTCTTTTTAGTATTCAGCTGTATTTCATTCATCTCCTTTTATTGCCCAAGAAAATTTTGCAGCAATTCATTAGCCTCTACAGGAGCTTCCTATGGTTTGGGAAGCTAAATCTTAGGAAGTGTGCTCTTGTTTCCTAGGATCAACTTTGCTGCCTGATTGTTGAGAGGGTACTTGGCCTCCTAGAACTTGACTTATGGAATACATATGCACTGGGAAAGCTGCTTTGGAACCTTGCTGCTAAGAAGGATAGTCTCTTGGGTTAAGTGGGTGCATGCCATTTACCTTAAGCATACTTCTTTAAGGGAATTTATTCCTAATGCTTATACGTCTTGGATTTTTTTGACAATTCTACAAACTTGATCTGTTTTACAAGATTATGTCCAGAATTGTGTGGCTAGGAACATTAACTCTTTTAGTATTAAAGATGTTTATGCCTTTAATCACATTAGACATAAAAGACAGAGATGGACAAGACTAGTTTGGAATTCTTTATCTATTCCTAGGCTTTGGTTTCCAACTTGGCTTGCTCTCAGGAACAGGATTCTCACCAAAGATAGATTATTGGAGTTTGGTATGGATGTGGATGTAACTTGTTGTTTTTTCTAGCATCATTTGGAGACTCAAAATCACCTCTTCCTTTTCTGTCCTTTCACTTCCATATTTTGGTGAAAGATCTGGGTTGCTGTAGAGAGAAGCGATGATATTCATAGCTGGGATCAAGAAGCAAAGGCCTTATTGACAAGATCCAGATAGAAACCTCTCAAAAAGAAAGTGTTGGGGGCTTTGTTTATTTCCTACATTGCTACTATATAGCATGAGAGAAACCTTAGATTGTTTGAGAATTGTTCTCAACATAACTCTACTATTTTACAAGCAATTATTATGAATATAACGAGGAGAATGGTACACCCATGCATACATGCTAAATATGCTAGGTGGTTGTCACTACTTGATAGTATTATATATTAAGGGTTGGTTGCAATTCTTCCATTTTGATAGTAATAAATCTTCTTACTTATCGAAAAAAATTAATAAGGTGATCACAAAATCATATAATACACAACAACTCTAATTTCAATATTTAACCACTTTTACTTATTTCCAATTATTCAAGTCAACCATAAGTTCAACAGTTAACTTAAAGTCAAAGTCAATACTAAGTTCAACCGAAAAATCTACTAAGTTTATCTTATATCCAATTATTCACATTTGGTGACATTAGATCAAAATGCCCAAAAACTCTTACGACCATAATTTCTACATTATTATCCATTTTAAATGCTTATTTTATTTTTTTAATAATTTATCATGAAAATGATGAAATACAATAATTGAAATATTTTAGCATGTGGGTAAATTACAAGACATAAAAAAAATGACCATTTTACCACCATACATTATTAAGCATGTAAAATCCTAATATGCATATCGAACACATCATACATCACATGCTTTCATACTTAGCATTATAGGATATATGTTAGGAACACATATTTGGGTGATATAAACATGGTACAATTATAAGACAAATTTACCCCTGGGGCATACAAATAACAATAATCATGTAAAAATATGTCCAAACATGCTCAACTTATCATGTAATACATCATGCCTAATTATCCCATGACATTAAACATATTCTAACATGATACACATAATATTATAAATAAATTAACATGTTCTATTATACATAATTTCATGCTAGCATAAATAAATAAAACATAATAAGATTGAAGTAGGTTAGAGAGATCTTTTGTGAAGTCAAGTGGTTGTTACAAAAATTTTAAAGGTCTTGAGTTTTCCAAAATCCTTTCAAAAATTCAAAGGTTGAAGTGTAAGAACTTCATATTACAAAATTCAAAATCTCACAGTTTTTATCTCAATAGTTAAAATCTAGAGTGGTAATTATGAGTGTTTGATCTTTGGGGAACCTTAGATCAAAGACTCTCATCTTTCTTCTCCTCTTTCTTTCCTTTATATTTTGGTGGTCATATTTACCCTAATCCACCCCCTTACACAATTAGGGATTGCAATTTTTCCAATAGGTCCAGGGCCTCATTAGGGATTTTCCATTTAGGTTTGGATTTGGGGAAAGATTTTAAGGGCTGGGTTTTGGGGGTTCTAATCAAGGATTTTTTTGGGGGATGGGTTTGGGATCCCATCTTGAACCTGCCATGAATATATATAATTTATATAGAATCTAAATTAAAATGTGTAGTAAAAATAATAGAATAAAGTATCAAGGATGAGATTGGGTTTTGAGGATAAGGTCTTATTTTGGGTATCATGCAAGGTTCAAGTTTAAGGAATGAATTAGGGGATTGGTTTGGGTATGTAGTGAAAAAGTATCCCCTAGGATTAGGTTGAATATTCCCTAATAATAAAAAATAGGGGATCGTGGTGGATTTGGTGATTATTTTTCTTTTTAAGTTCGACTATAGGGATGAAGTCCCCATCTCAAACCTATTTCCATCCCTATTTGCAAACAAGATATAATGTGTTTAGCATATGCATTAGTGATTCATATTTATGCATTAACAAGTCAATTCTAAATCTCTTTATGGTACTTGTTCTTTCATGGGCTAGTTCAAGTGCTTTGACATTTAGATTCTTTGTTATACTTGTCATGCCCTATTGGAGCATTCACATGGCTTTGTTATTATTCTCAATCTTCATATAGTCATCAATTGTACATTCATCTTCACTACTTTATTTTCAATTTTTTTAGTATTCTAAAGATAATTTCTCATGATGTTTTTACACGAAGGATAAATTTCCATGTTGAATATATGAATCTTAGAGTTTATGTCTTGAGAGTGGAATTGTAAATACATCTTAAAATTCTCTAGAGATTTATCCTTGTGAGACACTAATTGCTAGTTTCATAGAAAATTAAGAAGTGGGTGTATAGGATCATTTAAAAATTTTCAAAAATTATTAAAATAATTATACTTTTTACCATAGCATCGGTAGAATCCAATTTCCAAGTTGCTCCATTATGTGACCTTTATTTAGTTGTAGTGTTTGAATCGTGTGGATTGTTTATGGAGTAAGAAAATAGAATATGAAACTTAAGATTTTTATATGGATCAATCAAATCTAATCTATGTTTATGGTTAGTTTGACACTCTTTTATATCTTATCAGATTTAGAAGATTACAAAAGCTAATACCTATAGATTTAAGCACCTCATAATCAACTTTGATTGTGCCTGTTTTTTATAACATACCGACTTTTAAACCATAAATTTTTGTTTTGAATATAATGTGTAAGTGTTTCTAAAAGTAAAACTAAGGAATATTATCACCACATCAAGCATAAAAAAGGTGTGATCATCACCTAAAACATGTCTGATGCAAGGTAAAATAGAACATTAACAAGAGAATGCATGCTCTACTAATAATATAACAATTATATGATAATAATGATGAGGATAGTAATATAGACAGAAGAGAGAATTTAAAAACAAAATATAAATACATGAATCAAAGACAAGAGTTTAAAAAATTAGAAGGAATTAAAAGCATCCCAATATAGTAGGAAAAATCCATCTAATTGGTTGTCCTAAATTTTAATTTATTGAAAATGTGAATCTCAACCCCAAGCAATGGCCAACTACTAACTAATGATATCATCCTCAATGTACTATAACTGAGAATCATAGCTCTACAAATCATCATTTCCTCGTCTAACCAAAAGCTAAATCATCATAGTGATCACACAATATTAGTATCAGCACATTGAAATACTAGTAAAACATACTACCTAAAATATAGTAAGAGCTCATGTTGTACATTGAAGTCACATAGTAGAATGGTGGTAAACACACTAACACAATATAATACTTAGGATCATGATAAAAATATAACAAGGCATACTTACATGGAAATATTAGAAGAATAGTAATACAAATCATGCATTAGAATCTTATAGTAGAAACCACATTATAAATCTTCCTTTAGTAACCACATATTTTTCTATTTTGAAGATAATCTATTCGAACATACCCAATTCTACACCATGAACAAAATCCATAACAGCATATGCACACATTGGGACATCACATTCACCACACAGGATCAAGATACATCAAAGGGGCTTTTCTCTAGGTATACCACATCCAACACACATCAAATGTACCTGTCACGAGAGCTAACACACAATGGGATACCACATCCACCACACAGGGTCAAAGTATATCAAGGGGTCTTGTACTGGGATACCTCACCCACCACACCTTGAATGCCTCCACCTCAAGGGATAAAAAAGTTGGGATACCACACCTACATAAGTAATATATAATATAAAGTGTTAAGGGGCTTCTACTAGAATACCTCATCCACCCTTACTGGATTCCATGTCTTCTTACCATAATATGATCCTATACCTCAAATACATGGGCATAACCCCTACCAACCACAATCTGATAGAGAAAGGAATATGATGGAAACCTGTTAGGGTTTCACGAAAGGATCGAGAAATTAATCGAGCGCAAAGTTCGATTCGCCGGTTCAGCCTAAGGAAAACTCCAAAGGAAGATCCAAAGATTCAGAGGCATAGTTTTTACAACGGCAACTGAAATCGAAGAAAGAATGATCAAGATCGATCAAAGTAAGAGAGCAGACACAGAGAAGAAGAGCGAGTGAGAGGTTCACCGAGAGAGAGAGAGACAAGTTGCGAGAAAGATCGAGAGAAAACTCAAGAAATGTATTCTATCGAAAATTATCTCTGTATTACAATGTTATATGACCTATTTATACCAGCATTACAGACCGTATAACAGCTTGTATAAAAATACACACGTACAACCAAACAAGACACAGCCAGCAATACAACGGGATGGGCTGACAAATTGGGTCGCAGAAATAGGTTCGACCAGCCCAATAACGCACAATAGAAATTCCCCAAATACAAGGTAAGTTTGATACATAATTCCCATAAGCTAACTAACATTAGCTAATCATGGCTATTAAGGATTGATTAATCCACAATCCAACTAGTCCATTATTAAGGATTGGGTGGCGGATTATACAACCGACCTAATTTCCATTAGCCAATTCGACCGGCAAATGCATCATATGGGATTACAAATAATTAATCAAAAAATTACATAATCTACACACTCCAGATACATAATCTGCACACTCCACCAGCTGCATCAAAGATCCACAGAATCCATATGTTGCATCACACTCCTATTTATCCACCAAATAAGACAAAAAATTGTAAGTAAATAATTCACAGCAATTATCAAAATTAATTAAGTATAAATTTTTAAGATTCATATCAGAATAGTTACTAAATGAAAAGATAAAAACATAGGGCGATCCGCCCATTAACTAGCGGCTAGTTACCCAAAGAGTCAGAGAAAAAGGATCAAACAAAATATTAATCCATTATTATAAATTATCAAAAATCACAATTTAATTCGATTAATAACCAGTTAGGTGTTTCCAAGTGATAACACTAAACACGTCCCAAGGCATATAAGCCGCCAATTAGATTTTAGAGGTGACATAAAACCTATCCACTCAAGGCCCATAATATCATCATTTTGATTCATATTATATTAAGCTTAATTATGGTTGAAATCATGATTAAATTATTAGAATTATAGAGAAACATTAATATAGACTATTCAAAGAAAGAACATTAAGTATCAAGCAAACAAGGTAAAATGCAAGTAGACCAGTCAACTGGTCTAGTCATACCAGACTTGAGAAGAAAATATAACCAATAAACCAATCAGTTGGTTGGTTCCAATAATTAACTATTCATGAATAATTAGTTGATTGATGGTTCTAAGCAAAGACTAGACCACTTTGGTCACAAGGCCATTAGTCGATGGGTTTGGCAAACTAATTGATTGTTTATAGAAACCATTCAACTAGTTCATTAAATCAATTATACTTGTAACCAACATATTAAAATTTCCAAATCGGGTGACTATTCATACAACCAGTCGATCAGTCCAACAAATTGATCGATTATTTTGGGCAAAAAAACGCACCGACTTACGATCCACTTAACATAATTTTACTCAACTTTACTATATTAATCTTAGCATGATTCTATATCATAAAACACATAAAAAAAATCATGAAACAAACATAGAATCACATGAACACAAGGCATAATCAGTGCTTAATAATTCATGCTTACAACTACCAAAATCATGCATAGTAGTAAATAACTCGAAGCACGCTTAACCTTAAATATGGAAACACTTCCATATGTTCTAATCTAATAACTCATATAATTGTTGCAAAACAAAGAAATTATGATAAGAACATGAAAGTACAACAAACAACAAAAGACTTACCTTATCTTCAAGCAAATCTTCTAGCACAAAATACTCCTAACTTGATGGATGTCTACAAAAACCTTGATTCTTAAAAGAATTAGGAGTCAAAATAGTTAATTTTTTTTCAAAAATTAATAAAACAAAATCAAAAAAAGAGAAATTCCATAACACAAGCTTTTTCTCAAAATACAATTTCAAAAACCTTAATACTTCATTTCTTAAGAGAAATAAGGAAGAATTAAATCTAAGATTAAAAGAAAAAAGAAGACACAAGAATTTAACAAAAGGATCAAAAACAAGAAGTAAGCCTTTGTTTTTTTCTCAATAGAGAAGAAAAGGAAGGAAAAGTGGAGAATGCCTAACACTTGTAAAATTTTCACAAAGCAAGATGGAGAGAATGAGTAGGTGCTGATGATAGGTAGTTAATTAAATCAAAAAATAGAGTGTATAGGGGAGAGTGTTGGTCAACATACACAAGTGGAAGAGAGAGAAGTATGACTAGGGTTGAGTGTGGGTAACTAAGGTGTAAGAGAAATACATGATGATGTAAGGGAGGTGAAGTGAGACCAAGGAGAGACATGTCAAAAGGTTGGTGAGTTAGGAAATAATTTTATAAATTTAAACACACATCCATTGAGGTAAGAAGAGAGATGAAAGTCAAAGAGAGGAGAGAAAAGGTGAGAAATGCTTCAAAAGTGCTTTTGAAAAATTTTAGCTAAACAAAAACATAAAATTATCTAAATAATACAAAAATAATCTCAAAACACCCAAATATGCTTATTATCACACACACACACACACACACATATATATATATATATATATGTATATATGTATATATATATATATATATATATATATATATATATATTCTAATTAAAAGTTTTCATAAACATTGAAAAGAGATTTCAATCAAAATAAAAAAAAAGATATAAAATCGTAGGACAACTAGTTAATCAGTTTGAACAAACCCATCGACTGCTTTATAAAAAAAAATCAAACTGGTAGTTCCTGAGTATATTGATCAATTGATTAAATAACTAGTTGATTAGTGTGCTCAAAATTTATAATTTTATTAGACTTTTAATTTATTTCCAAAACCAAAACTCATTTATTTTATATCAACATAATTTTAAATACAATTTGAAGGATTTTAGAATAAGGTATTACATTCTCAATCACAATTGTGATTGCTCTCGAGTACACTTGTACCCCAAATATCACCTTGATTTGAATACAATAATTTTCAACTATTGCTTCTCACTAAATATATTATTCTTTTTCACTCAAATGATAGTTATTTCTCTCTGTCTCTCTCTCTCTCTCTCTCTCTCTAAATTCCTATATTGTGCTTCACTGAATCTCTCAAATGCTCTTATTTACTCTTAAATTCTCTTGTGGTGATTGCTCTCTTTTCTCACATTTATCCATGTTATTTGTGATATTTGCTCGGGCCCCCTTTTATATTGATGCATTGTTACACCTCTTCATGTATTATGAAAATTTGCAAATACTCTTTCTCATATTAAGTTTCTTCATAAAAAGAAACATTTCCTTTGTGGTCCACACTTGATCTACCCATTTCTCATGTCTTCAATAATTAACCTAGTAGATTTCATGTTCCTTTGTTTTTTGTCATTTGGAAGCCATTTTATTGGATATAGTTTATTTACTTAATGCCTTCCTTCCTTAATCGAATTGAGCAATTCCTTCTCTTAATTTTCTAATTGTTATTATTCAAGTTATCACATTAGATATTGTCTAACTTATGCAAGTTGTTGTCTTTTGAAATTTTGTTTCAATGAATATGTGATCGCCACCTTTCTAAAGTGGCAACAATATACCTAGACGCATCTTACTAGATGAATCTAGTAAAAGAAATAGGTTATTATCTTGGAAAAAAAGTGGGTATCTCATTTGTGCAAGGTAGATAATCATGTTTTCCTTATTAGCCAAAAAAGTGATTATGTGATCTATAATTATCTAGTCTACGTAGCATTGGTGAATATGTTTATAACACCCTAAAATTTTGTAAAAAATTATTTTTGTGTATTTAGCATTTTATTCAAACTCAAACCTAAATCTTGGCCTAATTATTTCTTTTCAACCCTTAAATCATAACCAAAATCATTTCTTAAATATTTTTACATTAATTAATTTCTTCCTTTTTCCATTTTTTGTACCCCCTACTTTTACTCGTTATTTTTTCTGATTTTGTTCCTTAATTAAAAACCCTAATATAACCAAACCAATCATAATAAAACATTCCACACCCCTAGGTGACTCTATTTTCATGCAACCTCCATCCACTGCCTTTTCCTTTTTTGTGCGCTCAACTTCCCACCAGCCCCATTCTAGCCTGCTATGACCTCCCTTATGTCTCCTCTCATATGTGCACAATCATCTCCTAATAATTCTCCCCTCCATCCGTAATTTTTCTTCAACCATTTCAAATTGAACCAAAACCTTTTGCTCCCTCCACTATCCTTCCTCTTTCTCCCTAGGTTCTTTATATTATAAGCTTGTGTGCAACCTCCTAGCACCACATCCTCACATCAGCCTACACCCCTAAAATCTAAAACCTTCACGCCACCGATTACCTCTCCTTCCCAACCATACCTACATTTCCTAACCTTGCACCACCTATTGTTTATCCCAACACCACCATAGCTTCCTCCATTTTTGCTACCCAAAACCTCCTATGTTGCTAAACAACCATATCAACTCTATTCCTCATGTAACTATGCACCTTTAATGTGCATTTTCTTGCTCCACCTAGCCTTTAATGTAACTATTTTTCATACCCTATTCCTTCTTGAGTGAGCCCCTTGTGTAGCTTATCCTCACACATCACCTACCTTTTTGTGTAACTCACCCCCTCCTAAATCCATCCTTCATGCACCCCAACCCATAGTTGCAGCCCTTCAATATGAAATCGAGCTTGTGTGCACATCATTGAGTATGTGCCTTAAGTTTCAATCCTATGTTTTGCTTCCTCAAGATTTTGTTTTTTTTTATCTTTTTGAGCTTATGTTATCTTTCTCGAGCTTGTGGTGACCTTGATAATCATGAGTTTCCTCGACCAAGCTTGAGTTTTCATTGTTGAGGTTATGTTTTGTATACCGAGAATGTGACTCATTATGAATCTTATAATGAGATTATGGATAGAGAAACCATACAATTCATTATATTCTAAATATACAATATTGTTAGCTATAAGAAAAATGTGACCGTAGCCGGCACGCAATTTAAACCATCTTGTTGTCACTTGTAGCACTAGTAAATAAGGGTTTCGTTCTAGGCCGGGGATTGAGAGGGCTTACCTCTATCGAACTAGCTTAAACTAAAAATAAAAATAAAAATCCTAAATAACACAAAATAAATAAATAAGAAAAATACTAATGGGGGTTATAAAAATAAAAAATAATAAAAGGAATAAAAGGAATAAATAAAATGAAATAAATAGATAATAATAAAAATAATGGGAAACCCGCAGATATAAGAAATATGTTAGGGAAATCAAAATCCACCACTAGATTAGGTCGAAATATAATATTAATTTTTAAGTCAACATTTAATCGTGAGAATGAGATCGACCAAGTTGTACACCAAACGCAGGTCCATACACCTTATATTACTTTCCTTAATTAATTAATACGACAATCTGCCTATATTAACCCTATTAAATACTAGCAGTATAGAAGCAAGAAGCGGCTCCTATATTTAACTAGATTTAATGCATTAAGTGTAATTGGAAGGCTGTCAATCGAAGTACCCAAACTAGTACAAAACGCATGTCTAGCTGTATTTCCTTCCCTTGACCCACACGTATTGAAACGTTTTACCACTTCGGTTAGAATCACAAAACTATTCGGTGAATTATTATCTAACATAGCTGCAATTTATACATATAAATTCTAGTATATTTAGATGGCCACCTCGCAGGCAAATAATCCTACATACTCTCACTTATGAGGAAACCAGAACAAGGCATGCACCAAATAAACTATACTTGACAAAATCATACATATAAATGATAGCAATTAAAATAGAGTCAAGAAACAATCTCTCGAAATAAAGAAAATTAAATTATAATTCAAACCCTAATCCAGGGTTTCAAATTATTCCCTAACAATAAACAATCAGCCAGCCATAATTATAGAATTAATTATACAAAAATAAATATCTAAAATATACACTAAAAATAAGAGAAAGAAATAACCGGAATTAATTTTGGATAAAAGATTAAGAATTTATTTAGATAAAAATTAATTTTATCTGAAATAAATTCTACCGGTATAAATTCTTCCTCTAATTTTTCTTTCTTCTCGCCCTTTATTTCCGTGCAGTTATTCTTTTCTTTTTTTCCTTTTCCCGATATTGACGGCTGACATTGTTGCAGTGCTGCCGCGCGTTACTTCTCATTTGGCCTCGGTTTCCATGCTGCCCTCCTGGTTGTTCTACGTTGCGTGTCCCTGTGGCTCTGCCGCCCTCCTCACGCTCCCAGCCTCTTAAGGCTCTCTCGAGCCTCCTCTCTGCTCTCTGCGGCTCCTTTTTAATTGTGTGCATCTCCCATGCCACGTCAGCTCTAACGACTAACTTTTCTTCTCATGCGCCCAGCATTTTTTTCTTCAGCTGACGGTGCTTTCTCTTTTTCTTTCTAAGTCAGCTGAGCCATTAGCTTTAGTTTGGCTTGTTCCCAGGCCTTTCTCGCTGCGCTCCGTTTGTTTAGCTTTAATGGCGTTTGGGCCTTCGGCCTTTGGCTGTTGGTCCAAACGTCGAATTCTTTTTTTTCTTTTATTTAAAAATAATAATACCTTCAAAATAAAATTCAATAAATATTAATAAATAATATTTTATTCTAAATTTACTTAATTTATATCATTTTAGCTCAAATAATAAAATTTATGCAATTTTTACCACTTAAGCATAAAACAATAATTATTCCCCTATATTAGTTAAATAAACTACCAAAAACTAAGATTATAAGGGTATAAAATGTGTCAAAATATGAACTCATCAGTGACCTTGATAATCATGAGTTTCCTCGACCAAGCTTGAGTTTTCATTGTTGAGGTTATGTTTTGTATGCCGAGAATGTGACTCATTATGAATTTTTATAATGAGATTACGGATAAAGAAACCATACAATTCATTATATTCTAAAAATACAATATTGTTAGCCATAAGAAAAATTTGTAAAGAATGAAGAAAGCAAATGATAATGAAGGCATCAATAAGAGAATAATATCTTCTATCATTTTAGAGAATAAGACCTAATAAAGTTTTATGTTTTCTTTCAAAAAAAATGCACTAAAATTAAAAGGGGGGAAGCTTTGGTTATATGCACACATGTCAAGTTACTATATGAACCATGTGTACACCATAAGCTAAAGCTTGTTTGTATTATGGAGGTGACATGACCATAAAAAAAAAGATCAGTTTTAAATTGAATAGAAATTTGAAATTAATAATATTGTAAAATTTAATATATTCATTTTAATAATTAGATGGAGATTACATTATATTGTCAACATTTTACATCAATAATCAACTTCATTATTTTAGTGGCAACTCAGTCATACCTTATTTGCGTCACCTCATTTTCAAGGCATGTTGCAAAATAGTATAAGGTTAAAAATTAGAGGATTAAGGAATAAATATAGTTGGAATAAGATGGGAAATAGATTTAAAGATAAATTGATAAAAAAAAAATTATAGTTGTTATATAGAATCATAGAATTTTCCCTAAGATTGTAAGATTTCACTATATGTGAGCTTTGAGTGGGTATTTGATGCTCAACATAATATTGTGTTAGTTCAAACAGGTAGTGGAGAAGTTTGGGATTAATATTTGAGATCTGTGAGAAACACAGGGTCACACAAACCTTATGTTCTTATAGATTATTTTGATGTGTTTGGCGCAAAAAGCCAAGAGTAAGGAAATTCACACAGAGGCCCAGTGTTTCCTAAACACGGATCGTGTTTTTCCTTTATTTTCAAAACACAACTTCTTTTCTGGTAGGGTTTTTTCTAGTATAAAATAGATATGAGAGAACCCTAGCAGTTAAGTTGTGCGACCTAAATTCTTCTTCTTCTCTATAAAATTCTTCATTAAAAGAAAATTGAATATTTGTGTATTTGATTGATTGATTAATTTAATCATCTAATAATTACACAAAATAAAAATAAACATCTCTACTTTCCCCCAATTTTTCTATTTTTGATTGAATCCTCAATTGTTCACAATCTTGTTAATTTTGATGTTTGGTTTAGATCCTTTCAATTCACGCTATTCCGCAACAATTTGGTATCAGAGCTATGGTTGTCGAAGATCTGGTAATTGAAATGGGTACAAGATTTGATATTGAGAAGTTTAATAGATTCATGAATTTTGGATTATACAAATTGAGGATGCAGACAATAATAATTTAGAATGGATTAGAGAAAGCATTATTTGGTCATTCAAATAAGACAAAGTCAATAACAAATGAGAGATTTAAAGAAGTAGATCTGAAGGCACTATCTACCATACATATGTGCTTGTCGAATGAGGTATTACAGGAAGTGGAAAAGAAATCAATGACGGCTGCTTTCACTACAACAAACTGGACCATTAACGACCAATTTAGCGACCAAATTTTTTTTGTCGTTATTCATATATATTATTAACGACCATTGTCAAAAGTCATCGTTGATGGTATATCTATTGCGACTAATATAATTTTTAGTCGTTAATCATTAATTTATTGGTCGTTAAAAAAATTTAAGTTATATATATATATATATATGTTTTATAATAATTTTTTTTCAAATATCTAAAATCCAAAAAAAAAAAAGAACACTTAATTGCCCCAACTCCTTAAAAAAAATCACCTCCCGCGCGCCCTATACCATTGTATGTTTTAGCCCTTACAAAAAAAAATCTCACCCACGCGCCTGTACCCTTTTAAACAAAATTTTGAGGTCTGGTCGACTCGTCTTCCCTCCCTGACCCTTGCTCGACGACCACTCGCAACCCTGCCCTGGCCGTCTCCCGTTTGCAATGCGTCTTCTCGGACTGCACCACCACACAATCCGTCGCCGGTCGAGGAGACAGCCCACAGCTGCTACTGCACCTCCTCGTGGTCGTCCAATACAGCAGCAACGAAGTAGCAGCAGCAGCCACCAGCAACGCACGAGGACAGCCGCGGCGCGCCACCGCCCGTCCTCCTCCAGCACCGCTCGTCACCGGCGAGTGGTCCTTGACCACCGGCGAAGGTCTAGCACCGCTCACTCCCTCCAATTTCGCTATACGTTTGGTATAAATACTCAAACCCTAACTTATGTTTTGATTAATTTTAGATGAATTAGCTTATGATAAGATAATTTAGTTGTTTAATTGTATATATATGTGTTATATGAATGATTTAGAATGGTTAATTATATTGGTTATGGTTGATTTGTGAAAATTGGATTTGTGACCCGGCTACATCCGGATTTGTCGGTTTTATCCGATTTAGCTATTCTAGATAAATTGAATTTACATCATCCTTTAAAATGTATCTTATTTCATGTTAGAAATATCAATTTGAAATTTTTGTGCGAAATTAATCGAAATTAGATTCTTAGGTCAAAATTCTTGTGAATTTAAATTGGATTGTGTAATTGAGTTATTTTATTCAATTGATTATATAATTTGCATTAGATTATGTTTAATTTCATGTTTGACATGTCAATTTAAATATCTTAGCAAGATTTGACCGGATTTACAGTCCAAGCTAAAAAATCCTAATTATGTTAAATTGGATGTTTTGTTTATTGTTTTAATCAATTGAGTATATGATAGATGCTATCTTGAAAGTAAAATATTAGGAAGGGTTTTGATGGATGGTGGTGCTGAAGTTTTTCTTCATTACTTTATATTGTTATATAATCTCTTTGGTATGTCCTTAGATTATTTTCTATGTTAATTCATTTAAGAATTCTATAATCATTCAAGTTGATAAAATTAGATAAAGAATATGATGATGATCAACATTGACATTTTTTTTAACAAGAAATAAAATATGATATAATTGGTATAAATACTCAAACCCTAACTTATGTTTTGATTAATTTTAAATGAATTAGCTTATGATAAGATTAATTTAGTTGTTTAACTGTATATATAGGTGTTGTATGAATGATTTAGAATGGTTAATTGTATTTGTTATGGTTGATTTGTGAAAATTAAAAATCTATTGTTTGAGGGGATATTAAAACACCACAGTCAAATAATTTTCTCCTCTGTTTGAGGGGATATTAAAAATCTATTGTTGGATGATTGAACGTATATAAGCTTGGAGATCTCCTGATGATGTCATTGTAGATGACAGCATGGAAATGGAATAAAATCTCGAGAGATTTCAACTTTTGGTTTGGAAATTGGTAGATAGTTAGATTAATGTTGGTCTTTTTTCCTAACATTTATTTATTTATTTGACTGCAACTAGTAAAATCCCAACAACCAATTGCCAATGCAACTTGTTTATTACTTTTAACTCAATTTGGGTATATGTTCAATTACTTGTGATGGTAATGTCGGAGTACTCTTATCAAAAAATTCCTTCTGGCTACTTCATCATCATCATTATAGTCCTCATCTTCTCCATCTTTTTGTGCTCTTAGGGATTTTTGGGATTGGCCTTTGTTTAAATTCAATGCCTGCCAATTCTCATGAGCTTTGTTATTATTACTATTATGTATCATTTTTTTCATGTAGAGTGTGGTGTTTCCCTGCAGCAATGATTTGTGTGATGTGTCCGGGGAATCCTCAGAAGGGGATACTTTATACAAGGCCAAACGATCATTTGGTTTGCCTGACTCCTTTTCTGCTCATGGTATTACTTTATTTACTGTCTCTTTGCCACTGTTTCATATCTAAGGTTCATCCTTGGATTGTAGTAATAAGTATTCTTTAATCATCATAACTTAATGACGTTCAAATGCTTATAAATTGTATCAGACTTGACATCATTTGATTTTGAAGCCCTAGAGATGGCAGATATGCATAAAGAAGAGCCCTCTCTTGGGAAAGCAGGCAGTTATACATCAGAATCTGATACTGTTAGTACTTTGGATTCAGAACATCACCATTCTGGGAACAATTCTCATTGGAAAGGTTTTATCCATATGTTGAAGAAAGGGCCTAAGCGCTTTCAGACTCTTCATCCTTTGAGTATTCCTAGGCTTTCAAGGAGACAAAGTAGAAGTGCAAGGCATAGCATGATACCAGCCATACCTTCCTTTGATCCTGAATTGTGTTGCATTAAGTCATCCTGGAAGAATTTCTCTCTCAAGGACATAGAGGAAGCTACTAATAACTTTAGCCAAGGTAATTATGGAACTATCCTTGAAGTTTGCGATTCTATTTGTTGAGCTGATCAATCGTTATGGTTCCCTTTTTTTAATTGAAAATTAGTTGTGTGCTGCTGAATAAATTATGTCTTTGTTCAAGAAAATTTGATTAGAGAGGGAGGATATGCTATAGTGTACAAGGGAGTTCTTCCAGATGGACAATATGTGGCAGTGAAACATCTAACAAAGGGGGATGCTGAAGAGATAACTGCTGACTTTTTATCGGAGCTTGGGATAATAGTCCATGTCAATCATCCCAACATTGCCAAAGTTATAGGCTATGGCGTGGATGGGGGAATGCATCTTGTTCTTCATTTATCTCCACATGGGAGCTTGGAGTCTCTTCTTAAAGGTGTGTGATAAGTGCGTGTTTTGGGGTTATATATATACATTCACAATACTTAGTAGCCTATTAATGTTTTTCCCTTCCAACGGTGCAATTAATGTATTACCACGACTTTTCGTAATCAAATTATAAATGCTAAGTTATTTTTGTAAATTTTAGTCAATGTACTTAATACATTTCGTGTTATTAAGGATTGGTTCACTTTCTTTGCATTTTATGTTTATCTCTATATATGCTCGAGTTAGTAGTGTCGGTAAACCTCCTTTCCAACCTTTGCATCTCTCCTCGAAGGCCAATTTTTTTTATCCATATTCCTACGGTTCGCGCTCTTGTTATTCTTCTTGATAATGGGGCGTTGGGCTGCTAAACTACAGCTAATGGCTGATAAGACTGCCAGACAAGTCACCTTCAATATACGTAAGGCTGGTTTCCTAAAAAAATTGAAAGAATTCAAAACTCTCTGTGTTGTTCATATTTGTGTTGTTATACACAGCAATTATGATGCTAATCCTGAGTTTTGGCCAAGCAAGTTGGAAGTATGTCACGTGATGTATAAGTTCGAGGGGAGTATGAAGCAAGCTGAGAATAATGTTGACCAAGAGACGTTTCTGAAGAAAAGAATTGCAAAGGTGCAGGTTGACTTGAAGAAGGAGAATATGAAGAATCAAAGGCTTAGGGTACTGTCTCTTGTGGATAAATACGCCAAAAAACCAAAGAATATGGATGGAATAGGTGTTGGTAAAATAGAGGACATTAAAAATGTTCTAGATGATGTCAATCAGGTCAGTCATGATGTTGAGATGGCTATCAGCTGCTTCCAAGTCGAAAGTGGTGATGGCCTTATCTCTTTGATTTGAACAAGGAGCCAGCATCTACCTCTGAGGATGGATAGGTATTGGAGAATCTTTAAAATGTTCAAGACTGCTAGACCATGTGTATCACCTTCTAGCCCCCCCCCCTTTTCATGCGGCTAGACAGTAACTTTGGACCAAATCCAATGACTTCATAGAATAAATTGATGCATTTTTTTATCATAGCCGAAAATTGTACCGGACATTTGATACAAATTATTTGTATGAATATTTAGTTGAATGTTTAATTATAAACAGATATTTAGAAAATTATATCTATATGTTTGAATGAATATATATGTATGCAGGTACAGGATTTGAGAAGATCAAAATGGATATATATATATATACATGCATACAGGTACAGGTCTTGAGAAGATTGAAATGGATATATGTACGTATATATATACAGGTCTTCAAAAGATTGAAATGGATATATGTATATCCATATAGGTGCAGGGTTATAGATGAATATTGAAATGTTGATTATATATATTATTAAATATATAATTATGTCATTTGCGACCAATAAATTATGTCGCAAATAATGAATGAATTTTAGTATTGACGGAAAAATTAGTCGTTATTGGTGTGATACTTTTTTAATTACGAAAAAAAATTGGTCGTTAATATTATTTATGATAGTGTATTTTATTCGTCGTTATTATTTTCAGCGACCAACATCATATGTTGTTGTTATTACTTTTAGCAACCAATATCATAAGTTGTCGTTATTACTTTCAGCGACCAACATTTTGCGTTGTCGTTATTACCTTTAGCAACCACAATTATACGACGTTGCTATTACATTAGCGACCAACATAATATGTAGTCGTTATTGCTTTAGCGACCAAAAAATTTCAGTTGGTCGTTAAAGCCTTTAACGAGGGAGCAATAATGACCACTGACGACCAACAAATTTTTTGGTCGTTATTAGCTTTAGCAACCAAAATTTGGCCATTAATGACGAAATTTGTTGGTCATTAAAAACCTTATTTCTAGTAGTGTTTGTGGTTAAAGCTTGAGTTAGTGTACATTACAAAATCAGTAGCAAATTAGCTACTTTTGAAGAGTTGGTTTCATGACCTAAAATTAAGTGAAGGTCAATCTTTGAAAATTAATTTAGACGAATTTGATTCTATAGTTATGGCTTTACATAATATAGATGTTAAATTAGATAATAAAGATTTGGCCATTATGTTGGTGTGCTCTTTTCCTATAAGATTTCTACATTTTTGTCAGATTGCTTTGTATGGAAAGAATGAGTGAGTACTTGAGGATGTGAAATCTTCCCTGCTATAATGTGAGTTGGTTGATAGTTAGTTGATTGGCAGCAATACTTCTAGGAAATCATATAGTGAGGGATTGGTAGCTAGGGGAGGACACGTGAGTAGGGATCTAGTGACAAGAAGATATCTAGATCTAAGGAGAATAGCTGGAAGAAGAATGTGGCATGCCATCATTGACGTATAAAATGCCATATTAAGAGATACTATCCTAATAAGAAATCAACAGATAGTGTTGAGGGTGTATCTGATGAGGGTGATGCTTCTATAGCTAATGGAAATGGTGATGTAATGACTGTCATAGATGGACTTACCAGATTGGATGATAGGTGGATTCTAGATTCTAGAATCTAGAAGCTCCTACCATATTTGTCCCAATAGAAGCTGGTTCAAGACATATAACATTGTTCGAGGTGGAGTTATTACCTTAGGAAATGATGATTCGTGTAGAATTGCTAGGATTGAGATTGTGAGAGTGAGGATGCATGATGGTGTAGTCAGGACACTGTCTGATGTTTTTCATGTTCCTGACATGACCAAGATCTTGATTTTAATGTATTCATTAGATATTAAAGGTTATAGGGGTGTCATTGAGAATGTCACATTAAAGGTTGCTAAAAGAGTTGTGGTAGCAATTATTGGCAAGAGGGTCGGGACATTGTATGAGATTTTTGGAATAACTATTGAAGGTGTAGTTGGGGCGACATTGAGAGTCTCTAACTCAAATCTAGGTTTGATATGACTAAAACACTAGAGTATCAATAGCATGACTATAGGATCATTGTGTTGTGACCTAATCAGATTTATATTTGTTACCTTTTATGAGTTTGAACTCCTTCTTAACAAAAAGATGGTTTAGGGAAGTCTATTGGGTGTTTCAAATAAGGAAGAGGTTGTTGTTGATCTAGATGGTACAGATTCTTTTGGTGAGGAGGAATTTAGGCAACAAGTGAAGTAAGTGTGCATCGCTCTAGGTAGAGTTGGTTATGCTTTTGTATTATGGTTAGTAGTGTTGGTGTGTAGAAGCCATTGTTAGATTCAAAGGTCATTTTTTGTGTTGATTTTGGCTTGTGGCATTCTACTGGTATTACTGAAGAGATGTGGTCTCTTTGGTGAACTCAAACATTGATATGTGATGTTTTACTACTTATTTTTTTTTGTATGTCTATGTTTTCCTTGTTTCATCAAAAGAGATGTATGAGGAGAAAAGATGAAGACTTTAGATGTGCCCAAATCCAAACTAGTTGTGGTGGCTTGCTTAGTCACTAGTTCATACTCTATAGCTGTGAGATTTTTGATAGAAAATATGATTAGTATAGTCTATTGTATTGCTCATATTGTGAGCATGTGTGTGGTGAGTCTCTTGAATACACCTTGGTTAGTTGTGGTATGGATTCTAAGGTACTTAGTGCATATAGTATTGGCCTATATTGAGCATGTGTTGTTTACTATTTTATCGATGGGTTACTTTGATCTTGGTTGTGGTCCTAATGATTATAGATACAATAGTTTGCTAGTGTTCAACCTTAAATGATCTAAGTTTGTGTGTTTATCTATAATAGAGGCTTTTCAAGAAGCCTTGTAGCTTAGTGGTTTAGTATAAGAGTTGGGGTTTGTTCATGGTGTTCCAGTCATTCATGGTGATAGTCATAGTGATATCTGTTTGCTGATGAATTAGAATTCTTTACATCATCAAACGAAGCACATTGACATCAAATATCACTTTATCTAAGGTAATGTTATTGTAGGTAAATTTGTGTTGGAGAAAGTGGGTACGTTAGATAATCTAGCTGATATACTAATGAAGCCACTGAATATGAAAAATTTTGAATATTTCTCATACTTGATTGGTGTTCATAGGCCATGAGGTCTGTTGTTAGGACAAGGGATTTTAGTAGAGGTCTTCACATGTCATGCATCACAAATACTGCATCAAGGTGGAGATTTGTGAGATTTGACTGTATATTTGATTCATAGCATAACAATGTGTTTGTTTGTGTAGGTAGTGGAGAAGTTTGAAGTTAATATTTGGGATATGTGAGAAACATGGGGGTCCAATGTTTATTAACATGGACCGTAATTAATCACATACTATTTTGATGTGTTTTGAGGCAAAAAGCCAAGGCTAAGGAAACTAACATGGGGGTCCTATATTTCCTAAACATGGATTGGGTTTTTCCATTATTTCCAAAACATATTGTTTTGCCCCATAGGATTTTTTTCTAGTATAAAAGGGATATGATAAAACCTTAGTCGTCAATTTGTGCAACCCAACTTCTTATTATTCTTTATACAATTCTCCATTAAAAGAGAATCATAGATTTTTGTAATTTATTGATTGATTAGTTTAATCATCTTATAAATACACAAGAGCATGAATAAAGATCTCTAATTTTTCATCAATTGTTATATTTTGTGATTGAATCCTCAATTATTCATAGTCTTGTTAATTACGATTTTTAGTTTGGATCCTTTCAACCCATGTTATTCTACAAAAATGTAAGATCATATAATTTTATAACTATTCAACTACTTTAAGATTATATCAAGGACCATTTATCATTATGTGATTTTGGACCATAAGATTGCAGAATTATGGAATGGAATCAAAATTTTGATAACTATGCTTCAAACTCAAATTAACAATAGCTATCTTCATTAGTTCATCATCCTCAACTTCAGAATCAAGTTTCTCTATCAATTACATATTCTATGTGTCTACAATAATCGCTATCAATTATAAATTTTAGGGCCTTGGGGTTCTATTGTCATTGAATCATCCTTTGAGGTATGTAATACCCCCATATTTTTGTAAAATGTTGGAATGATAATTATGCCAATTTGGCAATTGATTTTGATTTGGTATTATGCTTATTTTTAGGCAATGTTTGATTTGAAATAAGGTTGGAAAATGAAGTTTAATGAGTTTTTTCTGGTGAACCAATTGATTGGTTTGTTGTTTCAACAAAATAGGTTTCTTTCGGCTAAACCAATTGACTAGTTGGGGGAACTAAACAACTGGTAGGTCCAAACCGATCAACTGGTTTGTCAAGCTAGGCATATTTTTGAACTCAGTTTTTTTAGAAAATTTCTTATAGTAAAATGAAACCTTGCCAACCCATGCCAAATTGTTTCTAAGAGATTTTTAACCTTTTTCATGATGCATTTAGTTCAAAATATTGCCTTATATCAATCTAAAGGTTGATTGGGACAATTGAGGGGGAGAGATAACCTCATTCTTGTCTTCTTCCACCTCTCTCCTCTGCACATTTCTAAGACTAATGCTTCGATGTCAAGCATGATTCTAAGAAACTAAAAGATTCCTTCCATGCTAACCTTCCATTACCTCTTTTTTACATTTTAATTCTGGCCTAATTGACTCACTTTCCTTAGAAACACTGTTTGAGCTTTGGAGAATAGATTAGCATATCTTGGATGAAGTCGGTCCATTTAACTCAAATTCAAATGATAATTTTAGGGTTATTGAATTTTTCCTAAAACCACTGTTATTTCTCTTGATTGGTTGGCTATAATTAGCCCCAATCATCTCTTTTATTCACCTTTCTTTCAACCATCAGAATCCTTAATTCTCTATATTCACCCTCTTCTTTTCTACACTTTGAACCTTGTAGTCAAATTTCTTATACTCTTATGATCCTTTCTCTAGATCTCTATTGTTTTAATTAATAAGCATGGAAGAGTTAGATTTGGGAAAAAAGGATTGAGTGGTGAAACTAATCGACTGTTAGGTTAGACTGATTGACTGGTTCGACTAGTCTATTTGATTTGTTTCCTTTTGGTTTGGTTATACTTTGAGGTTATTCATGGGACTGTTATATTATTATTAAGAGGATAAAATACATATTTTACCATGGATTAATGACCCAATAAATGGATTGGATGGACCATAACTATGATCTACTCTATGAGTATTGTAAAGGCTAAATAAATAATACAACTTGTGCAATGTGATGGTCCTTAAGAAAAGAGAAATGAAGCATATATGTGCTTGAATTAAGTAACATGATGGGCATAATTAATATTGGAAAAGGATAAATAAAAATCCCACATGGCTGGGAAAAATGGGAAATCATTGATATGGAATAAACATGAAAATGCTTTGGTTGTTCTTGTATGGACCTTGTATGATCACTTACCCTCATGAATAATATACTAATCATGTAAAGTGAAAGACAATCGAGTTGTGTATGGGTCTAAGTTACCAGATCCTCAATTAGCTTATGGGGTTAGTCTACCTTTGGGTGTTTATTGGTGCCTTTGGGAAAAATCCTTAAAGGTCTCAATGCCTTACCTACTCTAGACATTAATGATACCAGGAGTATCGATACTAAAGGGTCTAGTTACCTAGGTGGTTAGCTTTGGCCTAGACTTATGTCCATATTGATTGGCTTCATCCTAAAATTTATAACCCTTATTTGGATAGGCTTCGCTCGATAATAATAAAAAGTGGGATGATAAATAATTAGATGATAAAATATGGATGATGACTACATGAATGATAATGTTATGAATGAACAAAAGGATAAAAAGTCGGTGTGTACACTTAGATAGTGGATTACATGACTAAATGGATATTAATTGAATTGTGGGCTAGATATTGACTTGTGTCAATATATTAATAAGGAAATTATATAATCTAAGGGATTGTGTAACACCCACAAATTTTGGAACTTAAAGTTTCCATTTTAAAAAGGTAATAACGAAAGCCAGAACACAAAACATAAGGGAATAAATAGTAAAAATAGAGGACTAGGAGTTTAAAGAGAGAGATAGAGATATATCCGAATAACCATACCCTTTACCAAATCATTTAGCGCTCACCCAAGGTAAGCACATCAAGCTAAGAATCATCAATCACCTGCAAAATAGGGTAGCTCTGCTTGTGGGAATGAGCAGCACCCATAAAACGGGTGGTCAACATGCTATGTATTGAGTAAGGGAACAATACTATCGAAGCAGGGATACAAATAGCACATGGTTTCACATTAGATAAATAAGTGAGATAACCAAATAAAAGAGTCTTCACATAAGATAGAAAATGGTCCAAATTCCTTTATTAAGTATAATCTGTTTTCATTATTTTATATTTGTTGAGTACAGGAACCCCTCTATTCTTAAACCGATGGAACGGTCTAAAACTCTCAGGGACAACACACCCAAGCCACTATTCTTTTCCATATAAAGGATATTAAAATATCTTCTTGGGGCATAACACTCCCGAGCCACTATTCTACCTAGTGGAATGGGCATACATATGCATATAGAAAATAGATCACCTTGGTCCTGACTCACGTATTCTTCCAATTTAAACCATTTGTATCTTTTCCATAGGTTATAATAATACATTTTCATTTCACAATGAGCAAGGACCCCACTATTCTTAAACCGATGGAATGATCTGAAAATCTCAGGGAAAACACACCCGAGCCACTATTATTTCCCGTAGAACGGAGATTAAAAACATCTTCTCAGGGTAGAATGCTCTTAAGCCACTATTCTCCTCGGTGGAACGGGATACATATATACAGATATAGAAAAATAGATCACCTTGGCCCTACTCATGTGCTCTTTCACTTTAAGTGATTAGTATCTTATTCAAGATTGATTCTCAGGCATAGGACACAGTCAAAATAGATATACATATAGCATAGGTCCAAGTCCTTAAATCCTGTCAAACCCTAATTACACTTCCTTAGTATTCATTCTCCCACATTGATTATTCTACGCAACTTATATTATATCATCTCTAAATCCCATCATAAGTATCATACCTAAAATATACGATCAAATTCCCATACACATACTTTAGTAATCTCATCCCGATATGTTAATCACAGAAATATCTAAGACCCAACTTCCATCGAATTATCATAACACCTCCCATGAAATTTTTATGATTACTAATTCCAATAGATAAACTCTAATTCTTAAACATGGAATAATGGTATTATTATTACAAGATAGCTTTCCCCAAATTTGCTATTAAAACATTTAAGGAACCTAAATAACTATAATACTCCCATGAATTACTCATGCTATTATTATCATATTTTAAACCTCCTAACATATAAAATACCAAGATTATCTCATGATGACCGAATTACCCTTAAGCATAAATAAAACCTTTATTTTATAAAATCTTATACCTTTAATACATATTATTTTTCCAAGTCCCCCATTTACCATCATACCTCATGAGAATCCTTAAGTCTATTTATCACAACCCATTCAACCCATATTTCTTACCATAAGATATATTTCCACAAATATGACATTATCATCATTCAATCCATATTTCACACTATAAGATATATTTCCACAAACATGATATTATCATCATTCAACCCATATTTCGTACCATAAGATATATTTCCACAAATATGACATTATCATCCTTCAACCCATATTTTATCTCAACCCATATTTTATACCATAAGATATATTTCCACAAATATGATATTATCATCACAAATTATAATATAATGGTGCCTCTTACCAATTCTTACTTTCTTTCAAATTAACATTCATATCATCACAAAATATCAATATCAACATATGTTACATAATATATCAACAATATCATGAAAAACACATATGGCCATACAAGCAAATAACATCAAAAATCCTAAACATCGAATAGTATCCTTACCAACAAGGACATCGGGCTCTAAGCATGCAAATCCTAAACTTTCTCCTTTGAAGCTACTGGAACATCACCTACAAAAAATAGCAAAATTCATGATTAGGCTTGAAGACTTAAATTGAATGAGAAATTAAGGTAAATAGGGTAAAAATAGATATAACTGTAGTCAAATAGGAGCTTGAGATGTGTGGATGTGTAGAGGAATGTGTGGTAGAGATATGGTTAAATTTTGGTGGTATTTGAACAAGGTTTGGGGGTAAAAATAGGGGTGCATAGCCAAAAAGAGAATTTGCACGACCAAGCAATGCAAAAGTTGCATGGCTGTGCAGCACGAGGCTAAGAGGAATTATGATGCATAGCCAAGCGGTACAAAAGTTGCACGAATATGTAGCACCATTGCACAACAGGTCGAGAGAAAAAAAGATGCACTGCCAAGTAGTACAAAAGTTGTATAGCTGTGTAATAGGAGATTTTAAGTGTTGCACGGTCGTGTAGTAGGTGGTGCACAGGCCATGCACTCAATAACACTATAACAAATGGGGGAAGAAAAAAGGAAAAGAGGTGGTGGTTAGCAATGATGGCCGAAGATGAAAAAGGGGAAGGTTGGGGTGACCTTGGTGGTAGGTCCACCAGCTAAAGTGGAGGAAATGGTGGTGAGGAGGAGGAGGAGGAGAAGAAGAAGAGAAGGAGGAGGAGGAGGAGGAGAAGAAGAAGAAGAAGGAGAAGAAGGAGAAGCAGAATGAGAAGAAGGAGAAGAAGGAGAAGGAGAAGGAGAAGGAGAAGGAAGAAGAAGAAGAGGAGAAGAAGAAGAAGAAGAAGAAGAAGAAGAAGAAGAAGAAGAAGAAGAAGAAGAAGAAGAAGATAGAAGGAGGAAAGGAGAAGGAAGAGGAAGCTCGGTAATGGCTCTTTGACACAAATATGAGTAGAATGAGGCAAAACCAAAGAGAAATAAGGAGTGTATGAGGGTGTGTGTGTGTGTGTGTATACATACATATGTGCTTATGTGGTGTGAGTCAAGAAGGAAGATAAGAACAAGGGGTATGCAATGGGGATTATGGTGATGGTACAGTTGCAAGTTGATGATGATAGTGATGGTTGTAGAGGATGGCTAGGGTAGGGTAGTAGCTGCAAAGTGAGGGTGGTGATGGTTGATGGGGGTGTTGTGTAAAGATGAAAAGGATAATAAGGATGCAAGGAGATAGGGTAGTGCGCATAGGGGTATGCAGGTCTGTAGAGATGGGAGAAGGAGAAGAAGAAGGAGAAAAGTGATGGGTGATGGTGCAAGTGGGTGGTGCAAGTTGTAAGTGCAAGTTGCCACCAAATGAAAAGTTACAGCTTGAGGTTGGTGGGAGGAGGAGAAGAAAGAAATTTAAAGGAAAAAGAGAAAGGTTGGAAGATTAGTTTAGGGCGATTTTAGGTAAGTCAAAGGTAATTAGGATTAGTAGAAATTTTAGCAGGTTTTTATTTTGGTTTAAGAATTGTGGTTTATCAAGGTCAAGGTTTTAGATTTGGTTAAAGTTTCGAGATTAATGAGTTAGGTTAAGGCTAATATAAGATTTATTGGGGTTAGAATTAAATTTGGGCACTAATCATGTAGGATTAGGCCAAGTAAATTTTTGGGGTACTATAGATTGAGCTATTGGAAATAAACCCTAATGGTTGCTTAGACTTAATATGCTACTACATGTGTAAGTATCTACGTGATTATAACCGAGCATGATATATTCTGCATTATCTGAGTATATATAATAGTATGTTATGGTATATTCCTACCTTTACATATATGACATTAGCATGAAGCATGTTAAATATAATATCCATGTACAATAGAATTTACATACTTGTGTTTCAACTGATGGAGCAACTTGGCTTACTCAGTACGTAATGTGTTGATGTGTCTGTTTATTCGGTCACCTACCCATTCTCATGAGTAGAGGGCTATGTGAAGATTTTTACGAATGGCTAGTAGTGGACCTACCTTAATTTGGGTTCAGAGCTTGAAAGTGTGGACATCTAGAGATTTTTGTTGGGTCCACAACGGGTTGTGGTTTTAGTTTTGGGGTCATACCCTAATCTCATTTTATTTTAGCCTCATACTATTATCTATTTGTATTCCTATAATGATTTGGTCAGGGATTGATGAGGTCATTTGATGTAAACCATCTTTTAAATGTTATGCACCTTAAATCCATGCACTCTGTTATTTTTAAATTGGTTGGTTGAATTTTGCTTTATATATGATATAGAGTAGACCACAGACATCAATCATATGTCAGGTGGGGCAGTAACACCCCATTTTTCCTATGATTCTTTCCAGATTTTGCATTGTTTTACACACAAAAAAATTGTAGTGAAAAATGGAGCTGTTATAGGGTTTCAAAACTAACCCTAAACTCTTAGTGCACAATCAAAACTATGCGACCCAATCTTAAAAAATCCGTGTTACTCCTTAAGTCTCTACACTCAGACGAAGTAGAATAAATTAATATCAAAGGTTGTTTCACATTTTTCTTGCATTCCATGGATACTTGTGGTCAAACCTACACTGACAAATCTAGGCATGTGCAATCACACGTTGTTTTAGCTTCTCGTACCTTTTTGTTATGATTGTCTCTTTTTGGCTCATGTGACACATATTACCCATATCATTCCTAGTTTTGTTTTGCAAATTATTCTCATTGAATTTGCACAAGAATATATGATTTGACACATATCTAATCATGAACACTTGTTTGAAATCATTAAAATTTTAAGGGACCCAACGTATTTCTTTGAGATGAATGATTTTTCTTTTTCTTTTTTTTTATTATAAAAAAGATGGTTAAAAGTTAATAATATAAGTATGAAAAAATTCACAAAATGATTTTATGATTCTATCCTTTCCCCAAATATCGACATTCATATTTCAAATACTCCTAAGATAAACTTATTTCACAATTAATCCATCAATTTCTTCTCTTTTGTCTCTCTTCAACCTCTTTTGTTGGAACCTCTCATCTCTCTCTATTCTTGTAAAACCCCAAAAATTCACTACTGAAAAATTTCGTTAATTAAAAGGAAATTAGCAGAAGCAAATTAATAAACTGTGAACTTTGTGGATATTAGCGCCACACTTAGTACCTGACCGGTTTACTCATACCGTTCCAATACCAAGTGCTAAGGCTAAAAAGAGTAAAATACAATTTTACGAGAAACTTAAGCATTTAAAAATCAGAGTAGCACAGTAAACATTTTAAGAGAGTAAAATCCAACAATGGTGGTTACAAAATAACAAATACATTGAATTTTAAAAGAGACAAATTAAAACCCTAGAATTTACCGGATAGTACCTTACGCTCTTTCCCAAGATCCCACTTGAATAACACCTGAATACGACCTACAAGGGGTGCTACCCATTGAATAGGCAGGAGCCCCACGAAGGGAACCCTTTGGTATTACGGTAATGAGTAACCCTTTAAAAACGTACTTAAAAATAGGCACGTAATGTAACACATGAAATACTACTACATTCATATATAACCATAGGTATAAACATGATATTCGGATCCATTTATTCGTACATCCAATAATTCAATCAGATATTAATAGCGTATACGTAACATTCACTTTCATATATTCGCTTACTTAACAAGTCAACCAATATCAATAGGCCATAATAAGTAATCGATATATTTTGAGCCTTAAGGCCATTGGTCCATCATTAATCAATCATCTCAATGATTAGTATTTTTCCATAACTTATTTACATCCAAATCAAATTTAATTGAGCTCGAGACCTCCACTATTCTAGCCGGTGGATCAGAATACATACATACATACATATATATATATCATCCTGGGCCACCATTATATCTGGTGGATCAATACTCATGAACATCATCTTGGGCCACTATTATTTCCGGTAGAACGGTACTCATCAAATAATTCAACTGGTTCCGGCTCATCAATCTTTCACTTTAACAATTAGTATTATCCCTTTTTATTGAGCATAACAATTCCATTTATTTGCCTCGATAGGGAGATCAAGAATCCGGGACACAAAGGTACACCGGCCGCACTGGTGCATAAAAGCTACTTAGTACCCTTCAACTGTCAACCCAAGGACGCAAAGGTACCTTGGTCGTACTGGTGCATAAAGCTAACACAGTACCCTACCGACAAGGACACCTAATCCTTAAGTATGCATACCCCCTAATTAGGTTCGTAGAGCTAGATAGAGTAGATATAGGGCCTGGCTAGGGCACAAAGGTACACCAACAAATACCAAATAATCGTGGGATAAACCAAGTCTTTAGGGTAGCGACCCCTAAAGAGCCACCATTCCCGATCTCGAGGTTTTTCACTTTAAGTATTAGTGTCTTAATTAATGGTGATCACAAAAACACAACAATCAGCTAATCATCCAATTTTAATCGTTCAGATATCATCAGAAATTTCTTATTCAAATGGTCGTCCAAGGTAGCACAGAAGACTCATTGAGGCCGTCCTAATCTCATCTAATTTCGAATTAGAATTCGATCTCGTGATACTTACTAATCATTAAATACTTCTACCTCGTTAATCAGCATTATTAGAGTCATATTATGAATTCCACAATCACAACGATATATTAGATACAAACTACTCATTTACCCTTTATAAAATTATTAAGTCATCTCTTCCTTACTTGACAAATTCCCATATTACCCTCTTTGATACAAAATTACCAAGTTACCCTTTACTCAATTTAGGTTACTAAAGTATTTCTCATACTTATTAGGTCACTAATCCCCCTTAATAATTATTACACTTAATATGCTTTCCATTTAGTAGCTTAGATTACCACTTTGCCCTTTTTCCTTTATTATAATTAATAAATTATACGTGAGTTGGTCAAATTACCAAATTACCATTCCTCCTTATCCTAATTACCAAATTAACCCTTTATTTAGTTAATTACCCAATCACTATCCTCTATTATCAATGACTAACTACCCTTCTCCATTATTAAAATTACCAAATTACCCCTGGTTGGTTAATTTACCAAATTACCCTTTTATATGGTCATAATTACCACACTACCCTTCTCCATCATCAAATTTACCAAATTACCTCTTGGCCATTTAAGTTACCAAATTGCCCTCCTTAATTGTCATGATTACCAAACTACCCTACTCCATTATTAAAATTACTAAAATACCCTCTAGTCGGTAAACTTACCAAATTACCCCTCACATTTATCATATTTACCATTGTACCCTTCTCCATTATTATTTTATCAAATTACCCTTTAGTTATTTAAATTATTATTTTACCCTCATCAATTATTATAATTACCAATTTACTCCTTTCCGATTTCCACTTTTACCCCTTTGATTTAAAAAATTACCGTTTTACCCCTTTACCTTCAAATTTACCATTTTACCCCTTAACTCCCAAAAATTACCACATTGACCCTTTTACTTATAAAATTTCCTTTTATCCTTAATTATAAAATTACTATCTTACCTCTTTTAATTTCTAAATTATCATTCTGCTCGTTAATCACAAAATTACTACTTTACCCTTTAATTATTTTAACCTTTTATTACAAAATTACCAAATTACCCTTTTATTACAAATTATCAAATTTTCCCTTTTATTACAAAATTAAAAAATTTCCCTTTTTATTTCAAAATTACCAAATGACCATTTAATCACAAAATTACCATTTTACCCTTTATTCATAAAAATACCGTTTTGCCCCTTTCATTACGAAAATTACCATTTTAACCCTCTTACTTTCGAAATTACCATTTTATCCTTTTATTAACAAATTTACTATTTTACCCTTGCCTCCAAAATTACCATAATACCCTTTTAATTAAGAATTACTTTTTTGCCCTTAGTACACCACTTATATTAAATTATTATTATTACTACATAAAATATTAACTTAATGCCTCATCCACAACTCTTATAGTTAATACAATATTATTAGCACCCCTATATATGTATTAGACCATTTTCTTATACAAGATACATCAGTAAAATCCCCTAAGGCTCACAAAGTATTAGACATGTATTAAATATCACAATAGCATAAAATAGCATGGATAATACTTAACATTTTCCTTAACAACCAAATTATTAACTTAAATAATATTTCCATACATAGCAACAATCTATCATGCTTCCTTTTCATCAATCAACACAAGAACCACATATTTCATATTAAACATCACAACCCAAGAATAATGATGTATTAAAAATCCTAATGTGCTAACATACGTTAATCCATGTGTTTAAGTGGGATTTAATGGTTACCTCGATTCCCGCAAAACAAACCTTACCGGTATTCCTGTTAAAGGTTCAACTTGATTTATAAAAACCAATACCTAAAAAATAATTCAAGACTTATTACATTAGAAATAATAAAATCAAAGTACAAAACTTTATAACACTTAATTAATCAAATAATTAAATTAAAATATAATTATACCTTAAAATTATTAAACAAATAGATCAAGAAATCTAAAAACTCATGCTGCTAATGCAGCATGAGCTGCATACAAATAAATGGGGAGGAGGGGCTTGAAGGAGGGTAATAGGAAGAAAAATAGACAATTTTGGGTTAGGGTTTTTAGGCTAGGAAAAGAGGCCTATGGGGGTAGATTTAAGGCAAGGGAAGGATGCAGAGGTGGATAGGGGGTGTAAGTGGTGGTTAGGGATGGGTTGAAGGTGGCTAAGGATGGCAGAGGCGGCGGCAACAAGGTTGCAAAGGTGGAAGCCGAGGAGGGAGTTTGAGATGGAGGCTGGTGAGGAAGGAAAATGGGGAGGGAAAATGGAGGCTTTCGGGTGACAGTCTTAACCAAAGGAGGATTGGGGATGGTAGAGGGGATTGCAGGGAGTAATTAGGTGGCTTAGGTGGCGGCAGAAGCGGTGGGATGGCGGCGGAATACGGTGGTGCAGGGTGGTTGCCGAGAAGGGATGGAAGGGAGAGAAAAAGAAGAGAGGAGGGAGAATGGGGCTTCGGGGTGGCTTGATGGGGGCCGTAATGGCTCGAGGGTGAGGTAGAGGGTGGCAAGAGGTGGTGCAGGTGGTGGTTGAGGCGGCGGCAGCGGCGGAGATGGGTGGCGACACCAAAAACAGGGGAGAGAGGGGAGGAGAAGAAAGGGAGAAAAGGAGAGGCTCGGGTAAGGCATAAGGCTTGAAAAAAAAAAGCAGGGTGAGCATGGAAGGAGGAATAAATAGGAGAGGAAGAGAAGGGAAGGGATAGGGGCTCGAGGGGTGGCTATAGGTGGAAGAGGGATGGCCATGGCAGGGAGAGGGGAAGCGGACGACAACGGCAGGGAGTGGGGAAGGGAGAATGTGGTTCGTATGGGGCAAGGAATGGCGGGAGAGAGAGAGAGAGAGAGTTAGGGAGTTCAATGGGGGAGAGGGATTTTTAGGGAGAGGGAGTTATAGGGAGTGGCGATGGCAGGGAGTGGGGAAGAAGAAAGAAGAAAGAAGAAGGAGAATTGGGGGAGGGGCTGGGCGTGCAAACAGACCGGCCGAAGGAAAGAATGAGCCAGCCCGGTCGAGGAAGAAAGAAAAGAAAGGAGGAGGGGATGGTCGGCTCACGCGAAGCAGAGGAGAAAAGGAGCCGGGCTGAGAAAGGAAAAAGAAAAGGAGGGAGGAGGGGGAGAGAAGTGGGCCAGCAGCCCAAGGCGTAGGTGGGGGTAAGGGTAGGCCGAAGCAGGCCGGCAACCCAAAGAAGAAAAAGAAAGAGAAAAAGGAGAAAAGAAGGAAAAGGGGAAAAGGAAAAAGAAAGGGAAAATGGAATAAATCATTTAATTGATAAAATAATAAAATAAAATAATTTTGGGTAATAAATTGATTTAATATTTTAATTTAAGATAATTAAAATATAAGGGTTAAAAATGATAGTTTTTGTAAAATAAGGGTTTTAAATTTTATTTAAATAATAAGAGTATAATAAAGTAACAAAATATTTATTTTAATTTATTAAATATTTATAAGAAATTTTATATGCTTACAAATCCATAAAATAATTAAATTAAATAGATTTAAAGGCTAATTTATTCCAAATAAAATTTATTTATTAAAATATAGGTTTTTAAAAATTCAGGGCATTATAATTCTATCCAACTCACCTTATATTTATTTCTCATACTTGTTTTCTATTATTGAAGAAAAGTAAGAAATCAACGATGACGACGATGAATAATTACAACCTCCATTTATTTTAACTCTCATTATTAATATCTTTTTTCTCACAAATTTTTCTGCCTTTAAGATCTACATGTTGACCTCATAAGTCAATCAACGCTTGTTTTGATGATAACAAACTCAATTATAAATTTGACTTAGCTTGTTAAGTGTGCATGTGTATCATAACAAAAATTGAAATATTCAACACTTAACTAAGTTAAATAGTGCTAAAGATATCAAGTGTATAAATCATATCCCAAGCAAAAGATAAATATCAATAAGGAAAAAAAAAAGACTCGATCTTCAATAACTTCAATTTCAAATGTGGAATACACAAACACTTAATGGCTAAGCAAGTGTCAAATAAATCAAGACTTAAGCTTCAAAGAGTATGCTATAGTCTTAGGTTTTATGTACAAATAATTTAAATATTGAGCACTTATATTTTTCAATGATTTGATATTTATAATCCTATTAAAAAATTATTTTAAAAGATCTTAAAATGATTTTATGCATAAATTGTTTTCCATGTATTTGTGCATAAGGTTATATTAAATTGATTTTATTTTAAGTAGTTTTGCGTACGATCTAACTTTTTTGGGTAAATAATATTTATTTATAAAGCTTAAAATGTCTAATTTATAGAATAAAAAAAGACGACATACACTTTCAAGCTTTATAGCTTAATTTATGGTCTTTTTTGTACATGTGTGTGGTGCTGAAAACTGTTCAACCAATTGATTGGTTTCTCAAAACTGATCAATTGGTTTAAAAGCCAATCGACTAGTTTTTTATCCAGAAAAATGTGTATTAGTCTCTACTTAAACCCATTGACTAGTTAGTCAAAACCAGTCAACTAGTTTGAAAGGTGATCAATTAGTCTAGGCACTTTTTATATTTTCTACCCGATGTAATTCAACTATTGGAGTACTTTTTATGCCCAATGGTTAGTGCTGATTTTTCCCATATTTTTGCACTATAAATAAGAGTTTTTACACTTTAATAAAAATCAATCAAGCTAGCACTTGCAAATCTAAATCAAACTTCTTTAATGATCAATTTGTTCTTCATATGTAGCTAGATTGTTCTTACACTTGTAATACTTATTTATCTAGGTTGTTTACTTCCCTCATATTTGATTATATACTTTCATTTTAGTAATTTGTGAGGAATCAATTATAAACACAACAACCCTTTTCAAAACTTATTATCAAGAGGTTATGTGTGTCTAGTATTCCTAGAGAGGTCATTGGATTTGTATATGTATAAACCTAGAGAAGTTAACTAGGAAAAGGCGTAAATCATCTCTTAGAGAGGTCATTGAAATTGTAGGCTCATAAACCTAGAATAGTTATCATCATCAAAACATAATAAAAACAAATTTTCAAAATCCACAATGAAAGACCTTTTAGTAGTGAATATAGAAGTGCATTAGGCTCTTGAACCAATATAAATTATTCTGCAAAATTTTAATTTCTCATTCTGCCCTATTCACCCCCCTAGGGTGTTTTCACTGCAATTTTAGATCCATGAAATATAACTTGTATTTTCAAATGAAGAATAATTGAAGAAGAGGAAGATAAAAAATTAGAGGATAAGGAATTAATTTTTTTTACACTTTATAAATTTGATACCAAAAAAGGTGTAAAACACTTTTGTTTTTTTGTTGTTTTTTTTATTTGTTTGTATTTAACAGCATGAACAACATTGTTTATAATATAACATTATTTGGTGAAAGAGCTACAATTATTTAATAACAACATAAAAGAAGCTAAGAAATAATTCGTGTTTTATTCTTTCTCTTTTAAATAAATCTGAGAAATAATCCACATTTTATTCTTTCTCTTTTAAATAAATTTTTATTAGTGTTTAAGTAATATTTTACCAACATTAAACTTCTATTTCATAGTTTTAATGATCATATTTCACCAATCTTAACTTAATATTTCACCATTATTAAATTTATATATTATCATATTTAAAATGATCTTCCACTATTAATGTATTGATCAATCACCACTAATATATTGATTTTTCACCATCGAGTTGATCTTTTTATTATTATTTTGCTTAAAATAGATCTTTTAATAACGAATGTACTGATCTTTCACCACTAATGTAATAAATTTTCACTAGTAGGTTCATCTTTTACTATTATTCTACTTAAAACTAATCTTTCACCACCAGTGTAGTCATGTTTCACTACTAATATATTTATTTTTCACATATAAGTTGATATTTTACTATTTTTCTACTTAAAAATGATCTTTTACCATTATTATATTAATCTTTCACTATTAATATACCGATCTTTTATCATTAATGTATAAAATTTTATTAGCAAGTTGATATATTATTATTATTCTACTTAAAACTGATATTTTACCACTATTATACTCATCTTTTACCACCAATGTATATATTTTTCATTACCAAATTGATTTTTACCATTATTGTAAAACCGATATTTTACTACTAATGTACCAATCCTTTACTAACAAGATATTTTTTCCTAAATTTTTTAACTAAAAAATATTAATATATATCTCTATTTATAAAAAAAATAGAAATATTATGATAGACATTTTTATTTTTATTTTTGAAATGAATAAAAATTAAAATAAATTAATTATAATAAAATTTAAAAAAATATTATAGCACAATCGGTTGCACCGTACTAGACCATACAATTGATTGTACAATATAAATTTTGTGTTTGTGGATCTAAAAAGTATTTGAATAGAAAAAATTGATGGATTGAATATCAATATGACAATCCAAAATAACATTTAACAAACTATTTTTATAAGGATTATATTCTTAGTAAGAATTAAATCCTGCGATAGTCATCAATTTTACTAAAAAGTCATATAGGGACAATCACAATTACTGATAATAACTTTTAGGGCTATTAATAAATATTAAATTTTATTTTCACATAATAAGTTAGATTATATCTGTAAATGATAATAACAATTTCTATTTTTAATCATTTAAATCCTCCTTAAAACAAACCCGAGGCAGCACGAACCGTAGATACTGCAGAGCAAACACAATTGGTTAACCGGGACTCATATCGGATGGTTGAGCTATCCCTCGCCAGTTTGCTGAGGCTACACCGCGCTTCTTTCGATCTCTCATCCGTCTTTCGCTCTTGGTCTTTCTTTCTCTTGTCTGCCTCTCCGGCATATTCTCTCTTGATTCATTTGGGCGCTCTGAGTTTCATTCTTGCGAAGGGGCAAAAAGGTATTTGTTATTTTACTTAGTGATCTGATTTCATATTTTTTGTTGTACGATTAAATGTAAATGCTTTTCTCTCGATTGTATGTCTGAATATGGTCAATCCCAACCTTTCGGAAGAGCGTTCTTTTTATCCTAGTTAATTCGACATCCATTATGTGTTCTTGACTTCTATAATTCATTCTATTTCTATTCTTTATTTCTGCCACTTGCAATGGCTAGTGTTGAATGCCTTTTTATTGATATACTAATTTTGTATGGGAAAGATGTATTTGTAACCCATGATGATGAGGCCTTCTTGTTTGTTTCTGAGATGTCGTCGCATACAATCGTAGAAGGTCCCCCCCCCCCCCACAACAATATTTTATGATGTTGTCTATATATTATGCTTATATACTAGACAGGTACGCAGCCAAAATCTTGGCTCCATCTTGTTTTGTTGGCAGATGAATAGTTAATCATTCTTCACCAATGGATTCTGTAGGCTGATTTAGCATCAATATTTTCACGAGTAGGCTATATCATCCAA
This sequence comes from Tamarix chinensis, assembly GCA_030549775.1. Classification (NCBI taxonomy): domain Eukaryota; kingdom Viridiplantae; phylum Streptophyta; class Magnoliopsida; order Caryophyllales; family Tamaricaceae; genus Tamarix; species Tamarix chinensis. The sequence continues at coordinate 64,206,575 of CM060180.1, read as the reverse complement.
TAGCAGCGCTCATAATTTTGGGAGTAGGGTCCATAATACAGCATTATGTTCTTGAACCAAGAGTAGGGTTCATCCGCAAAAAATAGCATTTAAGATAAATGAAAAGGAGTGTTGATCGTCTAATAATAGAGATCATGTCTTCAACAAGGTTAATTGTCAAGTGTAGTGTAACAATGATGGTCCAGCCTCCACCAATAGTCTTCCTGATGATCAAATAGGGTTTTCTTACCAACAAGTAGAGTTCATCCTCTAGCAAGCAAGATCCATCTTTTTGTCCTCCTTTTAGTATGTGAACAAAATGATGTTACATAGATGAAGCGATTGGTATAAATGATCCCATCATAACCATAGTAGAAAGTTTTGATTGGGTCATTTTACCATTTTGTCTCCACTTGATATTGTTTTATCTACATTTGGCAAGGAGGAGGAGGAGGAGAACTGGAGAAGAAGGGAGAGAGAAATAATGTTTGGAGCACATCTTGCACTGTAATTTATTCTATAGGTGGGCTCATAGCTAAGGTTGAATATGATGCAGGTTGGGATTCAAGTGAAGAGAAAGTGTCTTTAAGTGCAAAAGATAAGGCAAGAGAAAGAGGTTCGAACATAATGAACATAAATTAAAAAAATACTTAACCTTTTCTATTCAAAGAAATAAAGAGATAAAGTTTCCCCTTTTAGTAATAGTAGTATGATTAGTAGTAAAAGAGCAAAAAGATATGAGGGAAAGTGTGTATTGAAGATGCCAAAGGTAGGGGAGTAGGATAATTTGGTCCATCAAACTTCCAATATAGTCATTTCTTCTACAAGGATGTGAAAAGGACTCCACCATATCTTTAGCATCCATGGCGTGGAGTTCAAGTTATTAGCTAAATATATGGCAACTTCTACAAAATTGTTTGGATATCTAGGTGTGAAAATGTGAATGAGTGTTTGGTATACGGCTAACAAGTAGTGTAGGTCGGTGTTATTTTTATTGAAATATTTTCATTGTGGTAATAAGACGTTTGGTTTAATTAAAGTTAGGTACCATATTCTTCAAATAATTCCATTTAATATCATGCCCTTTACATTTAATTTTACTTTAGTACCATCATATTATTGTTTTTGTCTTAGATTACTAAAATGATGAATTTTTTGATTTTGCACATATATTTTTAATTTGAATTGGGAAACTTGAAATTTTCAATTTTTTTTTTTATTTTTCTAATTTTTTATTTTGAAAAGAAACAACTATAAAATCTTACAAATTTAAAAAGGTTTCCTTAAAACTTCATTTTTTTAATAAAAAAATTCACATGATCTAGATTATCTTAATTTAACTTAGAAAAAATGCAGTATTAAAAAAAATCAATTTAGTAATCTAAGGCTAAAAACAATGATCGAATGGTACCAAAGTAAAAATAAATTAATGCCTCATGATACTTAAACAGAATTATATGAAATAATGATCCCTAAGTGGAATTAAGCCTAATTTTATGGTACCTAAATGTAATTTATTATTTTTAATTCATCTTCAAGGGAGAACAAAAATAGCTTGACAGAAATATATTAACCTCTAAAAACCTTTGTCAGGGAAGGGGAATCAGATATATGCTCTCTAACGCCATCTCAAGAATATTCTTTGTTGTTGGACATTGATATATCTATGCATACATAGAGTTGCTTTAAATAAGGATGGCTCGTCTACTAAAGTAAAGGAAAAAGTGTGATGAAGTTCAGAAGTTTGACAATGTACTAAATGCTTCATTAGTCAACTAGTTCAATTCTACCCCTGTTTGGCTTATAAATATACGTTTTTGAATTTTTCACATTTTTAAAATTACAATTGTTGTTACTATATAGCAGTGCACAGTATATTTTACTTAAGTGTAGGGGATTGGATTGGCAGCTTTATACAAATCAACTCAACCCTGAAAGTATATCCTCGGAATGGTAGCAGGCTTGTGCACTTAAGAAGATCTGTTAGGATTTGATTTGTTGCTGAAACTCAAATCTGAGCTGCTGTTAGAATTTATCTGCTAATTAGCATTTCAATAAACATTTCTGTTGCTAGGTTATTCCTTTTCATTTGTTCTCAAAGGGAGGGATAACACTGACTTTAGCCTCATTTCACTTCAAATAACATGATGCTTATGAGAAGTACAACTACTATTAATCTAGAATTTCTCTTTCTCTAATTCTCTTCTCCCACTATTATTTTTACCTTCTTCAGTTCTCCTCTCTTAAGAGTGGAATTTGTACCTGTTATATTGTTTATCTCATTAAAAGCATACCTTCAATGGTTACTGGTATGCAAGCAATTCAACATCTTTACGCTTCTGTGGCGACCCAGAAATTTATCATTAATGCTATCTTACAACCTCTTGTTGCTTGGTAAACCATTTGAAATATAATTGCTCTTCGATTAGGCTGCTTAGATAACTTATGGGCTGTTAGAAACTTGATCACCTGCATTTCACATACATTCATGACCAGTCGTTACTGTTCACCCCCTATGATGTGAAATCACTTTTTGACGGCTCGAATCCAAAGAGTCAAATAAGTACTATTACTGTGCCAATTTGCATTTCAGAATGTCTGCGACCTAGTGCCCACTCTAGTGATGAGGATAGGTAAGGTACTTTTAAGTTTTTAATTATGCAGCCATGTAAACAGCCTTTCAAAATTGATGCGCAAATATTGTGTTTGGTGAAATTTCTGGTGGTGGTTTGAACTTGTCCACATTTGGAGGATCAAACAATGTTGGTTCAATTAGATTTATAAATTCGGTGTGGTCGTTGTTTGATGGAAATAGAGTGGGGAATAGCATAGTGTCACAAGCCCAAATCTTAGGCGCGGTAAAAAAAAAAGGCTTGTTTGAGCCTATTTTTGTAAGAGATTTCTTGTTTATTTTTAGTCACTATTAAATAAGCGCTTATAGCACATTAGTATGGATTAGGGCATGTTCTCCTAACCTTATTTTCAAGCCACGTCAAACTAACTCAACAAAAATTAACAAAGCTAAAATTATATCTCAAACAATATGTTATTCTGTTTGTATTAGATCAACAAAATCAGCCGCCCTTAGTATCTCTTTAGAGATTTTATGATGAAGGGCATGTTCTCACCTTATTTTAGTCCAATAAATAACATTAATCTTTACAAGGCTTAGTTAGATCATATCTCAAGTCTTAGATAATTACCTTAGGTGAGTGGTAATTATCTACAGGACTATTGTAGGCCCAACCAAAATATATTTTTTCGGTATAAGATAGTAGGAAAATTAAGAAAAATATAATAACATTTAATAATAATAAATATATATTTTCAGGTACGAACTTTTCATAGCAGATCATTTAAAACCAAACAATGAGAACAAGCCTTAGTTAGATAATTACCTTAGGTCTGTGGTAATGGGGTAATTATCTGTATAAGATAGTAGGAGCATTATTAAATGTGTAATAATTATTTTTGATGTGCTAGATAATTATCTTATCTATTAGTAGATGATTTTTATTACCAAGGCCCAACCCCATTCTATATAGCTCATTATTTCCTTTGTCGCTTTATTATTTCTTTTTCTATGCTTAGCATAGAGGCCGAAGCCACTACCACTTGTCCAAGAGATAGTTGTCTCTTCTCCACCACTCGTCTCTACATTCCTTGTGCTTTGAGGTTCAAGGAAAGAATTGAAAAGCTCCTGAGACCTATAGCCTCAAGACTTAAGAAAGAGCCAATTGTGATAGGATTGGAGAATCGGGATCGTAGCAAATTGTAGTGGTGTGCAGTTGTTGATTCAGTGAATATTTTTTGACACTAGATGGATACTTATTACTTAGCAACAATACCTTATTAGCTATTCAGTTTCAAGCCATCAAATGACCATGTTCACATCCAAGAGGGTGAATGTTAATGGCCGAGGGTTTTTGGTCAGTGGTAGGTTGTCTTGTGCAAGGAATGGAATATTTGATGGCTGATGGGTTAATATAGGCAATCTAATCAAAGGAAAATTTCATTTAGAATGGCTTGTTGAGTGGGAAGGGACTTTGATATCTCATAGCGTGTTGGGATTTAGAAGAATAACATAGCCGTGGAATTGGTGCATCTACATTATTGGTTTTGTACTAATGCTACTAGTTATTTGTGCTGTGGAGAACAAAATTAGAACTGAACCAAGGTTTGTTTTTAGATTAATTGGAGCTAGCCTTCTAAAGATTAAATTAAAATCGGTGTTAGATTGATATTATTCATATTCACTCCTTAGGGAAGAATTGTAAAGGAATATTTCTAGCAATAAAAATGTAAAATTAAATTACAATAATAACTTAAATATAGCATCAAATCGAATAGAATTGAATCAAATAAAATCATATCTTATTTAGGTACACTAGGTTTCCATTGGGCTTGGGTTGTTAGTCCAATCTCCCACGCTTTAAGCAACAACACACTAGCAGTAGCAATTCCATTTTAATATTGAGGGAATAATCCAAATTACAACTTTATTAGTGTTAATGGATAAGAGCCAGCTGAATCAATATATGAGAGCCTTTACAACTAGCAACATTTATCAAATTTTCATGATTGTTTGTGTTATGGGCCTGTGTTAAGGACTTAGTCATAGGGCGATGTGGCTGAATTTATTCTAGCAAGTCGTGGGTGAAGGGGGATCTTTGTGGGAACCTATGGTGGGAAGAAAATGTCAATAGATGTAGTAGGCAAGATAGCAAGAGAAAGAGAGGGAGAGAGGAGAGATTGGAGTGGAAAGATAGCTAGGGAATCAAATCTTGTTAATTCTCCTAGTTTTTCTTCATCTTGGAACTAGAAATCCCATTATATAGGGTTTTACAAGCCTTAGGTTACTATGAACTAACCTATTTTATGACAACTTTATTTAATAATTTCCTAACTAGAATAATGATAGACATATGCGCTAAACACATTATTAAAAAACTTGAGCTTAGTTCTTAATTACTCCTATGCCTTGAGCCCCAAAGACCTTACTAAGTACGTGCTAAGCGCATCAGGAAAAACCCTCGCTATTGTTGTCCTACCCTATTGCCACCATTGTTGTTTTTGTTTGCTACTACCCCATGTTGCACATGATTCCAACTAACTCAGTTAGAGGTCTTATCGAGTTTGCTGCCAGTTTGTTCCATATTAATGCATCTATAACATTACTCTTCTCTTAGATAACAAGCTTGTCCTCAAGCTTGAATGGGGGTGGGCTCATCAAAAATCGAACAGGAGTTTTCGTGAGGCTTTAGGTTGGTCCATCAGACTAACAACTACTCTAGTTGAGGTATCACCAAAGAACTTGTGATGGTTGTGGAGTTGTTTGACATTCCATGATCTTTGAAAGGGATGGAGATGACATAGGCAGTTTGCTATCAAAGCCTTTAAGTTGAACGACATGTGATAGATCTTTAGTGGGGCTAGCTCACATGAAATGGGTTCAATTCGACAAAGGATGTGGAAATTACCATATTGCCATTGGGCCTACATGCTATGCAACTAGGGCGGAGGTTAAGCTAAACAAAATCTCTCAATGTGAAGTTGAGCTTACGATGATCAACATCGTATTGCTATTTGTATGGTTTTTAAGTAGTTTATGTGGGCATAAGTTAAGACTTTATTGTAGAAAGAGAGTTCTCCCTCCAAGCCGATGTTATAGGAGAGTAGTCGTGGAGGTTTTTGGTCATTGACCAACCAAATGAGGGGGGTCATGTAGGACTATTGGTTCTACTATATAAGCATGCACAGTTGTACAAGTAATATAGAGGTAAGAGAGTATCGTACCACGAGGAGGATGAACTAGGTTGAGTTTGCAAAATAAGGTTGAGAAAACAAATAGAAATATTAACATGAAGCTTTAAATAATCTAGTGGTTGGTTGAAAAACAAAGAGAACTAATGCAATATGAAATTAAGTTAGGTTGTGGAATCCCTCAAATTTTCAGAGTTGATGCTATAGCTTGGACTATAACCTTGTTTCCATTAGACCAACTTGTATTGTATTATCCCTCTCTTGAGCTAAAACCTTGGTAATCAAGTACTGTTGCTATACATATCTTTTTGCAGTCCTTGTCAAAAACATTCTCATGCTCAACTCTTGATGTCACTCAAAGAGATAAACCAATTTGTTCCTCTTGGAGTCAAAAAGGTGTTATTTCTCCTTCAAAGTTGGACAAAAATTAATAAGAGTTAAAACAATGGAAAACACCTTAAGTAGATTAGAAAAAAGCAAAACTCGATCTCATGAGAATATCAACCCATTCAAAAGAGTTCATCCTCTACCCACAAGAGTCTAGCCTATCATTTTTGGGGAACCAAAAACATGAATACAAATGAGGAAATCATCCTAAGGGGAAGTAGGTGAAGGTTTACTCTAGGTGCACTACTAAGCTATAGGCTTGTGTTAGACCATTTCCTTCTTCTCCTTCTATGGATTTCTTCCTCGAACTTTTCTTTCAACTTCTTATATATGTTGTGGTTCTCTTGTTGATAAGACGTCATGTAATACCCCGTATTTTTAAAACCCAGATTCATTAAGTTTAATGATTTTATTAACGTAATTTGATGAACACAATTGATTATTTTAATTTTGATCGTCTTATGGATTTATCAACGATTTAAATTTAATTAAATTTCTTATGAGTTTGATTTTTTGGTTAATAATATGTATTCCCGTCCTTCCTCGTATTTTTATATTTTAGGTTTATTTTTGATTAAAACCTTGTCATGTGATTACGACATTATTTTGAAGTTATATTTTGTTGAAAAAATACATTATTAAACTATATAATTCCTATTGAATAGTTAAATTTATTATAATGATTTTATCAGTAGAAAATATTTTCGACTCTAAATTACTCGTTTCAATCGTTAATATTTTTTGGAAAGTTTTAAATTTAGAAGACGTATTCGGGAATTTCTTTCCAAAATCAGCTTTATTCTGTTCTATGTTTTTTTCTTATTTACAGAAAAATAATTTCGGACATGACTAAATTGGTCTCGGGGTGTTAGAGTTCAACTTAAATATTTTATTATATGCTTTAAATAAAATTTTGAGTTCTTATGATATATTTCCATAAATAATACATATTTTTATGTTCATCGGTTATTCCTTCCGAGAGTGTTTCCAAAATTCTTATATAACTCTTTTATTAATTTTGAGCCTTCAGATCTTTTCGAAATAGATTTTCGATAAATAAATTTTTGATTAAATTCTCCCAATATTAATATTTAATATTTAGTATTTAAATTGAACTTATACTCAGGTACAACAACCCTTAATTCGTCTTTAAGGGGGTAGTGACCCCTCTAGACTTACCCTAACCCTAATCCTAGAGAGCCTAGGAGACTTCGGGGGCGAAGTCTGTTTTTAAGGGGGTAGTGATGTAATATCCCAAAATCCTAATTTCCGAAATTATGGCCAAATAAGGAATTATTAGGAAAATTAATTATATAAACTCATTTATTAAGATGTAGAGAGTTAATTAAGGTATATTAAGAGGAAAATAATAAAGAATTTAATTGGAAGAAAATTTGGGTATTTTTCCTAATTAGCATGGAGGTTAAGGAAATTTATCTAAAATGGTCTAAAATAAGCAAAAAGGAATTTATTTAATATTTTATATATATTAATATTATAAATAAACCAAAAATACCCCAATTTCCCCATAAGTTATTTTATTTATTTTCCCTATCCTATTTATTTCCTATTTTTCCCTTTCTTCTTTCTTTTCTCCCTCCTCTCCTTTTTTTTTTCTTTCTCTCCTCCCCCCCCCGGCTGGGCCAACCCATCGGCCCAAACCCTTCTCCTCTCCCCCGTCTCGCGCACAGGCCGCCCAAGGCCCAAACCTTCCTTCTTCTCCCTCCCACCGCCTAGCGCCGTGCGCTGGCCCTTGTACGCTTATGCCCGCAACGACGTGTTTTAACCCCGAGGACGCCGAAACGCCGCGCTGCGTTAAGTGCCCAAATGACCGTTGCCAGCCTATGACGCGACGCTGCGTTTTCCTTCAACAACCCTTAGTACGCCGCGTTTAGTTTTAAAGAAAATCTTATAAACGCCGAACCGGCCGGTTCCCCTTCTCTTTCTTTTTCCCTGGACCACCGGTCCACCCTGCCTGTCTTCTTCTCCCCCGACCTGCACCCCGACCTGCAAATCGACCTGCAAGTCGATTTCGCCGGCAGCCACCCGCACCGACCATCCTCACCTGCCCCTCTCCCTGTCATTTTCTTTCCTTTTTTCGACCCCGACCAAGTCCCTCTCTCCCCTTCCCGCGTGCCCTCTCTTTCCCTTTTTCCTCTCCCCTTCCCCGACCTAACCTGCCATGGCAGGACCTGCACCGCCTGCCATCGGCCGGCCACCTGCACCCCTGCCCCGCACGCCTCCTTCTCCCTTCGTCGTTTTCCTCCCCCCTTGGTCTATAAATACCCCCTCCCGAACGGCCACAGCAAGTCCTCCCTTCGGACCTTGCTGAAACTCTGTTCCGCCGCCGCCAGAACAGACGCCATTTCTGCCGCCTCCAGCCACCGCCGAAACCACCTCTTCCCACCGTCATCATCCTTGCAACTCCCTCGACAAAACCAAGCCACCAGCACCCCTCCCCTTGCCCTGCACGTGCCGCCATAGCCGTGCAAAAGTCCTATCCCGAAACCACCACCTCCAGCCTTCGCCGCCCTTGCGCCGCCTCCCACCGCCAGCCCAGCCGCCACCAGAGCCTCTTCCCCCCTCCAAAATACCCAGCAGACCTCCCTCTACCTTTCCCTGCCTTCAACTTCCCCTGCCTCCCTCTCCTCCTTCCTCCCTCACCTTCCACCTCTCTCCACCACCCTCGGCCGCCGCCGTCGCCGCCGCGCGCCGCCGCCCCTTGCCACGCCACCACCCTCACTCCACTCCCCTTCACCTGCTGCTTCTCCCCCCACCTCAAACTTCTCTTTTCCTCCTGCCATCCAGCCCCCACCTTGATCTTTTCCCTTCCCTTCCTCCTCCACCGCCGCCGCCGTCGGACCACCACCAACCCTAGGTGGTTCTCCACCCATCCAAACCCTAACCCCCTTTTTATATAGCTGCTACTATTTTCTACTAATATTAACACTAATATACTTATTATTATTATTATTATCATTATTATTATTACTTTTATTATTGTTATTATTATTATTATTATTATTATTATCATTATTACCATTATTATTGTCTTTATTATTAATGTTCTTATTTTCTTACTAATACTAACATCCCTTTTAAACCCTAACCTATATTATACTTAACTTTGGTCTTATTTTTATAATTATTAGTATTAACATTTTTATTATTATTATTTCTATTATCCTTACTATGGTTATTATTATTATTGCTTAACCTTACTTGGTTGTACTATTGTTATTATTATTATTATTATTATTATTATTATTTTTACTATTATTAGTATTATTATTATTACTATTATTATTATTGTTATTGTTATTATTATTATACTTAACACATTTGTCACCATTGTTAATAATAATACTACCTTGTCTTACCCATGTTACTTAACTCAAGCTAGTAATTATCATTTGGTTGTTAACTAAGAAGAGTACTTGAACCTTATTACCATACCATTTAACATTAACCCTAACCTCATTACTATGACACTATTATTAGCTATTACTATTATCACTATTAGTAGTCTTATTATTATTATTATTATTATTATTATCACTATTTTACTATGACTAGTGGACACTAGTGTTATAAGAATGGAACTAATGGGCTTAATAAAATAAGTGTAACAATAAGTATCATAAATAACTATTTTTTGACTACTAATATTTAGTATACTAATTCTAAGGTAAAAACCCTAGTTTTGTATAAAACCCCTTTTTAGTAATAAAAACCCTAACCTTAAACTAGAATGAGGATTAGTAGTAATTATAAGGGAAACTAATACTTAGCATTTTTCCCTTTTATAGGTAACCCCGACCAAAGCCCTAAGGAGTTAGAGGAGCGTGCTCCAAGCCCGGCGTCGCCTTAGGTAAGGACGAAGCTATAGCCTTACGTTATGTGTGTTGTAATGTGTTGATGAATGATGAGCATGTCATGTTGATGTGTATTATGCATGTGCTATGAATAACCTGTTTTGTGTAGCGCAGCGTGGATCATGAGGTATGTGGTGTGTGCCTTATGTTATACATGTATGCCATGTTCCATGTTTGTTGTTGATGTTGATGATGTGACTTGTTATGGCCCTCTAGGACATGCATGCTAGGGTTTTGGGTAGCATGAAATGATAATAAAAGAATAACGGAGAGGTGAACGTTCGGGAAGTTTGCATGGGGGGAACTAGACTTTGCATGGACATGATTCTTACGTATGAAAAGTTGATTGGGTTGTAAGTAAGAGCTTGGGAGAGTCTTGGGATGATTGGAGACTTAGTATGAAAAATAGTACATAAGTTGGTGCATAAGAGACCTTATTAGGGTTTGTGTGTAAGTGGGTGTTGGAGAGTCTGCATGGAGTGTTTAAATTATGCATGGGAACGAATCTTACGTGAGGAAAGTTGAATTAGGAAGTGAATAAAATAATGCCAAAGTTATGGATCCATTGGAGACTTGGGTGCAAAATTTTACGTGGGTCGGTGTAAGAGTGTCTAAGGGTTCCAATTAGGGTTTCGGGAGGAAATGAGCAATTTGAAGGGTACAAGGGTAAAAATGATCAAGGAAGGATGGAGTATGGGGTGAGAGTGAGAATTCACTATATAAAGGATGAGTATGGGTTTGCTAAAGGAAAGGAGAGATTTGGGGTGAAAGAGGGAGATTGCTTATTAAGGAAGTAAAGTGCTAGGGTTTGGGTGGCCAACTAGGGTGTTATCGGTCACACGTGAACTTGGAAGATAAAGTAATACATTTGGGGAGTTTCCTAATAAATATGAGGTGCGAGCTAGAGAACAAAGTAACGTGTGGGTAAGTAAGAAAGAATTGGACCACATAGGTCCAACTAGGGTCTCCGAGGAGGAACCCTAGAGGGATGAGGACATACGGAGTCGATATCATATGTGTTAGGCATAGTGGCATATAGTAAGGCACGACCTCCAGGAATATAGGCTATCCCAAGTCTACGGGGGATGGATGTCGGGTGTGAGAAACGTGTAAGTGTCTCAACATATGAGACGAGCCCGCTTGAGAGGCAAGTAATAGTATGTTGTCGGCATGCATGTCAAGGGTGTTGTGTGATTCAATAAGACACAGATAAGACACTAATAACGTAAAGCGAAAGATTATTGAGCCGAGCCCAGTCCGATCCACCGGTTAGAATAGTGGTCAGAGGCGTTCTGCCCTGTGCGTTTCGTGCCGGTCCACTGGCTATAATAGTGGTCAGAGGCGTTCTGCCCTGTGCGTTTCGTGCCGGTCCACCGGCTATAATAGTGGTCAGAGGCGTTTTGCCCTGTGCGTTTATTCCGGTCCACCGGCTATAATAGTGGGGGATCTCGGCTCAATACACCCAAAGTAAATAAGTTAAACCAGGAAAAAAAATACTAAGTACTTACAGTGGAACACCATGTTGAGGCGGGGCCAGTCCGGTCCACCGGTTAGAATAGTGGTCAGAGGCGTTCTGCCCTGTGTTTTTATTTCCGGTCCACCGGCTATAATAGTGGGGTCCCCGTACTCACATGGATTATTGAAGAATGCGTGGAATGGACTTATTTCATTAATGAGAATACAGAATAAGACATCAGAAAGTGATTCGATCTATTCATGCATGTCATCGTATGTTATTTATGTGTTGAATGTGGGTCTTGCGTGCTATGTGTGCTATGTGGTATGATTGTATGCTTGGCCTTAGCGCACCAGCGCCCTTACTCAGTATTGGACCTGTACTGATACTACATTGATTGAATGGGTCCTGTGATGATCCACCAATAGTGGGGAGCAGACCTCCTATGCAGGTTTGACCGGTTACAATTGTGGGGTGGAAGGCTTGGCTTGAGTGAGTAGGCGATCCGGATATTGGTCCCTTGGGTTCTGTTTTATTTGCTATATTTTGTACTACACTCCTCGCTTTGAAACCGTACTCTAAGTTGTATTCCTAAATGATATTTTAACTGTTGTTGACTCGTGGTTTTCGTGAATGGTCTATGTTAACTATGGACCTATGTTTTGATGACTCTTAATTAATGATTGTTTGGTTTAGCCTTAGCACTTAGTATCGGAACGGTAGGAGTGAACCGGTCTGGTACTAAGTGTGGCGGTAATACCCCCAAGTTTATGGTTTTAATTCTTTCGCTTCCGCTAAAACCTTTGTCTTAAACGAAATTTTTCAGTTGTAAATTTTGGAGTGAAATTTGGGGGTGTTACACATCAAGTGTTGGGGTGCTTCTCTTTTTATAGAGTAATTGAGAGCTCCTAGGGCACACAATTCACCCTTTAATGGATTTAACGAATATGGGAATATACTCAATCCTTCTTCCAATTAGTGAGCAACATGCTATTTGTTGATAGAAAATTCTAGTGGTATCCATTATTCTTCCATGGTCTTACAACTACAGGTCTAAGGGAAGCCCTATGTGGCCTACTGTTGCTACGTTATAGCATTTCGTGTAGCAGTCAAAGAAAACTAATGAGCAGCATAATTCTCACTGGAGACACATTATTTTGATTATTCTTTTGATGAAATGCAAGGTTCTGATAGAAGGCATTTAAACTACCTAGTTATGCTTTTAAGAGAATTTTCAAAGTTGTTCTTCTACAAATTAAGCTTATTAGCTATGCTTTTGTAGAGCTATCAACTACATTACGGGACTTATTGTTGTGTTTTGTGTAGAGTACTTGGCATACCCACTTTGTGGGCCAATTGTTGATGAAGTGCCTAAGGTACATTTATGTTATGTGATTGACTACTTCAGTTTATTCATTGGCTTGAAGGTGATAGGCAATGGACAAAGTCAACTTGATTCTGAAAAGTCGAAAGAGTTCTTTCTAAAGTGATGTGGGTCTTGGTCACATATGATGGACTTTGATAATTTATGCTATTAGAAAATGTTGTCATAGTTGTGTGTGACACATGTTACCATCAATGGGTGGTGTAGAGGAATTAAGTGAACTATATTAGCTAGTCTATTAATAACGACAAAGTGTTTTTTTACCTTGTATAACCCATTGACAAATTTCATGGAGAGATGAGCAAGGTGAAGGTTCTTTGTCTTATTTCTTTGGTAGAGCACACAATTGTGAACCTAGTCCCTTGTGGTTGTTTGTATCCCCTTTTAGATGAAGACAACTTGGAGTTAATGTCTTTGGTATTGCTCATGCTTTAAGTTGTGGATTGTTGATAGGATCCTAGTTATGAGGTGTGATGTGGGAAGGAGTAAACCCGAAGGATGTTGCCACCTCATTTTTAATGTTGTCCATGTGGAAGACATGAGATTGGTGTATGTCTTCTACTCTCCAGCAAGTATTTGAGACCGTAATGGTTGGTCTGAATGATGAGTTCTTGCCCTTTATTGATAAGCAGCCATAACCTTGGCCAACCTTATCGACCCTCTTTCATACATGATGTCAATCTACAATTTCTTAACAAAGTAGGTGATCATATGATTGTCTTGGAGGAGAACAGTTTGATACTGCTTTTGGAAACTTTACACTTTAACAACAAAAAAAAATTCTTAAAGTTTGGGATTAAAGCATTGGGGTGGAGAGGAGTTTAACTTTTAGAACATGTCCTAGGCTTTCTAGAGACCATATGATGCATTTAATTGAAGTAGATTAGGGACATTGTAATTCCCCATATCATTGGATGGAATTTTGATAGTATCATACTAACCCTACTAAACTCCGCAAGCTGCATCTTAGCTAGCTTGTGATTGCTTGGATTTTACTCTGGTCGGCTAAGAAACCTTTCTCATGTACCATGTGGCGTAAGTAGGATATTGAGTGCATACCAAAGGTGTACTTGGATCTTTTGAGAAATAGTTGGTGTTGGTTGATTATGCAGAGTACAATTCCAAGGTGAGTGATATGCTCAACCTAAGTCTTGCCATACAAAAAGATTTTGTCAATGAAGCTGATTACAAACCTTCTCATGCATGATCAAAAGTATCATTCATAAGAGGAAGAAAGGTGCATTGGTGAGTTCTAAGGGCTTCATGAGGAACTTGAAGTGATCGTTGGTAGGTTTTAAAGTCAGTCTTCTTTGTGTCTTATTATGTTAGGAATTGTTGGTATCTATATCTAAGATCTAGCTTGCTAAAGTACTCAGATTGTGTAGTTTGTCAAGAGTTTGTCCACACTTTCATGGTTTTAGCATTCACTTCTTGATAGTCCATGCAAAAGCACTGGGAAGTATTGTTCTTCTTATTAAAGAGTAGGAAGGAGAAGGGATATCAGCTATGCTTGATGATCCCTTGTTTCGTGCACTATTTTTCAATTTCCCTTTGTACAGAGGGTTATATGTATTATCATACCACCATGGGTTTTGTTTTTCCTCGTAGAATTATTTGACGGTTGTGTCACATGTGATTGTCAAGGCTCGAGGGTGTAGGGTGAATGATTCTTAGAATAAAGCTGCAAATTATAATAATATGCGTTCAATAGATTTCTTTCTTCTTAGGTTAGTCTGTCACGAACCAGCAATCGAAGGTTGAGATTATCTTGATCATGACCCCTCCATTCTTGTAGTCGCCCATTAAAGTTTGCGATCATGCTTAAATTTGAGAAATCTCACGACTTGTAGCCAATGTACTTCCAATAGTACATTGGAGTCATTTTAATAGTTTTGCATATAACTCAACCCAGAAATTTTTTTGTCCCCATCTAAATCTTTGTTGTATATTCCATAACTTGTGACTCATTTTCCATTGGCTATGACCACTTGCAGCCTGAGTTGCTGAACCAGGGGTAAGGCAGGTACGATGATAAGCTGCAGTGAAAGTGATTTGGTTGTGTGTGCTTTCTTAGTCAATGAGGATCGCAGTTGTGTGTTTGCCTATCTTGTCCCGCATGGTTTGTGAAATGCATACTCCCATGACTGCTTGTAGCTATATCTTAGGTTCATACAGTGATTTAGAGGGGCCCTTGTCTGCTTTAATTGGGTATCCTTCGTCACTTCCAGCCAAAACCACCTTTTACATCAATGACCTCAGATGAATGGTTTGTCGTAGTTGAAATATAGCCGCCTTCCTCTTTGTTCAGCCACATCAGCTAAGCTGAGCCGTCTTGCATACTTGGTGTAATGGCTTGTGCTGTGTGCAAGAGTTGGTGCCGTCATCAATCTTGTTTTTTCCTTTCCTCCGCTCTTAACCTTTCTTGCCTTATTAGTTTGTGATCTTTTCTTGTATTCGCGAGCCAAGTCTGGTGATTAGGTTGAGAGGATTGACTTGCTCAACATTGACTCGAAGTAAGTCAATAATTTGGTTGTGAAAATATCAAATTTTCGGGTATGCTTAGACCAAGGTGCCTGTGCCAAAAGTGCTTGAAATCCTGTTTGATAATCTTCAACAGAACCTATTTTATTCAGTTTAATTAGGTCACTTATGGCATTGTTTCGTACGGGAGGCCTAAATCTCATATGCCAATAAGATATGTTTGTGCTGAGATTTTCTTGTTCTAAGTTGTGCTAAAGTTCAGTTTTTCCGGAGCCTCATCATAGGCGTGTTGACGGCTGCAGGCAGGACACTGGCTGATGGGTGACTATTGATACCAAATTGTCTGGCAATTTTAACATAATGAGTTTGGCGTTTGGCAGCACATTTCTTCCAACAATTGGATTATTTCTCTTGTTGCTTCTTGGCTTGAAGCCTTTCTTCCTGAAGCACCCTTATTTCTTTGTCTTACTTCCTGGTCATCTATCAGCTTTTGCAACATAGTCTATAGGCCTTGTAATGGGGCCTACATTGAATTCTCTATGATGAATACCAGGTTAATATGGGCGCGAGTTAAAGGACCTAATTATAGAGCGATGTGGCAGGATGTATTCCAAGCAAGTGGTGGGTTTTTTGGTTTTACAAGACTTGGGTTCCT
Organism: Tamarix chinensis; assembly: GCA_030549775.1. Taxonomy (NCBI): domain Eukaryota; kingdom Viridiplantae; phylum Streptophyta; class Magnoliopsida; order Caryophyllales; family Tamaricaceae; genus Tamarix; species Tamarix chinensis. Next base: position 64,190,595 of record CM060180.1, on the reverse strand, counting down.
ATAAACTACAATCTATTTTACATTAACTTGTTTTATATGATTGGAGACTTGTGTTCCAAGCACTCTATTAAAGAACGTATGCCTGGCCCAAGGAATTCCAGAAGTGATGATGCTTCTTTTTTTTCTTCTTTTTTTTTTTTCTTTTTTTCCTTTCACTTTTGCCTTTTCATTTTCTTTTTCTTTTGCATTATGTTATGGTCAGATATCTTCCTGCATCATGAAATGATTAAACAGGTGTAATTTGCTAGATCCCTTGATCCTCTAGTATAGTAGGTAGTCATTAATAATTGATAGTCAGGCTTGAGCAAAGCAGTCCATGACGGGCGTATTTAATGTAAAGTTTACGGATGGACCTCCTCAGATCCTATCCATGGAAGCTTATAGTGGTCAGTTATTCCTTTTTTTTGTTACAGAAGTCATTTTAGGTCATATCTTCCTCTATTTTGTTCCTAAATAAATTTAGGAACTGTAAAACAGGCTTTTGAGGGAGGTGAATTCTGTTTTACTACTGTTTTGACGTTCATATTCTTTTCTCCTAGGATGATGGTTCGCCTGACTGACCTTTAAATATATTTTTTTCTCCTTCAGGGATGACGCCATGACTGACCTTTAAATATGCTTCTTATCCAGGTTTATAGTTCTATTCGGGTGTTAGTGTCAGATAGTATAGGACATGGAGATAAAACCAACAGTAGCCTTACGAGCTATTTTTGTTGGAGGGATCGCAGCCTTTGCAAAAGTAGCTGGTGCAATGAAGGCTGCAGGTGGAGTTAAGGTTGGAGCCGCAGCAGCTGCCATGACCGCAGCTGCAACAGCAGCAGTTGGAGGAAAGAAGGAAAAGCAGCCAGAAGAAGATTCATTTAAGCAGCCTGCAAAGTGACTTTTCCCTGTTCATAAATTCCCATCGTGCTCCATTTACATGTTGTAGGTGGCAACTATTATGATACATCAAAATGTGGTGAGCCGTTGCCATAGTTAACGTCCTGGGAAATATGCAACTGTCTCATACATGTATTGTTTCGAATGTAGGAGGATGAAAACCAATGTAAAATTGCTTAAGATATTGATTTGATGGACGAAAGGAATGATAGTGGCGTGCAAATTTTGCAGATAAGATTTTCTCGCAGATGATTTGATTCAGGATAATTGATCTGGTCATGCCTGGCTTGGAATTATAGTGTTGATCAAAGATGTCGAAGATTAGTTATTGCCCAGATATTGACTTTCTCCTCTTTAGAAAGTAACCAATGGGAACCGGTTCATCTTGAGCCATCTCTTAACTTCTGTGAATTGGAACATGTTTACCATGTAATGACGAAAAAAAAAGAAGGAAATATCCGACGCTTATTTAAAAAGAAACCAAGATTCATTGGGAGGAAAAGTTCCACGCAATTTTAACGTCCATGCAACAGCAGAAGACACTGAGCGTAGAATTACAGCATTATGAATGTCGTCTGTAGATTGAAGCTTGGTGCAGATACATCAAATTTCGTGCAAATTCAAACTGCTACTACCACACGTGAAACCTGCTTGGTCAGCAAAGCTGACAAGAAGCTCTGAGTTGGGAGATTCCAGCTCGAAAAGTACCTGCAGTAAAACAATTTAGGGAAAAATTTGACGACCCAAATAAAAATAGAGTACGCAAAATAAATGTATCCTCAGAAAGTGATAAATTCATCGTTGAAAGGAATTTTAGCTCCGCAAGAGGAAAGTAGTTCTTTAGCATAGTAGAAGACAGACATGAGAAGAAATATCTCCACCATTAACGTACATCAGCAAAACAAGAAGCAAGGCTAGCTAATGCACGCTGGCACCAGCGCTATTTGATCTTTATGTGAAGTAAATTTTTTAGTCCCTGCTGAATTTTTGTATGTTGCTTTGTTATTTCTCAACAGTAGTTGATATTACAAAAATAAACATTTTTACTTCCATGTCTTATAATAATGAAGATGATCGAGAGATTTGCCATAATGGCTTTTAGCATCTACTTCCACCCCACGGTAGCTCGTGCATTCTACTTGGATAATTAAGAATTAAAGATGAACAAAACAGTAATAGAACTACAAAAAAAAAACAAATTACACTATCAAAGCATAGGAATAAAACAAATCCTATGGGTCATCCATCTATATGTCATCTAATGTGTTGCATTTGATTAGGATTGAGTTTGAATTGGGTTTGGATGTAAATATTTTGATTGAAAGCACAAAAAACCCTGAAGCTTAAAAACACCAGATAACAATTTAGGGTAAAAGTATGACAGTTGAAAATTGACAGAAGCGGCGTATAAACATCTCTTACTACAGTATTTTCTCCTGGGTGAAGGACAGGGGCAGGCACATAAAGATTACATTGAGGACCGCGTCCCTGCAAGAATGAAGTCAGTCCTGATGTTATAAGATAAGACAAATGAAAGTGAAAGAGAATCACAACATGACAATGACTTTACCGGCCAATATCGTCCTAAATTAAAGTTGTTCACAAATGCTATCCCTTTGCCCCATCCATCAATAGAAAGAAACGTATCTTTCACCTGGTTGGCCTTGTCAATGGTAAGAGTACCAGTAAAGAATACTGGTTGTCTTGCATCAATATCTGCATAATAATAGAAAATACATAGAAGAATCTAAACAGAAAATACTAGAAAAAAGGACAAAGTGCTTGGTTTTACAAGGAACCCTGTTTCTACACTATTTATATACCCACAAGCAACATCATATTTATTATTCTTTTAGAAAGAGAGAGAAAGAGCGTGAGAGTAGGCAATAATAACATAACAGTAGGAAAGAAGAGGGGCACTTCACTCATGGGCCATGGCCCTTTTATGTGCTCTCTAGACCAAAAAATGTTGGTGTAGAAGAATGATAACATACCGTCATTATTTTCCCTAGTTTGCCTTCCACCGTGCACAATCTTCGAAAACTGAAAGATGATGCTGTTTTTATGTCCATCACCAAGGTTGTTGAATGGAATAGAAAGCAGTTTCCAATTGTGAATGATATCATTATTGAGGTATACAGATGATAGAATACCCTAAATCCACGAAGAAAACATGTCAGAGAATCATGCTGCATTGAAGTACATATGACAGGATAATGTCATCCAGCGTCAGAATAGCACCTAAATTCCAAGAAAAAAATTTCAAAACTGAACACAACATGTAACTGACAACGTATTTTTTTTTTCATAATTAACAAATTTTACTAATACCAAATGCATTGTGCAATAAAAACTCCAAGGTTACACAGTGATCAAGTTGGTAATCTATCTACCTTACCTAGGAAATTTGCATTCTTTGTACTATACCTAGTGATAGAAAAACTCATAAAGCTATCTCCTATTACATGTCCCAGCTGACTAGGTATTAATTAGGGAGTACCCCTGGAAAATGACATTGTTCTTGTTAATCCACAGCTGATATAACAACCCTGCTGTCACAGTCCTAAGTAATCCTCCTTACTTCTGAGGCAGGCAATAAAATCGCGGTTGCGGTATCGTCGAGTCACGAACAATAAATTATGTGTCGCAATTGTTGCGGCGTAAATTCTTATTTTTATTTCACTATATACTTATTATTATTTATTGATAATTTGAATATAAATATTCAATAAACTAGTGTTTTATATTATATTAGAAGTATTTAAGTGAGTCATTATATGCTATATTGTCTAACCCTAAATTTACCTTGCAATAAAAAAAAAGGCATATTATTTAGTAGGACATGTAAAGATAACAAATAATAATACTTTATTATTGTTCAATAGTAACTTGGTTCAAGACATATATAGTAAATGAATAAGAAAAAATAATCACGCATGTTTTTTTTTTCAATAGATTTAAGAATTCTCAATAAATTATTGATTTATTAGCAATTTATCCCAGTTTATTGTCAAAATTTTCTGATTTATCAGCTGCTAAATGTAAAATTTTAAAGCCATAGCATATTAGTAATTTCACGTCACGGTTGATCGCTAAATAGCAGCCACTACGAAATAGCAAAACTGCTATTTAATTTTATGTTCCGAGGTCTTCTTGTGATGCTGAGAAGTTAGAGCAGCAGATGCCTCCCCAAGGAAGGCTTGAATAAAAGCCTCAACTAATTGAAAACTAACCTCCAGCATTGTGTAGCCATTTCACAGATAGCAAACAAGTGATCTTGATTTTTAATTCCAGAATGACAAACAGAACACTCAGAATCAGCTGACTCCCCACTGAGTCAGTTTTTCCTTAGTCACCAGAGCAAGATGGCATGCAAGCCACAAAATAATTTTGTGTCTAGGCAAGCCTATACCTGCCACACCAAGAATGCCCATTGTAACTTATTGGCTCTTGGCCTAATTAGATTGTACATTGTATATGCAAAGCTTCTGGGTGCAGATGTTTATACTGCCCCAGAAAGTAATACAGTACGTTGATGTTATTGGTAAAACGTTGTTATGGACTGGTTTGGGTACAAATAGTAAAAGGGCACCGGTAGGTCTGTCTGCCGAGAGCAGCAGGGGTTTTTGGCCTAAATCTCCAATTTTGGAATCAGGCTGCTATAGGAAGATATATTTGGATGTTGGTTCTGAATAAAGAGGGCCTGTGGATTAAATGGGTGCATGCAGTCTGCCTCACAAGAGTTTCTATTCAAGCATACGAGCCAAAGCCTGATCATTCTTGGATTTTCAGGAAAGTAATGAGCCTAATACATGTTACTGCCACACATAGAGACAGGAGTTGCTGAGACTCGGGGAAACTACCAGTGTAACTCAAATATCTTGATGTCCAGAACTTTACCTTAGCTAAAATTCTATCAAGCAGGGCCTGGTAGTGCTGAACACTTAACCAAGCATCATATAAAGGGATACCCAGGTATCAGAAGGGGAACTCCCCCTCATCACAGCCAAGAGAACGAAGAATATGTTGCTTTTAAAGTTATTGAGATCCCTCCAAAGTATGTGTTACTTTTGGCAGGTTTCACTTTTAACCCAGAAGTGACACCAAATTCCAGGCTCTTGTTTTGTATAAGGTGAATGATACCCAAATCTCCCTCACAAAATATTAGTAAATAATTCGCAAAGCATAGGTCAATAATGCGTAGCACATGACATCTGTGATGAACTTGGAATGTAGAATCTAACCATAGCTGTTGCAAACTCCGATGCAAGTACTATATAGCTAACACAAAGAGATAAGGGGAAAAAAGGTTGCCCTGATGCAAGCCCCCCTGGTTTGGAAATGGCTTTGATAGAACCCCATTAATCTTGTGGGAAGTGCTGGCTGATGTGAAGCCATCACCATTTCGACAAACTGATAAGGAAAACAATAGGCTGGGAGAAGCTGCTGCAAGAAACTCCAATATAGGCTCTCATATGCCTTTTGAATATCAAGTTTCAACATTACCTACACACTTATATGCATCCTTGTATAATGTTTAACCAGCTCGGTAGCCATCATCATTATCATTGAGTAATCTCCCCTTGACAAAAAACTGCCTGAGATAGATCAACTAGCTCATGCAGCATAGGTTGAATTCCATAAGTGAAATTCTTGGAGTACACTTCATATAAGATATTATATAAGATATTGCAGCATGCAATGGGCCTGAAATTCTTTGCTTTGTTGGCTGCAGGGTGCTTAGGAACTAATGTGACAGCAGTGGTGTTAATCTGTCTTGGGATTCTGCCTGTGGCGCAAAAATTCTGAACTACGCGAACAAGGTCAGATCCAATAATGCTCCATTGGTGTTTGTAGAAGCAGGGATTAAACCCATATGATCCTGGAATCTTCAAATTTCCCATGGAAAATACTGCTGCTTTGACCTTTTCTACAGTAACTTGCTGAAGTAGTGATCTTTTACTTTCCAGAGATAATTGTCCGTCTGCAGAGGTCAGGGTTCAAAGAGTTAAGTTTAGACGAACTAGTCCCCAATACTTTTTGATAGAAGGTTAGAAACTCCTGGGCAATCTCCTGTTCCCCTATGATTAAATTCTTATCTTCACTAACCAACTTAGGCACCTCGTTACGTGAAAAACTTCCTTTGATATTAGCAAAGTACCCAAGTGTTTTGGTCTTCCAATCTCATGTAATCAATACGAGCTTTCTACCTATAGAATGATTCCTCCTCCATTGCTCTAGCCCTCCACTCATATTCAGCTTCCCTTAATTCCTAAATGAGTGAACTAATTTGGGGTAACACCATTTAGAGTAGGCCTGATCCTTTTAAGAAGTAACATGCCTCCAGGGCACCTGATTCAACTATTCTAGCTTTGCTTTCAGGGCTTGTAATTTCTTCATGATTTGAACACCACATTCCAGAACTCCGGCTTTGACACCCAGTAATTGTACAATCTAAATGGCTTTGGTCCATCAATTTGTGGTCCCTCAACCCTCAAGATGGCAGCAGTATGATCTGATATGCAATGGGGCTGGAGCTCAACATGATATTGTGGATACTTGAGTCTCCCTTCACAGTTTACTAAGTTTCTGTCCAATTTACACCACAGTCTAATCTCAGCACCTTGATTATTTGTCCAGGTGTATAATGGACAAGAAAAATGGCAAATCTCCCAATCCACACAGTTGCAAAATCCACCTTTTGCCTATCAATAGGACCTCCTAGCGTCTCTTGAGAATTTAATACAACGATAAAGTCCCCAGAGACCACCCAGGGAGAACTAATATGTTGTGCCAATAACCAGGTCCACAACTGCCTTCTTTAAATACCAGTGTTGTAGGCATAAATGGCAATAATATGCAGTCTTACCATCATGTCTTCTACTAACTTTCACATGGATGCCTTGATCAATTTTGCTAACCACCACTGGATCAAACACATCGGAATTCCACAGCACCCACACTTGACCATGTTCATGATGTTCATGGCTGTAAGCAGCATTCCGATGCAGTCTCAAACCCTATAAACTAATCCAATTATTCCCTGTTTTACTCTTGGTTCTACAAGTCCTATCATACCTATTTTATTCTTCCTAACAAAGTGAGGTGTCTCACTTTGTGTGAGGACCTTATTCAGTCCCCTAATATTCCAAGGGACAATATTCATACATCAAGAGGTCTACCTCCTCCCCTTCCCATCACAGTCCCAACACTTCCAAACTCATGTTTCACTCCTCTGTGATACAAATTTATCATGCCATGACTCCCTGTATGGTGCACATGCTGGGCATTGTTACCTGAAGTTCCTGCTTGTATAGCAACTTGCTTCCCCTTCCCCGTGTCCACAAAAAGCTGAGCCCGGACAGAAGCAGTACTAGAGGGCCTGACCTGTTTCTCAGGAGGTGCTGGAACTTTAGGAACCCAAACTTCTTTGGGAAACTTGTGTCTCTGACATTGCCCTGTATTTTGACCTAGAGAATCACAGGATGTACAAAATTTAGGTTTCCATTCATATCGAACAGGCTGAATCATTGTTGCTCCTGTAGGCATCAAGCATTCAATATGTTCTGGCAATGGCTGACTAATATCCATTTCTACCAGGAGCTGAGGATATGATATTCTTTCTCTAGAAGCTGTAATGGCATCTGCACAAATAGGCCATCCTAACAGACTTCCCATTCTGCTCAATGAGTCAAGGGACCAGAGATGGAGAGAGAGGCCTAGTAATAGAATCCACAAGGGAAGTACACACCAGTCCTCTGAATCAAACATCACATCCATGCTCCATTTGCAAAGTAAAAGTGGACACGGACCAACAGTCCAGAAAGGTTTATCTAACACAGGATTCAATTCACCTTCCAATTCAAATTGAAATACAAAATAACCTAATTTGTGGATAAGGGTTGCAGGAGGCTTAGACGGAAAGTACTGCTGAGATCGAACAAACCTATGAATCTGAGAGTGAAGGGGTTTCGGGTCAGGTACATACCCAACCAAAGAGGTCCTCCAGCACTCAGTTTCCTTCTGAGTTTTATCTCGCATAATCTGAGCCTTCATCGTCACATCCATCACAATCAGAGACATATATTGTAAGCTGGCACCATTTTCAGGTCTCCTATTCAAAACTAGCAAGTCTCTCCAACTCGACTTTTGCAAGGGTTCAGGTCCTCAGGAGCATCCATTTGAGTAATTGGAGCCTTCTCTTGAACAATAGAACCAGGAGTCATTGGCATTTCCACCGCAAGATCTTGAGTGATATCACTCTGAGTGACCACTTCAGCTTGCGCATCGTCACCACCAGATCTAATGTCTACTCATTTTTCTTCCCAGTCTTTCATCCACTCATTGTTTTACTTGAAACACCAATGACAGATTTTGGAACACTCACCAATTTCATTTGAAGCACCGGTCGAAAAGCTTTTCGCTTGACCATAATTATCTTCCGAAAATCGCCAGAGATGAAAGCAGTTAGGGTACGTTGAATCAAGACAAAGGCATAATAGTTAACTGACAACATATTCATTTCAAAATGATGATGTTTTACGAATTGGGTACAATTTATACATGAATTGTACTGTATGCAATCATATTTCATTCAAAAGCTAACACAATAAATTTCAGCAAAATAGAGCTCCAAAAATTTGAACATGCAAACAGAGTTGATCAATATAAAGAAATTGTGCAACAGAGCACAGATCATAGCAGGCATGATTAAATGGAGCATTAATGAAGGAGGTTTCTTTTTGCCAATAAAACTCACTTAAACTTCAGTCAGTTGGGTGATCAGCATACACACTTCTTTGCTAATGTAACAAGTAGACAGACCTGCAATAAATTTCACAGGCTGTTAAATGAAGCAGATTAGGTTTTTACAGGAGAACTGGTGGGGCAGATGATGACAAATTTCTATCAGAATTTGCTGGGAGCTGCAAGCAACAAACTGATCGGCATTAACATAGTCACTGCAGACAGAAGTGTCTGTCCAGTGACAGCAAGATTGCTTTGACACAACCTGTTACTGAGCTAGAAGTGAGAGATGCTATGTTCTCAGTTGTGGGAGAGGGGGTCTCAAACGTCCATGCCCAGATGGATTCGATCCTTTTTTTTTTGTTGTTGAGGGGCAGGATATTGTCAAGGCAGTGAGGGAATTTTGGCAGACATGTAAGGTTTTGAAACAAATGGATCATACTTCTATAACTCTCATCCCTAATGTGCCAAATGCCATGAGAGTAGAAGGCTTCAGGCCTAAAGCCTCTCCAAGGCATTGACAACAAGCAACCTTAAGTGATAATGTCAAGCAGTTATTCATAAGATTATTGATCAATCTCAAGCAACCTTCATAAAAGGGAGAGCCTTTAGTGATAATGTCCTAAGAGCCTATGAACTGGTGAAGCATTACAACAGGATATACTTATGCTTAAGTGATAATGTCCAATACTTATGCTAAAGTGGATATACAAAAAGCATATGATAGCCCCATATGATTCTTCCTACAAACGATCTTACTAGCCTATGGTTTCCTAGAGCAATTTGTCCATAAAGTTATGCAATGTGTCTACAATAAATTTTTCACTGAATATAAATGGTAGTTCAACTCCTTTCAACAGTGGAAAGGGTGGCTAGGGGACCCCATTTCTCCATACTTATTTGTGCCAGGAATGGAATACTTGCAAACTCAAGTACTTTGTGGATAGAGCCAAAGTTTCATGGTCATCCGGGTGTGCATCGTTAAAGATCCTTGACCTTAGCTTTACTGATGACTAACTGATCTTTTGTGAGGGCCAGCTTAGGTCTATAGACTCGATGCAGAACTTGAGAGTTTGGAGCTACCTCTGGCCTAAAGCTAATTCAAGTAAGTGCAATACTTATTTTAATGGTGCCATTCCTGAGTTGAAAGCTAAATTGCTGGAGAAAACGGGCTGCACTGAGGTGATTTCCCTTTTAGATACCATGGGATACCTCTGGCCACTGTGACTTTATCCATCCACCAATACCAACCTCTGATTGATCAAATGCTTCAGAAAGTGAATTGTCGGACAGCTAATTGCCTAAGTTATGCTGGGAGACTGCAATTAATTGAAGTTGTGCTTATGGGGTTTCATCAGTTTTGGGATAAAAATTTCCTCATATCCAAGAAAGTGCTTCAACAAGAAGACAAAGTTTGTAGACATCAGTTCTGGACAGGGCTGAGCAAAGCAAGAAAGCATTGATTGCATGACACAAAGTTTTCATGCCTTAAGTGTTACAGTCCCAAATTTTAGATTTAAGTTATGGGGCGATTTGGGAATCAATCACATATGTGAGTTCATGGAATCAGTGTCCCTACTCTTCCCTATAATTGATTTGAGGAAGAGCAAGAGAGAAGCAGAAGAAGAGAGGGAGGAAATGGAGAAGAGAAGAAAGAGTAGGGAATTAGCACTTGCTAATTCTCCCAACTTATATAGGTCTAGCCTCTTATTTATAACTAACATAGAATTGGGAGCAAGCAATGGTTTCTAGCAGATCTAGGGTCTAACAGATCTCTTATTTAATAAGACTTATCAAAACCTAATACATAAACAACTTAATAAACTAAGACCTGCTTAGAATTATATAAAACCAAAGTCTGCTACTTATTAAGGACTTAAATCTAGCATACTAAAACTAAAATTGAGCCTTACCCTATCGGACTTGATGGTGGGCCCAGCCCATGACCTAGGTTCCTAACATAAAGGTGGGTCAGGTCTAGTGTTTGAAAAGGCACTTAAGGCACGAGGCACTACATGCGGGGTTTGGGGGATTTTTCTGGCATGGCAAGTTTGATGAGACACCACAAAAGCACATTAGTGCACTAAGGCACACAAGGCTCTAAGTTGCACATTTTACCATGACTAGCTACTTTTAAGATTTACCTTCATTCAAAAAAATTCTGTAATCTATAATATAACTAAATCTCATATTGGGAACTAGGAAACGGGTTAGGGAAAAAGGTCATAGAAGTCCAATAGACATAATTTTGAAAGGAAAAGGAAAGAAAGATATTTCTCGTAGAAAAGGAAACTCTAAGTAGGTATTTTGACACCTCACTTCACCAAGTCGAGTAACTTTGTCTTGGCTTAGCACCTGAGCCCTAAAACCCCTATTGCCTAGGTGCAAATTGGGTCTTCTCAAACACTACATGCAATTTAATAAGGTGGGAAAAAGCAACTATTGGTAGACTCTTAAGGAAGTTGGTAGAGAATACAAAGACGCAATGGATAAAATGGTTTAATGAGGTATATAATTGTGTAGTTGATATGATGCATGAGGAATACAAATTGGGTCAAGTAAGGATTGGTGGTGATTTGGGTAGTAATCACTAAAAATGAATCAGAGAAAAATAAGGGAAAAGTTGGATAATATGATTAATAGGCACCTACTTACATTCACCAATCAAGCCATTCAACTCTTGATATAATGAAAGAAAGATTTTTTAGGAAAATTCATTCAAAGTCTTCACTTGACTTCGAAGGTATCAATCACAAAAACTAGCTAAAGTTATCTTTCATTTCAAAAGAACCTCAATACTTATGAGAGTGCTTCAGGCTTTTGATTACAATTCAAAAGAAACAAAAATTGCTGAATTGGTTAGTATCAATCTGAAAGTTAACTTTCTTAGTTTAAATCTAATCCAGAGGTGTTAATCAGCCATTAACTTTTAGCCTGCTAACACTCAATTCTATGCCCTATTTCTTGCCCTATTTCTTACCTTCTTCATTAATCCCACAAGTTAATAAACTATCTAGTAGGTAATCATGACTATTTGCAAAAGTACAAAGCTATTTTAATAGCCTTTAACAGGACAGGTTCTAGGAAAGTAATAAAGCTGGAATTTTATTTTTTTTTCATAAAAGGACTATTAAACACTTCCAAAAAGCTGGCTGTTGCAACTGTCCTTGTTGCCTCCTCTCTTTCTGTGCCCAGTACCCCAAAAAGGTGACCCAATTGCTAACCCGTGCCGTTGGCTTGTTTGCTGAATTGTTGGCTACTGTTGCTGCATTTCTGTCCGAAAATAACTAACTGGAGAAGCCATTTTTTAGCCAATTGAGCTGTCAAAAGGTGGTGGCTCGATATTAGTTTGTGCATGGCTTTCATGGCTGCACTAATTTATATCATGAAACTAGTCCAAATCAGAAGTGTTTTGGAATCATCTAATTTAGAGAAATTAACGATTAAATTAGTTTTAGATGTTTGGGATGCCCCTGCATCATGATATGGAGTCCATGGTCTACAAATCCCATTATCCAAGGGTACTCAAAAAGGTATTGAGCCTCAGACCAATATTACCCCATTATATTAGGGATGGTGATTGCATGTGGTAGGAAAGCTATAGTATTCAGAGAGTTTATAACCTCATAAGAACTAGGACACCTCCTCAACCATGGGCTAATCTTGTTTGAAGTCATAAGGGTATGCCTCGAGATAAACTCATAATCTGTTCGTTTTGTCACGGCTGCTCTCTTTTTTCACATTTGTGTCTGGAAGGTTCCAAAATATTCTATAATTCTGTAGGCTCTAATGAAATTATCCAGAAAAGTGGGGATCCTTGTGCAAATATCTAAAGATACCCTAGAATAGTGTGAAACTCTCTAGAATCCCAAAGACTAAAAGGATCGTGAAGGGATCTAGAAGAGCCTTCCAAAATATCTCGTAATCTAGAAGGGCCCCTATAATGTGTTGCAGAAGATCTAGAACTTCCACCAAAGGGGAAAAAGGGAGGGGGACCTCAATTATAAATAAAAAACCACCCCCATTTGCTCTCACCATCTTCAAAGTTGTAAGCTCTATCCTCTCTTATCAATAAAGTGTTTTCTTACACACAAACACTTTCTCACTTTTTCTAAGTATCCTAAGTTCTTTGAGTGTTCTCACTCGCCTTTAAAGGCTTCGTATTAGCCTTAGTGTTGGAAATGCTGACTTAGTGAGCACTAAAGGAGTTGTACTTCTAAGTGTTGCACGTGAAAGGCTTAGGTGCACCCCATGACAAGTGGTATCAAAGCACTGATAAAGGGAAGCTTTGAATACATGGGATCGTAGCCATGGTAAATGACAAGTTGGCAAAGAACCCAAGTAAGATGGTTGTCTCCCTAGAGACCCGTGGTAGGAAACGTGAGAAGAAGAATAAGGGTGTTGCCAAAGATAATTTGGTGTCCAATGACCGACTCTCTTCACTTGAAGAAAGGTTTATTCAGGTGGAGAGAAGGATGGATGAGTCGTTGGAAAGACTCGATGTATTGGATAAATATCTTAGTGAAGATATCTGTGGGGAATTCCTTGGTGGCATCAACCGCTTGTTAGAGGAATTTCGACAATATATTAGCACCCTAAGGAAGGAGTTTGGCACCCTTAGAATGGAGCATGTTGCATTGAGATGGGATTTTAATAAAGGAAGGAATGTCGATCACACTAGAAGACCATGAATCCAAGGCCCCGAGCAACCCAAGTATGGAGGTAATCGTGATACTAAAGAACTTGATAATTTTATCTGAATGGTAGAAAGGTATATGCGTCGTGCAAGTATGGATGATGATGCCAACAAAATTGATACCATCACACTCTACCTTGAGCACAATGTTATACTATGGTAGAGATGCCATAGTGATGAGATTGAAAGAGGTATGGTAGCTATCAACACATGGAAGGACTTCAAAAGAGAACTTAAAGCTTTGTTCTATCCCATGAACGTGGAGGAGGCCACGGCTAAGAAGTTAAGGAACCTAAAGCAAACAAGTACCATTAAGGACTATATCAAAGAATATAGCAAGAGTTGAGGCACCGCAATGTCTAAGACCTTGCTTCGGACATAAGGGAGACGGAGTTCTACATCGAGTTTCAGAAGGAGAAGAAGGATAAGCCAAAGAAGAGTGGCCCATACAAAGTTAGGGGAGAGAAATTACATAAGGAAGGAGACCCACCTAAGTGGAAGGGAAATTATGATGGGGGCAAGGATCGACCCAAGAAACAGGTGTGCTTCCTCTGTCAGGGTAAGCGCATGTCCTTCGAGTGTCTGAAGATGAAGCAACTTAATGCCCTTACGAGTTTCCTCGAAGAAGAAGGGGCATCCAGTGAGAAGGAAGTCAGGATGGGATCGATGTGCTTCCTAAACTCACTCAAGGCCAAGGCTAAAGAGTAGCCTAAGGAGGTGGCCAAGGACAAGGAGACACTAAAGGTAGAGACTAAGGCATTGAAGAGTTTGATCTATGTTAAAGCCAAGGTGAATAGCAAAGACACGAAGGCACTAGTGGACACAAGAGCCACTCATAAGTCATAACTTTGTGACCAAAGGAAAGGCCACAAGACTCGAAATCAAGCATGTCAAGGAGATTGGTTGGATGAAGGCTGTAAACTCAACGTCTAGGCCCATCCTTAGTATAGCTCGAGGGGTACCTATTTGGTTGGTCGAATGGAAGGCACGGAGGATTTCATGGCAATACCTATGGATGACTTCAGGATGGTGCTTGGTAAGGAGTTCATAGACAAGGTACGCCCACTATCCTTCACCGACTCTAACACCATGTATATATCTAAGGGGCAGGAGTTCTATATTGTACCCTTAGTTCGGGAAAAGGTAGAGTCCAAGATGCTATTAGCCATGCAAGTATCTAAGGGACTCAAGAAGTGTGAGATAACACTCTTGGCCACATTAAAGGAATAATCCTCACCCATTAGATCAGAAGCACCCGTGGAAATTAAAGGAGTTCAAGGATGTAATGTCGCTTGAGCTTTTGAGGAAACTTCCACCTATAAGAGAGGTGGATCATGTGATTAAGCTGGAGCCAAGAGCTAAGCCTCCACCAATGGGTCCTTACAAAATGGCCTTTGCTAGAGTTAGAAGAGTTGAGAAAGCAACTCAAGCAGCTATTGGATGCGGGTTTTATAAGGCCGTCTAAAGCTCTATTTGGTGCCCCGGTGCTATTTCAAAGGAAGCACGATGGAAGCCTCCAAATATATATCGACTATAGGACACTAAACAAAGTGATAGTGAAGAACAAGTATCTCATTCCATTGGTGGCTGACTTGTTTGATAAGCTTAGGAATGTCCGATGGTTCTCCAAGCTGGATTTGAGGTCGAGATATCGGCAAGTCTGCACAACCAAAGGGGATGAGTCCAAGACTACATGTGTGACCAAGTACAGATCTTATGAGTTCTTGGTTATGTCCTTTGGTCTTACAAATGCACCTACAAATTTTTGCACTTTGATGAATAAGATCTTCCATCCCTTTCTGGATAAGTTTGTGGTGGTATACTTGGATGATATTGTGGTTTATAGTGAGACCTTGGGTGAGCATGTTGAACACCTACTTAGAGAAAATGAGTTCTTTGTAAAGTTGGAGAAATGCTCATTTGCCCAAGAGGAAGTTATGCTCTTAGGGCACAGGATTGTGAAGGGAAAGATCTTTATGGATGAATTCAAGGTACAAGCTACTGCTGAGTGGGAACCACCTAAGGGTGTGTTGGAGCTAAGGTTTTTTCTAGGCTTTGTTAACTATTAGTAGAAGGCTTCATCATGGGGTATTCAGCAAGGGTCACGCCCTTGACCAACTTGGTTAAGAAGGTAGCTTGGGAGTGGATAAAAGAATATCAAAGGGCCTTTGAGGATCTTAAGCAAGCTCTGATGGAAGAGCCCATCCTAGCTCTTCCTAACTATTCAGAGCCATTTGAAGTGCACACTAATGCATTAGATATTGCTATAGGCGGTGTGTTGATGTAGGAGAACCATCTTATAGTCTATGAGAGCCAGAAACTCAATGACACAGAGAGGAGATATCCGGTGCACAATAAGGAGATGATGAATATTATTCATTGCCTTCGGGTGTGGAGACACTACTTGCTTGGAGGTCGGTTTGTGATCAACACTAAAACTATTGTTATCAGCTACTTCCAAAGGTAAAAGAAGCCAAGTCCCACGCAAGCACAGTGGAAGGACTTCTTAGTCGAGTTTAACTGTGTCATGGAGTACAAGCCAGGCAAGGCCAATGTAGTCGCGGATGTGTTAAGTTGAAAGATGGAGCCACAAGCCATAAGCCAGCTTCATTGTGATCTTATGGATCGAGTTCGAGGAGGTTTGGCCCAGGATCACTTAGTCAGGAACTTGGTGGAAATGGCTAAGAAGGGGAAGACAAGACGGTTCTGGGTGGAAGACGGCTTGCTCCACACAGTTGGTCGCCAACACTACGTGCCTAAGTGGGGCAGCTTACGGAAGGAGTGACACCACTTAAGTTGGCTAGAGATTCTGGTATGTGTAGAACTCTCGCTTTACTTGAGAAATCTTATTATTGGCCTAACATGCAGGATGTTGTGGAGGCATATGTGAAGACTTATCTTGTGTGTCAACAAGACGAGGTGGAGTAAAGCAAGCCTGCAGGTCTACTAATTTCTTATTCTGGAGAAGCCATGGAAAAGCATCTCCATGGACTTCATCTTAGCACTCCCTACTTTAGAAGGAAGTAGTTCCATTATGATGGTGGTTGATCAATTCTTTAAGTATGGAGCCTTCATCCTAGCCCCAAAAGATTACACAATCGAGGAAGTCAGGTGCTTACTCATCAAACATGTGGTGAAGTATTGGGGCGTTCCTCAGAGCATCATTAGTGGCCGAGACCCACGCTTTACAGAGAAGTTTTGGAGGGAGCTATTCAAGTTGATGGGCTCGGATTTACATTTCTCCACAAGTTTTCACCCACAAACTGATGGGCTAACGGTGAGGGCGAATCACTTGTTGATCTACTTGAGGCACTTTGTGAGTGCCAAATAGAAGGATTGGGCTAAGCTTTTGGATATGGCCCAATTCTCCTATAATCTCCACAAAGTGAGTCCACACAAAGGAGTCCTTTTGAATTAGGGATGGGTCACCAACATATATCTCCACAGGAGCTTGCCAAGGGATACATAAGACCTAGCTCTACATCCTTCAAATATGCTAAAGGGTGGGATGAGCAACTGGACTTGGCAAAGGCAAACTTGTCCAAGCCAGCAAAGAGAATGAAGAAGTGGGCAAATGATAAGAGGAAGCCCAGGGCATTCTAGGTTGGAGACAATGTAATGGCCAAACTTCCAACCCAACAATTCAACACCTACACGAAGGTGCAGAAGGGCTTGACATAGAGGTATGAGGGGCCATACCCAATTGTGAAGAAGGTTGGAAAGACTTCGTATAAGTTGAAGTTTTCCAATAAGTTGAAGGTTTACCCTATATTCCATGTGAGTCTCCTAAAGCTTTATCATAGGGATGAAGATGATCCAAGTAGGAATGAATCCTCTCAAGCTACACCTGTGAATACAGTGTCCTACGAAAAGGAGGGTGTAGAGGTGGTGGCCAATAGAGAGAATCGGCAAGAGGAGTTCCCAAGCACATCGATAACCTCGTGCACTGGAAGGGCTTACCAGATAGCAAGGTGAGCTGGGAATGTGAGGAGGACTTGTAGCAGTTCTGTGACCAAATCGAAGCTTTCAAAATAACCAAGGACTTGACAAGGGCATTAAGGGCTTAGGTGGGGGAGGATATCACGGCCTGCGCTTCTTTTTTTTCACATTTTTGTCTGAAAGATTCTAGGAGGTTCTCAAATATTCTAGAGTTGTGTAAATTCTAGCGGAATTATCTAGAAAAGTGTAGATCCTTGTGTAAATATCTTGAGATGTCCTAGAATAGTGTGGAACTCTCTAGAATTCCAAAAGCTAGAAGGATCATGAAAGGATCTAGAAGAGTATTCCAAAATATCTTATAATCTAGAAGGGTCCCTGTAAATACCTATGGGTTGCGGAAGATTTAGAACCTTCCACCAAAGGGAAAAAAATGGAGGGGAACATCAACTATAAATAAAGGACCATCCAATTTGCTCTCACAATATTCCAAGTTGTAAGCTCTATCCGTGTTTGACTGGGAAGGATCAAACCATGGGAACAAATCTATAGGGCTATCACCTTCTTTGGCCAAATCTTCCAACCCTCTCACAATAATAAAGTGTTATTTTCTTACACATAAACACTCTCTCACTTTCTCTAAGTCTCCTAAGTTCTCCACGTGTTATTACTCTTCTTTAAAGGCTTGGTATTAGCCTTAGTGTTGAAAAGGCTAACTTAATGGGCACTAAAGGGGTTGTGCGTCTAAATATCGCATGGGAAAGACTTAGATAAAAAGAATCACCCCGTGACAGTTTGCTTAAAAATGTTGGCAAAGGCTTTTAAATTGGTTACAGATCTTCTACAAACCAATTTCTTGGCAGGGATTTGATTGACTGGTCGTGTGTTACTACTAGAAGAGGCTTGTTGGAGATTCCTCAAGGACCACAACCGTTTTTTAGCACCAGATCATTCATCCTATAAGGCTTTTTCATGACACCATTATAGACTTACATCCTAGATTAAATAAATCTTCTCGTAAATTGATGTGTAGAAGGATAATGAGGATGCTTAACAGAATCCCATAGATAGATTTGGGATGCTATATTATGTACATAATGCTCAATTTGGTATTAATAAAGTCACATATTAATTAACAACAAAAAAAGGAGAATAAATGTTGAACATGAGCATAAGCAGAAAACAAAATCCCTGTCATGGAGGATATTTTATATATCGAGGTTGCATTGCATGACCTTTTATTATTTTTCACAACAAATAACGGGAAGCCTTGTTAAATATCAATAAATACCGTCAATTAATATATAATTTCTTGAAACCAATGCAGATTGACTAGCCAAAAGCCACAAGATATTGATTGATACATAATAGGAGCAATATTTTATTGTATGGCATCAAGTTTTTATTCATGTCGACTTCTATCCATAAGATTGTAGAGCACTCCCACTATATCATATCAGCCCCTATTTAATAAAATTTGGGTTACTTGATATGTGAAATGGTCAAAATGTAACAAATAAAAAATTTACGAATTTATTACCAATATATCGAATGTCGTGAAATATTGCCAATAAATCAAGAAATCCTAAGTCTACCAAAAAAGAAAAAAGAAAGAAGCATACATACTAATTTCTTGTTATTCATTTACTATATATAGATTTGAACAAGTGATTATTGGATTACAATAAAGTATTTTTATTCATTAACTTCGCATATGCTACTAACTAACATGTCTTGTTTTTCATTTCAAGGCAAATGTAGGATTATTAAGACAATATAACATATAATGACTCGTTTAAATGCTACTAATATGATACAGAATACAAGTTTATTGAATTATAATTAAATGATCAATGAATAAAAATTAGAGCATATTTTGAAACAAAAATAATATTCACACCGCAACACTGAAACCATACCCGCATGTGTAGCTAATTCAAAATGTTACTCATCCTAACTGTTGTAGCTCTAATCAATATTCCGACATCTCTATAAATTAAGAGGCTGCTGCAACACTTGCAGATAGTAGGACAGCAAAGGAAAATATCAGAACATAAAAAAAAAGCCTATCTGATAGACCCATGGTAAAATATGCCTATATGAGGAATAAGGCTGCAGGGATGTACCCGAAATTATCCTGATATATTTTGGTGTTATTAAATTGGATTCTTTGATGCTGCTTGTTAGGAGAGCCAAGTGACCCGAGCCATGAGATGGTTGTTGGAGAATTTTCTGTTAAAGAGGTTCCCAAGTTCTGAAACCTGATTGTATCCTCTTTTCTTCATATTTCTAAATCAGATTCAGCCTTCTCGCCATTTCCTCTGTTATTCGGTTTTCTGAAACTCTCAGGTGAATAGTCAGTTACCTATAAATTCATTATCAGAGCATTCATGACTGTGTGGAGCTATGGTACTGGAAAAAGTGGTTAGTAACTGCTGGTGTGGGCATATCGCATGGTCCCTTATGGGATTTGTTGCCCAACGGATGCAGCTCTGCCACATAGTATCTCCATATCTTGCGCAGCTAATGGTGCTTTGTAGTACCTCCATATCTCTGGTCAGCTCACGGTGCTTTGTAGTACCCCCCCCCCCAATCCAAAAAAAAAAAACTATTCACCCCAGATTAAGACTTTGCACCGCCCCACTGGTTCCGTTTGCCATAACAGACATGAAACAGGTTGATGTCCACACGAGTCACAAGCTGTGCAAAATGTTGGCTTCCATTCGCACACCAAATTCTGGCTAAGAATATCACCATCAAAATCTAGTATTTCCAATTGATCAATTAGTCAATGATTCGTATGCCAAACAATTGCGTCTTCCTTAAGGAAGATGATGGAATCCGGGTAAGAATTCCAACAAAAGAAAAAACGAGAATGTGAGGGAGAAAGGCAATAAATTCATACAATCTTAGGCACCTCCTAAGAATTTTATACTCCAATTCACCACCGAAAGCTTGCAACAAGTTAGAATAAAGAAAGAGAGATTTCTGAACGACAATACAACAAAGTTCATCACTTTGAAGACTCAATCTCAATAAAGAGAGAAAACATGGGCATCCAATTCTGAGTTTTTTCAGTCATGAGGTACCAACACTTTCTGATTTAGTTACAACCTAACTCAAACAAACTAGACTAGGACTGGTTTGGTTAGTACTCAAACTAGTAGTTGTCAAATAAAACCAACTTTACTAGTTTAAATCTTATTGTACAAAAATAATATATAGCCTGCCAGACCTGCGAAAATCAGTCTTCAACTGATTTGGGGGTGGCTTGCTAGTCAGAGGGTCATTACACTAGCTAGGACAAACGTTATTCTAATAAAAGGTAAGAATAGATCTTAGCAGCCCATACATGGTCTGATAATAAGGACAATAGTCATAAGTAAAAATGTTACAGAATGCTGTCATACTTTTTCAACCACTCTGACCAGATACTGTCACTTGCATTCTGTGCCATTCAATCCAAAAGAACCTGCTCCCACCTGCTGATATGGAGGCTGGCTTGGTGGCTGGGATTTTTCCTTTCTAGCTGGACTGGTGAGCCATTTTTTAGCCGATATTAAGCCATCCAAAAAGGTGCAAAGGTGGTGGCTGTTGTCGGCTATCATGACTTTCATGGATGATAGCTAATTTAATTCATTAAACTAGTCCAAAGTAGGAGGGTTTGGGGATCTTCTATTTCAGAAAAATTAATGATTAAATTAGTTTTATTAGATCAATATGCTCCTGCATCAGTCAAGGTGTATCCCCTTTTAATTCTTGCACAATAAAATTCAGTATTCTCATCGTTTTATTCACATTTGTCAATCAAATTCAGTAACCTCCTCATTATTCACTTTTCTGAAACTCTCAGGTGAACAGCTGAGTACCTATCACCATCCTACCTCAGACTCGCATGGGCTTATATAGGCAAGTCACTTTCAGCCCCACTTTCCAAGAGTCATGAATTGTGACCAGACAAATTCAATTTCCCTCATTCACTAGTCAGCAGTAACTACTACCCATTCACCCCCACAGCATTATTAAAGCAGATTTGCCTAACACAACTCACTTAGAAAGCATAAAAAGTGCTGCAGTAGTAAGAACATGAAGCTGGAATAAGACCAGTTGCCTTTTCATCTTCAATCCTCCTTTCAATTTTTATTTTTATTATTTTTATAGGCAGTGGAATGTGAGGGGAGATGCGTCTGAATATTTTATGCACAAAGAACATTGTTCCTTAAAATAAAAAAAATAAATTAAATAAAAATAAAAATAAATTAAAAAATTAAAATAAAAAAAGAAGAGGAGGAGGAGGAGACAGATAACAGGCATGCATACTAATTTATTAAAGCAATAAGAAGCATTGTTGTAGTTCATATCATCCACAGCACTCCATATTATGTTTTAGACCCAAACATGACAATAAAATCTAGAAGCACATAAAAGGAAACTTCAACTCCGTTTGGAGAGTAATTTGCAAATTATTACTATTTCACCTAATGTGACCCATTTTTTTTTTTTGATAAGTAAGAAATTTTATAACTGATGAAAATGAGAAAATATTACAAAACAAATATCAACCTACCATACAGTCAACAAGACCAGCCCACTTTTGGAATTTAACCTTATAGTGTGGGTGCATTAAACGTCTAGCTACAGCTAAGACAATAGCTCGACTAATACTATCAACATCCCTACTTCGGTTTTCAAAAATCCTCAAGTTTCTCTCATACCATACATTTGCAATATAAGATGAAAAAAGAGCTCCTAGAATCTGTTTTTTCAGTCTATTTTGTCTAGATCTTTTCAGCAATGATTGCACCTCCTGTTGCCACCCTTGAATAGGGTATCTTCTGTCAGCACATCTTCGAATTTTCCTCCATATAGCCGTTGTAATAGGGCAGTGGACAAACAAATGGTCCCGGGTTTCTAGATCCTGTTGGCAGAACACACACTGCTCCGATACATCCATACCAATCTCCCGAAGTTTAGCTCTAGTCATCAATCTATCCCTGAAAGCGAGCCAAAGAAGGAAACTGTGCCTTGGCAAGTTAAGGGAGTTCCACACCAGCTGGGTCCACTTTTGATTTTCCTGTTTGGGCCGCACAGCTTCATAAGCAGCTTTGATGCTATAATCAGTATAGCCATTTGAGCACCGCGACTGGAGAAAACTTTGTAGTTGAGGGCGTACGAGCAGGATTCTCTGAAACAGCCAAGAGGTATAAGTAGTGGGATTATACTCCCACACATTTATATTCTTAAGATAAACAGCATGAATCCACTTCACCCACAACGAATCCTTCTTAGTAGCGATATTCCAAAGGAGCTTACCCAAGGCACACTGATTCCAAATTTCCAGGTTGAGGAAACCAAGCCCACCCTCGGCCTTGGGAGTACAAATCTGTTCCCATGAAACCAAGGCACGCCTTCTGACATGTATCTTTCCTGACCAAAGGAAGTTTCGACAAAGACTCACGAACTGATGGATGACCTTTCTTGGAAGGAGGATCACTTGGCTAAAATATAGTTGTATACTAAATAAAACAGACTTGATAAGCTGTAGTCTCCCTGCATAAGATAGATAGATAGTGCTCCAGTGTCTAAGCCGAGCTGTAGCCTTTTCCAACATGGGTTGGAGAAGACTAGCCGAGATTCTCGAAGAGGTTAGAGGAAGGCCAAGGTAGGTAATCAGCAGAGTACCTTCCTGGAACCCCAGAAGATCGATAATTGCTCCTTTAACATCAGACGACACGCCACCAAAATAGACAGTACATTTCTGAGGGTTTAGAATCAACCCCGAGATCCCAGAGAAATGATTTAGGACATCCTTAAGACACTTGACACTAAGTAAATCACCATGGCAGAATAAAAGGATATCATCCGCGAAGCTCAGGTTGATTATCTTCAAAGCTCTACATCTGGGATGGCCTTTAAAACAATCATTTGTCCATAACTGTTTAAGGCATCTGGTCAGGTAATCCATGACAAGGACAAATAAGTAGGGAGAGAGGGGATCTCCCTGCCTCAAACCTCTTTTCGCCTGAAAAGGTGGAGATAGCACGCCATTAAAATATAGGGAGAAGGCCACAGTTTCCAAGCAAGCGTTAACCAGCTTTACAAACTGATAGGGAAAGCCATACAGAAGCAGAAGATTCCTCACAAAGCTCCAGTTGACCATGTCATAAGCTTTTTGGAGGTCTAACTTTAACATGCATCTAGGGGAGACTTCTCTTCGAGCATATTTCCTGACCAACTCATGAGCCAATAACACATTTTCACCGATACTTCGGCCCTTCAAGAAAGCAGATTGAGCATGGTCAATGATTGAGGGCAAGATACCTTGGAGTCTCTGCGTGAGAATCTTCGATATGATCTTATAAAGCATGGTGCAACAAGCAATAGGTCTAAAATCAGTGACCTGTTGCGGGTTGGCCTTTTTTGGGACCAGGGTAAGAGATGTAATATTTACCTTCCTAGGTAGGAAGCCCGTAGTGAAGAAATCTCTAATAGCCATGAATAACTCATCTCCAATGATATCCCAACTCTTTTTGAAGAAACTCGCTGAGTAACCATCTACACCTAGAGCCTTAGTGTCACCAACAGAGAAGACAGCTGCTCGGACCTCCTCTTTGGAAACAGGAGCATTTAGAGCCAACTGTTGCTCATAAGATAAAGAGCTATCCACAACGGAAGGGTCCAGAACTCCGAAAGAGAGAGAGACTGTGCCTAAAAGCTGCTTATTATAGTCACTGAAAGCCATCTGAATCTCCTGAGCACCCCTTATCTCCCTGCCATTCTCTCCTCTAAGAAAAGCAATAGTTTTCCGCTTTTGTCTCTCCTTCACCCTAGCATAGAAGAATTTGTGATTTGAATCCCCACAGTGGAGCCATTGAATACCTGCTTTTTGCCTGAGGAACATCTCCTCACAGTGAAGCAGATGAGCATACCTGCTCTCAAGACTGTTCGACTGGTCTCTGAGATGGGGAACGGGGGGGTTACAAAGAAGTTTCTACTGAAGAATAGACACCTCCTCGCGCGCCGCAACAACCTTCTGGGAGATACCACCATATTTTACCTTATTCAGCTGTTTGAGGTCCATCTTGAGCATGTGGAGTCTCGAGCATACTCTGAGCAGGGGACTCCCTTGCAAAGGTTGATGCCAAGCAGAGCGCACTAGGGGTAGAAAGGCCTCATCTTCTGTCCAGAATTGGAAGAAATGAAATGGCTTCTTGCCTTGAAACGGAGAGACCCGAAGATTAACCACTACCGGGCTATGATCAAATACCAGGGGACTGAGGAACTCCGCCACAGAAGAGGGGAAAGATGTCAGCCATTCCATGTTAACCAGGGCCCTGTCCAATTTGCACATGACTTCCTCCGCACCCCCTCGTTTGCTAGACCAAGTGTAGAACGTTCCTTGGCCTTGCAAGTCAGATAAACCCAACTCTAAACAACATTCCTGGAAATCTTTCATATCAGTGGAATTCGGCAAGTCGCCTTGGAACTTTTCACTGTAAGAAAGGACCACATTGAAGTCCCCCATAAGGATCCAAGGGTAGCCAAGAACTTTGTACTGTTTTAACCAATTCCATAGCCTTCTCCTTTCAATGCCACTATTCAGAGCATAAACGAAACCTACATGGAAGGAATAATTCCCCATCAAGTGATTGACTTCACAAAGTATAGCTTGATCACACATGCTAATGGCTCTGACCTTCCACACACATGGGTCCCAAGTGACCCAAATCCTCCCATTTTGGTGCTGGGTATAATTATGGATAAGATTCCAACCACTCCTTACTTTCTTAAAAACCCTACTACATTTATTTTCTTTTACTCTAGTCTCGAGGAAGCTAACTAAGGATAACGAATTACTTCTGCAAAAGAGGCTGACTTCCTTGTGCTTGGAAGTCTTATTCAACCCACGGACATTCCATGAACTAATCATGACCACCCGGATCGGATTGGTGGGCACCTCTCCTAGCATATTGTTTCTGCACGGATCCCGATACGCCGGCTGGGCAACTTGGATCTTTCGATTCAGGTCTGTTCCTTGAGTTGACTCTCAGCTCATGGGGGGGGGGGGAAGATGGTCCAAAGAGACTCCAAGGGGGGCAGGTTCCTGCAAACATTGTTGTGTACCAAAGCCTGAACCAATCTGAGAGCCTGGATCTCGAGGGATAGCCCTGGCTGTAGGGGCAGGAGGAATTGAGGGATGCCCACCAACCACATCATCGCCGCCGCTTGCCCTACCATCATCATTCACCGGAGCACTCTCTTTACGTTTCCTGTGGTCTCTAACAATCACCCATTCCTCACCAGAAGTCTTGGGGGTCTTGTTGGAAGCCCTGTGGTACTTATAATTTGAAGCAGCATGACCAAACCTGTCACAAAAATGGCAATAGATGGGTTTCCAATCATAATCAATTTCCTGAACTATTTCCCCTCCCTCAGGATCAACAATCACCATAGAGTCCAGAAGTGGTTTTTTTATATCAATCTCCACAAGCACCCTTGGGAATGACACACGTTCCCTGGAGACAGTGATAGCGTCTGTGCAGAGAGGCTTCCCCACGGCACTGGCTATACGACTCAGTGAAGATTTGCCCCAATACTCTAGAGGCAGGTTGGGAAATTTAATCCAAAGGGGAACAACCTGCATCTCATTCTTATCAATCTTCATCCTCCTATTCCAAAGCTTCAAGACAAGAGGTTTGTTGAAGAACGTCCAATGCTGCCCAAGGATGCAATTTGCATCTTCCATAGATTTAAATTTGAATAAGAATAATCCTGAAGCATGGAGGATTATTTGCGGCAAAGGAACCTCTTTCCAATGTGCTTGAACATACCCACAAATCTGGCTATAAGATGGAGCATCACCAAAAACATAACCAACCAGGGTGTTTGCCCATAATTCAGCTTCGGATTCCACCTCCTTCTTGTCTAGTTTAACCCTCATTGAGTCATTTTCCATGGCAGGTGGAACATAGGAGAGCTTTTCTCCCTGGCTAGGGTTCCGATTTTCTACCAAAATGTCCCTCTAGGAGGGAGAAGGGGAAAGGGAGATCTCTTCCAACCGATCCCAAACAGAAATCCTGTCATTCATGGCAGCAGGCGGGATTTGAGAGTTTTCAGGCTGCGCATCACCTGCTCTGCTCCGAATCTCTTTGGTCGAACACCCCTTATGCCCTGCAGATGGGGTCGCCACTTGCTCCTGTCCATGGGAGGCAGAGTTTGGGTTGGGATTTCTCGGCAGAGGGTCCTCCATGTCAACAGATGCAATGGTTACGTCGAACAGTTCATTCTCCAGGTTCTTTGACAACAGATCAGCGTGAGGAGTGGGGAGATGTTGACTCTTCGAGCCCTGCGAAGCCTGCTGTTGGGGTGTCGTCTCAGTCGCAGGGTCTGGAGCCTTCGACAACTTCTTACCCGATATGGACGATGGAGACTTCTTCTTCCTGGCCATGGCGTGCCTCACTCGAAAGCCCTAGGAGAGAAGGCGAGAGGAGACAGGCCGCGCCGGAAGTGGCCAAAAATGGCCGGACCGGCGGCAGCGAACGCTGCTACGATCTAGTCAAAAGCCGCGCTACAGTAGTTTCGTCGAAGGCGAGGAGGAAGCCGCGCGGTCTTTAGTTATTAATGTGACCCATTATTCCTTGAAAATTTGACCATATCCTCACCATTTATCACAATAGAGGTGAGATAGAATCTCCAGACGCTGCCACTTTCTGGATTCAAACTGAGTTGTTGCAAACAAATTAAAAACAATATATCCAAATTCACTTACTATTTACCTTAACAGAGTCTAAGTAACAAGGAATGGAAGATGGTATACCATCCTCTTAAGAAGATCATAAGTTTAAGAACCAATCACATCAGCATCTCTTCCAAGGAATTTCATACAGCATTACAAGCATATATATGTAAGCATGGCAGTGACTTTCTATGAAGGATATACCTTTCTATCATAAAGGTACTGCCCATAATTTATCCTACCCATGTTTTCAACCTGTAAAAGAAGAAAGGTAGTTCACTTTAGTCAGGTTTTAATGGAGTCAAATATGATTAAGGAAATAGGAGAAAACTGATACATACAATGCTTAGCCAAAGAGGGAGAGAAACAATTTAAGTAATCCATCTGGACTCGCAAACTAATTTAATCACATCAACAATGAGAATGAATGGTTTCTTCCAAAGGGAAAGAAGCAAAAGAACAAAAGGGAAAATCATCACTTATGCCCTAACTAAAACAACACCAGTGCCCTTGCCTTGAAATATGGGCAGTTAAGAATAGTGGAAATCAACTATAGATATACAGACTAAGCAATGAGCATCTAAATGTTTCAGATGTAAAATGTATTTTGAGTCTTTGACACAACTAGTAAATGCCTTAGCAATGCTATTGCCCAAAAACACATTTATCAATTTCTATCAACTGATAATGGATATTTGTGATCTTTTTGAGATGACTAGTCACATGGCCACAGGCCCACAGCTACTATCTTAGATACATTGGCACAAATAAGAAGCCATTGTTGCCACCACAATCCATCCAAAACTACGTTTGGTGTTACCTCCACAAGGGCAATTTCTTTCCTCAATGTTACCATCCAAGTCTTTATAGCACCTCCTTTCCTTCTACAACAACTATTTTAGATATATCATACACAGCTATTTAGCTTGAGGGGCCAAGTTGACCAATGGCAGATGTCACCAAGGCACAAATTGCAGAAACTAGAGAACTCCTGGAAAATCCCACATTAGTAACACATACCAAAATAAATAAACTGATGTTGGAAGTACAATTTATATCAGGAAGGTGAAGTTCTTTGTTTGACCATCTCTCAATTACACCAGCATATGTAGGTCTTAATCTGTTGCCTTTGGAAGGGCATTTTATGAATACTTGAGCTCTATCATGAACCTGCACATTGTTATCCACAAACAACACTTCAGATCCACATTCAGAATCACTCGAGAATTAATGTTTTGATAAACTGAATATTCTATTCATTTCCAACAGCCAATTCATTAAGTCATAAAAAGAAATCAGCTTTCTAATTTCTATGGAATAACACTCATTAAAGGTATATGTCTAATACCAGAAAAATAAAAGCAGAAGAAAAAGGATACAGGACTGTATTGAAAGCTCAATTACTATAAAAACCAGATAATGAGATATACATGCACATACATGCATTATACAATGCAGGACATCTGAAAGGCAAATATTTTACTGAAATCCTAGTTTGATAAAATCTTTTCCTTAAAGATCTTTTGTAATGGAAGGACTTGAAAGAGTTTCGATTTCATGAACATACCTTTGGGATAGATAGAACACTTCCATGGCCCTTTGGAGCATACTTGGAGATATACATAAGGAATCCATACATCTGAACATTGATGGGGCACAATATTGGTCAACAATGTTTCAGAGATACATTTCCAGTTACTATGAGCTTTCACAAAATGAAAATTCTACCACAACTAGCAGATTCAGCCCACGCATGATTATTAAATACCTGACCAAATGACTCCATTGATATTGGATTTGAAGATTCAACAACATTCAGAGGAACCTCAGTGCTGATCAGATCAAACAAAAATGCAGATTTCTCTAATTTAACATTTCCATATCCTGCCTTATCTTTATCAGAAGGTACGGGCGGTAGCACTACTGTATTCCACTGCTGGATAATCCTTCTCAGGGCTGAAAAGAAATGCATAAATAATCTCTATTTTCCACAGCCAACAAGAAAATGGCAGACGACATCTTTGACAAAATAGCTCATTAAAAGTCATACAAGGATTTTATGGCCAATGACAAATGCAATCCATTATCAAATATATAAGAAGTTTGTATGGAATCTCACAAGGAAAGCAATGGTAGGACAGACAACCACGTAAAATATCTGATAAATCATGGCAATACAATTTATGTACAATAATAATCATAAGAATGACAGGGTATTGAAGTTGATGAGACACCTCTGAACTTTGCATTGTCCACATCACCAGATTCTTGAATCGGTGCATCCTGGGGAAAAGGGAATGAGCTGACATCAAATAGACTGAAAAATCCATGACTAAAAAAATTTCCAAATAAGAATGAGATGGAAAGAATATAAGGCCTGACATAATCATAGGAAGTAAGGTCGGATCTGTAATCAGAGTCATCAGCACCAGTATTTGCACCATTATAAAATCCAAAGTTTGTCCCACCATGTGCCATCTAAAATCGTTATATAACATAACAGCACAGTGATCAATATATGGTGCATAAGAGTCAAAATGTACCACCAAACAAACTAATTTCAGGAGCATACATAAAGCACTACGGAGCCATTCCTTGACAATATCTTTTGTAGTTCAGCAGCAACGAAATCAGCATCAGTCTTTGCAATCTTTTCTCCCCAGTGAGAAAGCCAACCAGTATAGAATTCCCTGAAGCAGAGAACTTCATGAGCATCAGTGTACACCTCACAGAAATCAATAAGCTGATAATAGGCTGAGAAACTAACGTGGACAGAGGCGGAGACTTTCCAGGGGCATTGAACTCCTTCTGCAACTGAAATATCGGCCAAGGATCATCACCTGTTGTGAAGTCAACAGCTGCCATAAAATAAGAATTACTTTCAGAATATGAAGTTTGGTACTACTACAATTTGAAAGCAATAGGCCCTTCCTGCAAGCATTATTAAGAAAATTTTAACAAACAATATTGCCTATTCATCAGTATATTCTGACTAAGAAGACCAAAACGCAACTAGTGACAGACGTCTCTTAATGTGATCAAATGACATTGGCCAAAGAAGAGAAGCAATGCCCCCAACCTCTTCCCCAACCCCTAAAGCACATGAACAAGGAAAAAAAATAAATAAATAAACTCAGATGTGGCATATCAGACAGATCTGAAACAGAATTTAGACTGCCTAAAGAAGCCCATTACAACCATACCAACATACTACACTACAGAGCTGAAATTAGTATTTCTAAATCTCCCTGACCACATCCACCCACATCAGGAATACTTGTTAATGGTTTATCGAGTTTGCAAGATTCATCTTATGAAACAAGGATTTCTGGGATCTTGGATCTGATATCTCTTATTGAATTGATAATTCAATGAACATTCTCAATATTATGCCTTGAAGAGGACTTGAACCTCCACACTCTTTAGCACTTCTTAGGCTGCACAGAAAAGATATACAAATATAAAAAGCTTCACAAATTGAGGTTTATTTCTATTAAATTAGATGTTTATTATGATGAAGATGAATAGCATGAATGCATGATAGATCATAGAAGCACATGATATATGTTGTGTTATTGATTTTAGTTTATCCAAGTCTCATATATATGAGTTTATCAATAAACAAACAACTATACTCGATAGGAGATGATATACACGGGAATGTCGAGATGTTATTTTTTTGAGAAGTCCTATAGCCTACGCGTGAAAAACAAACCAAGCAGAGATTTTTGTATATGAATTATGTTGTCCTTTTAGGTTTTGTTTTCTTTAGTGACAAGTTTCACTACCATGTTAATATGATATGCTATGGACTCGTGTTCTAGCAAGAAGAGTGATTTTTATATGTGGTTTTATGTTGGACCAGATCTTGTGGATTGGGAGATTTAAGTGTCATTATTTTGATAGACTTATATGGTTATAAGCTAGATAACCTCTAATTTTTAGAACCATGTATGTATTTTAGGGGGATTATAATTATAGCTATGAGGATTTGAGCTGTTTTAGGTTTTGATTTAATTACTGGGCAGCATATACTGAAAGGTTGTGATAGTGTTTCCGAGTATATATAGACAAATATTAAGATACCTTAGAAGAGAGAAAATTATGCAGGCAAAGGATATATGCATCCTCTTATAATATTTTTGTTTCTTTTGTCATTTAATTTGTGGTCATAATCAGACAAGTGGTGGTTAATTTGCTATTGGGATGTCTAGTTTTGGTTAAGTTTTATGTTAGTTATGGTATGGACTCTTGATTCATTGAATTTGTATCCCTTAGGTTTTCTATTATCCAGTCCTATAATTAGTTTTATTTTACACATTTAATTATAATTGATGCTTATTACTGTTGCCTTGGGTAACGTTTTATCACCATTGGGATTAAGTTTGTTGTTGTTATTATTATTAGGAACTGCTGTATAGTTCCCAGGCTTTGAGTTCTTAGGTAATTAATTCAAACATTATTAGAAACTGCTGTACAATCCTCAAATGTTGGTTCCCATATAATTTATGTTTCTTTTTTTCTCCTCCTCTTGTATAAATACCTTCCCCCCTATGAATAAGAGAAATCGTTTTCCCTCCTCTGCTATTCAACAGACTATGAAAGATGGTAACCCATTTGAACTCAAAACATATCTGAGAACATGAATTTTGAAGGTGAATACAACTGAGGTTTTTATAATAGCATATCAATGCTATGAAATTTGGATGTATGAATTATGATGAATGCCTGAAGTTGGGAAACATATGTATATGCATTATGGAAGAGTTATTAGATGGAATGGATAAAAGAACTTATGCCTTGAAATATAAGGCATTTGTTTCCATGAAATATACACAGGGATATAGATCATGAATATATGCTCTATGCTTGTGATTTCGGAGGTTGCTTCAATAATTGATATCAAGTACATATCATTGGAGCAAATTGGTTTGGAGTTATAATTTTTATCCAATTTTCTTGGACTATTGGTGACGGTTTATTTTTTTTCAATTTCACTTTTGATACAATGTAGAAAGTTTTGGCCTTGTGAGGTGTAAATGACATTGAATATGATTTATTCAAATGCATATGAAAAAAGTAAATGGTTCAAGAGTGCTATACCTCTAAAACAAGGAGTTTAAATAATTCTAAGGTCTTTTATTAACTAAAGAATTGTGAATATCAATTGTTGCTAAGGGGGAGTTTTTGTATGAAGAATAAAAAAATTAATTTAATGGTTCTATATTATTATGTTTCCGAAGTTTTTGATCTACTACTAGTGTATTTCTTCAGGCGTATTTCAAGATAAGTTACGGCTATAACTCAAGGTTTGTGTATCATAAATCTAGGGAATTGACATGCTTTGAGTGTATGTCTTTGAGGTAATTAGAGTCTAATTGGGATTCCCATAGCAAATGAATGTAAGAATTGAATAACCAAAAAGAGACAATTTTGAGATAATGAACAATTGCTCTGGTCAGACAAACGCATTCTATGTCCATCCTCATTGAAGGGCTTGTAGTTTAAGCCAAACTATAAGAAAGGAGGTTGAGGTCCAAATGGATACACTTCCATCTGTAGGTCTAACAAGACGAGGAGAGTTAATTTTGTTATTTAGAATCTTATTTTATTTTATTCCTCGCTTTATTTTAAAATATAGGTCGCTATTAATTTAGATATATTGATTAAAAAATAATATATAAGATGACTAATATATAATTATAAAAATATACTTTTGGCAACTTGATCATTAATAAATGAAGGAAAGAATAGAGAGTATAGTAAGAAATATAGCATTTAATTTGTACAAGTTTTCGTACTATGACTTATATTTTAAAACAAAGTTTTGGAAAAAACAAATGACCTATATTGTAAAATGGAGAGAGAATAATTCTATTTTTGATATTATTTCATTTAGATTATATATTTCATTATGATAGGTTTTGTTAATAGATTAGCTTACATACATGGCCTTAGGTTGTTGTACTTTTGTATTCTTAGTTGAATTGAATAAAGTTTGAGCATGGTTCGTGTGAAAAACCCTAAGCTAAGAGTTTAGCCTACATGAAGTTAATACCAAAGCCAAAATTCAATCTCTGCTGTCACTTTTGGCATTTTAAGGTGATGCTCAGTTTGAAGGGCCAAACCAAGCAAAAGGATCCTTTAGAGCGTTGTCCTTGTCCATTTTTAGAGTGCTCCAATTCGAACTTATCAGACACAATCATACAATTAAATATCGGTTCTGATATGCAATATCAACCGATATTTATTAGCTTTTGGGTTAGACAATACACGAAATTGGCAATACGTGACAGTTTTATAATTTCATATATTTATCGGCAATATAACAGTTATCATCTGATTTTTTGCCGATATTTACCGATATTTGCTAATATTTAATAAGAAAAAAAATCATACTGCTACAATTGCGACACCGCAACCGCGACTGCAATTTTATTTATTGGACACAGTCCCTTGGCTATGACGTCAAGACTAGCCTTCTTGACTTTGATGGGTAAAAAGACCTAAAGAAGGTTAGATAGCAACCCATGTCAGCCGATGGTTGACAAGTTCACGCCCATTAACTATAAGCACAATTTATACTCTCGATTTTGTAAGTTGTCAATGAGCACCGATGGTGTTGTGTTGATAGTTATACTCGAAATTTTCAAATGCTAACAACTAGATGTGCATTTGAAGAGAGCCTAAACCAGTGGATTGTCAAACATATTGGTGGTCTTCATGAAGACATCCAGAATGAGTTAAAGGCCTAAAGTTTCTGCTCTTGTGCGCGTGATGCATAAGATTCATTTTTGGTAGAGTTCCTTCGAACAGGCTTATAATAGACCAGCCAACTAAGTCTTTTACTGAGGCAA
Organism: Tamarix chinensis; assembly: GCA_030549775.1. Taxonomy (NCBI): domain Eukaryota; kingdom Viridiplantae; phylum Streptophyta; class Magnoliopsida; order Caryophyllales; family Tamaricaceae; genus Tamarix; species Tamarix chinensis. Next base: position 64,156,745 of record CM060180.1, on the reverse strand, counting down.
GCAATTCTAAGATTGAATGCTTTAGCTAGTCATCTGCATAGGAAGTAGGGCTCATAGATTGAGCCAAAAGGAGGTTCAAGTCCATGTGGATGCACCTTTCATAGGTCTCGCAAAAGCAATGAATAATGTTATTTTGAATCTTATTTAATTTCACTTCATTGTGATCATTTTATTCCTTTATATATTTTTTATTATGCTATGTTTTGGTAACAAATTGACCTATATATATGGTCACAGTTTTGAATTCGGAGTTAAACTGAATAAAGATTGAGTGTGGCTTTGTGTGAAAACCCTAGCCTAAGAGACACTATATATCCTAGCCTAACCTTAATTTGGCCTATATAACACATAATATTGTGGATAAGTATTCACATTTATATCCAAACTAATGTATGCAAGTTTTACATTAAACTTTCCACTAGGTGGAAGAATGTGAGAACCTAAACTTTTTAGGGTAAAAACAGAAGAAAATAATCCAAAAATGTTTGGCATCGGAACATAGTCAAAAAAAGAAAAAAGAAAAAAAAAATGAAAACCTTTATTAAAGAAATCCATTAAGTAATAAATTCTAATGTGATAAATTTTGAATTTTAACTATGGTAATTACCTATTATAAAGGAGGAAACATATAAGATACTAAGTGATAAGAATTAAATTCAACCTACAGTAGATAACTGATATATACCATGTTAGTTCTATATTTTACTCTACATCGTGTCACATCTTAGAAGGTTATTGCTTATTACTTCCACTTGTCTCAAGGGCCATCCCTATAAAACAAGCAAAGTATGGGGATTTTATTTGGCGACAATATACAGGCTTGGTCTTCCAGGGCTTTTGCCCCTGTCATGATCCAGTGCTGCCCAAATTCACAACTCCTCTGACCAGTCTAGTGCTGATTCAGGAGGCCTGCATGCCTTTTCTCTTCTGGTTTCCTTTCACATGGCCTAGAAATCTTTGAAGTTGCAATGGAATTTGGGGGGGGGGGGGGCGGGGGATGATGATTCTGAATGAGCTCCAGCCCATAACCAAAGCATTATGATAGGTCAGAATTTAATACCAGATCTACCGCATTTCTATGATATGTTAGACTTGCTGATTTTCTTTGGCAAAAGCATAACATTAAAATATAATTAGTAATATAAGTAAATTAATCAAACATGTTGAAATAGGCTTCTGCAATTCACAAAAGTGACAAACTTAGGTTGATGAGTATCAGAACTTAATTAATTTGTTAGTAGAGATACACTGCCGTAGACATATATTAATTTAACCACTGCTCGTCAAAGCTCTACACAATTAAATAGCTGTTTCATTTTGTTAATAAGTTTTATTAATAATTTAATAGTCCTTTTTTTATATTGAGTAAACTTTAGGTCAAGCTAATCACCAATATACCACTTTGGTCCTACATCTATATATTAATTTGGGATTTGGATGACTACTGCTATACCATACATGGAAGATAAATGAAGTTTAGACAAGTATTTGATTTAGATTAGTTGGTACAATTAGCATATTTGATTAGTTGCCTATTTGAAGCTTTGGGCTAAGTGGGTAAAATTTTGATTGTGTAATTCATCTATTTATTGACTTAGTCCTAAAACTATTTAAGTATCTTGGGACTAGGACACTTAATTCATAACGTAAAATGATGAGCTAGGACAGATGAATAACCTAGGACTCATTAGTCAGGTATAAGATATAAATATGATATATATGGATGTCGTACTCATGAGCCACTACTATTTAGATTGGTTTCCAGGTTACGGACCTCTCTAATATGAAGTGCATGTTTCTAATTGTTTCATAAAATAGTCTCATTAAATCCCCTTTTTATATGTCATGAAAATCACAAAATGAAAATGAGAACAAGCATTACATCGTTTGATATTTGATTGTTTTACAGGTGTTAGTTTATGGGGTATTATATACAATATTGTATTTTTGTTAGTAGGTTATTTTGAATTGTTATGTGACTCTTAAAACCTTTCCAACCCATTTAGTAGTGGGTGGCTAATCGATATTGCCTCTAATCATAATGCACTACTTAGGGCATCCTTCTTACGCCATGATGATAAGGACTAGTTAATCAGCCTATTGTTTCTAATCTCATGAGGGGCATTTGGTATGGCATTATTATAGCCAACTATTGTCACTTTGAAATTTTGAATTGTTTAATTGATTGACGGATTTGTTTTGACTCTTTGATTGTTTGTATGTGAATATTGATTGATTATTGATGATAATTGATTGATTAACTGTGCTTTTAAAAGTTCTAATTTCTGAATTGTTTTTTTGGTAGTTCATTATTGTTAACAATAACACCTTCACGTATTTATTAATAGTTATTCTAAGAATTTTGATCGTATTACTTGCCATATGGTTCCATTAAGATTTTCATGAAATATACATTAAATCATTTATATACATGATAGATTAATGGCATGATATTTGTTTTGGCAAAGGGGCATGTTACTTGTTAAGTTGTGGTTTGCTCACTGACCTCTTATCATTCTAGATGAGGAGCAGAATTTAGCTTGGGATAAAGGAATTTAGGACCGTAGCTATGGAAACTATCAGGATATAATATTCATCATATTCTTAGTTTGTTCAATTTTTTGCTTTAACATTTTATTATTAGTCATTACGATATTTGTATGTAGTTGATTATTCAATTTTTTAATTGATGCATATTGGTTCTAACACTTGAGTTCCTTTTTTATTTTTATTTTTTTGGGCAAGAGCATTATGTTTTATTGGGGTTGTATTAGTTTGAAAAATACTCCCTCCATATCAGAAAGAAAGTAATCCTAATACTAAATTTTTATATTAAAAAGAAAGACAATTTAGAAAAGCCAAATATCACTTTTCACTTTTACCCTTATATTATTTATGCATTCAATGATTTATTGTTTTTTAATGAAGGGTGCAAGTCAAACTTTAAGATTACTTTTATTAGTTCCTGAAAAAATGCGCAAATCATTAAAATGACTTTCTTTTTTATAAAGAGGGAGTATTCTTTTTTGCAGCAGCTTACCGACCAAAAAAATTGCGATCGCAATTGCATTAGCAATCAGTGTTGCAACCTCAAAGTGTTACAAACAATGATTTATATGTTATAGTTGCGCAACGTGATTTTGTATTTTTTTTACATAACAAATATTAGTAAATATATTGGCAACTATCAATAAAACCTCATTAGATATAAGCAAATATCAACAAAATATCATTGAATATCAAAATATATCACCTGAAATATATATTGAGAATATATGATTTTACATTTTGCGTATCAAAAGGCCAAATATCCAATATATATTGACAATATATTGATGTATCAGCCGATATTTTATTCCATGCCACTTGCTAACTATGAGAGATCCTCCTCATATAGTTGGTGGCATTTATACTCCCTAATTAGAGGGTAGTTTGGGAGTGCGGAAGGGCCAATTCTCACTTGAGTCATACCCTATATACGTACACATACACAAACATAAACACATTAATATATATATATATATATATAACATCCTCAGTTTGGGATCTAGCTATGGCAGGTTTAGGACCTTCTATTTGCTTGGCCCAAGGAGGATTTTTCTCAATCGCCTCTTGAATCTCATGTTGGATTGAACTTTAACGAATAGGAGGAATTAATTGGTTGCAGAATGGGTGTGTGTGATTGAGAATTGAGCGACTAAGCATTGGTGGAGGTGAGGTGGTCGACACAGAGAGAGTTAAGGACATAAGCTTTTGACTAATGTATCCTAACTTGTTTATTATTGGGGCTTAAGTGGCAGTATGGGCTAAGCCCTTACCAAACAGAATGAACATTAAAGGAAAGATTTGCTAACTAATAAATCAATTAATAGACTAATTATAAATTTCAATTTTAAAAAAAAAAATCAATAATTTCCTAAATAGAAAAGTATAATATTTTGCATTTAGCAAATATTATAATAATAGAACAATAAGCTAGATGATGCCAGTCCTAATGACCTTCGCTTTCAAGCCCTGCATTACTCCCCTGGGAGCAACAGGCTTATTCTCAATCTTGAAGACCGAGTAACACCTCATAAAGGCTATTTGGGGATCCTATGAGTAGAAGTACAGGAAGCCATGTCACTCAATCAGCAACTCTCTATGGCCCATCTGCATGCGCTGGTCATAGGCTTGTCAGGGCATGGGTGGCAGCTGTTGGTCCTTAAGGACCTTAAGTGCTGTAAGGAACAAGGCACCTGGAGAATTAACCCAATCTTGTACTGGAACCATTGAGATTTCCGGCCACGAAGTGACATGCAGTGCAGCTATTGATTGGCTCCATCTACGTCAATTTGGACCAGCTCCTGGATCCTGGAGATGGTACCCAATGCTTGTGACTAGCGGAAACACTCAGGCTTGATTGTCGCATGATGGGCAACCTAAAAGCTGTAGCGGATATAGCTGATCTGACTGACGGTTCTGACCTGTGTTGGAATGATTAGTCCCGCTATCCAAGCAAACGCCATGGTAACTAGGGCCCAATCTAATCTGACCTGTGAAGTTGACCCCAAGTACATGCTCAATCAAGGGGAGCAGCCATGTGCTCAGAAGGATCTCATCGGACTCATTATATACTCCTCTGAACCAGTTTCTGAGTCACTAGGCATTGGAGACAGTGAACCAATGTCAGCTACAAGATAGTAGGGTGGCTGTGGAACATTAAACTCTAAGATCCACTTGATATCAACTAGCTTAGTCTCAGCTTCAGAAGGGTCTTCCTCCCTGAACAGAATGATACCTAGAACCAAGTGACCCTAGCTATCATCTTCTGCTTTCATGTCAAAATAAGATGGTTGGTAAGGGCGATCAGGGCAGGGATGACCTCACCAAAAAATCTCGTGACAAATATCACATTGAACCACTTCTTCAAGACTGCCAAGTCTCCTGGCTCAAACAACAACCATTTTGATCGGACTTCCAAAAATTTTGAGTTACCCTTAAGCTAGACATCCAGCTTCTGGAATCTGGGTAATTTTCTCAAATTGGCGAGGTCCTATAGTCGAGAAGCCCACATTATAGCTGATTCCACAGAAACTTCTTGTGACATTTGAGGAGGGCCAGGCATGAACCCATGCTCACAATCAGGCCTAAGACTATTGGGTGGCAGTTGAGAAAGATCTCCCTAGTGATGCAGGAGCGTCCACCTTCATTTTAATTTTTACTATAACATATTACAATTAATTGGTGGATTCCCTAAGCACACATCAAGAGCCCTTACCCCAGAATTAATGGACTAATTTATAAAGCCCTAAAAGACATGCAAGCCTAATTTAAGGCTGTCCCCTTTTCTACTCTTGAGTGACTTAACTGATGGCTCAAAGATGGTTCTCCAAGCCAGCTAAAAGGGAACGAAATACCCGCAGCAGCTGCTACTGGCATTTTAGCTTGCCCAATCAACATGTGGGGGCCACTTTTGGGGGGTTGTTGGCACAGAATTATGAGCACAGCAGCAAGGACAATGGCAGGTCTGATTGTGTAAGAAGTTTACAACATCTATTTGACCAGATTTGGGACACTTTTGGCACGCAAATAAAGGCAGATCAGCAGCAGACCCTTACGAGCAATTTTTGACAGCTTTGGAAGTTGTTTGGGTGCAGAAAACCAAGGCAAAGGGGAGCAGCAACAAGTAAAACAGTAGGTATCCTTTTGATGGAAGAGTGTTAGGTAGCATTTTATGACACAAAGCATTTTGGCTGTACTTTAAAGTACCACAACAGGTCTGATTTGGGACTACTGTTTGAAGCAATTTTTATGACACTTTCAGCTTGATTATATGAACTTAGAAGTCAGCTCATGTAAAAGGCTACCTATCCTAGCTTTTCTTTAGTTGTTAATGTTGTCCTAGCTAGTTTCTTAGCCCTTTAGCTTGTAAGAAACCGCAAGATCAGATGTAAGCCATGGGGGCTGTTTTAGGTTGAGATTGACAGGCCACAAAAGTCAAAGGCTGATTTCTTGGTGGTTAGATTTAAACTAGCCTAGTTGATCTACTTTGACAACTGTTAGTTTGGATAGTGGATAACAAATCAGACCTAGTTTAGTTTGTTGAGTTGAGTTTGATCTCCAACAATCTTCTATGAAGTGTTATAATTACATATGAATAAGCAACACAGCTTTTGTTGCCCATAATTCCTCCCTTTTGGTGAGATAAACCTTCAAACTTGAGTGAAGAATTTATTGAATTTTATCCTCAAAATCTTACCTTCTTTTATTCTAAGAGTTAAATACCTTACGATCATAGGTGGTGCCTATTAATCATATTCCTTCTCTTTTGCTCTCCTATTCTCTTTTTCATTTCAATGGAAATGATCCTAAACCACGTTAATCTAACATGGCCCAATTTGTTTCCCAAATGCATCACCCAAAACCACATAGAATTTTGTGCCGATAAGAAACAATAAGGACTTGATGAGCAAGCCTTGAGCACAAGAGGGTCTGAAGAGGCATAGCCACCAAATAGGTATGACTATATGAGGACTAATGACCTATAGGTCCACCTAACAAGAAGGAGCAATGGTGATCTATTTGTGCTGTAAGGTGGCAGGAGAAAACAGAAGTGGTGATTGAGGATGCAAAGTGTAGGCAAAGGCTCTAACAACCTTGAGGGTGATGCACCGGTGGTTGGTGTCCAATGGGTAGTGATAAGATGATGAAAGGGTGTTTTGTGGTGTATGGAGAAGCAGTGATGGTTAAGGTTTGGTGGTGGAGGTGAAGAAACGGTGGAGAGTAGGAGAGGGACAAGGATGACACTAAAGGGTTAGTGAGAGAGAGGAGAGGGACAACAAGGTGGACAAAGCCCTTAGCGAGGCCGGCAATCTACACGGAGCAAGTACAAGAGGCTAGGATGTAGTGACTGATGATGGAAAAGGAGAACCAAAGGTGGCATGGCTAGCAGGCTGGGCTTACTAGCATTAGTGGGTGGGGTTGCTTGTCAACCTGTCATGATGCTTCACCAACAGCGATGACAATGGTATGCCTATAGTTGTTAAACTTCTAATGTGGATCATAGGATTTTGAAATCTACTAAACGATCCCCAATCCTGGTAGAAAATCATAATAGTAGAATTATAATCATCCAATTCTACATAATAACTATAATTTTTAATCCATTTGTCTTAAAAATCTATTTTTCTCTGATTCTCACTATATTTCTCCTTTAACCCTAAACCTCAACTCCTATTATTTTGTACATACTATAAATTGAGCACAAGCAAGAATTAATATGACAACAAAGTTGATTGTTGGGGGAAAATACTTATAAAAGAGTCTAAACTCTATATGCTAAGTAAAATAAAAATATTAAATTTAATGATGTTATTTGTTTATTATAAATTTTTATTTAGTTCATAATTATCCTTTTTATTTTCTTTATTGTTGTTTTTGGCTCCTTTTTTGTATCCATATACCAACATTTTCAGTATGCATATAATTTGACAATTTATTTTGCTTTTAGTTGTTATAACTTAATTAATGACCAAAAGAGCTTAAGAGTAACCTGTTTTTTAACTTTAACTATTTAACTATAGGATTTTATAGCATATAAGACTATAGGGATCATTTCTGTGATGTATATAATATCTTACCATCCTACAATCTGATTCTACGATTAGATTATTATGACCCCTCCATCTATTTTAAGTAAAATCCCGATTCTAACAATCTTAGACATGCCTCGTGTAGTTTGCTTGTTATCCTTGAGCCAATTTTCCAAAAGTGACTTATCTTTATCTTGCAACCCATGTAATCCAACAATTAATTCCTGGATGCATTGATTTCCTTCGACACTTCTATGACTGTCGTGCCTTACTCTAATACCAAATAGTTAAGATCCTCGGTTTGGGCACATTCAAGACCTTTTGTGTAATTGATTCTAGATCACCTATTCCCCTTAGTGGTTTTCCGATCAATATCCCCTTGAATCCTATGTTGAATTAAACATCATGCAATTAGACGAAATAAATGGTTGCAGGTTAGGCACTTGTGATTGAGAATTGAGTGGTTAAGGGTTGTGGAGGATGGTAGTGGTTGATGGCAAGAAGAGGGGGGAGATATAGAGCATGCTCGATGGGAGACGTAGAGTTTGCGAAGGCAGTTGAACTAACTTTCTCAACTATGGGGTCTAAGGGGTCTAAGCCCCTTATTTATAATTGGTTACAAACTATGGGCTAAGTCCTTACCAAAAAGGATAAATATTCCCCAACTCCCTAAAGGAAATATTTGTTAGCTAACAAAGCAACCAATAGAATACTTAGATACACCTCCTAATATCTTAAGATACCGCTAACTAATAAAATTCAATACTACCAAAATAATAAAATATAAAATTCCGCATTTGGGAAATATTAAAATAATAGAATAATAGGCTAGATGCCGTGGCCCTTAGTGGCTTTAAGTTGTCAAGCCCCTAACATTTAGTTGTCTCCTGAAAGTTGATTGAACCATGTAACATCTGAAACAACAAACGCAGCACATTACAGTAGATCATGAACAGAAACAGTTAGTGAGGCCAATATCAATAATGCTAGCCAGAAAAAAAAAAGTGCAGAATAGGACCAATATTTTTACGACAAAGTAGTTCACTGGCAGTCAGGGTCAATTTACAATACCTAATTGTCATTCCACAGATGGTGATGGATTCCCCGATAAAGTTAGATGAATGATGGTTCTAGTATACCAAGTTTCTAAAAGTTTCTTCCGTTGCCTCCACACATAGAGGATCTTACGCAAATTCCTCTGCAAGTTGAGGATCTTATGTCAACTCAGCAGATCATATGCTCACCTGAATAGACAGAGTCGCCTGGAATGGTGCCTTTCTCAAGAAGTCGTCTAGAACCCCCATCTGTGGTATACCTGGAAACCATCATTGACTGAATAAGAATACTGTTTGAGATATTGGGGCGAAAAAGGAAAAATAGCAGAGACAGTAAGTCGCAAGGAAACACTCAAAAGGTTGACAAAGAAAAAGATGGAAGTTGTATGAACACGTAATGAAATTAATTTTTTTTATAAAATATGTATCTAATGCCATGTTTATAAAGAATCATATGCAGAAGAAACCTCTTCATGGGGACAAGAATTGTAACGGTAATCACAGTGGTAAACAGCATGTAGCTTCTTTACATCACATCACAAAATATATATTATTAAAAAAAATAAAGAATAAAAAAGGGGTTTCTGGTCCATGAATCCTTAATTTTTCCTTCCAGATTTAATTTCAATACATTTAGCAAAATTTTTTCGCTCCATTATTTGCCAAGTTTAATTTTTAGAAATTTCAGGGAGTGGCAAAAATTTCAACCAAAAATCATGATTTATCCATCAATGGTCACCTGAAAGGTGATGGCAATGTGAAGGGCCTACGTTTAGTGATATTCACAAACTCTGAGTGGTATACTTGGCCTGGCATTTTCAGTGTCTTATGATTTCAAATTTTGAGAAACGGTGACGAGAGGAATTTAAGGCACTCCAATAAGTGTCAGAACCTTAGTCAAAAATAGAACTGCATATAACATAACATCATAATGTGACCCAACAAGACTAACATTTGCATTCATTTCAACTCTATAATCCTTACTTGAAGTGTAGGTTCTTGAAGTGTAACCAAGACTCATACAAGGTAGGTTGATTACCAGACTACCTGCATAGAATCTGTCTTACCTACATTGTTAAACTATATATGACAGGTCAGAGCTCTACCAAACCATTAGTAGTTAAGTTTAACAGCAACATGGTGTTTAAGAAAATTAAGTCGGAGTCAAACGATCAACAATACAACACACAAGCTAAATCCTGTCGGAATATGGCACAGACACACAAAGAGTTTGAGCACAAATAGTAGGCATGCGCCTCTTACATAATTATATCATCACCGAGGTGTCTTCTGGCAGATATAAGCAGGTGGTGCAGGTAGGCTTTATCATTTCCATATGAACCATACTCATTTTCTATCTGTAAAAATAATATCCATTTAGATGAAGCTTTTATGTTGAAACTTGCAAAGAATAGAAGACCCTCTCCTAAGAATGGAATTGGAAATTGCTTCAAGAATGAGCAGTTCTCCTTGGGACTTGTCAGAGCAACAAAATTTTGATAATAACAAACGAAATATGAAATTAATAATAAGAATTATAATACTGATATTAATGGTGACGACCAGAAGCATACCCAATTCTGATCCAAATATTAAAAACTAATCTTAATTCAAAATCCTAGACAACCAATACCTATTCAATGTCGGTCAAACTTAATAATGACGGGCATCCAAAATGACTTGAACCAAAGTTACTCAAACCAAACATTATCTATACTTGGGCATAAACCGAACCTAAACTAAAGTCAAACCTGATCTAATCCAATTAGCAGTCAACATTTTACTTCAAAATGAGGTTCTCTACACCGCTATATATATGAAAGGAAGTTATGAGGAGGGAAACTAATGATATTAAATAATATACTAAGACACTATGTTATGACTTTAAAAAGTGATGAACCTAGAGTTTTTTATCTATAATAACTAATAATAATAAAAACTTATAGAATAACAAGAAAAACAAAAGTATATAAAACAACCACCAGAAATAGTAATAAAATGGTTCAACAACTCAAGCAACGATTGAAAAAATACTGCTCTAATAATATAATCATGGCAAATGAATGAAGATATTGGTTGTAATTGTTTAATTTAAGACATCTTGTTTTGGAAAAGAAGCTATGAAAGCCTCAATAACAATATAACAATAACAAAATTTGGTTCGGCCACTTCCAGCGCGAGAGGGGCAGTGCGACCTCCATAAACGATTCGCTGCTTGCCTGCTCGTCAGTTCATTGTTCGCCGTCGATTTCCTTTTCAGATCTGCACGGGTTAGTTTGTGGGACACGCTAGCTAAGCTTACCAACAGCCCGGTGGTGCAAGCAACAGAGACCCTGGTAGACAGCAACAAGCGGCAGTTCAGCTGTTCGGCGCTGCAGGTCGTGCCATGTCCAACCACTTCTAGCCCTAAACATTCGCCGTCAAAATGCTCTACAGATTTACTCGCGCTGTGACTTTCTGATCTCGTTTGCGTGTGTAGAGAAAAACTCCCTCTCGACATGTCTCCTCTCCCCTCTCCCCTAGGGTTTTGAGTGAGGAACGCCCATGGCTAGGAAGAAGAAGTCCCCTTCTTCCTCTTCGGGTAAGCAAGGAGTTTTGAAGGCTTCTAGCCCTATGACTGATATGGTGGCTCATCAGGAGACTTCACAGGGCCCTGTAGAATCAAATATTTATGTTGAATTGCTGACGGAGAGCTTGGAAAATGGGTTGTTCAGCGTGGATATTGCCTTTGCTGGTGTGGATGTTCCCGCACTGATCAAATCTAACCCTAATGCTGGTTCTACAATTTCCCAGCCAGTGGCGTCTCAACCTCCAGGGTTTCTGGGGTGTCCGAACCAAGCAAATCAGAGCAAGGGAAGAGGTGTGCATATGGAAAACCCTAACCAACCGACCATTGCTATTGGTGAGAGAAAATCTATCTGGGACCGGCTGGAAGATATCTCTCCTTCCCCTACCCCATCCTGGAGGGATATCTTGGCAAGGAATCGGAACCCTACCTAGGGTGAAAAGCTTTCTTATGTTCCACCTTCCATGGAAAATGATTCGTTGAGGGTCAACCTAAATAAGAAGGAGGTGGATTCTGAAGCTGAATTATGGGCAAATACCTTGGTAGGTTATGTTTTTGGTGATGCTCCAACTTATAGCCAGAATTGTGGATATGTTCGTGTACATTAGAAAGAGGTCCCTTTGCCTCAATTAATCCTTCATGCTTTGGGGTTCTTCTTGTTTAAGTTCAAAAGTATGGAAGATGTAAATTTTATTCTTGGGCAGCATTGGACTTTCTTCAACAAGCCTCTTGTCTTGAAGCTTTGGCATAGAAGGATGAAGATTGACAAGAATGAGATGCAGGTTGTTCCTCTTTGGATTAAGTTCCCTGACTTGCCTCTTAAGTATTGGGGCAAATTTCTTTAAGCATAATAGCAAATGCAATGGGGAAGCCTCTGTGCACCGACGCCATCACTGTTTCTAGGGAACGTGTGTCTTTCCCTAGGGTGCTTGTGGAGATTGATATTAGAAAACCACTTCTGGACTCTATGATTATTGTTGATCCTGAGGGAAGTGAACTAGTTCAGAAAATTGAGTATGATTGAAAGCCTTTTTATTGTCATTTTTGTGACAGGTTTGGTCATGATGCTTCCAATTGTAAGAAACAAAGGGCTATTAATAAGACTCCTAACGTTAGTGGTGGAGAATGGGTGGTTGTTAGGGACCACAGGAAAGGTAAAGAGATTGATCCTATTATTGATTATGGCAGGATGGCCAGTGGTGTTGATGTGCCTTGTGTGATTTCACTGATATCTCCACCCCTGTAGCTAGGACTAGCACTCGTGACCCAGGCTCTTAGGGAGGGTCTGCCAGAGATAGGCAGCAGAGTTTGCAGGGACCCGTTCTTCCTAGGGTCACTTCTGACCCAGTCCTACCCCCTAAGTTGAGAATTATCACGAGCAACCGATCTACTAAGGAAACTCAAAGTCGCCCAACTGGGGTGTCGGGTTCTGTGCAGAAACAGTATGCTAGGAGAGGTGCTCAACAAATTGATCCAGGTGGACATGATTAGCTCGTGGAATATCCGTGGTTTGAATAAGGCTTCAAAGCATAAGGAAGTCAGTCTTTTTTGTAAGAGTAATGCTTTATCCTTAGGTTTTTGGAGACAACAGTAAAAGAAAATAAGTGTAGTGGCGTCTTAAATAAAGTTAGGAGAGGTTGGGATATCATTCATAACCATTCTCAGCACCTGAATGGGAGGATTTGGGCCACCTGGGACCCTTGTGTGTGGAATGTCACAGCCATTAGCATGAGCGATCAAGCCATCCTTTGTGAAGTCTGTCACTTGCTGGGAAATTTTTCCTTTCATGTTGGCTTTGTTTATACTTTGAATAGTGGTGTTGAGAGGAGGAGGCCATGGAATTGGTTGAAGCAACATAAAATTCTTAGCTCTCCTTGGATTTTTATGGGGGGGCTTCAATGTGGTTCTTTCCTATAGTGAGAAGGTTCAAGGTGACCTGCCGAATGCCACTGATATGAAAGATTTCTAGGATTGTTGATTAGATCTGGGGTTGACTGACTTACAGGAGCAAGGAGCATTCTATACTTGGTCCAGTAAACGAGGGGGTGATGCGAAAGTCATGTGTAAATTGGACAGAGCTCTGGTTAATCTGGAATGGTTGGCATCTTTTCCCTCTTCTGTTGCGGAGTTTCTTAGTCCCCTAGTATCGGATCACAACCCGATAGTTGTTAATCTTCGGGTTTCTCCTATTCAAGGTAAGAAGCCTTTTCAGTTTTTTCACTTCTAGACAGAAGATGAGGCCTTTTTACCTCTAGTGCGCTCTGCTTGGCATCAGCCTTTGCAAGGTAATTTCCTGCTCAAAGTTATGGCTAGGCTGCAAATGCTCAAGAAGGACCTCAAACAGTTGAATAAGGTCAAATATGGCTCTATTTCTCAGAAGGTTGTTGTTGTGCGAGAGGAGGTGGTTGTTCTTCAGAAGAAATTACTATGTGACCCTCCTGACTCTCGTCTCAGAGATCAATTGAAGCTTCTTGAGAGCAGGTATGCTCATTTACTGCACTGTGAGGAAATGTTCCTCAGACAAAAAGCCTGTATTCAATGGCTGCACTGTGGGGATTCAAATCATAAGTTCTTTTATACAAGAGTGAAGGAGAGGCAAAAGCGGAAGACCGTTACTTTTCTTCTACGAGAAAATGGCAGGGAGGTAGGGGGAGCTCAGGAAATTCAGGAGGCCTGCATTGACTATCATAAGCAGCTTTTAGGCACTAAGGCTCCTTCTATTGGGATTCTTAACCCATCTGTTGTGGATTGCTCCTCGACTTATGATCAATAGTTAGCTCTAAATGCTCCTGTTTCCAAAGACGAGGTCTGAGCAGCTGTATTTTCTGTTGGTGACACGAAGGCCCTAAAGGTGGATGGTTATATAGCAGAGTTCTTCAAAAAGAGCTGTGATATTATTGGTGATGAGTTATTCATGATTGTTAGAGAATTCTTTGCTACAGGTTTCCTGCTTAGGAAGGTAAATATTACATCTCTAAACCTAGTGCCAAAAAAGCCTAATCCGCAAAAGGTCACTGATTTCAGGCCTATTGCATGTTGTATCATGCTCTATAAGATCATCTCGAAGATTCTTATGCAGAGGCTTCAAGGTATCTTGCCCTCAATTATTGATTTTGCTCAATCTACTTTTCTAAAGGGTAGAAGTATTGGTGAGAACGTGTTGTTGGCTCATGAGTTGGTGAGGAAGTATGTCTGCAAAGGAGTCTCTCCGAGATGCATGTTAAAGTTGAACATACAAAAAGCTTATGACATGGTGAACTGGAGCTTTGTAAAGAATCTCTTGCTTTTGTATGGTTTTCCTTATCAATTTGTAAAGTTTATTACTGCCTGCTTGAATTCAGTGGCCTTCTCTCTTTATTTTAATGGTGTGTTGACTCCGCCTTTTCAAGCGAATAGAGGTTTGAGGCTGGGAGATCCTCTCTTCCCCTATTTATTTGTCCTTGTCATGGACTATCTGACCAGATGTCTTAAACAGCAATGGACAAATGATCTTTTCAAAGGTCATCCTAGATGCAAAGCTTTGAAGATAATAAATCTGATTTTTGCGGATGACATCCTCTTGTTCTGCCATGGTGATTTGCAAAGTGTGAAGTGTCCTAAGGATGTGCTTAGTCATTTCTTTGGGCTCTATGGTTTGATCTTAAACCCTTAGCAATGTACTGTCTATTTTGGTGGTGTGTCACCTGATGTTAAAAGGTCCGTTGTTGATCTTCTGGGATTCCAGGAAGGTGTTCTCCCCATTACTTACCTTGGTCTACCTTTAACCTCTTCCAGAATTTCTGCTAGTTTGCTCCAGCCTATGTTGGAAAAGGCAACGGTGCGACTCAGGCACTGGAGCACTATTTACTTATCTTATGCGGGAAGGTTACAGCTTATCAAGTCGGTTTTATTTAGCATTCAATAATATTTTAGCCAGGTGATTCTTTTACCAACAAAGGTCCTCCATCAATTCGTGAGTCTCTTGGTCGGGGAAGGTGCATGTTAGAAGAAGAGCCCTGGTTTCTTGGGAAAATATTTGTCTCCCTAAGGCAGAGGGTGGTCTTGGTTTACTTAACTTGGGGATTTGGAACCAATGTGCCTTGGGTAAGTTGCTCTGGAATATTGCTACTAAGAAGGATTCGTTATGGGTGAAATGGATTCATATTCTTTACCTTAAGAATACAAGTGTGTGGGAGTACATTCCCACTGCTTACACCTCTTGGTTGTTTCAGAGAATCCTTCTTGTACGATTTCAGTTACAAAGTTTTATGCAATTTAGATGGTTAAATGGTTACCCTGAGTATAGTATCAAAGCTGCTTATGATGTTATGCGTCCTAGACAGGCTAACCAAAGGTGGTCCAAGATTGTGCGGCACTCTCTCAATTTGCTAAGATACAGTTTTCTTCTCTGGCTGGCGTTCAGAGACAGATTGATGACTAAAGCTAGGCTTCGGGAGACTGGTATGGATGTATCGGAGCAGTGCGTGTTTTGCCAGCATGCTCTAGAAACTCGGGACCATTTATTTGTCCACTGCCCCATTGAAACTGAAATATGGAGGAAAATTCGAAGAATTGCGAGCAGAAAGGACATTATCCGAGGGTGGCAACAGGAGGTGTAGTCTCTGTTGAAAAGGTCCAGACAAAATAGTCAGAAAAAACAAATCCTAGGACCACTTTTTCCATATTATATTACAAATGTATGGTATGAGAGGAACTTGAGAGTTTTTAAAAATCGTAGTAAGGATGTTGCTAGTATCAATCGAGTTATTGTCTTAGTTGTAGCTAGACGTTTAGTGCACCCACATTATAAGGCTAAATTCCAAAAGTGGGTTGGTGTAGTTGATTGTATGGTGTGTTGATATTCATGGTTGTAATCACCCTTCTTTCATAAGTAATAAAATTCCTTACTTGTCGAAAAAAAACAATATAGCAATAGAATCACAAATTCATATTATTATTTTGCAAATCCAAACATAAATTTAGCAATTTTGACACAATGCAAACCACAATAAAATAAATAACCAAAATCAACTAACTTATATTATGTATATAGTGCTTGAGAAGTTCAGTATATAAGAAAATTTTCCAGCACTATAAAAATTAAAATCATTTATGCTTAATTTAACCATAAAAATGATATTCACACATTCATTACTTTTATTTAATACTTAGACAAATATTTAGATTAATGAAGAAGTGGTGATATAATATATAAAAACACAGACCATGTCACAATTTTTTCCCCGCTAAAAAACCTCAGCATCTCACTACATAGCATTAATTAGGACGTTCTAGACTTCAAACTAAAAGTAAGTAGTAATATATAAAAACTGCTGAATATTTTTTTTTTCATTTCCACTGCAGAACTACACAATTCCCTATTTGTTACTTTGAAGTTGAGAAACATGATCAATCTTTCAGAAGCCTGTAATTAATAAAAATATAGTAAATATTTTGTTGATAGAAATGAAGGGTAGCTATAAACTCATTAAAACTATAGTTCAACATCATCTCCAGCTATAACCATAGTATTAAAAACCAGACCGGACCGGTCGGTCCAGCCGGCGAACCAGTCAGATCAACGGGCAAATTTTATGTACCGGTTCTCAAGATCTCGGAACCAATGAAAATCGGTCAAAAACCGATCGAACCCGTAAAACTTGATGAACCGGTCAAAAAACGGGCTGCTGAACTGGTCAAAAAACCAGTCGTAAGCCGGTCAAATTCATGTATAGTTTAATTTTTTATATATTTCATATTTTTTTATTTAATATGTGCCACTAGTCCGTCCACTAAACCAGTAAACCAGTTATAATATCGGTTTGATTACCGGTCTGGTTTTTAAAACTATGGCTGTAACCTTTCGATTTCCCCACATGAAATCATTAATGGGTCATCTACCTCTTTCTTTCCACTTGCCTATCTATATCAACACAACAACAATACAAGTGCACGCAGATGTCATTTTCTCACCATGTATTTTAGTTAAATCATATGATTTCATAATATTATATGATACTTTTACAATAAATTATATTTTTTTTATATTGGAATATGTTTTCACTTACAACAAGCATCTTCTTTCAAGTTTTTGATCTTAGAATACTTGATGTCAAGATATTTTTATTTAGTTATTTTTAGTTTATTTTAATTAAGATGAATTTTTTATCTATATTTTGTAGGGGATTATAAGACTCCTCCTTAGTTTCATCCCTCACTTCAAGGAGATGCGCTATTTTATTTTAAAGGACTAGTGGAATATTGCTACAGACTTTATTATCAGCATCTGAGTGCCCTCATTGGGGTGAGAGGTAACATCTGCCTATGACTGTAGATTTTGCCATCTTGTATTAGTTTATAATAACTAATTTTTCCTAAACGTTGCTCAATCACTATGAATTCGAATTTCATATGGCCTCCAATTTTCTGCATACACAAAGAAGTACAATTTGCAGGTGAAATTCAGCCAAAAGAGTGTTCTTACAATTATTTATAAATTTTGAGCTAAAATCATAGATAGTTTGTTTTTATTTTCTTTTTTTTTTCATGGTTGTGACAATTCCAACTTCTAAGATTAGCTGTCATGGCTCTTTGCTATGCAAAATGGCTATCAATTTGTCGATCCCTGTTGCCTACAAAAATGAGGAATAACATTGATTAAACAAACCATTTTTAGCTCTAAAAAGATAGATAAGCATATAGGTATTTATCTAAATTATTGCAAATAGCTACACTGTTAATTTAACAATGATAACACTTATAATTTTTCTTTTTCCTCACTCTATTTCTTAACTGACCTGTACACACATATAGGCACCCCCCCCCCCAATAAGATAACTTCATAAATATACCCTAAAATAACCTCATTTATTATGAAATTTAAAACTTGTTAACATACATGTTGAATATTCATAGGGCCTCTATTGTAAAACTAAGGAAGTAAATAATTTAGCTATATCCACACAATTTGACATTAACATTTATCCCAAGATAATATGTGTGCATCGCACGAGTGCAATATAGGAACACAATATTAAAAATAATAGTTACATGAATTAAGTTATCCATGATAACAGTCCTTAAAAATAAATTATATTAACAGTATTTATCAATTGCTCACAATTGATTATGTTTACCCTACTTAAATGTTATTATTGTTATTATTTAATAAAAATAATAATTAATAACAATACAATCTATAAAATTTCTTTGGAAGTGTGTGTGTGATTACAAAGGCACTATATAAGGGGTCATGTTGAATTTTGGGAATCGCGTTTCCAAAAATACTTGAGATTGCATATGGGACTTGGTAGGAATAGTAATATAAACCAAAAAAGTAGGAGAAGGTACAACAAGTGAAATCAAATAGTAAGATATCAAGGATTTGGATTAACTTGTAGGAAATTGATGTTGTCAACTAGATCAAACGTATTCATCTTTACATAGTATATAAAAAAATAATTTTATGGTAAAGAAATTAAAAATATAAGGAAAGGAATTCATATACATTTAAATAGGAAATAAAACCTAATCGCTAGTTGTACAAAAACACACATAAAAATATAAAAAGAAAACTAATAATTGAGTGTCTTGTAGATTAGTGAAGGGAGAAATTATAGAATGATCGATAGGAGAGCGGTTAATTAGGGGTGGTTAAAAACAATTAAAATTAAAATAAAAAATGGTTAAAAGGGAGGTAAATAACAGATATTTATTGCTTTTTTGTCTAAAAATAAATAAAATATAAAAATAGAAAGTGAGTGATGTTCCATTAATAATTTTTCCCTCAAATTTAGGAAAGGGAGGAGTAAAAAATGTAAGCATTTCTCTTTATAACAGAAGAAAAGGGAATATTTAATAATATTCAAAATAAAAGTTTAAACATAATAAGTGTCTTGAGTGACAAAGTCGTGAAACTCTCTTCCATTCATTCTTTGCCTACCTCTCTGCTCCATTCAAGTCTGAATATCTTTTATGCAATTCAAAACTTATCCAACTGATTACACACTTGCAAATGAAAGAATTAAGCAATTTGATACACAGAGCTGAATTCCCAGAAGTCAAATACTGCAAATGATAATCAGGGAATCGATAGGATTCAAAATTTATTCACTTAAAAATATAAGTCTAATTTACATTCTCTGCTAATCTTTTTATGATAAATCATAAGATGTAAGCATTCTTTTAATTCATCTTCTTCTAGTTTATTGTTTCACTGCAGAAATCAGCGCCTTACTTGTAATTCCTGAACAACCTCACCATGTCACCAAAACAAGAATTTTTTAATTGTTACCATGCCGTTGTTGTTCGTTCAAACCAGGTATGGGATAGGTTCAGAGATAAATTTTGGGCAAAAGAGGAGGGGTTTTTATATATTCTCGAAGAAGATAGTGATAATCCAGGTTATATGAGGACCCTGCACCTACCATAATAGCCTCAATCTGCTCGCCCTTCCCCTCTTACTCCCTGATCACCTATATACAACCAATACTCCCTAACCAACTCATAACTGTTTGATAAAATAAAATAAAGGATATTGAGAGCATAAGATGTTTCCCAATAACCGACTATAACGAACTCTTAGGAAATAGAAATAACAGATAGGTGACTCAGCAATTCCTCTCACTCAGCTGGTGCACTGCAATACTGCAATATTCCTCCTCACATAGGTGTATTTAATTAGAGGCTTATCAATACTTCCCTCCAAAGTTTCACCTTGTCCTCAAAGTGAACGTCAGGGAATTGCTCATTGATGATCTCAAATCCTTCCCATCATGATTCAAAGAAGGTAGGCCCTGCCATTGAATCAGAACCTCCAGTTGCCCCTTGGAGTTGTATTGTAGCCATTGGACTCCTTCCGGTTGTGCCTTCCACTCTAATTCTCTAGTGAGGATATCAGGAATAGGCTGGGTTTGGTGACCAGCCCCTAGAACCCGCTTCAGCATAGAAACATGAAGACTGTGTGGATCGAAGTGGAAGTTGGCAAACTCCAAACAGTAAGCCACACTACCCACTCTGGACTTCACCTGATACAGCATAAAATATAGTGATGAGAGCTTCTCATTGCCATGTTTAGCCATTGACTTCTGTCTATAAGGTCTGAGCTTCATGTATACCCACTCCCTTACTACAAACTCTATATCATGCCTCCTCCTGTCAGCTAGGGCCTTCATCCTCTACCGGAATTTTTCCAAGTAAAGCTTAAATTCATTTAGAATCAGATCTCATGCTTTGAATTCCTCATCTACAGCTGCTACTGAAGCAATTCCCCATTCGTACCTGATCAGAGGTGATAGTTCTCGCTTATATACTGCTGTGAATGGGGTGGTGTGAATAGCAGTACTTCGTACTGTACCAGTACTCTGCCCAGGGCACTCATCTCACCCAATGCTTGGGATGCTCTCCTGCAAAACACCTGAGATACGACTCGATGGTTATATTCAACACCTCAGATTGTCTATGTGTTAAAGGATGGTAGGCCAAACTCCTCTTCAAAGTAATACCCTGTAGCCTGATAGACCAATCATCAAATTCACATATGTTAGAAAAGGAAGGAAGGCTAAACCAGGGAGGGTCGGGACTGAATAATGAGGGAGGGGCATATGTTTACTGTAATTTTACTGTTTTATCTCTGCCTTTTTTTGGTCTTTTACGAGTCTGTTAGACGGTTAGGCCAGGTGTCGCGTCATTACAGTATATTCGGTTGCAGGGAGAGGGTTGGGCAGGGATATATATAGGGGATATAGAGGCCTCGAGGAGGGCGGTGGGAAAAACTCTGTAAGGGAGGAGTCAGGACCTCGAATTCCTGGCAGTTTGGCTCTCATTAATCCGACTATATTTTTCTTAAGTCTGTTTGCGTTTGTATTCCTTGCAACCATACTGAACTGAGTGCATTGAGAAAAATATTATAATTTAGAGAATTTCAGGGAGTCCTATCAGTTTGGTATCAGAGCGAGGCTCGAGACTGAGGGATGGCCCAGAAGAAGGTGAAGGCAATTGAGGAGAGGATGGGCTTGCTTGAGGAGAAAATGGCGCTGGTATAGGAAGAATGGCAGAAGGAGGTAGATGCTATTAAGGGAGATACAGGGAAGATACCTCAAATGGAGAAAACCATGATCGAAGTGTTGAGCCGGCTGGATCAGTTGATGAACCAAGGAGGTTGCGCATCATTTTCTAGGGTCCTGGGAGGGCAGAGGACAGAAGACGGGGCGAAGGATTCACCACTGGGAGCAGGGTCACATATGGTGGTGGAAGGGCAGCGCATGGAGCATCGACCGACCCGGCAGCTGGAGTTCCCTCTTTTCAATGGAACGGACCCGGAAGGATGGCTATTCCGGGCAGAAAGGTACTTTAATATCAACCAGCTCACTGAAGCAGAGCGTCTGGAAGCCGTAGCCGTGGCTATGGAGGGCAGAGCACTGGCGTGGTTTCAATATGTAGAGGAGAGGAAGGGATTCACCACCTGGAAGGGATTTAGGGAAGCCTTCTTACTCCGATTCCGCCCAAAACATGAGGGATCTCTGTGTGAAAAATTTCTAGCCATTCGACAACAGGGAACGATCGAGGAGTACTTGGAGCTGTTCGAGTTGCTTGCTACGCCGTTGCAGGGAAGAATGCCGGAGGAAGTGCTGGAAAGTACTTTCCTCAATGGACTAAAACTGGTGGTGAGGGCTGAGGTGAGGTTATTGAGGCCCTCTGGATTGTCCGAAATAATGGAGGCAGCCCAATTGGTAGAAGAGAAGAATCGGATCATCAGGAGCCCAGGAGGGTTGGGGTCGAAATTAATGGGCCAAAATCAAGCCCTGGCTAGCCCACGACAAACTCCAACTCCTAGCTCAGCTGGACCGATTTCCCCAAAAACCAACGCTGGAACTGTCTGGACCAAATCGTGGGGGGGGGGGTTCGAACACCGCACACCAAGCTGCTGAGTCGCTAGGAAGCCGGCGAAGCTCGGGATTCCGCAAGTTATCAGATGCTGAATATCTCCGCAGAAGGGAGAATGGGCTATGTTACCGGTGTGATGTAAAATTCGGGCCGGGTCATGTCTGCAAGAACCGAATGCTACAGGTCCTGGTCGTGGATGATTCGGTTGGGGGCAACGAGGGAGAGGAGGAATCAGAGGAGGAATGCAAGGAAAAAACAGAGGCAATGGAGGGGGCTATCGAGCTATCCATGAATTCTGTGGTGGGGTTTACTTCGCCCAGAACCATGAAGTTAAAAGGAAAAATTAGAGGAGAGGCAGTGGTAGTCTTGATAGATTGCGGTGCCACCCACAATTTTGTGGCCAACAATTTGGTGGATCGACTTCAGATACCAGTCACTACCACCACCTCCTATGGAGTGCTGATGGGTACCGGGAACTTGGTGCAGACCCAAGGCATTTGCAAAGGAGTGTTGTTAACCCTGCAGGAGGTGGACATAGTTGAGGACTTTCTGCCCTTAAACTTGGGGAGTGCAGATGTGATACTGGGTATGCAATGGCTGGAAAGGTTGGGCGAAATGCAGGTGCACTGGAGAAACCTGAAGATGAGGTTTATGCTGGGTAAGACTCGGGTCACACTTGAAGGGGATGCTGAGCTGAGTAAGGAGCAGGTTTCACTTAAGTCCCTGATCCGAACCGTGATAAAGGGAGGGCAAGGGGTTTTGGTAGAGTGCTGCGCATTAAATCCTGATTATGGCAGCTCCCTACCCATAGAAATTCCTCCCCAGCTTGAAGGGATAGTGCAGCAATTTCCTGAGGTAACTAAGGTACCCCAGGGCCTTCCCCCTCAACGGAAGCTGGACCACCAAATTCCCCTGCTACCAGGCACTAAACCAGTGAGTGTCAGGCCTTACAGATACCCGCAAGTGCAGAAGGATGAAATTGAAAGGCTAGTGGGGGAGATGTTAGCAGCAGGGATCATTCAACCCAGTCACAGTCCCTTCTCGAGCCCAGTACTGTTAGTTAATAAAAAGGATGGGAACTGACGGTTCTGTGTGGACTATAGGGCGTTGAATAAAGTCACGGTTCCGGAAAAATTCCCTATTCTGGTGATTGATGAGCTTCTAGATGAATTGGATGGGGTCGCGGTGTTCTCGAAATTGGATTTAAAGTCTGGATATCATCAGATTCGGGTGAGCCCAGCTGATATCCCGAAGACTGCATTCCGCACACACGAAGGACACTAAGAATTTCTAGTAATGCCGTTTGGGCTTACCAACGCCCCAGCCACTTTCCAAGCCTTGATGAATGAGGTATTTAAACCTCTCCTTCGAAGGTGTGTGCTGGTATTTTTTGACGACATACTTGTGTATAGCCCAACCATAGAGGAGCATCTTCGACATCTCACATGGGTCCTTGAGGTACTGCGTGCCAATTCTTTAGCGGTAAACATAAAAAAATGTATGTTTGGGAAATCAGAATAAGAATACCTGGGGCACATTATATCTAGTAAGGGGGTGGCTGTCGATCCTTCCAAGTTAAAGTGCATGAAAGATTGGCCAGTACCAAAAACGTTGAAAGAATTAAGGGAATTTTTGGGACTCACCGGCTATTATCAGAGGTTCGTGAGACACTATGGGCATATAGCAGCCCCCCTCACTGCCCAATTAAAAAAGGATAACTTCAGGTGGAATGAGGAAGCGCAGGGGGCTTTTGAGAGATTGAAACAAGCCATGCTTACTATACCGGTTTTGGGGCTGCCAGACTTTAAAGAACCATTTGTGGTGGAGACAGTCGCTTCGGGTGTGGGAGTAGGGGCAGTACTAATGCAGAAGCAACGTCCCATAGCATATTTCAGTCAAGCTTTGGGTCAACGCGCGCGAATGAAGTCAGTCTACGAGCAGGAATTGATGGCCATAGTGCTGGCCGTACAGCGGTGGCGACATTACCTGCTAGGACAGAGGTTTACTGTGAGGACAGACCAGAAAAGTCTGAAGCACTTAATGGAACAACGGGTCATTCCAGAGGAACACTTAAAGTGGGATGCGAAGCTGTGAAGTTATCAATTTAACATTGAATACAAATCGGGCTGCGAAAACAAAGTTGTTGATGCTTTATCAAGAAGAGGGGCAGACCCTGTTTTTTCCGCTCTTACAACTATGTGGACTAATAACATGAGCTCTCTTCAATCCGACATTGCTGCTGACCCCGTATTGGGACCGATGATCCGAAGAATCCAACAGGGAGACCCAAACTGTGGTGGATACAGCCTGGTTCGAGGGAAGTTGATGTATCATAACAGACTAGTGATACCTGCACAGTCCCCCTTGAAGCGCCAACTATTGGCTGAGTTCCATGGAGGAGGAATAGGGGGACACTCAGGGGTGCTCCGAACCTTTCACAGGCTAGCACGGGAGGTGTATTGGCCAGGAATGAGGAAGGATGTGCAGGAGTACGTGGCAGGTTGCGGGGTGTGTCAGTAGAATAAAAACCAAGCCTTACGTCCGGCCGGGCTGCTGCAACCCTTACCTATACCCCAGAAAGTCTGGGAAGATATCTCGCTGGATTTTATCGAGGGACTGCCGAGTTCGGGTGATTTTGATTGTATCATGGTAGTAGTAGATCGCCTAACAAAGTACGCGCATTTTATTCCATTGAAGCATCCTTTCAATGCGCAAACAGTGGCAGCTACCTTTGTTAAGGAGATCATACGCCTCCATGGGGTGCCCAAATCCATAGTCTCAGACAGGGACAAGATATTTGTGAGTAATTTCTGGAAGGAGCTATTTAAATTGCAAGGCTCCTCACTGAAGTTTAGCTCGGCTTATCACCCGCAGACCGACGGGCAAACAGAAGTGGTGAATAGGAGTGTGGAGACGTACTTGCGTTGTTTTGCAGGAGACAAACCCAAGAAATGGGCCCAGTGGATCCCTTGGGCAGAATTTTGGTATAACACCTCTTTCCACTCAGCCATCCAAACGACACCCTTCACCGCTTTATATGGAAGAGACCCTCCTCCCATTCTGCGTTATGAGGAAGGGAGTACACCTTTTGCTGCGGTGGATCAGGACTTAAGGGAGCGGGATGCCGTTCTAGAAGAACTGAAATATCACCTCCAGCGTGCACAAACCAGAATGAAGCAGCAAGCAAATAAAGGGCGTCGTGAGCAGACCTATGCAATAGGCAATTGGGTGTTTGTAAAACTCAAACCATACCGACATAGATCATTGGCCAAGAGGCTGAATGAGAAGCTTGCCCCACGATATTTTGGTCCGTACCAGGTAGAAGCTAGAGTGGGGGAGACTGCCTATCGACTCAAGTTACCAGATTCAACAGCCATTCACCCAGTTTTTCATGTATCAATGCTCAAGCCCGCAGTTAGGGATAGCATCCACACTCAGCCTTTCACCCCGGTCCTCTCTGCTGACATGGAATGGAAGGTGGAACCTGAGGTTGTTCGCAGCTTACACTACAACCAGCATGGAGCTTTGGAAGTCCTAGTTAAGTGGAAAGGTCTGCCAGAGTTTGAGACATCTTGGGAAGAATTTGAGGTCCTGAACCAGCAGTTTCCAGCTTTTCACCTTGAGGACAAGGTGAAACTCCAGGGGGGAAGTATTGATAGACCAATCATCAAATTCACATATGTTAAAAAAGGAAGGAAGGCTAAACCAGGGAGGGTCGGGGCTGAATAATGAGGGAGGGGCATATGTTTACTGTAATTTTACTGTTTTATCTCTGCCTTTTTTTGGTCTATTACGGGTCTGTTAGACGGTTAGGCCAGGTGTCGCGTCATTATAGTATATTCGGTTGCAGGGAGAGGGTTGGGCAGGGATATATATAGGGGATATAGAGGCCTCGAGGAGGGCGGTGGGAAAAACTCTGTAAGGGAGGAGTCAGGACCTCAAATTCCTAGCAGTTTGGCTCTCATTAATCCGACTATATTTTTCTTAAGTCTGTTTGCGTTTGTATTCCTTGCAACCATACTGAACTAAGTGCATTGAGAAAAATATTATAATTTAGAGAATTTCAGGGAGTCCTATCATAGCCTAAACATTTCTGCCCAAAAATTGCTAATAAAAACCTTGTCTCAATCAGCGACTATTGAACAGGGCATCCTATGGAGTCGAACTAGTCCGATCAACTTGTCAGCATTAGATGCTGAAAAATCTGATAGTTACTTGCACAACAAATATGTGTTATTTTACTCCAACAACTACACAGTTGTGCATAAGTATAAATAGATTTATAGGGCAGCATAAAAAAACCTTTTTGATCTTTCATTAATTGCACAAATCAATTCATCACTCCTTGCAATTAATTCTCAACTACTTACTTTCATATTCATCTCAAGTTGAGATTTTTTTTAAAAAATCTGTGCTCATTCTACTTAGCTAGAAATTACTCCGAGATTGAAATATCTAAATCTTTTTAGCTAGATTACACTCAAAAATTACTCTTTATTTTTATATTTGTATCATTTGCGAGATTTATAATCAACCACAACTCACCTCCAAACTCATTATATTGAGGTTGTATGTTACCTAGCATTTCTAAGAAAGGTTAATAGATTCATAAACCTAGAGGGAATAATTAGATTAACTTGTAAATCAGCTCCTAGAAGGTCATTGAAATTCAATCCAAAAGGCAAACCCTTTTGGAGGTGGATGTACAGAAATTTTTTTCTCGAGGGTCAGATTTTTAATTTCTCATTTCCATTCTTAAAAATCCTATTCACCCTCCTCCAAGGTTCTTTCACATTGTATTTTGATTACATTGATTGTATATTATTATTTTGATGCTCTATATATTTTTTTGACCTCAGAGTTTTCTCGCACTTTCATTCATCAATAGATCGTAAACCAGTCTTGAGTTAAGTTTTAGTCACATATGATCCTTGAGGCATGAGGACACTATTAGCCTCACACTTGGCATGAACTAAGTACTGGTTGTACTTGCTCCATATTAGATACGACGGTAAAACCCTACGCTTACAATTTAGCTTCCACAAATTCGTTTTCCAAAATAAAATTTTTAGGTAATGAAAATCAGGGTGTTACAATGAGTAACAAGGATCTCTCAAAACAAATGATTAGCAGGTGATAATAAAAGTGTTGAGAAATTGATCGATAAGATTGTTGAGAGTATTAAATGACTAATAATAGCAGGTAATGTTAAAATAATGAGAGATAAGTGACAAGTCATTAATGTTAAAATGGCCAAAAAAATATGGACCAATGGGAAGAAATTTTAAAGCTCTAGTTCTTCGGTTAAGTGAAGTCACCAATTTGGTTGATCGAGTTTGCAGCATGTTCAATGTATATTAAAGGCTTGCTTAAAACACTCACCAGAGAGAAAGAGATTGTGATCTTCCAAAATGTAAATTTGGTCGGCTAAAATGCCATTTTTGGTTGTAAAACATTTTGCCTTGGGAAAAACTCAAATTATGCAAATTCTATTTCCAATTGTCCGAAATTCTAACCAGTTATCCAAATGTGTTCATTCGATCACCCACTTATCATATTCAAAATCATTTCAAATGATCTAGTTGTTATTGAAACAAGCTAAATTAATTCAATTGGTCTTATTGGTTTTGAAACAAATTAAATTCATTTCAAAATCAAGTTAAAACTTGTTTGAAAACTCAATCAAAATCCCCAAATCCAAGTACTCATCCTTCACAACTCATTACAACATAAACCTAATACTAAAACATAAAGAATATTGAGTCTAGGTCTTTTGCTATTTATCATCTTTGTCTCATCCTCTATGCTACTTAAGATTATCAAATTAAAGCTAAAACGTAACGTGAACAATTAAATTCACAAAAAATATTGTTATCATTAAAATAAGCTCGAACTATTAAGCAAACAACAAAAATTCTAATTTGGATTAACTGTATGAATACTCAATTCAATCGAAAGTCTATATGTGTGAAAAAAAAAACACACACCATGTCAAATTTGACCTGGTCTATATTTGCCTAAACCAATAGTTGATCCAAATAAAACCAAAAAGGGTAAAAATTAGCACAATTAGAGATACACCTTAACTGAAACAGATCGAAATTAGACCCTAACATGAACCATTGACATAGTAAGCTAAATTATTTTCTCTTATTTAATTACCCCCACAAAACTTTTTACCAACATTCATCGAAGATTGGTTTCCTAAATTGATAATAATACTAGTTAACGTTTTTTTAGTAATCTAACACCATATATCTATGCTTCATGAAATTTTGGGTTTTAAACCAAAAGATAAGTCTTATAGAAACACTATTATCACAAGCATTGACAAAATAATGTATAAAAAAGAGAAGCCATACCTGAACCATAATAATGGGGCCTCCATTGCCATAAAGGAAAGGAGCCACTATTGGAAGTAGTGACCCCCACCAACTGTCGACCTATATAGGATAAAATTGGAAATTATTAAACATCTCAATGCTATAATTTACTATAAAAAACATCAAATGAATGTTTCTTTTGATATATTGATCAACAAATCTGCTAAATATATGCAATCACTCCCTCAGTTGAAGGCAATAAAAATTAAAATAAAGAATGAATGATTAGAAAACATTATCGATTCAACCTAAGGGTTAGGTCATAGCCTAGGGCCTCAAAATAAAAAAGGCTCTAAAATATAAACAAATCTCTCTCTATAGTATATACTCCCTCCATTTCACAAGATAAAGCCTATAACTTTTTACAGTTTGTTTCGCAATATAAAGCCTATTAGAAAAAATACCTAGCATTAAATGCTTTATTACCCATTTTGCCCCTTTATTTTCATTAGTAATTACAAATAAAATTAGAATATTAATTAAAGGAGCAAAATTAATGTAAGGGCATATTAGTTAATTTAGTGTCAAATTTTCTAAAATTTATTACTTGTTAATGTGTGCCAAAATATTATAGGACTTGTATTATTAAATGGAGGGAGTAAAAATAATGTTTAGCTCAATCAGTAGTCGTTAGCTTTTTTAATGTGTAGCTGCAAGTTCGAGTCCCATTCCATCCTTTTTTTTTTAAAACAACTTCTTCATTTCTGATATCTCACTTTTCTAAAACCTCCTCTACATTTATGAGATATAGTTGGGGGCATTGCAGGCATTTGTTCGCTCTTCTTCATTTCTAGTATTTTCCCCCCTCTAAAGGTTCATTATCATTAATCAGGTAAAGGTAGGACTTGCCACAACCATCACCTACTTTAAGTGGACTCCCATCTCTGATTCCAAAAGCATTCTCAAATTCAAAAGGCTAAGAGTAAGAGCTACAAGTGATGGCTAGGCAACTCTAAAACTCCCTTCAGTTGCTGGCAAGTTTCATCATTCATTGTTTATTTGATTATGTCTATAGATTGAATCTTGTGGCTTTTTCACAAATGTATACTACTAATCTTGTTTTCAGGTACTAGTAGTTCTCATGAAATGGGCACTTAATTTGGGTAATTTTAAATGCTCAAAAGGTCTTAACTTTTAACTAGGTCATTCAAATTAGGATTCTTTTAAGCTTTGATTAGGATAGCCCAGAATAAGCAACTTCGTAATCTAGTAGTAGTTGTGGTAGTTCTTAACCTTTTAGTAGTAATATATTGATCAATGGTTAAAATAAAGAGAGAACAAATTTTAATTTGCTAATAAATTATCAATGGAAACCAGCATGATGCAGGAGCATCCAAAAATATTTTAGTTATTGATTTCTTCAAGCTTGGAGGACATAAAAACCTCACTAATTAAATTAACTAAAACACAAGCCATGAAAGCCATGCTAAATCCCAATCCAGCCCCCACCTTTTTGAACACTCTAATTAGCTCATTTTTTTTTTGGCTTAAATGGCTCACTACCCAGCCAGAGACAATCAGCATCCACGCCCCACAACAGCTGCAGTAGTGGCAGCAAGTTCAGGCCAGCTTTTCAGTACTGTATTGGCACAAAAATAAAGGTCAAGGACAAGAAGGCAGAAGGTACAAGCAGCAGCAGATTATGGAAGGAAATCAAGCTATAATCAGGTCATGATGGTACTTTAAGCTGCAGAGGTCTGCAAAGGAGCAGGCTACTTTAAGTTGCATGATTCTGTACACATGTAACAACAAGATTGAAAGCATCATACCAAGGATAAATATGCAGGGTCTGAAGATCTTAATTTAAGTGCCGGTTCTTTAGCAAGTAACCATGCGGGAAAACCACCCAAATCCCATTCTGCAGAAAAACGGGCAATCCATTTACTTGCAAGACTTGAAAATTATGTAACAAGATCAAAATAGTGCCCAAACAATAATAAGGATAATTCATAAAAATAAAAAATAAAAAAAAAGGCAATATAAGGAACAGCTCTATAAAGAAAAGTCGGCATTAAAAAGAGCAGCTTTGGAAATCAGAAATGTTATAACAAAAGCATGATAATTTTGCAATTCATGCAAGCCTATAAAACCGGAAATAATAGTTTAGAAAGTGATGGATGGATATAGAAGATACACATGATTGATCTGTTCTAGCACATTTTATAATGCAAATGATTTACAGAACTTCAAAAAATGGTGTAAAAATGGAAAAGAAACTTAAAAGCTAACATCTGACATCACCTGCACATATGTACGGCCCAGGCCGAAGCATAACAAGCAGACCTAACTTCTGACATAGTTTGAAATATGCCACTATATCTGCAATACCAACAAAATTCAGTTTTCCAGGACTAGGTTCGTGCAAATTCCACGGCACATAAGTTTGAATGGTGTTCAAGCCCAACGCTTTTGCTCGCAGCAGGCGGTCTTCCCAATACTTTACCAACAAGCCACATTCAAACATAACCATGTTATTCCTCCATACAGTAGTCACGCCAGTAATTTTCACAAAAACTTCTTACCCAAACTCTTAAAATTTACTCATTGATATAAACCCTGAATTGAATGATGATCATAGCAAAGGACTTGTGCAGAAGTTTAGCAACAATACCTCAGGAAGAACTCGGAAATAGTGGAGATCACCACCAATAATCTGAAAAGGTTTTCCATCTTTCCAAAACATGTCTTCTTCGATTTCAAACTTCCTAACAGTTTTAAGCTGATTAAAGAACAAAAGTTTAAAACACAGAAAGTTTATATGTTTGTAATATATAGATATATATATATATATATATATATACACACACAATTGCATTGAAAGCACATATGAACTCAAAGAACTAGTCTGGTCTACGGTCTAAATTCAGCACCGTAATTAGCTACTATCTTATTGCTCATAAAAAGTGAAAGTGATTGTCGTACTTATTTTAAAAACATTTTACCCTAAAAAGTTTCCAAAAAAACTATTTATGCAATATAATTACTTTTTTGTAAGCATAATCAAACAAGTTATACATAGATTTGACCCTTGATACCTGTTTATTGGAGCTCCAAACTAATTATAGACCAAGAACTAAAGCGAGGAGAAACAATGAGCAAGAATGTCCAAATACTAAGAATATGAAAAATACTTGTGCTCATAAATCAGCATTTAGTTTCTGTGCCATAACTGAATACTGCATCAAAATCGATTCAGCATAAACAAAACCATCGTAGAAAATCAAAACCTAAAGTGGAATAAAGTTAGCACCTTTCTCTGATTATGCGAGTCAGAATAATGAGACGAAGGAGATGAGAGAGAAGGAAGAGGAGCTATAACCAAGAAGAACGCAACAATGACGAGGGTAAACGAGAGGTTGGCTGCCATTGAAAACCTCCTTTTCTTTTCCTTCCTCACCGCCATCAGTGCCACCGTAGCAGTAGTTACGGGAACGGTTATAATGGTGCTGCTCTGTCATGTACTGATGTCATCTCTCCGTCGCGTAATTGGAACTGGCAGTCAGGTTAGAGCATGTTTTCCGATCTCCGTGACCCGACGCACGTGATTTTATTATTTTTCAGTATATTTGTAGAAAGATTTTATTATTTTTCAGTATATTTGTAGAAACATTTTCCCTGCATGCAGGTATCTATCATTTTACGCATACAAGACCCTAAGCGTACACTTCTTACATGTCATAAATTCCATGCAAATAATACATATAGATTTAAGACATGAATCAGCATTTAAGATATGTGTCCGAAGACATTTCTACCACTAGAACATGTGAATAGATATTAACACAAAATCAACCCTAACCGTGTTGGAAAACTATCATATTATGTATCAAATCCTAGCTACAACTTACAAGGATCATCATGGAACACTTATCATGGTAAGAAAATAACTTGATAAGGATACATTACATACCCTAATCAAACCCTAGTCATGCACCTATCTACCCTTATTTTCGCATGCATATATCTCATATTTAAAAACAAGTAGAACATACATGCTAACTATTTGAGATAATATTTTCATCTTATCACACACTTTCATAATACTTATATATAATAAAATCCTAGCATGGTTATAGTTCTAATCAACTTATCATGCTCACACATAATTTCTTCCATCTCATGAGTAATTAGAACCAATGGCGGAGCCAGGGCTTCCGCATGGTGTCCCGGGACACCACGGAGCCCTGGCTGGAGTATACAAATTTTACTAAATTTTTAGTTATTAGATATATACATTACTTGTGGGACACCATATCAAATAACAAAAATGGATGAATGGTTCCGTAGATGGGTTCCCGTGTAGTAAAGTCCGCAGGTCACAGGATCAAGTCCCGTCCCGTGGTCGTTTGTTTTGGAATTTTTTCACATCATCAAAACGACGTCGTTTTGATGATGCCCCCCCCCAAAAAAAACCTTACCTCCTCTTCAACTTCGACCGTTGCTACTCCTGCTCTACCTGCTTCTTCGACCCTCTGCCTCTAGTCTCCACCTCTCAATTCTCTTCGTCTCTCGTCTCGACTCTCAATTTTACTGAAGACGCACCACCACGCACGCCGCCTGGAGACAACACACATTGCCGGAGGCCCGGAGCACGTCGTCGCTGCCTATGCTGCCTGCCTGCGCCAGTACGCTGTACGCCTGAGTAGTTGCTTCGCACCGCGCCTCCGCCACTGCGCCTGCCGCTGCTTGCCGCCGCTGTTTTCCCGTCTGCCATCTCGACCGCACTGACCGGGGCCAAGAAGGAAGAGCAGAAGCTGCCAATTCTGCTCTACCACTGTCCACCGCCGGCTCTCAGCCTTTAATATTCAAATCTTCAACTTCAACCGAGCCAACCAATAGCCACAGCCCACACAAACACAACTAAGGTAAAATTTAGTTTGTTAAATTACTTAACAAGTTATCATAAATTATTTATGTTAAATTAGAATGCAATTAATTTGTTTATATTTATTGTATTAATTGATTATATTTTTTAGTTTATAGAAATTATAATTTATCTTATTAATGTAGAAAATAGAAATTGGCTTATTAATTAGGTAGAAATTAAAATTAGTTTGTAGAAATCAAATTTTTTAGGTTTATAGATTGATGTGTTTAATTTATTAGTTACTTTTTGAATTAGTTTGTTCTTAGATTATTTATCATAAATTTATAAATTTATGAAGCTGGAATGTAGTTAATTTGTTTATATGTATTGTATTAATTGATTATATTTTTTACTTTATAGAAATTTTAATTTATCTTATTAATGTAGAAAATAGAAATTGGCTTGTTAATTTGTTTATATGTATTGTATTAATTGATTATATTTTTTAGTTTATAGAAATTCTAATTTATCTTATTAATGTAGAAAATAGAAATTGGCTTGTTAATTAGGTGGAAATTAAAATTAGTTTGTAGAAATCTAATAGATTTATAGATTGAAGTGTTTAATTTATTAGTTACTTTTTGAATTAGTTTGTTCTTAAATAATTTATCATAAATTTATAAATTTATGAAATTATAATGTAGTCGATATGTTTATATGTATTGTATTAATTGATTATATTTTTTAGTTTATAGAAATTCTAATTTATCTTATTAATGTAGAAAATAGAAATCGGCTTGTTAATTAGGTAGAAATTAAAATTAGTTTGTAGAAATCTAATTTTTTAGATTTATAGATTGAAGTGTTTAATTTATTAGTTACTTTTTGAATTAGGTTGTTCTTAAATAATTTATCATAAATTTATGAAATTATAATGTAGTTGATTTGTTTATATGTATTGTATTAATTGATTATATTTTTTAGTTTATAGAAATTATAATTTATCTTATTAATGTAGAAAATAGAAATTGGCTTATTAATTAGGTAGGAATTAAAATTAATTTGTAGAAATCAAATTTTTTAGGTTTATAGATTGATGTGTTTAATTTATTAGTTACTTTTTGAATTAGTTTGTTCTTAGATTATTTATCATAAATTTATAAAGCTAGAATGTAGTTAATTTGTTTATATGTATTGTATTAATTGATTATATTTTTTACTTTATAGAAATTTTAATTTATCTTATTAATGTAGAAAATAGAAATTGGCTTGTTAATTTGTTTATATGTATTGTATTAATTGATTATATTTTTTAGTTTATAGAAATTCTAATTTATCTTATTAATGTAGAAAATAGAAATTGGCTTGTTAATTAGGTGGAAATTAAAATTAGTTTGTAGAAATCTAATTGTTTAGATTTATAGATTGAAGTGTTTAATTTATTAGTTACTTTTTGAATTAGTTTGTTCTTAAATAATTTATCATAAATTTATAAATTTATGAAATTAGTTGATATGTTTATATGTATTGTATTAATTGATTATATTTTTTAGTTTATAGAAATTCTAATTTATCTTATTAATGTAGAAAATAGAAATTGGCTTGTTAATTTGTTTATATGTATTGTATTAATTGATTATATTTTTTAGTTTATAGAAATTCTAATTTATCTTATTAATGTAGAAAATAGAAATTGGCTTGTTAATTAGGTAGAAATTAAAATTAGTTTGTAGAAATCTAATTTTTTAGATTTATAGATTGAAGTGTTTAATTTATTAGTTACTTTTTGAATTAGGTTGTTCTTAAATAATTTATCATAAATTTATGAAATTATAATGTAGTTGATTTGTTTATATGTATTGTATTAATTGATTATATTTTTTAGTTTATAGAAATTATAATTTATCTTATTAATGTAGAAAATAGAAACTGGCTTATTAATTAGGTAGAAATTAAAATTAGTTTGTAGAAATCAAATTTTTTAGATTTATAGATTGAAATGTTTAATTAATTAGTTAGTTTTTTAATTAGTTTGTTATAAAATTATATTATCAATTAAGTTTTAGTAAATCCCTTTGTTAATTCATTAAATTATTTAATGACGTAATTAAGGATGCAATGATACTTTTTAAGGCGATCTAAAAATAGCTACTACAAATATAATTCTGTTAATCAAGTTGTATTACCAAATTTTGAAAATTTTGAGCGAATTCATTTAAATACATAAAAATATTATTTTATTTTAATATCTATTTTAGTGTACTATTTATTGAACAAATATATTAGGGACACCATGGATCCCAAACTCTGGCTCCGCCACTGATTAGAACTACCTCCAAGCTGCACACAAAAGCACAACAAAAAAGGGTCTTCTCTAAGGCCGCCTCAAGGATCACATAAGGAAGTAACACCCAATAATATATATTAACATCTAATATAATATTCCAATCAATGAAAATTAATAGAAATTTAGCAAAAAGGAATAAGAGATAGCCGAAGAAAAAGAGACCGCACGAGGCTTAGATAAACAATAGGGGCTAGCAACATGTGAAGCTCATGCTACTAAGGTCATGAAACATGAGTTATTCGTGCATAAGGGGTCGTGGAAATGTGAAAAACTCACATAGAATATGGCTAGCAATGCAAGGAGGTCACACTCCAAGGGCATCTCAATGCTAGGATCTCACACAATAAAGGGTGCAAAATATGACTTGTTCATGCTAGGGAGGCAACATAAGAAAATCATGTTGCAAAGGTGGTGGAGCATCACTTGCTCACGCAAGTGGTGTCTTACAACGTGAGGTTGTAGAAGAAACACTTATTTTTGTAAAGAATGATTGTAAAATATAAAAGGATAAAGGTAGGGATGATTGCAAATCAAAGGGTTTTATGAGCAAGGAGATGAAGGGTTTTGGTTTTGATGGAACTAAAGACATAAAATGAGAGATTTGGGAGGGCTATATAGGGCTAGTAACGTATGAAATGATAAGGCAAGTTGGGTTGCAAAGGATGATAGGGACAAGAAGAATGAGGCATAAGTTGCAGGTATATGGGAATAA
Source organism: Tamarix chinensis (assembly GCA_030549775.1). Classification (NCBI taxonomy): domain Eukaryota; kingdom Viridiplantae; phylum Streptophyta; class Magnoliopsida; order Caryophyllales; family Tamaricaceae; genus Tamarix; species Tamarix chinensis. The sequence goes on along the minus strand of CM060180.1, from coordinate 64,120,438 downwards.
GGGGTCAAGGGATGGAAGGAAGAGGCATGCAAAGTAGAAATACACGCACACCAATGTAAGGGTAGAGTGTGGGATTCAACAAAATTGCAATCTAGTTTGGGTTTTGGTTACACAATTTGAAAAAGGGAAAAATAAATAAATGGTTGGTAGGGTTGGGGTTCTAAGGTTAAAAAAAAATGTTAAGGGTCCAAGCTAGGGTTAAGATTAATTACCCAAATTATATCGAATTTTAACCTAATTGGATTTATACTCTAATTTTGCATAATAACACACACAATAATAATACATTCAATATAGAATATCCTATAATAGTTATTGTAATTAATTGCACATGAATATTAATTTTATAATTAGGATTTCTATAAATGGGATATTGCACTCAATATCTATGTTATTTACTATATTATAACTTCATGAGTCAGTATCACTACTTTTTATTAAATATTTAAACTATCCTACACTATTACCCTTATACCCTTATTAATTATATCCACCCATCATTAATATTAATATTGTCATTATTATTTAATGTTATTATTTATTAATATTACTATTGATTAATAATAATTATTAATTATTTACATATTATTTTTAATAATATTAATATTTATTATAATTATTATTACTATTAATTAATAATAACATAAATATTAATTTGTAATAATCATTTATCAATAAAGATATTAATTATTAATATCAATTTCTATATTATTATTCATAAATAATAATTATAATCAAATATTTATATTCATCATCATCATCATCATCATCATCATCATCATCATCATCATTCATTATTATTATTATCATCATCATCATCATCATCATCATGAATTAATAACTATAATTATTATTAATTATTATAATGAATTATTATTATTTAAATAATCATTATTAATGATTAATATTATTTTTAATTATAAATTATTATTATTATTAATTATTAATATTATCAATTTTTAATATTTTTAATTACTAATATTAATTTTAATATTATTATTATGATTATTAATATTATTTTTTCATTACTAATAATAATAATATCTTGAAAACTAATAATTAAAATTAATTTTCATTAATAACATTAATAATATTATTAGTTATTAATAATAATAGTTATTATTAATTTCCAAGTATTGAAATTATTATTTATTATTATTTAATATAACTCATTAAAATTAAATTTGTAACCAAATAAAAAAATTATTTTATTAAAATAAAGGATAACTAAAATTGTCGATATACTTAGATTCATTTCAAATGAGATGCATTAATAAACACCATTGTTACTTCATACATAAATAAGATTTGTTGATCAAACATCATTATTGCTTTAGACACAATAGACACATTATTAATTTAATATTTAGATCATATCATAGTTCATATAGAAAAACAAATGGATCTTTAATTTACTTTAGTACAAGTAATAGTCAAACTCTACACTCCTCATGATCAACAAGCAATCCTCATACTTAGCAACAAACTAGACCTTGTGTTATTAATAGTGAGTCATATCCGTATAGCATATTTGTCTAAAAATTAGCAAATGTGATGCACTCTATACCATGGGTAGCGATCAAATTATGCATTACTCATGAAGCATCTTCAGTGGGGATATATTTGATGTGTGGATTATTGTATTTTTTAGACTTCTACATTTTATCTCTCACTCTCTACTAATGTGATGCATTAACAACCCTATATAGTGCAATATAGGTATTTTTATTTGAAAGGTTATTACCCATTTTTTTATTAAAAAAATATATTGGAGAGACGAAAAGGCAAAAGTTATCTTTAGTAGCTAAAATTCACATTGGGCTTGCCATAACCCCTCTTTTCTTGCAAATGCCCTGCATTTTCTTTAAAAAAAAATTGTCATATGAACTTTGATCAAAGGACCAGTTTGACAAACATAAAGTTTTGTATGTCATTAAGGCCTTGAGTTGGAGTTTCAACTATTGTTTTAAGATGGAACAACTTTCTCTTACATACATTTAAAATAGTTTTTGCATCTAAGGATTTTAGTCGCATTTCACCCATAATTATGCCCCACTGAAGATGCTCTTAGTGAGTAGTAAACCACATAATGTGTTTTTTTTATGGAGAGAAGTATGCATATCATGTATTGTTCTACAAAATTTACGTAAACACCCAAAAGAGGTTTTGTTAGGTTTGAATGAAATAAAGATAGAATAGGTAATTTAATACAAACATTTTCTATATAGTACTTTTTGTTTTGGGTTCCATATAGTTGCTACGACGGTAAAATTAGCTCAAAATTGTTGTAACCTTAAAAACTAGTAAAATGTCACTAATTTTTATTTAACTAGTTGCTTAACGTGATAGAGTATTAAATGATATTAAATTATATGATCATAATAAATAAAAAGTAATCTAAACTTTATTATATAGTTAAACTAATCAATTGGTTAGTCCAACCAATTGAGTATTTATCAGAACCAATCAATAGGTTTAGCCAAACTAGTCGATGTGTTTAGATCAAGAACAAAACTAATATAGGATTGGTTGATGTGTTATCAAACCGATCAACTATTCACTCCGACCAATTGGTGTGTTTATCAAATCAAATGACTATTCACATGAGCCTGTCAATGTGTGTATCAAACTGATCGATTATTCATTCAAACATTACGATGGGTCTAGCCAATTGATCCACTAGGCTGAACAAATAACACCCAAACCCGCATTTCACACTCAAACAAATTCACATACATTCTCAAAAATAACGCTATCATTGTTTTATGTTATAGAGCACATAAGGAGACACATTCTACACATACAATCACATAGGTGGGGATGATAATGGGGTGGGTTGAGGATGGGGACCCCATCCCCATCCCTAAACCTAATAAGCAAAATCATCCTTGAACTTGCTTTAATCCCCATTTTTTCTCATCGAAGAATCCCCAACTCGATCCTTGTGAGGATTAAATCCCTATACACAACCCAAACCCTTATTTCTTATCCCCTATTCATTCCTTGACCTTATAACCTAACCCTATCCCCGATTTTTTATCTTATTTTTTTACAATATATTTAAATTTGTATTTTATATAAAAAGTTATGTGTGTGTGTGTATATATAATATTTTGGAGTGGGTTCGAGGATGGGGACCCCAAACCTATCCCCGAATGGAGAATCCTCGATGGGGCCTCGAACCCATGGGGAAATTGCCATCCTTGCATGTGGGTTCATGGTAGATAAATCAATATACATCATAATCATGCAAAATTTCCCTAATATGTGTTTGACATAAAAATACTCGAAACATGCTCCAAATTCCAAAAATATAAACTATAGCACCATCATTTTTCAGTACCAATGTTTTTAAAACATTTATGGAAATGGAAATACTCCTAAAGAAAAATAGGATATTACTACCACACCTAATCTAAGATAGATGCCTGTTGTCTATCCCATGTATCCAAAGGATTTTAGCCAATAAAAATAATGCAGTGGAATAAAATCAAGGGCTAAAAATAAACCTAAGAACACATGCTAGATTAACAACGAACCTACTAGTTGCCCTGACTAGGTTACTAATTGAATCAATTTCGGTTTGAAGATGAGGATGATTCGATCCACTTATTGATCCAATTTGTGATTACTCCAATCACTAGGTTTCAAACTTGTTTGATCGAGCAAATGTGAATTACACCACACCTTCATTAGTATCCACACACTACGAATTTGGATCGTTGGGGATGCGTGCTAACGTCAATGAGATCACTTTTGATTTCATGAAGAATTATGCTATGATGGCTAGATAGTTCACTTATCTGAAGAAAAGAGAGCAAGTGGGTTATTTATAATAAAACCTTAGCTTGGGTATTTATATCAAAACCCAAGCCCACATTAGTTGCTTTGAACTTGGGATTTAAAGAGATATTAATCATATTAAAATCTCATCCTACTTGGGCTTAAAGAGATATTAATCATATTAATATCTCATCTTACCCAATTTACAGTTTTTTAATGACCAAGTTCATTTCGTGTGTGACCCTATAGGTTCATGTAATGTTGACAGTGGTCTGAAACTCCTTTTGGGCCCACAAATTATAAGAGGTCTCTAGTAAGACATTATAGCTACCAAAAGTACACAAATGTCATATACCCAACACAACCTATTTATAACCCATATCTTTGTCCTTTTGTCATGTGATATTTAGATTAAACACAAGGCATTGATTGTTTCATCCATGCTATGTTCAATCACACACTTTTTAGATCACCAAGTAAGACTAAGCTTAAACAAACGATGCCTTGTTTGCACATGACCATGCTAACATAAATCATACTTGTCAAGGGGTCCAAAGATATCTCTCTCATATCAAGAGAGGGATAAATCCCATCTTGATCAGCTATACGCCTCTATATGATTCACACTATATCTAATCATTACTTTTATGATCACCCCTAAAAAGGGTAACGTTTGGCAAAGCCAAAACATGATGATAATCATATCATCATATACAAAGATCTTAGGTCAGAGGACTATATACTATTTAGAGAACACTAATGACACTTTTACATAATATTCACTCTAGTGTCCTCCTACTAGGTCGATCCAATACCATGTATTTGTGCTATTAGTTTGATATCTCATATCAATGATTCGTGGAGCATGATCATCAACTAATAATATCCCTTAATTAGCTGATACTAGACTAGAGATAGTTCTTAAATAATAATCTTTCTACCACTTAGTAGAGTTCCACAATCTTATCACATACTCGATTATCTACATAAAGAATAATTACTAAAAGGATAAACATTTGACTAAATAACATCAAATGATATTTTTATTAATAAGCATAATCACTAAATATACAAAAACAAATAATCAAGTATGATTGGTTATAGGACATATCTCTATCAGTATCCAATCAAACAAAACAAAGGAGCAGAGTACTCAACAGAGGGTTTACAAACAATACTATGTTAGGTCTAAAACAATCTAGAATACATAAGAGGGTGAATCATGAAAAAGGGAAAAACTACATAAGTTAGGTCTCTTGAGGACCAACAAAAAGGTAAGCATTGGAAGTCCATGGTTAGTTTCCTCTAAGCCCAAGCACAAACTAAGCCAACTATTGGCTTCCCTCAAGTACCTGCACAAGGTCCTATGCTCATGAGATTGAGCATGTGACCAAACCAACAGCTACGTTAGTACACTACACATCGAGTAACCCAAGTTACATACTCATAGGAGTTAATGATACACATATGGTTATGGAAGGACATATAGATTGTACCAGCACACGTTATCATGCTCTTATCGTGGCAAGTTAATCATGTTCATGGAAGACGATAGTATCATGCTTGATAATAGATATGGAATTAACAAATTATCATGCTTTAGACCATATATAGGGGTTCTTAGTACATCATGCTTATTTAAAGTTCATGAGTTGTGGATAACAACATATGATCATACAAAATAGCAAACCAATGGTGTGAACCACTACATAACTTATAAGGTTCATTCCACTTTTCCAATTATGAGCTTTGAATCAAATTTTATGAGGTAATTAATGCATTTAATTATATTTCTCTTCCTCTTTTTGAGAAATGAGTTGGATTATCCCCCATGGTCTCTCAATACCCATGAAAGTGAAAATAATAATCAAAGGACATAAAGTTCAACAGAAGCTAAGTAAACCACCAATTGACAAAAAGGCTGGCCGAATCAAAATAAACTACCTAGCTAACTAGACCCTTTAGTATCAATACCTTATAGTACATCATCAGTATCTAGAGTCAAAAAAGCACTAGGATCAACTAAGGTTCCTTCTGAAGGTAGATTAATATGCTCAAACACAAACTAATCCCCTATAGCTAATCGAGGATTATATAATCTAGACCTATATAATGCTCCATGATATATCCCTTTAAGTATTTAATGTTTTATTATCTGAGTCATATATCAAGCAAGGCCCACATAGAATGACAAGCCCACCATAGTTGCATAAGCATTTATTATAGCCCTTCAATGTTGTTTTGTCACAACATCAGCAATACACGACCAATTTGATCCCCCAATTAAGTTAACTAATCCATTCCAAGAAGTGAATTTTCATTATCCAAGAATCATGTCATACCATAATATTAAGTCTAAAATCATCATCATGTTAAAAGGAAAAAAAATAACACATTATAGCCGAATTGGTTGATTGGTTGTATAAACTAGTCAACCGATTTGGCACAACCAAATCCTAGTATTTCTTGCCAAAACTAGTTTGGTTTGGCAAACCAATTGACTATCCTAATACCAATCAATTGGTGTGGCCAAATTAGTCAAAGGGTTCAAACCAATACCAAACTAAACTCACCATAAGGAGAGCAATCAACTAATTTGACTAGCTATTTGACTGTTTTAAGGACCATTCCATTGATTTACTCAGACCATTCCATCAATTTGTGCACAAAAAAACATGATTTTGACTCAAACCACCAACCACATCACATACATACCATTAACCATTGTAGAAACTATGATTGACATGATCAAATAATAAGACGTGCCACATTTTCACATAATCATCAAAACATTTGCTTAAGTTCATATTTTCCTCAAATATCACGACTCAAAGCATGATTCGCCATAATAAGACTACCATCATATAATTGTGTAAAAAATCAGAGTTCCAACCTACATTAGCCCATATGTTCATTCACTCTACACCTTAAGGCAATTATAACTTACCTAATGAAGCTTAGTAAAATCACACCAAGTAGGGAAAACTTCAACTGACAAAAACCTTGATCTTTCACACCTTAAAAGAGATATTAAAACTCAAAAAAATCTCCTTGAAATAATATAACCTAAATAAAATACCAAATTGGAAAGGAAAAGAAGTTATCACCTCACCAAGGTGGACAATAAGGAAAATAACTAAATCCTCAATATCTTTATAAATCTAACTCGATCTTACTTAAGAGTAAACTGAGAAGGATTTAGAGGAAGGATTAGAAGATGCAAGGAAGGTTAGAAATCAAGAACACAAAGGAGAGAGAAGTGGGGACTCAAAGGAAGGAAAACAAGGTACTTCGGCAATTGAGAGAAAATGAGGATAAATATGAGTTTGGGCTATTAATACACTCACAACCTACTGGGTAAAGAAGGGGATTGGTGTATTTGATCAAAACCATAATCATCTTGCTCAATTTTAGGCAATGTAGGGAAAATTTATCAAGGAATGGAAACGATGATGGTTGAAACCATTCAAGTCAATGTACCTAAGAAAATTTGAACAAACGAAAGGAAAAGGGACAAAATGGTTTGGGAAACAATCTCCAAGTGTTCTAGTACCTTTTGGTATAGACATCTAAATTTATACAGAAGAGAGAGGAAGAAGGGGACAAAGGCTTGAGGTCCTCCTCCTCTTTTTTGCCAACTCTAGCCTTTGAATCCATTCAAGATAATAGTCGAAAAATACCAAAGATTGTTTAGAATCTAATGAAAGCTTGATTACTATTATAAAATTTTTCTCATCAAAAATCAAGTTTTTGAAATGGCATAAATCAAGTAAACTGGTCAATCAGTTTTCTAGACCAATCAACTAGCTACCCTGAACTAAAACCCAAACTAAAAAAAACATACTTGTTGATTGGTTCCTAGAACTAATCGACTAGTGCACCCAAAAATCAAGTTCTTCCTTATTTTTCCATCCTTTTCCAAATCTTTTGAAAATTATTTCCAAAACTAGATCAAACATCATCTAATCATCATCAACACTTGAATTTTCTCATATCATAGATCAGACTTTATGGGGTATTGCATAAACTTTCCACATGCTTGAAATCAAGGATTTAAAATAACACATATGCATCATAAAACACACTAAGGATATGAGACTACAATTAATAACATAAATCCTTAGTCATATTACAGATAAGGATACCTTACCTAAAAAAAACTCTTCTAGTATAAGAAAATACTCCTACTTGATGGATTCTGCCAAGACTCCATATTTTTTCAAAGAGAAAAAAGAATCAAAATAGTTAAAAAATACTTTTAAAACAAAAAAAAATCGAAAACATATGAAGAAGAATTAATAGTAGAAGAAGATGCATAACTCAACCTTCTCTTAAGAACAAGTTACAAAGAGAAGAAAATCTAGGACCTTCATCCTTTCTCCACACCTTAATCCTTCCTTGTCTAAAAGGAAAAATGAGGGAAAGCTAACTTTAAGAATCCAATATCCACATATTTGTCATTTAGTCTGTCTATCAGTAGTCGTTAAGGCATTGTAACACCCCCAAATATTGAACTACAAAATTTCATTTAAAAGATAATGTAGAAGCATTATTAAAAATAAAAGTAGGGAATGTTGCCATCACATCAACCACGAGAGAGATGTGATCATCACCTAACCTATACTTGATGCAAGGTAAAACGGAACAACCTTGAAGGAATGCATGCTCTACGAATAAAATAATAATTCTATGATAAGAATGATGATGGGAATAAAAATAATATATATAGAAGGGAGTATTAAAGTTTACAAAATATAAATATAGGAATCAAAATCAAGAGTTTAAATGAAAAGAAAGAACTAAAAGCATCTCAACTCATTGGGTAAAATACATCTAATCTGTCAGCCTAACTTTTAACTAAATAGGAAGGTAACTCTTAAACCCCAACCAATGGCCAGCTACTAGCCCACGATATTATCCTCAACATACTCTAGTTGAAAATCATAACTCTATAAATTGTCTTCTGCTCATTGGATTAGATGTTGGATCATCACATTGACCACGCAAATGTAGTATTAATACGGTGAAGTACTGGTAAAGCAAGTTACCTAAAATATGGTAAGGGTTCATGCTGCACATTGAAGTCATATAGTAGCGCGGTGATAAGAAAACTAACATAGTATAACACTTAGGCTCATGATATGAATATAACAAGGCATATTTGCAAGGAAATTAGGGAAGAATAACAATACATATTGAGCATTAGAACCACATATTGTAAATTATATTATAAATCTCTAGTTAGTGACCACATAATTTTTAGTTATTAAGATAATTCGTTCGACCACACCTAGTTGTCCACCATGAAAACAATTCATGGAAGCATACACACATAATAGGATACCACACCCACCACAAACCCACCATATGAGGTTAAGATATATTGCAAGGGCTTTTATCAAGGATATTATACCCACCACACATCGTGTACACCTACCGTGAGTGCTAACATAGATGGAATACCATACCCATCATACATGGTCAAAGTACATCAGATGGATTGGAGCACTTTACCCACCCCACGTTGAATGCCTCTGCCATTAAGGCTAAAAAGTTGAGATATCATACTTGCCTAAGCAATGGATAATACAAAGTGCCAGTAGGCTTGTATTAGGATATCTCATACGCCTGAACCAGATACCTGTGCCATGTTGACTTATCACAACATGATCCTATACCTCAAAGATATGCCCTACCCCTTACCAACCCTAATCTGGTAGAGAAGGAAATAAGTACTGAGGGAAAATATAAAAATATGGGGTAACTGATGAGTTCATATTTTGACACATTTTATACCCTTATAATCTTAGTTTTTAGTAGTTTATTTAACTAATATAAAGGAATAATTATGCTTAAGTGATAAAATTTGCATAAATATTATTACTTGAGCTAAAATGATATAAATTAAGTAAATTTAGAATAAAATATTATTTATTAATAATTATTGAATTTTATTTTGCAGGTATTATTATTTTTAAATAAAAGAAAAAAGAAGAAGTCGACGTTTGGACCAACGGCCAACGGCCGAAGGCCCAAACGCCACAAAAAAAAAATAACGAAACCAAGAACGCAGCTCACGGGACGACGAAAAAAAGTCAGCTGTAAGGGCTGACGTGGAAAGGTGAAGAATTGCGCGCAATAAATAGAGGGGCGAGTCACGCGAAAGAAAAAAAAAGTCATAGAGAGAGGGGGGCGGCAGAGCCGCAAGACGTGAGCCTTTACAGGCTCTGGAGAGACAGAGCGCAGAGAAGAGAGAGGAGGTCAGGCTCGGTGCAGGGAAGGACGCATCACGGAAGGAAACAAAAGCAGCCGCACAGTACGAGGCGCACGGAGTTCGAGGCCAACGGACGCGCGGCAGCACAGCCTCCGTCAGCCCTGTCAGCGAAGAAGAGAAAAAAAGAAAAAGAATTTTTGCGCAGAAATCAAAGCCGAGAAGGAAGAAAAATTAGAGGAAGAATTTAATACCCGGTAATTTATTTCAGATAAAATTAATTTATCTGAATAAATTCTTGATTTTTTATTTAAAATTAGTTCCGGTTATTTCTTTCTCTTATTTTTAATTTATATTTTAGAGATATATTTCTGTGTAATTAATTCTTTAATTATGAGTTGCTGAATATTTATTGTTAGGGAATGAATTGAAACCCTAGATTATGATTTGAATTATAATTTTATTTTCTTTGTTTCGTGAGATTGTTTCTTGACTCTATATTAATTGCTATCATTTATATATATAATTCTGTCAAGTATAGTTTATTTGGTGCATGCCTTGTTCTGGTTCCTCATAAGTGACAGTATGTAGGACTATTTGCCTGCGAGGTGGCCATCTAAATATACTAGAATTTATGTGTATAAATTGCAGCTAGATTAGATAACAATTCACCTAATAGTTTTGTGATTCTAACCGAAGTGGTAAAACGTTTCGATACGTGTGGGTCAAGGATAGGAAATACAGCTAGACATGCGTTTTGTACTAGTCTGGGTACTTAGATTGACAGCCTTCCACTTACACTTAATGCATTAAATCTAGTTAAATATAGGAGCCGCTTGTTGCTGCTATACTGCTAGTATTTAATAGGGTTAATATAGACACGTGGTCGTATTAATTAATTAAGGGAAGTAATATAAGGTGTATGGACCTGCGTTTGGTGTGCAACTTGGTCGATCTCCTTCTCACGATTAAAAGATGAATTAGAAATAAATATTATATTACGACCTAATCTAGTGGTGGATTTTTATTTCCCTAACATATTTCTCATATCTGCGGTTTCTCATTATTTTCATTATTTTTTATTTTTTATTATTATTTTATTTGTTCCGTTTATTATTATTTTGATAAACCCCCATTAGTATTTTTCTTATTTATTTATTCTGTGTTATTTAGGATTTTTATTTTTAGTTTTAGTTTTATTTTTAAGCTAGTTAAATAGAAGTGAGCCCTCTCAATCCCCGGCTAGAACGATACCCTATTTACCAGTGCTACAATTGACAACAAGAGGGTTTAAATTGCGTGCTGGCTACGGTCACACCAGTAACCCACTCTTTAACTCCTAGCTAGCTTCCCCAAGAGTCAGAGAAAAATGCTTGAATGAAATCTTAGTCCATTAATTATTAATTATGAGGTGATATCACAAATCACATATTAATTCCATTAATAATAAATTAGTTGTTTTTGAGTGATAACACCAAACAAATCATAAGGCATATGTGACACCAATTGGGTGTTTAAATATGACACCAAAATTAATCAAATTAAGGCCTAAAATACCACCATTTTAGTTCATATTATATTCTAGTTTAAACATGGTTGAAATCATGATTATAACGTTATAATCACATAGGAGCATTAGTATAGATGACTCAATGAAAGAATATTTAATAACAAGTAAAACTGGTGAAAATAGGTCGATTAGTCGATCAGTCCATGGGACCAATCGATTGGTTTGGTCGTACCAAACCTAAGAAAAAATAAAACCAACAAACCAATCGACTGGTCACTTCTATCAATCGAATGTTCATAGGAAACTAGTGATGAATTTGACCAAACTAGATGATGGGTTTCACTAAAATAGTTGATAGGTCTAAGTAGAGACTATACCACTCTAGTCACAAGGACATCATTCGAAAGGCTTATCAAATTGATCAATTGTTAATCAAAACCAGTTGACTGCTTTCGCAACCAACTGATCAAAATTTTTAAACCAAGTGAGTGCTTGCACAACCAGTCGATCAATTTGTTGGACCGATCGATTGCTCTAGGTGAAACAACACCCACACCTGTGATCCACTTAATATAATTTCATCAAACTTTACCATATTAATCCTAACATGCATCTATATTATAAAATACATAAAAAGACATACTTTCATATAAAACCACCTGAGTACATGGTATAATTAATGCTTAATAAGATCATACCCAAAACCGCCCAAAATCATGCAGAATAACAAATAATTCAAAACATGCTTAACTTTAAATATGGAAACTTCAACACATGCTCAAATCTAATAACTTAATTAAATCATGCACAACACAAAAAATACACCAAGAATATGAAAATTCAAAAGACTACAAAAAGGACCTTATTCATATTGGAGATAAGATTGCCTTACCTTGAAGTAAATCTTTTAGCACACAAAAACACTCAGAATTTGACAATTTTTTACTAAAAGCTCGATTATTCATATTAGATATAAGATTATCTTACCTTGAAGCAAGCCTTTCAGCAAAAAAAAAATACTCCTAGTTGTATGACTGTTTACTAAGAGCTAGATTTATGTTGAATTTGGGCAAACATGGTGTAAGGGGATACATGTTGAGGTAAGGGAGGTGGAGTGTGATCAGGAAAAGGCATGGTAGTGGGTTGGTAAGTTAGGGAGGAGCTTTAGAAAGTGAAACATGCAACCATGGATGCCAAAAGAGAGAGGAAAGTGAGGGAGAAGAGAGAAGGTAAGAAATGCCTCAAAAAATACTTGTGGAAAATTTTTAGCTAAATAAAATCATATAGCTATCTAAATAATGTAAGCATAATCCCAATGCACTAAAATATGCTTATTAGAAAAAATAGATTCTAATTATAATTTTTCATAAATATTGGAAAAATATTTGAATCAAAATCAGAAAATGATTTGAAATTGTAGGAGAACTAGTTGATTGATTTGAGCAAAAAAGTCAACTAGTCTATTAGGAAAAGAAAATTGCTAGTTTCTGAGTGTACCAGTCATTTGAGTAGGTAAACTAGTTGATCGGTGCACCTTAAATTCACAACTTTATTAAAATTTCAAGCCCTTTTCATGACCAAAACTCATTTAATTTATATCAACATGATTTTAAATATAATTTGAAGGATGTTAGGATGGGGTATTACAACACTCCCATCACTATCATCTTTGAAAATAACAACATCATCCTTCATACCAGTTAATGCACCAAACTTCGCATGTGGCTTCTTATTAGGAAAAACCTTTTCTAATATGCCATTTTATTGTGACACCCATGGCACCCATCATTCTTGTACCAGTTCTTTGACTTAGATTTAGACTTTTTATGTTCACTAGAGCCCCACTCCTGAGTCCTCCCTTGGCTACAAGTCCCTTATAATGTGAGTCAATAGGATTACTACTATTGATTAAATGATGTTTAATCAAATCTCATTGTAGAAGTGTAGATTTCATATCCTAAAAAACCAACTTGTCTTACCCATACAACATTGTCTCGCCAAAATGATTAAAATTTGTAGGTAAAGAACATAATAACATTACGGCTAAATCCTCACTATCAAGCTTAACGTTTATGTTTTGCAAATTCATCATAGTAGAATCAAACTCATCCAAATGGGGTTTTAACTCTTAACCTTCACCTAAGTTTAGGTCATCAACTCAACTTTTCAATAATAGATGATTTGCAATAGACTTTATCTTCTATAGAGATTCGAGCTTCAACAACAAGGCATCAACCATTGATTCCTTTGCCACTTCTCATAAAACCTTATTAAATAGGAACAACTATATGGTATAGAGGGCCTTTGAATCTATCTTCTCAAATCTCTCATCCATTATAAAATCCAAATTATTTGATTTCTCGAACAAAGCTTTCTCTAAACTATTTTGAATCAAGATCACCCATATTTTTAATTTACATAACCCAAAATTAATAGACTGATCAAAATTCTCAATATCAAATCTTGTGGAAGCTATCCTGAATAACATATCAACCCCAATAACCAAGATTTGATACTATATTTACCGTAGAAAATGTTAATTGTAAACAAAAAAGATTTGATTTGAATAATAATTGAAAAACATAAGACAATTGAAAACAATTGAGAAATCAATTAAAATAGACTAATAAGGGAAAAATGTAAATCTTTATTCACACAATTGTGCAATGACTAGAGAAATTGACAATTTCTCTCAATAAGTTCATATAAATCAATAATTTAATTAGAAGTACACAAGAGAAATAGGGGAAGAATTCATTGGGATTTAATTGAGTTCCACCGATGGATAGGATTCATATTGCGAGGCTTTATCTTAGTACAGAACCCCTACAAGAAAAATGATGTTGTGAAACAAAAGACTAAAAATACATACCTTATTTATAAATACGACACCCTCGTATTGTTGTCCAAAATGTATGACCCAATTTGTTTTGCTAGAAAAATCTATAAGGTGGGAAATGGATAAAATATAGTCCGTATTAAAAAATATGGGCCACCTATATTTCTCACACAAACAAAAAACCTCATTTGATGCATAAAAATTCTAAACAACTTGGGTTTTGCTACGAGTTGACGGTAGAACCAAGGGTTAGTTCCAATAAAAGAGAAAATATAAGAGGGTATGAGATGGGGGGAAAAGGATTTGATATTCAAGTAACTCTTGAAATCAAATACTTACAATCACCACTTAAGGTATTAACTCTTAAGCTAAAGATTGTAAGATTTTTGAGATGCAACAAACCATACACTATATTTGCTAGGGAACAAAAGGCACACAACCTTCTTTGCAGAATACTCAATCAATTTTTGCCTATTTCATTCCTCTTTACACCCATATAAGATTTTAAGAATTTGAGAAAATTACAACCAATCCTTAGGTAACAAAAAGGGTTCAACTTAACCAAACTCTACTCTAATGCATGTTAACTATGGTCGGACTCAAACAATCAGCATGGGAGCTGATGTTTCGAGCCTCCCATCATCCATTTCCCATGCACTAGATATTACATTGGGTTTACAAGCTAATAATTAGGACTTAGGGAACATAAATTACAAGAAAAAGGAAAACTAGTACATTACTCATGCATTAATTAGATGGAAAATAAACCTTCCCCAATACCCCTTTTGGCAGGCTCCTATGGCTGCTTTTAAGCCATTAAATATCCTTAATTAATGATAATTAAGGTCTTGTAAAACACCAAAAATTAATTCTAAAATTTGTTGCAAAAGTGAAGCGGTTGCATTCTTGTGATTTTCGAAGAGTGTGCTCTATGAGCTGATTTTTGCTGAATGATGGCTAAAACTTGCATGGCTTTTCAAGCCATATTTTTGAGCCATATTCAAGCCATAATGAATCCAAAAAAAGTGGTAAGTTGATAGCTTATATTTGTTATTGTATGGCTTGCATGGCTCCAAATAATCTAGCTCATATTTTAGTCCAACTAAGGAGAGTTTTTGATTCTCCTAACTTAGAAAAATTTATGAATATATTATTGTCATCACATGAGGGGGATGCTCTTGCATCATCATCTTCGCCTCAAATTTCTCTACAGCACGCATAAACCAAAGATATGTTATGTTGCACACCAAATACTCAATAAAAGCTCACAAAACCTTCTAATGATGACATACTCATACACTTTTTCTCCTCTTAGGCATTGATTTTCCATAAGTACTTATTTCTTAGTCACTCAAGCTAAACCCCATATCTGGGTTACTCTTACAAACTTCTGAATGCTTATTTTGATGGTTATGGCTAGCTACATCACGAGATTTGAGAATTAATATATAATACCCCAAGATATGTGGTATATGCTTAAGATTTAAAAAGATTGATACTACTAGTTATATCAACACGCTACAACTTGCTTGTGGAAGCCTGTCATTAAAAAAAAATCTATGTGTGATTGGTTTGGAATAACTTTAGGGATAGGTAACCACATGGAATATTTCTTAAGAAGTGTGTGAATAATAAGCATGCAAAAAAAGAAAAAGACTTGTAATAATCTATGTAGCTAGTTGTCGATCCTAGTGGCTTTTTAGAGTATTTGCCCAATACCAATTTAAAGTTGGGGTGTTACATTGAGATTAAGTGGAGACTTGGCTTGAAGGTTTTATCACCAAATTCAATGAGATGCATTATATGATTTATCAGATGCACTCATGGAATCTTAAGCATGATTATCGACCTCTAATACCATAGTAATTTAGTAAGTGTTTCTTTCTTGTTTCCATTTTTACATTAGGGACAATGTTTATGAAAAATTTGGGGGAGTTAATCAAGTTTATTATCTCTCTCATTAGTTAGTGATCCTTCATTTATTTTTTCCTTAATAGTTTAGTGTTTGTATTCATTTTTTTTCTTGAAAAAAAATCCCTTTCTAGTTGATTTTAAATATCATTTATTTTAATAATTGTCTAAAGTAGGACTCGAAAAATCATGTGGCATGTATGAGTGAATACTCTACCGACTTATATTTGGGAATATATTAGCTTATGTTGAGATTACACAAAATTAAAGCTCCAAACATGAATATAGTAAGATTGTGACCCTTTTAGCTAGCACCTTCGTGTTAATCATATAATTTGTAAATTATAACTATAATACCCCATCTTAAAGTACTTTAAAATGTATTTTTTGTTTTAAAATGGGCTTAAAATTCCAATGAAAATGTAAATTTCAGTTGTATTGATCGATTAGTCTGCTTAACCGATTGATTAGTATACTAAAATATTGACAATTTTATTCTCGATGAACTAGTCGACTGGTTTACTCAAATTGATCGACTAATTATCTTGTGATTTCGGATCATTTCCTAATTTTGATTTAAATATCTTTCTAATGTTTATGAAAACTCTTAATTAGAATCTATTTGTGCTAATGGACATATTTTATTACTTTGAGATTATTTTTACATTATTTAGATCATTATATAATTTTATTTTTTGAGGAATATCTCACCTTCTTTCTTTTATCTTTATTGGTAACTGAGTTGCGTGTTTGACTTCTTTCACATTTTCCCTAACTTACCAACCTTCTGCAATTATTCCCTCCCTGTCTACACTCAACCTTCCTCAACCCATCAAGTATTTCTCTTACACTTGGTTGTCCACACTCAACCATACCAATCTTCTCTCTCTCTCTCTCTCTCTCTCATAGATGTTGACCAACTCTTCCTCCTATTCACTATATTTTTGTTTCATTTCAATTCTTACCATCGCACTTGCTCATTGTCTCCCTTTCATTTGTGGAAAATTTTCTAAATGTTGAGCATTCCTTCATTTTTTCCCTTTTTCCCTTTATGTTCGAAAATAGAGTCTTGCCTCTTATTTTCTCCCTTCCCTAGGTCAAATTCTTATGCATTCTTGCTTCTTCTAATCTTTGATTTAGTTCTCCCTTATTTATCTTAAGTAAGGATGGATTAAGGCTTGAGAAAGGTTGAAGATTCCAACTTCATTTTCCTTGGAATTATATTTTTGAGAAAAGGTTAAGTTGCATTTTTGTTATTGTTGTTGTTCTTCTTCTTTTGATTTTCTTTGATTTTAATGGATTTTTAAAAAGTAATTTTAATATTTGACATTTGATTCTCTTAGAAATCAAAATCCTCCTGGATAGCCATTAAGTAGGAGTTTTTTTGCTAGAAGAATTACTTTGAGATAAGGCATTCTTATCTGTAATATGAATGAGATTTTTTTTACCCAGTGGGGTTCCATGTTCTTGGTTTATGGTGTGTTAAACATGGGCTAATTTTATCCTAGCATTCAGGCATATGGTAGAGTTTCTTTATGAAATTTAATTTGGTTATCTAATATTATACATGATTTGGTTGTTTAAGAAATATTTTTTTTGAAATTCCTACTTTACCATGTATCCATGTGATTAAATGTGTGCAACATATCTCTTTATGTGTTTTATGACATATCATCATGCTAGAATTAATATGATAAAGTTTGGTGAACTTGGGTGTGTATATCGCAAATTTAGGTGTTGTTTTACCCAAACTAATCGATAGGTTCATTCAACCCATTGATTGGTTGCGTGAACAATTGCATGGTTTGAAAATTTTGATTAGCTGGTTGTGAGATCAGTTGATTGGTTCGATGAACCAATCTAGTCAGCTGGTTGCTATGAATAGTTGACTGGTTTGCCAAACCCATTGATTGGTTTCCTATAAAAGAGTTGATCAGTGAGACCAACAAGTTGACTGGTCTATTGGTGTTAGTTTTTGTTTAGGTTTGGTATAAGAAAACCAGTCGACTAGTCCTAGGGATCAATTGACTAGTCTAGTTGTATGTCGCTTGATTCATTTTATTTATTTATTATAGTTCTTCTTTTGGGATTTTTATGTTTATACCTCCATGTAATTACAACATTTATATTGTGATTAAAACCATGTTTACCTTGGATTTAATTAGAATCATAATGGTAATATTTGGGACTTAAATTTGTTAAGTTTGGTGTCATCTCTAAAAACCCAATTAGTGGATTTTATGTCTTATGATGTGTTTGGTGTTATCACTTAAAAATACACAATTTGGATAATAATGGAATTTGATTATGTTTGGTTCTATCACTTAGAAACACCCAACTGGTGGCTTTTATAACTTGTATGTGTTTGATGTTATCACTTGGAAACACCCAATTGGACATTTATTGAATTAATATATGATTTGTGATATCACTTGGTAATTAATAATAATGGAATAAGATTTCATTAGAGCCTTTTGTCTGACTCTCAAGGTAGCTGACCAAGTCACCCTATGATTTATATTTTTACCTAGTACCTATTTCCTTCTCCACGAGGTTGCAATCAGTAAGAAATATATACACATCTTTGAGGTATAGGATCATACTATGGTAGGTTGACATGGCACTAGTGTCTAGTTTGGGTGGGTAAGGTATCTTAGTACAAGCCTATTGGCACTTTGTATTGTCCATTTTTTAAGCGGGTAAACTTGTTAGCCCTCAAAATGGATGTATTCAAGGTATGATGGGTGAGGTATCCCCATACAACTCCCTCGATGTAATTCAACCATGTGTGGTAGATGTGGTATCCCATTTTATGTTAGCCCTCATGATAAATGCACTTGATGTGTGTGGGTGTGATATTCGCGGAGTCAATATATCCTAACCCTATGTGGTGGGTGTGGGTATCCTATTGTGTTTATTTGCTACCATGACTTTTGTTCATGGTGTAAAATTGGCTGTGGTTGAATAAATTATCATAATAACTAAAAATTATGTGATCACTTAAGGAAAATTTATAATATGATTTATATAGTGTGGATTGTGATGTATTTACCATATTACTATTCTTCCATGAATTCCATGCAAGCATGCATTGTTGTATTTGTACCAAATGCTCGAGTGTTAATTTATATTTGTATGCTTATCACCATGTTACTATGTGCCTTCAATATACTGTACAAGCCTTACCATATTTTAGGTAGTTTGTTTTAGTAGTACTTCACCATACTTATACTACAATTTTGTTGTCATTGTGATGATCAGGCTTCTGGTCCGGAGAGTAGATGATGATTTGTAGGGGTACGATTCTTAGTTAGAGTATGATGAGAGTGATAAGGTGGGACAATAGTTAGCCATTAATTAAGGTTGTAGATGTATATTTATACTTAAGAGTTAGGCTAATAGGCTGGAGGTATTTTTCCCACTACATTGGGAAATTTTTATTCTTCCTGTTAATTAAACTCTTAGCTCTGATTTTCTATATTTGGATTTTGTAAACTCTCATACTTTTCCTATTTATACCACTGATCTCATCTTTTTTTATCTTTAATAGTGTCATATTATTATTATTATGAGCATGCATATTTTTATTCATTATGTTATTTATCCTTGCATTAGGCATGGATTAGGTGGTGATCACACCTCTCTCATAATTGATGTGGTAGTAGGATTCCTTAATTTTACTTTTCAAACAATTCCGCATTGTCTTCAAAATAAAAATTTCAAGTTTAAAAATTGTAAATAACTTGAATTTTTTAATGATAGGTATGACTAACACCCTTGCCTTGATTCTCTTCAATACCACATATATAACATATACATGTAGAAAAATAATAAGAACATTTTTCGTTTTCATACAACAACTACATTGTTAAAGGATTATCCCGTTGTTAATTTCCTCTGTGTATGTCCCTTTAAGTCTAATTACCTATTTATTATTTTATGACCTATATTATGAGTTTTACCTTAACAATGAAATAAAGAAGACTAGTGAACAAGGAAGTCAACCAAAGAGCATTTAAAGTTAATACATTTTGCTCTTTAATTGTTCATATACCTAATGTCACAATCAATCTTGTACGATTTTGAGTATTCTCAAACTATTTTCAATATGCAAGCATAACAACGAGGGCAATCATTAAAAGTAGAATGATATTGAAAATCACCTACACATTATCCAACTGTTGAGCATATTATAATGGTAATTGCTTTAGGGTGATAGGTAGGGACTAGAATGCCATCTCCATTTGTGAACCTAAATATTAAATATATCCTCATATTATCTCTGATTTATGATTTTTGGTTAACGGAGAATCCATATTACTAACCATATGGTGAATAAATCTCCATCCTTGCTCCAAATAATGTCCCCACTTCCATACCCAAAACCCGTACATTAACTTGAAACTTTAGCTAAAAAAAATTAATTTTATGAAAAAATTTCCACTATTAGGAATAAGTGTGTGTACTCTCTATGTGTGTGTGATTAAGATTATTTAGAAATGCTAACCTAAAATACAAACACAAAAACTAATTCCAATTTTAGATCGATAGTTATTGATGGTAAAGATAAAGGATAAAAAGTAATTCACTATTTAAAAAGGATAAAGATATGTGCTTTTGATTGACTAATCTAAAACAAAAAAAATTAAATTTCCTATTTTTTCTCCTTCTCTTTCCACTTCCAAATACCTTTGTGTAGTTCATGGCCATCAACATTACCCTATTATTTTCTCTATCTCCTTCTATTCATTCTATCTTTGTCATTTTAGTTTGCTACCATCAATTGAGATCTCATTTACATTTTTTTTCATTTATTATGTCCAATCAATGTTTGATTTTCATTGTCTCCCTTTTTCATTTCGCTTGCTTTCAATTCACTTTATCACCTACTGGCTTAGTATTTGGTGCTTGTGGTGGTGTTGTGGGTAAGACTTATGGTATGAGGACATGGTGTTAGTTTATGCCGGAAAATAACACCCTTGACCATATACAAATTTATAAGGAAATGAAAATGAGTTAATTGCAAGCACAATAATGGATATTTATGGGATGAATAAATTGGAGGCTTTTATTGCACATGAAGATTGAGAGATTACAAATGCTTTACAAATAGTTAACAAAGGCCTTTTATACCCTCCCTTTTTCTTAGCTAAAACAGTCAACATCATTGGTTGACATACTTAATAAAACTTTATACCAAACATCAATCAAAGTTAAGAGAAAATGTATAAATTACCACTAAATGATTAACACTATGAGATAACCTCTATAAACTTATAGGTTGTCATATGGATGAGTAACAAATTGCTTATATTATAGGATTTCCTAACCACTCATATGCATCCCATATTTGCTTTGCTAGTGTCCATGTATTCTCCCTTGGTCTTTGGCTTAACTTGGTCGAACTCTTCTCAAGTCTTGTCTACTAATTGATCCCATAAGGTGGCCTTTAGTCGATGCCCTTGGTTTTTTCCTTTTGGGTTTTACCCTTTGGTTGAAGCCCTAGGTTAACACCCCTTGGTTATCACACTTGGTTGATTTCCTTTGGCTAACTCCCCTTAACTAACACCCTTTGGTTGTCACCCTTAGTTATCACCCTTTGTAATACCTTATTTATATAAAATCTAATTGAGAAACCCTAATTATAAAATTGATAATTGTGTGTAATTAATTATAGAAATTTAAGATGTATTAGTTGGGTAATTTTTGAATATACTAACCTCTTAACACTTTTCTTGGTCCTTAATCCTTTTTAGTTAACCCTTAAACCACCCTTTAGCCTTGATATTTCCTTCCCATGTGAAACTCTCTCTCTCTCTCTCTCTCTCTCTCTCTCTCTGTCTGTCTCTTTCATCCCAGCCAGTTATGTTAACCAAACCAAACCCAAACAAAACTAATCCTAACTAAGTTACAACCCCAACTAGTTCAAAATAGGAGCTACCTCCACCTCATGTTCTATTGTGCCCCTTCCCCATGCTTTGCTACATTGACCCACCCTTACCAAACATACTCTAGCCATACAACCATCTCCTTCATGTCCACTTGATTTGACACAAGCATCCTTCATTAACTTCCCTCCTTATCCTTTCCTCTTCCTTGTCTTTGATGCCAACCAACTTTGACCCTCTCTCCCTCTTCTTCTCCTTTGAATCTGGTTACTCCCTCTCTCCTACATTTTTCATAGCCCGCAACACCTCTAGCCCAGTAGTGTGCTAAATTTTCATCCACCACCACCACCTCTACAAGTTGAACAACCACCACCACAAGCTTCCTTCACAACATAATGTTCATCCATCTTAACAACATGAACACCTCCCCTTAGCTTCGCCAAGCAATAATCCCACCCCACCTTAGCTTCATAGCTAATGACACCTCCCTTGATGCATCTGGAATAGATGTGTCATACCCTTACCTACAGGAACTCTCCATGCCACCAATACCTTTACCATGTGAATCCATTTGCACAACCCTCCCATATTCACCCTTGTTGTGTGCAACACTAATGAATGACCCTTGGTAGTGCATAACTCAACCAACTACTATCTGTTATTTGTGTAGCCTCCAGCATGAGCTTCTAACATTGTAGCCCATCCCTAATGTTCTCTAATCTTATTTATTAGTGGAACTCCAACAAATCTCAACCCTTATTGCCCCAAGCATGCTTGGAACTACCACTACCCCTATGTGAGTCATTTTTTATCCTTTGTTGCTTGAGAAACAAATTCAATCCAACCTTACTTGCATGTATGAGCCGCGATGCCTCAACCTTGTTATGTGACAGTTGATGCTTCACCAAAACCATTAAGGTGAGCTTATGTCGTCAGTCACCCTCCATTTGTGTGAACTCCTACCATTGAGATCTTTAACATGGTGCATTATTCACGTTGTTAGCCCTTGTGTATTCTAACCTTATCTTTAGTTGTCTCCTTTGTCCTTTGCTCAAAATGTTTGATTTATGTTAGTATTATTTGTGTTGTATGAAAGCTAATATATGTTCTTGGGTGTATTTACTTAGGTCGCCTTGGGGGAGGCATTTTTGTTGAGCATTTTTGTGTATATTAGAAGTAAACTCTATAGATGGTAGAATATGGTTGTAAGCATGATAAATTTATTTTAGAATATAATCATGTTAGGCTAATGCTATAGCAATTTTTGTGTTCTCATATTAGAAAGTCAAAAAATATGAATAAATGACATTTTTATGTGCAAGTTATGAATGTTGAAGTATTGTATAATATCTTGTTCATACTTAATAATCATGCATGCTTTCATTACCATGAAAATTTGGAAATTTATGCATGGGTTAGTAAGTAAAATGTCACCAAGATATTATGTATACCTAGAGTTTCGAGTTTAGCTAGGGTATTCACCTTCCTGAGCCATTTTGTGATATGTTATACATGTTATTATATCCTTTCAAAATATTATTTAAATTGTGATATGTAGTGTGATAGTATACAAGCATGATTAGGGTTAGTTTAAATAAATTTCTATTATATATCATAGGGGCATAAATATCTTTTTATATGTCTTATTTTACTTTTCTTCATGAGGGACAATTATATGCCTAAGTGATTATACATGTTTAGCATGAAATTAATGACATGTCGGATATGTATGCTTAGGATTTTATATTTCTTATACACTTAAATCATGTGTAGGGGTATTATAGTATTTTTCCATATTCTATAACTTATTTCCATGATAAAATATTATAAATTATTTTAGCCTTTTCATGATAAATGTGGAATTTTATTTAAGTTTAGTATTAAAGTGGATAAAAATTGTGATAATTTTAAGTGCATTTTGGTCATTTTTTGCTAAAATGTACCTAACGGTTGAACAAGTGGACTAAGTTAGCCATAGTTGATTTTTAGTTATCTTTAGAGTTTCCCTTTGAATTTTTCTCTTAATAGTTGACATTAGTGTTTACTTTTGGATAATTGGTAATATTTGGCAAAAAGGGATTGAATTGATTGGAATTTGGTAATTATTTGGGTTATGATGTAGTGCCTAACTCTAGTCTTAGATGGCTTTGAGTTATGGTGACCCTTGTGTTCCTTTGGTTTGAATTGGTATTGATTTTTGGTATTGACTCTCGGGGTCCTTCATTGATTACCATGTTGTGTTGGACCTCAGCGTCCTTTGAGGAATAATAATTTCGATTGGAATAAAATACTAATTATTAAAAGTAGAAGACTTGAGTTTTGGAAAGGGATTTTGTGCCTTGGTAGGCTAAAATGTTCTTAGTAGATCTTCAAGTTAAAGGATTCATTTATAATCATAGAGAGTCATAAACCCTATAAGGGCTATACACACTTAAGTACTTGAGTGATGATGGTGTGTTTACATGACTTAGGTCATGCGATTTATATAATGTGATGTCAAGAAGTTAGTGTTTGTTATATATGACTTGATGTTGTGTGATCTCTTTTATGTTATGTCAGGAGATTAGTGGTTTGATTGTTGATTTGTGGTTATCCTTTGCTATCAATGTTTTGGATTATGGGAACACATTCCACTTAAGTTTTGACTATTGGTTGATTGGGTTTGATTGGATTAGAAAACCACTATAGTACCTCTTAATAATTTTATTAGGATTGGCTTAATAAATGTAAGAATATTATTGTAATCAATAAACATCATGTTGATTGTGGAACCTCTTTAGAGGACTTGTTGATACCTTAAAGTTAGTATATGGGTGGGAGCATGTCTCTTTTGGGCCCTAGTTAGGGTTTAGAGTTGGATTGATATTGCCAGTTAAATTGTGGAATCCTCTTCTCTTAAATGATGATATTACATATGATTGTATGCTTTTGACATTATTTTCTATAATTGTATGTTACGTCTAATATGGGAATGCTACCTCTTGGGAGATGTGGTGATTTGCTCAATACAATGCAGTTGTACTGATATTATCACTTTAAGGTTGTTGCAAGTTCTACTAGCACATGAGACTATTCATATTATTCGATATCTAATGATTCAATCTGATATCCGAATCAATCTGATCTGAAATATTAAATAACACATCTGATATTTTTTTTTCAAACCAAATATCCAATCCGATAAATAAAAGATCAAATAAATTAGATATATTATCCGAAAAATACAAATAATATCCAATCTGATAAATTATATACATATAGACTCTAAACACTTTATTTTTCATAAAATTTTATTTTATATAATCATGAATGTGTGTGCATGTGTGTATAATTTGAAATGAGTGTTTATTATAAGTAAATTTTATACTTTTTAATTATTATTTGGATTAAATATTTAATTATTATCCAAAATTTAAAAGTACTAATTGAATATAATGTAATTTAATATTCAAATCAAATATTAGATAATACTTGTTCAAGTTGGATATTTTTTTTTAATTTTTTGATTGAATAATTTTTTATCCAATATTTCTCAATTGTAACCCACTTGAAAGTTTCGGATATCCAACGGTTATTTGTTATCCCATCCGAAACTTTGGATGTCCGAAGTGCTAGGTATCCAAATCTTTTTTTTTTCGAAAATCTAAAACTTTTTACCAGATATTCAAAACATCGGATATCTAATCCATGAACACCCCTAGTGGAATCTTGGGTTAGGGTTAGAGTGTTTATGGTTAATCCTATATCCCTTGCTATTTGTATTTGTTTTGTTTTTGTTACGCTTTTTGAGATATAAAGTGTTGTAAAACTTTAGCTTAATGTATTCATGTTCTCTCTTCCACTTATATTTGGTTGTTGATGGTCTTTGTCTCAACCTTGGATTAAGTGCCGACCATACTTAATCTTTATGACTGACTTATTTTGGTCTTGCAGTTGGCAAGAATTAAATATTGGTTATACCTCACTTAGTGTTGATTGTGGTGTAACAACCATTACTTTAGATAAATTCTTCCACTAAAATAAAATTTTTAAGCACTAAATTTTAAGTTATTACACCCATAGCTAACACCCTTTATCTTTTGCCCTTAATTCATCACCCTTGACAAACGCCCTTTGTTGTCACCCTTTGGTTGATACCTCTCTGATTTTTGCTATAACACCTCCAAATTTTAGGATAGATTTTTTTTAAAGATAATATGGAAGTGTTTGGAAACAAAATCAAGGGATGTCACTGCCACACTAACTATGGAAGAGGTGGGATCATCACCTAACATATAATTGATACATGACAAAATGGAATAAATGAATGAAAGATGCATGCACTAACAAGATAACAATGATAAGGAAAATGAGAGTAAGATAGAAGAGATAGATGTACAAATCTAAATAGGGGAACCAAAACCAAGAGTTTAAATTATTAGAAGGAGACAAAAGCATCCCAACATAGTAGGCAAAAACATTCTAGGCCCGTTAGCCTAACTCTTATCTATAATAAAAAGTGTGAATCTCAATCTCAAAGAAAAAACCAATAACTAACACATATCATCCTCATCAATATACTCCAACTGAAAGTCATACCCTTTCCAATTGTCTTCCGCTCATCGGAACAAAAGTCGAATCATCACAATCACCACATAAATATAGTATCAGTGCGATAAAGTATAGGTAAAACAAACTTTCTAGAATATGGTAAGGGTTCATGATGCACATTGAGATCATAAAATAACATGGTATAATACATCATTAGAAAATATAACACATAAGATCACAACTAACATATACAACATGGTAAAATAATAAAGGTACACATAACAACTCATCTATAAGTTTAAGAACAATCCCCTTTAGGTTAAAGTATAGATGAATTTTGTATACTTGAGTTTAATTGTTCTTGTTTATAACTCTTGATTATATTTTATAGGTATTTAGAGAAATCAAGATTGAAAGGAGTTAAAACACAAAAATTGGAATAGACGAGAAGCAAGAATGATAACTCAAAGCATGCAAGAATGGAAAGATAGGCATATTCAACCATGATGCAATTCAAATTTAGCAATATGATAAATATAAAAGTTGTAGATCATCATGACTTTCCAACACATCAAAATTCAGCTCAATTGAAGGTTGAACCAAGAGTTTATGGATAAAATATGATGTATTGTCAAAGCTATCTCAAAATTCAAGAGCTGACATAACTAACCTATGGTGTCCACTGCAGTTGTGTCAGTCATAGGAGAAAAATGCTGAAGTAGGCCATAACACGGGGTGCCAGTGTCATACTTAATAGTTTTATATTTCTACCATTTCTCTTATGTAATTGGAGGGTTTTGTTGGAAGGTATTTTGAGCATATAAGAGGGAATAGCTTAGGGTTTAATGGAAGGAATTTTTGGAGACTAATTTTGAGCACATCTCCATTGATCTTAAGTAAGAGAAAAAGAAAATAAATTAAGAGATTTTCTATCTTCGTAATTCTTGAATTAGAGATTGTTGATTAGAATTAGCAATTTCAAGGTTAATTTATCAATTCACATGTTTATCTTTATGGATATAATGAATATGATTAATATATTTGATTTTGTGATTATGCATATCTAATTTTTTCGTGCTAATGTGAAAGAAGAACTCCCCAATACTTTGTGTTGAATTTCCTATATATGTTATGATCTGAGTGTGTAATTGTGTGAATTGTGTTGTGTTTGAATATCTTAGTTAAAATATTAATCAACTTTTAATATTGGGAACTTCCATTGAGATTGAGAGACGAAATGGTTAGTATATCTACATAACACAATTAGAGATTAGAAATTAACATGTCAAGAGACGTTAATCTAATTTTTACAATAATAAGGGGGAAGAATCGAATGTATTGCTTTAACAATTATATAAATCCAGGTTAGAGATAGTTGAACTTATAAGTGGCAAAATGTTATTATGGCTTAAGAAAGTGTAGCTATAATTATCCATGTTGACATATTGAGCACAATTTTGGACTAGGATCTACATGATTATTTAGCATATTATAAATTAGGAAATTTAACCATAACCTTAGTTGTCATATTTTATAGTTTAATTTTGACCCTTTTGAATTTCTTTGTCTTGAGTACTTCCATTCTGTCACAATTTTCATAATTGTTAGAATAATTTAATTAATCAACTCTTCATTGTTTTAAACATAGAGAAGTCCAATCACCATTTTTGTGCCTAATTTCTAGTCCTTATGGGACAATACCTTGAGTGCTACCTTGAAACCTTGGAGTACATCATTCAACATCCACTACACTTGGTTTACTAGGTAAGAGTGCAAATGTTAATTTTTGAGTATGCAATACCTTAAACACATCCAATATATTTAAACCTTTATCTTTATCCAAGATTGGGATGAAAATAGGATTAAATTTCCTACCACCACTATACACTAGTGCCAAGGGAAATTTTTTAGGGATCTTTGAAATCCAAAACACTTAGACTCCTAGGTCAAGGGGTATACACTCAATATTGGGTTTGTAGCACCCACTACTCATATAATAGTGCCAATGAGCCTTTTTCAAGGATCTTCAACATCTACCATGCTTGGTCGCCTATGTTAGAGGGCACTATCATGGTAACCAAACCTTAAATATGCATATAAGGAAAAAACCTAAGATTCCATTATTCAATTGCATAGATTAATTCAAATTAGATGTTTTAAATGTTGACACCAAACATTAACAAAGACAAATTATGTCACCAAAGTAAGTATTTAAGAGATAACACCAAACTTAACCATATACGCATCACAAATCACAAGGAAAACAAAATTTCTCATTTTATTTATTTTCCTTTCTTATATTCAGTTGTTAAAAATATTCAATTATTTCTTATATCCAGGTCACAATGAAAACCCAAGACTAAAGATCAAACCCTAGGTTAAATCTAAAGATAAAATCATCATTGTCCCAAAGAACCGAAACCAAGGAAATACAACAAAATAAGCCAAACAATCAACTAGAAGCATCAATTAGTTAATCACTTAAAAGCCCAAAAACAACCAAAAATGCATTGCCTCAATCGACTAAACTGATGGTTCTTTTGTTCGATAATATAAATATGACAAAATAATGATATGGTATACCCATTGACTACCAGGATAACTCAGTCAACTAAATCGGTGGTACCATCAACTATTGAATTGGAGCACTTGACCGATTACAAAATAGAGGATTAGTCATAATTTCCACTAGCCATGATATCAACTAAAGACCCAAATCAGTCAACCAAAACAACCATTTAATCAATCAATATGAAAATCCAATCAATGGTTACCTAGGCTAATAAACATGTAATGAAGTGTAGAATAAAACCGAGTTAACCACATCTCCTATCATGCTACTAAACTCATTAAATACATATACAAATTATGCTAACATTAAGGAAAAAGGAATCATGCTCATTAAATTAAACACAACACCCTCTTATGCTCAAAATCACAAGAATCGTGGTTAAAGGACAAAAGGCCCAAAACATGCTTAAACTTCAAAAGATAATATAATTCATACTACATACTCAAAATTCAAGGATTCAATTATCACACAAATATCATGGAACAAACCAAGATCATAAGGCTATAATTAACAACACAAACTCTTAATCATATCAAAGATAAAGATGTCTTAACTTCATGCAAAAATATTCTAGCAAAAGAATAACCTCCTAACTTGATGGCTTCCGCCAAGACTCTTGGTTATCCTAAGATAATAAAAAAATATAAGCAATTAAAATCCAATTTAAAACCAATTAAAAACCTAAAATAGAAGAAGGAAAACATGTACAACCCAACCTCCTCCTTAGATTTGTCTTGCCAATAGGAGAAAAAGATCACAAATCTTCGATCCTTTTCTTAACCTTAATCCTCCTTTGTTTAGAGAAAACAAAATAGAATTAAAATGAAGATTAGGAGTTCAACCTTGATTCTACAAAAGGAAATGAAGGGACAGAAGAAGAAGACGTATATTATGCAACACTTAAAAAATTAATTCAATGGAAAAGAGAGAAGAGAAAGAACAAAACATCAAGTGTTGGAAAGGGATAACATGAATCAGGAGAAAAGCCTCCCAACCGTTCTATGGTTGGAGAGGGAGAGAAAAAGAGAGCTGACTTAGGTGAAGGAATGGTGAAGTTGGAGGCCAAGTGTGTTAGGAGTTGGAATGATGAATCATGGGTTGGTGGAGTAAAGTTTTTGACCAAGGTAGGCTTAGGAAAGTTGCAATACACCCAAAAGGGTTTGCATATGTATCTTAAAGGTGGAGAAGAAATGCGAGGAAAGAGAGATGAAGGTAGGTATGAGAAAAATACCAAAACTACTTTCTAGGTATTTTAATTTAAAAAAATAATTCAATAATCTAAATAATTTGAAAATATTCACCCAAACAATCTAATGTGATTAATAACATAAATAAATCATAATCTCAACGTTTCAAAATCATTGGAGCAAGCATCAAAATAAAAACATAAGCATACCCAAGAATCACAAGCACCAGTTGATTAATACATCATGGGCAAGGTGCTTGTTTTTTGAAGTTGTCCCCATTGATTGATACTAGTAGAGTGATAGAATCCCATTAACTAAATCACCACATCATTCAACCAATGCTCTTGAAAAAACCCATCTTACACAATTCTCTAAGCCCATTCCGAAAACAAAGTCACTTCATTCATTATCAAAATGATTTTAAACACATTTTAAAAGATTTTTAGGATAAGGTATTACAATCATCTCTTTGGTTGTTCGATGGACTTGGTTCTTCAGTTTGTCCAACAAAATTTACTCTAGCCTTGAGTCTTAGCTTCAGTCTTTTTGTCGAGAACCCCAATAGTTTGGTGGTACTCTAACAATGCTAAGCAACAAAGGAGGGTGGGTGAGTAATTTTGCACACAATTATTTCCAAGATAAGATGTTTGTGGATGATTTGATTTGAAACATGTGCTTTAAATTGTGGTAAAAAATATTTTTGCGTAATATATTTTGGATAGTGAAAGGTATAATGGGAGATGGAAAAGAAGGAGAAGGTAGACACCCAATATAAACATATTATAAGAAATGTCAAATGAAAAAGTAGAAAGTAGTATTTGATGATGAAGGTTTTTATAAAAAGTTTATTACAAAATTGACATTAAATTAGCCATAACCCACACCTTTGTTTTGTTGTTTACTATTATATCGGTCACATAAGATCATATAAGATCTATTATAGACTTTTAGTATAAGCAATCTGATAAATATATTTAGTTGTTATGTTTGTATTTTAGGTTAGAGTTTTTACATGATATTAATCCCCCCCCCCACATGTATGTATGTATGTATGTATGTATGTATGTATATAGTTTGTAAGAACCATCCTCATTTTGTTAGCTTTATTAACTACTAAGGGATAATTTCATTAGCTACTTAAGGGTAGTTTTGTTATACAGTAAGACTTAGTTTGGACGAAAGATTTCTAATAGCAGTTTAATTTGAAAAGAGAATTGATAAACTTTTTTAAACTAAATACTATGTTTGTGTACCCTAAAATATAATTTATAGACTCCTCAGAAGTTGTAAAATTCATGTTAGAAGTTGTAAGATTCATGTGAAAATTTCACCGAATATGTTTTATTATGTTTACATAACTTCATGTGTAAAAATATGAAAAGTAATCTAAATGCTTTATTTGAATTCACTGTTTAAACAAATTATTCAAATTCTTTATTTAATTTTTCTAATCAATGGATTTATAGTTTAAGAATTTCAAAGGTAAATTACTTTTGAAATGGTGTCATTTTCAAAATTTTATTTTTATAAAGTTATCCATCCGAATGAAGCCTAAAGTCAGTTTAGACATGTAACAAAAAAAATATAAATATTTATAAAAAATACTATATTTTATTTCTAACACTCAAATACTATAATTTTTAACATGTAAAATAAAAATATAAATATTTACAATAATGTTAACACCTTTTTTCTAATACTCAAACATTATAATTCCTTTAACTATTTAGAATAATTTCTTATTCAATTAGTGTTAGTTTTTTGTTAACCAAGAGTAGTTTCTTTGACTAAAATAATTTTTTTGATCTCAATTCTTTATATGTGATTTAACAACTCTATAAAAAATTTTTAGTTCTTACCAAAAAGGAGGATTCTCATTATATATATACACATACAATTTTTTCCCAAACTTGAATGCACACTCAAATACACACACTATTGTTGTGATATTGATAAACTTATATGAATATGATAAGACAAGAAAGAGGAGAAGCGATGAGAAAATGTATTATTTATTTACACATATGGGTTCTATAATGCCCCGAATTTTTAAAAGCTTATATTTTAATAAATAAATTTTATTTGGAATAAATTAGCCTTTAAATCTATTTAATTTAATTATTTTATGGATTCGTGAGCATATAAAATTTCTTATACATATTTAATAAATTAAAATAAATATTTTGTTATTTTATTATACTCTTATTATTTAAATAAAATTTTAAACCCTTATTTTACAAAAAAAAAACTATCCTTTTTAACCCTTATATTCTAATTATATTAAATTAGAATATTAAATCAATTTATTACCCAAAATTATTCTATTTTATTATTTTATCAATTAAATTATTTATTCCATTTTTCCTTTCTTTTTCCTTTTCCCCTTTTCCTTCTTTTCTCCTTTTTCTCTTTTCTTTTTCTTCTTTGGGTCGTCGGCCTACTTCGGCCTGCCTCTCCTTCACCCCTGCGCGTTGGGCCTAGCCCACTTCTTCCCCCTCCTCCCTCCTTTCCTTTTCCCCTGGCCTGGCTCCTTCTTTTCTCTTGTGCGTCGAGCCGACCACCCCTCCTCCTTTCTTTTCTTTCTCCCTCGACCGGGCTAGCTCTTTCCTTTCCTTCGGCCGGTCTACCCGTCGCATGCCCAACACCCAGCCCCCGATCCTTCTTCTTTCTTTCTTCTTCCCCACTCCCTACCATCGCCACACCCTGTAACTCCCTCTCCCTCTCCCCCATTGACCTCCCTAACTATCTCTCTCTCTCTCCCGCCATTCCTTGCCCCATACCGACCCCATTCTCCCTTCCCCACTCCTTGCCATTGTCGTCCCTTTCCCCTCTCCCTGCCATGGCCATCCCTCTACCACCTATAGCTACCCCTCGAGCCCTATCCCTTCCCTTCTCTTCCTCTCCTATTTATTCGTCCTCTATGCTCACTCTGTGTTTTTTTTCGAGCCTCATGTATTACCCGAGTCCCTCCTTTTCTCCCTTTCTTCTCCTCCCCTCTCTCCCCCTATTTTTGGTTTCGCTACCCATCTCCGCCGTTGCCGCCGCCTCAACCACCACCGAAACCACCTCCTGCCACCCTCTACCTCACCCTCGAGCCATCACAGCCCCCATCAAGCCACCCCACAACCCCATTCTCCCTCCTCTCTTCTTTTTCTCTCCCTACCATCCCTTCTCGGCAACCACCCTGTACCACGTTTTTGCCTCCGTCCCGCCACTTCTGCCGCCACCTAAGCCGCCTAATTGCTCCCTGCAACCCCCTCTACCATCCCTAATCCTCCTTTGGTCGAAATCGTCACTCGAAAGCCTCCATTTTCCCTCCCCGTTTTCCTTCCTCACCAGCCTCCATCTCGACCTCCCTCCTCGGCCACCACCTTCGCAGCCTTGCTGCCGCCGCCTCCGCCACCTTTACCCGCCTTCAACATATCCCCGACCACCACTTATACCCCCTCTCCATCCCTGCATCCTTCCCTTGCCTTAAATCCACCCCCACATGCCTCTTTTCCTAGCCTAAAAACCCTAACCCAAAATTGTCTATTTTTCTTCCTATTACCCTCCTTCGAGCCCCTCCTCCCCATTTATTTGCATGCAGCTCATGATGCATTAGCAACATGAGTTTTTAGATTTCTTGATCTAATTATTTAATAATTTTAAGGTATAATTATATTTTAATTTAATCATTTGATTAATTAAGTGTTATAAAGTTTTGTACTTTGATTTTATTACTTCTAATGTAATAAGTCTTGGTATTATTGTTAGGTATTGGTTTTGATAATCTAAGTGTGGACCTTTAACCAAGATACTGGTATGGTTTGTTTTTGGCAGGAATCAAGGTAACCATTAAATCCCACTTAAATACAAGGATTAACGTATGTTAGCACATTAGGATTTTTAATATATTATTATGCTTGGTTTGTGTTGTTTAATATGATATATGTGGTTCTTGTGTTGATTGATGAAAAGGAAGCATGATAGATTGTTGATATGTATGGAAATAATATTTAAGGTAATAATTTGGTTGTTAAGGAAAATATTAAGTATTATCCATACTGTGTTGTGCTATTGTAATATTTAATACATGTTTAACATTTTGTGAGCCTTAGGGGATTTTATTAATGTACATTGTACAAGAATATGGCATAATACATATATGGGTGTTAATGAGTATTGTATTAACTATAAAGGTTGTGGATGACGCATTAATATTACTATTTTATATAGTAATAATAATAATAATTTAATATAAGTGGTGTGCTAAGGGGTATAATGGTAAATTTTAGTAAAAAAGATATTATGGTAATTTTGGAGGCAAGGGTAAAATATTAAATTTGTTAATAAAAGGATAAAATGGTAATTTCGGAAGTAAGGGGGTTAAAATGGTAATTTTCATAATTACAGGGGCAAAATGGTAATTTATGAATAAAGGGTAAAATGGTAATTTTGTGATTAAATGGAAAATTGGTAATTTTGTAATAAAGGGCAATTTGGTAATTTTGTAATAAAAGGGGCAATTTGGTAATTTGAAATAAAAGGGCAAGTTGGTAATTTGTAATAAAAGGGCAATTTGGTAATTTTGTAATAAAAGGGCAATTTGGTAATTTTGTAATAAAAGGGTAAAATTGTAATTTTATAATTAAAGGATAAAGAAGTAATTTTGTGATTAACGGGCAGAATGATAATTTAGAAATTAAAAGAGGTAAGATAGTAATTTCATAATTAAGGATAAATGGAAATTTGAAGGTAAATGGGGTAGAACAATAATTTTGTAAATCAAAGGGGTAAAAGTGGAAATTGGAAAGGAGTAAATCGGTAATTATAATAATTGAGAAGGGTAAAATAATAATTTAAATAACTAAAGGGTAATTTGATAATTTAATAATGGAGAAGGGTAAAATGGTAAATATGATAAATGTGAGGGGTAAATTGGTAATTTAATCGACTAGAAGGTATTTTCGTAATTTTGATAATGGAGTAGGGTAGTTTGGTAATTATGACAATTAAGAAGGGCAATTTGGTAACTTAGATAACTAAAGGGTAATTTGGTGAATTTAATAACGGAGAAGGGTAAAGTTGTAATTATGATCATATAAAAGGGTAATTGGTAATTTAACCAACTAGGGGTAATTTGGTAATTTTTGATGATGGAGAAGGGTAGTTGGTAATTGATAATAGAGGACGGTAATTTGGTAATTAACTGAATAAAGAGTTAATTTGGTAATTAGGATAAGGAGGAAGGGTAATTTGGTAATTTGATCAACTCAAGGATAATTTATTAGTTAGAATAAAGGAAAAAGGGTAAAACGGTAACCTAACCAACTAAATGGAAAGTATATTAAGTGTAATAATTATGAAGGGGATTAGTGACCTAATAAGTATGAGAAATAATTTAGTAACCTAAATCGAGTAAGGGTAACTTGGTGACTTTGTAACAAAGAGGGTAATATGGTAATTTATCAAATAAGGAAGGGATGACTTAGTGATTTTACAAGCAAGGGGCAAATGAGTAGTTTGTACCTAATATATCGTCGTTATAGTGGAATTCGTAATATGACTCTAATAATGCTGATTAATAAGGTAGGAGTATCTGATGATTAGTAAGTATCACGAAAACGAATTCTAATTCGAAATTAGATGAGTTAGTATGGCCTTAATGATTCCTCTGTGTTACCTTGGACAACCATTTGAATAAGAAATTTCTGATGATATCTGAACAATTAAAATTGGATAATTAGCTGATTGTTGTGCTTTTGTGATCACCATTAATTAAGATACTAATACTTAAAGTGAAAGACCTTGAGATCGGGAATTGTGGCTCTTTAGGGGTCGCTAACCTAAAGACGTGGTTTAGCCCACGATTTGTTTGGTATTTGCTGGTGTGCCTTTGTGCCCCAGCCAGGCCCTATATCTACTCTATCTAGATCTACGAACCTAGTTAGGGGGTATGCATACTTAAGGATTAGGTGTCCTTGTCGGTAGGGTACTGAGTTAGCTTTATGCACTAGTACGACCAGGGTACCTTTGCGTCCCTGGGTTACTAGTTGAAGGGTATTGAGTTGCTTTTATGCACCAGTGCGACCGCAGTACCTTTATGTCCCGGGATCTTGATCTCCCTATCGAGGCAAATAAATGGAATTGTTGTGCTGAATAAAAAGGGAAAATACTAATCGTTAAAGTAAAAGATTAATGAGCTGGGACTAGTTGATTTATTTGATGAGTACCGATCCACTGGAAATAATAGTGGCCCAGGATGTTTTGCCCTGGATGATGTTCATGAGTATCGATCCACCAGATATAATAGTGGCCCAGGATGTTTTTACCTTGGATGATATATATATATATGTATATATGTGTGTGTGTGTGTGTGTGTTCCGATCCACCGGCCAGAATAGTGGGGGTCCCGAGCTCAATAAAATTTGTTTTGGATGTGAATAAGTTATGGAAAAATAATGATCATTGAGATGATTGACTAATGATGGACTATTGGCCTTAAGGTCCAAAAAAGTATCGATTACTCATTATGGCCCATTAATACTTGGTTGACTTGTTAAGTAAGCGAATATATGAAAGTGAATGTTACGTATCCTCTATTAATATCTGATTGAATTATTGGATGTGCGAATAAATGGATCCGAATATCATGTTTATACCTATGGTTATATATGAATGTAGTAGTATTTCATGTGTTACATTGCGTGCCTGTTTTTAAGTGCGTTTTTAAAGGGTTACTCAGTATCGTAGTATTGAAGGGTTCCATCGTGGGACCCCTACTTATTCAATGGGCAGTACCCCTGATGAGTTCATATTTTGACACATTTTATACCCTTATAATCTTAGTTTTTGGTAGTTTATTTAACTAATATAGGGGAATAATTATTGTTTTATGCTTAAGTGGTAAAAATTGTATAAATTTTATTATTTGAGCTAAAATGATATAAATTAAGTAAATTTAGAATAAAATATTATTTATTAATTTTTATTAATTTTATTTTGCAGGTTTTATTTTTAAGTAAAAGGAAATTAAAAATAAATAAATTGGACCTTTGGACCAACGGCCAAAAGCCGAAGGCCCAAAGGTCCGGAACAAAAAGAAGAAGAAAGAAACGCCGCACGAGAGTCAGCGAGGGCTAGCATGGCCCACATGGAAAGAAAAAAAAGATGTGAAGGGCTGACGTGGTGTGAGGTGGGGCAGGAACGAAAATAAAAGAAGCAGCATGAAAGAGGAACAGACGCCAGAGAGAGGGGTGCGGTCGAAAGCCTCGAGAGGCTCGAAAGAGCCTTCAGTCGCAGAGAGTAGAAGGCAAGTGAGGGGAGCGTGAGCGACAGAGCCTTTATAGGATCGGGAGAGACGGAAGAGATAGGGAACAGGAGCAGAGCCGCAAAGGACGAAAGGACGAGAGGACAACACTGCACTGAAACCGAGGCCAAACGAGGCTGCAGCGCGGCGCGCCTCCGTCAGTGTCAGCCGAAGGGAAAAAGAAAAGAAAAGAATTTTTACATGGAAATTGAGGTGCCGAGAGGAAGAAAAATTAGAGGAAGCATTTATACCGGTATAATTTATTTCAGATAAAATTAATTTTTATCTAAATAAATTCTTAATCTTTTATCCAAAATTAATTCCGGTTATTTCTTTCTCTTATTTTCAATTTATATTTTAGATATATATTTCTGTGTAATTAATTCTTTAATTATGGCTGGCTGATTATTTATTGTTAGGGAATGAATTGAAACCCTAGATTATGATTTGAATTATAATTTTATTTTCTTTGTTTCGTGAGATTGTTTCTTGACTCTATATTAATTGCTATCATTTATATGTATGATTCTGTCAAGTATATTTTATTTGGTGCATGCCTTGTTCTGGTTCCTCATAAGTGACAGTATGTAGGATTATTTGCCTGCTAGGTGGCCATCTAAATATACTAGAATTTATATGTATAAATTACAGCTAGGTTAGATAAAAATTCACCTAATCGTTTTGTGATTCTAACCGAAGTGGTAAAACGTTTCGATACGTGTGGGTCAAGAAAAGAAAATACAGCTAGACATGCTTTTTGTACTAGTTTGGGTACTTAGATTGACAGCCTTCCACTTACACTTAATGCATTAAATCTAGTTAAATATAGGAGCCGTTTGTTGCTGCTATACTGCTAGTATTTAATAGGGTTAATATTGGCGCTTTGTCATATTAATTAGTTAAGGGAAGTAATATAAGGTGTATAGACCTGCTTTTGGTGTGCAACTTGGTCGATCTCTTTCTCATGATTAAATATTGACTTAGAAGTAAATATTATATTACGATCTAATCTAGTGGTGGATTTTTATTTTCCTAACATATTTCTCATATCTGCGGTTTCCCATTATTTTCATTATTATTATTTTATTTTATTTATTCCTTTTATTATTATTATTTTTATAACCCCCATTAGTATTTTCTTATTTATTTATTTTAGGTTATTTAGTGTTTTTATTTTTATTTATTTTTAAGCTAGTTAAATAGAAGTGAGCCCTCTCAATCCCCAGCTAGAACGATACCCTTATTTACCAGTGCTACAATTGACAACAAGAGGGTTTAAATTGCGTGCCGGCTACGGTCACACCAACCCCTTGTATTCAGGTGCTATTCAAGTGGGCTCTCGGGAAAGAGCGTAAGGTACTGTCTGGAAATTTTAGGGTTTTAATTTGTCTCTTTTAAATTTAATGCATTTGTTATTTTGTAACCACCGTTGTTGAATTTTTCTCTTGTAAAGTGTTTACTGTACTTCTCTGATTTACATATGTTTAAGTTCTCGTAAAATCGTATTTTACCTTTTTAGCCTTAGCACTTGGTACCAGAACGGTATGAGTAAATCGGTCTGGTACTAAGTGTGGCAGTAATACTCTCAAAGTTTATGGTTTATTAAGTTGTTTCCGCTAATTTTCTTTTAATTAAACAAAATTTTTTAGTAGTGAATTTTGGGGGTGTTACAAGTTCTCTTACATTTGTAATTCACCATGTCCCATATAAATAATATCTATATTTTAATACAACGTACATTCATGAATTATACATTGATAATAGGTAAATATGATATTTACAACACTCCTTGAATGTACATCTTCTAATATTTATAACACTCCCTTTGAAGAGTATATATTTTAAATATTATCTCATTAAAAACCTTATTAGTAAAAATCAATAGGAAAAAACTATTGATACGTATGAGTAATCTACTATCTCAATACCCTTATATATATATACCGCTATGTCATAATAGGAGACAAAGTTAAGGATACGGGAGGTGGTAGAGAATATAGATAGTTAGGAGTTACAACTATAATGGGGAGAGGGGTTACAAAT
Source organism: Tamarix chinensis (assembly GCA_030549775.1). Classification (NCBI taxonomy): domain Eukaryota; kingdom Viridiplantae; phylum Streptophyta; class Magnoliopsida; order Caryophyllales; family Tamaricaceae; genus Tamarix; species Tamarix chinensis. The sequence goes on along the minus strand of CM060180.1, from coordinate 64,080,673 downwards.
TAGTGGGAATAATGAGGAGTATTAATTATATCAAGGAATTAATATTAAACAAATAAATGTAAATATAACTAAATATAATATTTACAACACTCCTTCTTGGATGTACATCTCATCATATTTACAATATATCCTATATATGTACGTATCAAAACATTTGTATTACTCTGCATAATTAATGAGTGTACATAAAGGTGTAGTAGAACCTCAAAAGTATATCTTCATATAAAAAGGTGTCTCATTTACCAATATTTGATACTCCACCCTGAGAGTATACCTTAGAGATATTTCCTCATTAAAAACCTTGCTAAGAAAATCTTATGAGACAAAATCATAGCCGAGGAAAAGAGTATAGATCCCCCCCTCAACTTAGCATATCTTCTTTATATGTTGCTTTACATATGATTTTATTTATATGCATCAGTACCTATTTCTCATATTCTCTTTTGAAACTATGCTAGTAAAAACCATGTGGGATAAAAACCTATCCTTAGTACAAATTTTTTTTGTCACCATATTGACTTTTAGATCATTTTTTTACCAGCACTCACTTATAGCTAATTGGTTTGATACATTCAATTGTCTATATAAATCATGCCCATTAACCGAATACATTTGACTTTCATATGTCTATTACAACTCATTCAATTATTTATGTGACAATATTCCATAGTGAATCAAGAATAATTATCACTTTTATCCTTTATCAGTTACAACTATTTAGGTAAAAAAAATACCAATATCAACCTCATACATCTTATATCGGTGTAATGATAATTCATGTATGTTTTATTGGCCGATGAAATCTATTTTCATATTCTATCCATATGGATATGTCAACTCATTGTGACAAGTTTTCTATCATTTTTAAGTATTATAAACCTATATCATACGCTTCTAGCATATTTATACCATACTTGGCATTAAATTATTAGAAGTCACTATAAGAACTACTATGTGAGTTGGAACTTTTGTCTAAACATGTATGAATTTTATAATTTCTTGGTCATAGTAAATGCAATTTGTAGTTAAGTTACATAAATCAAGCATTATCAAGTGCACTTTGATGTTACTTTGAGTCAATATCTCATGGAGGAATTTTCTTAAGTGATTTATTGTTTTATAATCTCAATCTCCTCTTCTTTTCTCCAAAGACTAAAGAAACTAACATTCTCAACTTTCCTTGTGGCAAATATAAGACCCATCCACTTTTTTGAGATAAGCATCAAGTTCATTCCAATTGACCTAAATTAAGTGATAATGTGATATTAGATTAGTATGTACCAAAAATCTTTGCATGCATATTGACATATGATTTCTAGACCTCACTAACAAAGGTTTATAAATCAAATGCCTAATCAACGACTCTACCAAGTCGTTCTACTTCCAACTTGAAGCATTGATTGCATTTGTATCCAAATTAGATAACTATTTACTTTTGTGACAATGCAACAATATTAGTTGTAAAATATAACATGAGACTTAACATTAATGAATCATTATATACCATGGTATATTTACATTGACCACATGTATCCACTTAAAGTCTATCAAGGGCATATGAAATTTTGTCTTTACTTGCATTATAACAACTTAATTTTAAATTTTCTAATAATAATATGTTATTCATATGAGATCATTAGTTAAAAAAAAAAATTCAGGATCCTAAATGGGTGCTCGTATAAGTTTCAATGATTTTGTCTATCATTGATGCACCAACATGATCTTATTTTTATGCCAAAAATATAATATTTTATGGTCTAATGACTTCTAATTAGTGACTCATTTTGGCTTTTCTCATATACCAAATTCACACACATTGTATATTTACCTTGGGCTTACTTCTAGTCGATTTTGATGATAACAATACCATCAAATAGTTATAAACCATAGTAAGCTCTCTAGGAACATAGCTAAAATATCATACATAATTTTGATATCAAGTTGTTTCTTCTAGAAATATTTAATAAGTTTATCATGCTACATATGTGTGCTCATTCTTACCAATTATAAATTCATAAAATACTTCATCATTAAAATATGATGTACAATGACATTTCAATTGGATGAATTGATCTTCTAAATTATATTTAGGCCTATGATATAGGAAGCATTTAGTCTCTATTGTTAAATGACTTATACCAATGAGAAACTTTACATCTCAATCATTAAACTAATAACTAGATGAGAAGCTTCAGGCTACAACTATGAAATTACTTATTGGATAGGAAGCTTCATGCTTCAACCATTAAATGCCTCTTCCTAACCAAAGCAATAATATAAATGGATTGCTATTGTAAATACTACAACTACTGTAGTGGAGGAAGAGACTTAACTATGGTAGGTTTTAACCATTACTAATGACAAAGTAGGTGTATAATTTTATGAAAAAATGGATGACAAATTTTGCACAAAACCATCATCACTACTTTGTGATTAGAACAAATACTTTAAATATTATGAAAATTAAAATTACATAAACTGATTTACAAGAATTAGAATTAGAATTAAATAAATAGAAAACGCAAAAATAAAATTAGTGCTTAGGTCTATACATTACAAAATAGTTTGATCTTTTGAATCGAAATTCACTTGAGGTATTCAATACCATTTAATTTTCTTGATTGGTATTACACAAGTCTTGAAAGACTTTCAAACATTTAACTTCCTTAATCAAATTACACATAAAGCATTTTTGGCATTTTAATCATACAATCTTCGGGGATTGAATTGTACATAAAGTCTTTAGGACTATTAAATGGTTTGGTGAAGCTTTCGACTTCCATCTCAATTATGTTAATATACTTTCATATCTTAGGTACGTACTTATAAATAATATAGGGGGGCGTGAGCTTTATACCCCTATTGTCACTTGTGTAATCATTTTTTTGTACTTCAGGCATGTGAAAAAATTTAGCCACTTTTTGTGGCTCTCCATTAACTTTAAATAATGAAGTTTTACATTATATTCTCTAATCAACTTTAAGTGATGTGATATATATATGTAATGATGGGTAATAAAATCATTGATTCATCACTTTTGCGCACAAGATGATGGACAATGAGACAACCAATCCATCACCTTTAAAGTCACGTAAATTTTTTTATACGTTGTTACTTTAGGTTTCTTTTTATCATCTTTAAGTAATATAAATCTACATATAGTGATGAAATATGTGATTGCCATTTTATCACTTTCAATATTTGAATTGATCTTATTAGATCTAATTTGGGTCTATTAAATAGGAGACTATTAGTCTTATGTGTCATTTACCTCTGCTATCAATGTTATAATTGGAAAGGAGGTTATCAATCAAGATAATTATAATATAATAAAATATAGATTTTCAATACATACAATTAGAATTGATAAAAAATACATAAGAATGAAGCATTCAATTCCAATATCAAGGGGAGTGAAGAGTAAAATTACCTTATTCTAAGTTGATTCAAGGACTATACTATATCGTCCTTAAAACTATTAATGAATTTAAATTAAGCCGATGACCGATGTTCTTAAAATTTTCTTGAATATAAGATACGTCACATATGTGACTTTTGATATACCCATAGAAATCAAGATCTCACACAAGAAATGAAAAAGACATGTTAGTCTTAGATAACACATAGTATTCTTATCTATATAAATTGATAATCGATAAAGACAGATCATTCTATTTTATTAAGCACTGATTAAACTTAACATCAACTCTATAATCATTTATTAATGGGCTTCTTAATGTCTCAAAGAAGATAATATGTGATATTAAGAAACTCAAATAAATATAATTAGAAAACATAAAGGGGAAGAGATGAGAGAGTTTCTTATTCATTCATACACATGATTTATCTTATATTTATAATTTACTGTATCTCATATATATAGTATCCATACTTAGTTAATTAATTATGAGATGGGTTAAAGAACATGGAAGGTAATTGATGAGATGAAAAGTTGAGAGATTATAGTTATAATGGAAAAAACTATTACAATTTATTTTAATGATAAGAGTATTAAACTTAGTATTTATTACAATACACATATAACAATTATATATATATCATTGCCCCAAACAGAAAAACCCAGACCATTCCCAAAAAATTGCGAGAGATTCAAGACGTCATCCACGGTTCTCCAACCCACATAGAATTAAGATGGTTTATACTCCTTATTGTCAAACATAATTAAAACATGCCTGTCAAATATGCAAACATCTTAACAACAAAAAATGTCTCTGTTTTAAAGAGTAATTAGAACGGTCCACTGAACCTAAAACAGAAATTTGGAAGACAAACTGTCCCGCTAACGAAGAGTCAAAACCGAGTTAATCCAAGGATCCAAGAAAAAGTACGAGACATTGAATACAACTAGTTTAGGTAATTAAATTCGATATCAATATCATTTATTTGTGTTCAGCAATTTAAAAAGACAAATATAGTGACTTTAAATTGAGCTCAATTCATCTAACTACCACTACTAAAAACATAGTGACAGTGATGAACAATAGCTGATAACTTTCAATCCATGTTCATACTACAAATACAAATTCCAACCGTAGCCGCTGAATGCTATATTTACTTTCAGAGAAATCAATTCGTCTTTTTTTTTTCTTTATCTCATCAACAAGGGATAATTCGCGACCAAAGGTAAGGAAATGAGGAAGTAGAAGCTAGAGAGGTACAGGTATCCGCAGTCCGTCATAGCTCAACTGCACATCAAGGCCCTCTGTTTCCATCAATTTACATAGATTTTTGTTCACCTCTTCATGATCCATTAGATGCATCATACCTTATAAAACAAAAGAATCAACATCGAAATGAGATCAGCATTCACATAGACGACCTTATCACTCCTAAGAGTGCGCATACAGAAACTACAATAAAGACAACTTGCTTAGCAGCCAACATTACACCGACAACATCAGAAGGATTGTCATATATCTCTACTTAGAAGGCTAACTGCCTCCTCCTACTTTCTAATTTATGCTTCAAGAAAATGACCCAGAACAGAAATATTGCCATTGGCAGGGAGAGTGAGGCAAATGGTTCTACGGAACTGAAAAGATGGAAACGTCTGATGGACCACAAGGACAGAACAGTATCAAGCTCAGTGCCTTCACCAACAAGCACCATCAGATGAATTACAGAAGAAAAAGGAAATGATCGATCAAGACAACACGGTCATGGCTCAAACTTACAACCCAAGAGTAAAAGGAAATGACAGAACAGGTAAGATTAAACGCTTCAATCTTGATATAAGGCAATCAGGCGAATAGGTGGAACCAAAAAAAAAAGTATAAGGTGGCGACGATAGCAAGTATCAGAAAGTCGTGGGAACACACCAGTGAAAAGCGTTCTCTTTGGTTGGATTTTTCGAACTTCCCCTAATGCCTGTGAAACAGCAAGTCAAACTTAGAACAGCCTAGCCGGTAACTGAAACAACACAAGCAAGCAGAATCTTACCCTTGGAAGCCCAAAATGCGTAGCAGATGATCGATCTGGTCTTAAGGCATCCTGTAAAGCAAAGAAAAAGAAGGAAATAAACAAGTTTCTTAACGGTACATAAATATTACTACAATTGCAAAAGATAAAAGAGTTAAGGAAGGAGTAGAAGGGGCACCAGAATCAGGAGTTCACAGTCTCTTAGAAGCGGATAAGTCTCGTCTGGTATATCACTAACATCACTACAAATAATAGTAAATATTAGATTGAGAATCCTAAAGAAAGAAAGAAGTCATGATACTGAGATATAATACCTTATGTAACAGACATTTCCAAATCGAAACCCAAGGGAGCGGTAGCCTTTACCGTGCCACACAGGCAAAGGAATAATCTGGACTATGATAAAAAAGAGGAAACTGTATTATTCATTTGATGCTGCAAGATAAATCAACCCGCTCCATTTACCATTAAAGGCCTTTAAGAACGAGTGATATGCACTGGAATGATTTTGCAGTTCAGCTAGACTAGAAAACAAAATAATCTACTGATCAGGGTCCAAGCAATCATAATAAATTTATAAACTGAGCACGTTAACAGCCACCAACATGCAATGTAAAAGCAATGCTTCCCAATATTAAACTGCTGAAGTGGAAACTGAAGGAGGTCCTGGACGGGGATTGCAATGCATATAAAGCAAAGTCTGGTTTCTAGTGGTTGTCTCTGCATATAGTGGAGTGTTGCACTTTTGGAAAGGAAACATAGTCCACGTAGAGCCATTAAACTTGGAAGGAGGAAGTGGTAAACCAAAACTTGGAGCTACTAAAGATCGTAAGATCGACAAGAGGATAAGAACGTAGGTCCTATACAAATATGGAAAACAATAATGCTACAGAACTCATTGACACAGGGACTGCAGTGGAGGAAAGGAATATTCACCCAGAAAATAAATTCACCCAGCCCCTACATTATGAGCTTCGATGGTTGGATCATTTCAAAACTATAACAATACCTATAACTGACTTCAAGCCCAAAATGAATATAATTAATAGACATTCTGCATATCCAGGATAGACAAAATGACAGAGTCAAGTTCACTAAATCTCAGAACACAGGGGGGTCTGAACAGGCATTACTTCCAAGGATACACCAGTATTTCAAGGCTATTTAGACCAAGATTTCACATGTTCATGTGATGCATGGAAATAAGTTTTGATATTATTTCAAAAACTTATAAACCAAAACCAAGTAACATTCTGATACAAGGAATGCGCATACCTTCAAATTATGGACCAAAAAAGGATCTTCATCAATAATGTTGAACTGCAACTCAGAGACCGCAGCGCCAGGAATGATTTTACTGGTATCAACCAAATAATAATGTGTCTTCTTCATGACCTGAGATTATTCCAGCATTGCAGTACATCAGGTGTGTCGGAAATCTCATTTCGTAAATTATTAGAGTAAATAGTTCCAAGAGAATGGGATCGGCTTAAAAAGTAACCATGAGTATCATGTTGATAATCAACCCCAAAATCAGCTCGACAAATTTCCTAAATTATCTGGGACATACAAATTAAAATGAATTTATTTAATTTATCAATTTAGGTTTGGGTATAATTACATTAAGACAAAATGAGATTTCTTTTGCTTAATCTGATGAAAGAGAATCTAATAAGGTTGGAGGCCAGATTACGCCAAATAGGACACACATATTAGTTAAACTGACTTGAATAATGGGTCACAAGTATTAGTCTGACTTGACAAGAAACCTAGCAGGCCTAAGTCCATAAGCCGTGGAAATCTTCCCCTCTACAGATAGAGAATTCTTTAAATTTCACGACACACAGAAGGCCAGAGACTAAAGCTCCTAAGCTCTCAGGCACTAAACATTGCCTTAGCTCAAGTTGTCAAGTTACATCAGCAATCAAGGCTCTCAACTTGTGTCAACGATAGAGGACCTCAGCCAACAATCGAGGCCCTCAGCCAACAATCAAGGACGACCCTCTCAATATAAACTATAAAAACAGGTTTAACATTTATGCCTGAATTGACATTGTTATTTTCTGGACATAATTTGTGTCAAAATAATATTGGTGCACACGGTGGGACAATCTCTCCCTCTCACCCGTCTCTTCATTCAACAAGCATGAAGATGTCTCTTCTTGTTACTCAAAGGACTGCCAATTCATAAGCAAAACACTCGCTACTTTCATTTCCATTAAAATAAAACTCCTATGTTGAACCAGTAACAAGGATTAAAGTCAATGCAGTTACAACAGTACAGCAGAAAGGGATAGTCATCCAAGAGTCTTCCAACTGAGCATGTCAAAGAGGATAGCCCTTGTAAAATTTCTTCAACGGAGGACTCCACATCAAATGGTTCCCCATTCATGGCATCTCCATCAATGACCACTTTATTGTGGAAAATAAGAGATCCCATTATCAAGTTTACAAAATTAATATAGGACTTACAAATTGCTATGTTGTTGAACCAACTTTAAGGCAAGGATGGGAAGAGGTCATTGAGAAGGGAAACACTCTTTAAAAAACTCAAATTATCCAAGGCATAAATTTATTCTTATTAACGACAATGATTCTATGACTCGTTAACAACTACAAGAGCCTATTAATGTAATATTTTGTGCACAAAATGGCCCAAGTTATCAAGAGAATCTCTCTTTTGTGATGTGTTACACCAGAAGAATCAACATTTCACAAATGCCTATAATACATCAACCACCAAAGTTCTAGCACTTCAAAGGGAAGGAAATTGATGACAACACTTAATCCACTTTGTCGAAACATGTAACAACATAAAGACTTCTAAAGACTCAATTGTGAAATAGTTAGTCAATTCATTTAAAGGAAATGCCTTCCATTGGTACACCAACTTACTAAGGGAGGCATTTGATAGTTGGAAATACATGGAACTGGAATTTACAGCCAGCATGGTAGAACTCATATACACAAAGCAATGGAAGAACGGACCTATTACCAATCACATTTTCCTTGAAGGGCATGAAGTCTAGATTTTTTGGATTAAGCAAGAAAATCCTCCACCATCAATACATGTGTCCATGGAAAAAATTTGGGATTATTCATTCTTAAAGGAAACAAATCTAAATCTTTCACCTAATTGGCTATTGGTACTGACCTTAATATAAATGAACACAATACCCTTCCATTTTCTAGATAAGGGAAAGGAAAGAAAAGAATTTAAGAAGGTGAGAAAGTCATATAAGAATCTGTCCAAGGGCGCTTAGTTAATTTATAATGCAACAATCAATGAATTTTTTTTTTCAAGGCTCAAGGCAACAAAGGGTCAAACTTAAACTAATAAAGACCTCAAGCAAAGGCATCCATTATTTTAGGAGATAGAGTAGAAGCAATAGATGTTGATGTCCTTGGGATGTTTGAGGACCTTTTGGGAAAGAAGGCGATTGAATTTTCTAGAACCTAAACATCAAAAGGAGATAAGTGAACCAACTAATCCAAGGTGTTGTCAATACCACCGCTATATATCAACCCCACTAAAAATGTATTACGTTGATAGAGCTCATTATAAGGTTGGCAAAAGGGGGCATGATAGTTCTCATTCTAGAAGAAGAAGGATAAGCCACTCACACCACAATTCAAGATGAACTACTAGTCTAAGTCTCCAGTAATTGAAACCTTCCTAGGCTATTATAGGAAGGTTTCATTATCTAATTTGGCTCCCTCGAGCTTGTAGCCTCATCATAGAGAACTCATTGCCACAAATATCAAAAGTATCATCGACCACAACGAATCACCTAAGGAAGGAGAAAGATGATGGATAATGGTGATCGGGAAAAGATCTAATGGGCATATAGGCTTGAAGACAAGCTAGGAGATACCTTCAATAAGGCAACACAAATGACCCTTAAAGAAAATTAAAAAAAAAACCATTAAATTGGAAATTTTGTCGATTGTGTTGCCTATACAATTATCTTATATACATAAACCTTAGTGAAGTTCTTACCTCTAGAATTCATTAAGACTGCTAACGCTCACATGGTTTAACGATATATGCAATACGAAAGAGTTTTGAAAGCATAAACATTTCTATAGAAATAAGTAGGGAATTCTAGTATATGATTTCATATCGTTTATTATTATATCATGAATAGTTTAATTATGTTATCATTTCAAATTATTACAATTTAGTTTTGTTAGGTGATAGCACTCAAGGAGCGAATACTTTTAGCCCCCTTTAGGATGGATTTACATGTGTTTTTGCTGTTAAATTCACTATAGGGTGTGGCATGCTATTGGTTTTTCCCCGGCTTGTAGGGTAATATTTCACATGTGCACGAAAACTTGGAATTTTTGTTCCAAGTAGTTGAAACACTACATTTTACAACCTAGAATTAATTGTTTTTGAATTGAAGGAAACTTGACCCTAGGGTGATGTGTAAGGTGGAGCATATAAGAAGGTTGACCAATGCTACTAGGCAACACACCTTATAGGCTATGCCACACCATAGGGTCTCAAAGACAAAATATGATTTTGAGAATAACGGTTGTCATTGGTGAAAAAATCTCAAGATTCTGTTTGTTCCCTAACGTTTAATAGTCCCAACTCGTCTCCACCTTTGATCTAGTGTGACCTGTCTTTCCATTCCACTCTCTTTCCAGTTTTGCCCAATTTCATTATAAAAGAGTGCAGATGCAAGCTAAAAAGGGGAGGAGGACAAAAAAGAGAGAGATTAGAGTAGAGAAAGGAAGAATGGATCGAGGAAAAGGACAACCAACAGAGAATAGCTCGACTGAATGAAGGAGAGGTTGAGTTGAAAAAGTGTGTACCTCTTCCCCCCCCCTCGGTGGTCCCAATTCCCTCTTCTCTTCCCTTCTTATTTTGTACTCTATTTTTTGCACCATGAAATATAGCATGAGCTGATTTCTTTTTGTGGGGAGGATCGATTTGATCCAAGTGCTATAATGTTCTAAATGTTATAATACTACTTGTGCTTAAATGGGCATTTCACTTTTGTTGTTCTTAAATGCTTGATGTGTGTTGTTTGCTAGTCGCACTTACCTAGCCAAATGAAGCCGGGTAAGATAAGTTTGGTGCAAAAGATTAAAATGGTGCTACAATTGACATGGAGACATATTTAAGTGATAGCTTGATAGTATATCTCATCCTGAGTGAGACAAGAGGGAGGATGAGAGTTGATACCTTGTAACCCCAGTATGTTATAGTGTGATGAATGTTATAGTATGCAATGATCTGAGATACCCCCCTCACCACAGTTATTCTCATCATGATTATCTTCCGTGTTAAATTAAGATTAAGGCCACTAACTTTTGCATCTGAGTTTGTTAGTAATTTAGGTTGACAATCTTACATTGAGTGTTTAGTGTAGATTCTTTCTTACTTGCACTTTAATTTAATTCGCCTTACGATACTAACTTTGAAATGTAGTGCATCCCTCAAACTCTGAGGAATGATACTCACTTTGTATTACTTGGCACGACTGTGTACAACAACACAATTGTAGTTATGGTACTCTTTAACATCTACATATTATCAATTAGCCGATGTAACACCAAGTTTTTGGCACTATTGTCAAGGATTGACAATTGTGATATATTAAGTAGTAGAAACTGTAGTTTAGCTTCTCTAGTATTTCTTCTTCTTGTTGTTGTTTTTTTTTTCAATTATCTTACAAGATAGCTTAGTTTATGAGTGAATCCAACAAATCAAAGCTTCCACCATTTGATAAAGAGATTATGTATACCCTAAGAAGACATCCACCTCATCAAGGGAATAATACGACGTTGCTAAGGCCACAATAGCAACAATAGAGGGTGAATGGACTTCCTACTACCACAACCAATCATCATAAACCCTATTGAGCCACTTGTTGCACTTCAAGGTGATGAGAGGAACCATGCTATCTAAGATTTTGCTATCCCTATGCAAAATAACCTTAACCCTACCATTATTCACCAAGATATTCAAGCTACCTAATTTGAGCTTAAATTTATCATGCTTCATATGTTCCAAATCATAGGATAATTTAGCAGAAGACCTTCATTTAAACCTTAAGGGCTTAATGGTTGTGGTCACTTCCTACAAGGTTAATCATTTCATAGGATAGCCTTGACCGGAAATTCCTTATGAGGTATTTCCCACCTCATAAAAATGCTAAGTTTAGGCATGACATCACCTTTTTCTTGTAGGAGGATGATGAGACATTACATGATGCATGAGAAAGGTTGAAGGGACTTCTTCACTAGTGTCCAAACCATGGGATACCCTACTAGTTTCAAATGGAAACATTCTATCGAACCTCAAACAAACCAGAAGTTTCAAAGTAGATGTCATCATAGCTCTCAGAGCTGAAGTGTTCTTTTATAGTGAACAACTCAAGACAATCTCCCCTTTACCACATAGTCAGTGCAACAAGTTGAGGAACACCTTGTAGCACAATCCACTACAATCTCTTGTCTATATTGTGGAGGGGGTCACTTATTCAAATAATGCCCAACCAACCCTGTGTTTGTTAACTATGTTGGCGACTAAAATCGAGGTCCCTCTTGGTATGGGAATTACTTCAACCAAGGTTGGAGACAACATCCGAACTTGTCTTGGACAAACCAGAATGATATTCAAAACCCTACATCTCGATTTCAACAACCACAATATCATCAACCTTATCAACCTCAATTAACTTCTCAACCTCACCATGCTAAGAATTCAAAGTCATTAGAGACATTGCTCAAGGAATATATGGCTAAAAATGATGCAGTGATACAAGGCTAAATAGCCTCCTTGAGGAACTTAGAAACCAAAATAGTACAACTAGCTACAACCTTGAGTAGCGGACCCTAGGTTAACTTGCCTAGTGACATAGAAAAATCCATGGAAGGAAGGGAAGGCACATTACAAAGCCATATCACTTCACAATGGTAAGGAGGTAGATATGCAGATCACGAACCCACCAAAGGAAAATAAGAATGACCCTACACGACAAGTTAACAATGATGATGCTACAAAATCCAGTGCTCTGGAACCCACACATCCACAGAAGCACCAAACCCTGTTGAGCTTGCATCACTCCAAACAACCCCTACAATATTAACTAAGACATACACAACCAGACCACCATTTCCACAACAACTTAAAAAGCAACAACAAGATAATCAATTTGATAAATTCCTCAAAATTCTCAAGAAGTTGCACATTAAGATATTTTCCGTTGGTAGAAGCACTCCAACGTATGCTCAATTACACCAAATTCTTGAGGGACATACTGACAAGAAAATGAAGGCTATGCGAGTATAAGGCAATGCAGTGTTTGAAAAAGCGCGCCTCCTAAGGCGCAAGGCGATGGGGGGGTGGGGCTTTTCTGTTGCTGGGCGAGGCGAGGTAGGTGAGGCGCATATAAGGCGCGCCTCAGGCGCTAGGCGCAGATGGTATGAGGCGCGCGCCTCAGCAAAAAAACGACAGAAACCTGGGAGCTCAATAGACTTTTCAGAAAAAAAAAATGCATGCATACTGCAGGGACTTAGGGGAGTTGAATAGCCATTTGTTGGAAAAAGGCAAGTCCATTTATAGTCTTAAATTACATTAAAATTATTCTGCAACTAATATGGGTATTGGGGAGAACAAGAGTCATATTGAAAAAGATAAAAAGCAGTTGCAGAGAGTCAGAGACTGTAAAGTCTGCTACTGCTACCACCAAGGCACCAATTTAAATTCAGATTTCAGACTGCCAGAAATTGTTATTTCTGTCGAGTCTCCTAACTCCTAAGAAGCTGAGAACCTGACCTGAGACTTGAGAACAACAGAAAGCAAGTGCAAGTGACCTGTGCTGTGACCTGTGATCCACGACACTCCACAGTCCACAAAGGCAGGTACTTTCTTTCTCCTTTTCCCAGTTCCCCCCGGTCCCCCCATATTTTTTCTACATTTATGTCATTTTTCATCCTATATTTTTTTTATCCATATTCTACTATTCTCCTCCTGGTCCCCCTTGTCCTATATATTTTTTACATATCTTTTTTCTTCCTACATGTATCATATTCATATCACTACAACTGCAAACAAAAAAATAAAAATAAAATAAACCAGAGAGAAAATCATGGAAAACCAGAAAAAACAAAAGTATATATGCAAAAATATAAAAACAGATAGGGCAATAGGGAAAACTAAAGGTATATCTGCATATACTTTTTGCAGATATAGGGGAAAACAAAAGAAATGATATATCTGCAAAACAACATCTTGCAGAAATGATATATCTGCAAAACAAAAGTCTATATTTTTTGCAGATATTTTTTCTTCCTAATGTAAAAAAAAATACAAAACTAAGAGAGCATTAGGGGGGAAACTGGGTAAACAAAAGTATATCTGCCAAAAAAAACAGAGAGAGCATTAGGGAAAAAATAAAGGGAAAAACAAAGATATATCTGCAAAAAAATAAAAAAATAAAAAGAAGAGAGAGCATTAAGCAAAAACAGAGAGAGCACTCTGTAATTTTAGTAATTAATTTAGTATGAGACTATGTATGTTACTGATTAGTTTCTTTTTCACTTATATTTTTCTTGTGTGTGTTGCTGCCTGCTGCACATTACATTAGGCAATCAACATTCAGGAATCAGGACCTTACATTATTCAGTTAGAAAGATGGAGGATGATGGTGATGGTAGACGTGATGTTGGATGGAAATATGCATTTCTGGGTGATCCTAATAACAAAAATGATGTGACATGTAAATTCTGTCAGAAAGTTGCTAAAGGAGGTATATATCGACTCAAACAACATCTTGCTGGAGGTTACCGAAATATAAAAGCTTGCAATAAATGTCCTGAACATATTAGACAAGAGATCATTGAGTACATGGCCAAGAAGAAAAGTGAACGTGATCATATGAATTTGCTTCATGAACCTGATAAGATAACAGACCTAGAAGAAGAAGAAACAAAATTTTTTATGGCCAATGACCCTAGAGGGAAAAGGCCAATGAGTGCAGTTGTAAGCCAAGCATCGGTTGCCAAAAAAGCAAGACAAGTTGGTCCAATGGATGTTTTCTGCACACCCAAAGTAGTAGCTCTTCAAAGTGGAAAGCAAAGTACAATTAATGAAGCCTACAGAAAGGAACAAAGAGAAAAAGCTGCAGCAGATGTTGCTCGATGGTTGTATGATGCCGGTATTCCCTTCAACGCTCTCAATTATCCTAGCTTCAAAGTTGCAATGGATTCTGTTGCTAGAGCTGGAATAGGTCAAAAGCCACTTAGTGCTTACGAAGCAAGGGTTCCTTTCCTTAGAAAAGAAGTCCAAAGAACCAATGATTTAATGAAAATTCATAGAGAGGAATGGGCTAGAACTGGATGCTCTATCATGTCAGATGGATGGGAAGATAGATGTCACAGATCTATATTGAACTTTCTTGTAAATTGTTCTAAGGGGAGCATGTTCATTGAGTCAGTGGATGCATCAAGTTATTCAAAGACCGGAGATAGGTTGTATATGCTTCTTAGTAGAATTATAGAAAAAGTTGGTGAACATAATGTGGTGCAAGTGATTACAGATAATGGGAGTAATTTCGTGGCAGCAGGTAAGAATTCTTAAAGGGCTATTATATGCAAGTTATTTGATACTTCTATACTTCTTAATTCTTATTAATGGCGTAATGCAAGAGCTAATTATATGTGTATACCCTTTTTTTAATGATTAGGTGCTCTCTTGGAAGCAAAGTATCCACATTTGTATTGGACTCCCTGTGCAGCTCATTGCATTGACTTGATGCTCGAAGATATTTCAAAAATTTCAGCCATTGATAGAGTTCTCAAAAGAGCAATACATATGACTAGTTTCATCTACCAGCGACCAAATCTTATAAATTTGATGAGGCGCTTTAGTGGTAAAAGAAACTTATTAAGGCCAGCAAAGACAAGGTTTGCTACTGCATTTATCACTCTTTCATCAATACACAAGCAACGAGATAACCTAAGAAAGTTGTTCACCTCTCAAGAGTGGGTAAGTGATAAGTCCCAACTCCTACCTATCTCTTATAATTCTTCTATATAAGCATGATTTGAATTTACAAAAAGTTCCAAGTTTGACTTTGACACAATTGTTTTTTCATGAGGTAACTAGTAAATGGGCTAAGGAATTAGGAGGAAAAAGAGCTAGCCAAACTGTTTTGATGCCTACATTTTGGAATGGTTTGGTCTATGCTCTTAAGTTGACCGGACCATTGGTTCATACACTCAGATTGGTGGATGGTGAGAGAAAGCCAGCTATGGGTTATATTTATGAGGCTATGGATCAAACTAAAGAGATTATCGCATCCACCTTCAATGGAAATGAATCAAAGTACATTGATGTTTTCCAGATTATCGACAACAGATGGGAATGCCAACTTCATCGCCCATTGCATGCGGCTGGGCATTTTCTTAATCCAGAATTCTTTTATAATAATCCTCAACTTGAGCAGTGTGAAGAAGTGGTGAGTGGCTTATATCAATGCATCCAAAGATTGGTTCCAATCATTGCAAAGCAAGATAAGATAATGGAGGAGCTCACTGCTTACAAAAATGCGGATGGTTTATTCGGAAATCCTATGGCTATTAGGCATAGAAAAACTAAAGCCCCAGGTATTCAACTATCAATTTAACTATTTTGTGGCTGCTTGTCTTTATTATTATTATTTATTGTTATGCCCATTTCATTTTATTTAAATCTTATAATATTAACAAAATTTGCAGCCGAGTGGTGGGCAGCCTACGGGTCTTCTACCCCTACTTTGCAACAATTTGCAGTAAAAATTTTGAGTTTAACATGTAGTTCATCTGGGTGTGAGAGAAACTGGAGTATTTTTGAGCATGTAAGTACCTCATTATCTTGTACTTAACTTGTTAATTGTTAAATGCCTTGACCAATTAATGAAGTAAATTATCCCCAATTTTGCAGATTCATACCAAGAAAAGGAATAGGCTTGCACAATCTCGATTAAATGATTTAGTCTATGTGAAGTACAATCGAGCTTTGATTCAGAGATATCAATTAAAGGACAAGATTGATCCCATTTCTTTGAAGGATATTGATGAAAGTAATGAATGGTTAACTGGGAGAATAGAATCAGATGAAGAGGGTGCTGAAAATGAGATGGTTTTTGAGGATGATAATTTGAATTGGGGAACCGTTGCTGCTGCTGCTGGAGTTGATGAAGAGAGGTTTAACCTAAGATTTGGTGCAAGTGGTGGCAGCAGTAGTAGCTCACAAAGACATACGTCTAGACAAGAAATAGAGGAAGAAGAAGTGGAGGATGATGATGAAGGCTATGGGTCAGAATCAGAATCAGATTCATTAGAGGATAATGAAGATTTAATCATAGAGGATGATGTTTTTTGAGTAACTTGCTAGTATTAGTAGTATTAAACTCATAGGTTGCTATTTTTATAAGTATTTTCTTGTTATGGTATACTTTTTTTCTGAAAACTTTGTCATTTAATTAATTTTTAGCTTTTTTGAGTAATTTTGGCGCCTTACATCACCCAGACGTGCGCCTTCGCCTTGCGCCTCGCGCCTAGGCTCCAGGACCCCTAGCGCCTCGGTGCGCCTTGGGCCTTTTCAAACACTGAGGCAATGACATTGACACAAGGTTCCAATTCAATCCTCCACCATAAATTGCCACAGAAGCTTTAAGATCCAGGAGTTTCACTATTCTGTCATATTAGTGACAAGTATAATGGTAGAGCTTTATGTGATTTAGTTGCTAGTATTAATCTAATGCCTATGTCTATTTTCAGGACTTTAGGTTATACATCCATATCGAAGGCAAGATTGAGGATGTTCATGTTAAAGTGGATAGATTTATCTTCCTCGTTGATTTTATAGTACTTGACCATGAAAATGACAAGTAGCCCTAACACTTGGTAGGTCCTTCTTACAGGTATGGCCCTCATAGATGTACAAAAAGGAGAACTATGAGTGTTCATGGGGATCAAGTGACACTTAATGTATTAAAGTCTATAAGGTTATTAGAGGATGATGTTGAGGAATGTTCTTGGGTGGATAGTGTGGACATATCAATTATTAAAGATTTTAAAACAAGCGTCCCCAATGAGAAATGCATATTGTTACAAGTGTATTATTACAAGTGTATTATTATTACTATTATTATGGAAGGGTCTTTCTCATTACTATTATTATTATTATTATTATTATTATTATTATTATTAATAATACTATTATTGTTACCAGTGATATTATAATGGTATACTATAATGATTAGTATTACTAGTAGTGTAGACAAATTACTATTTTAGCGGGAAATAATGGCAAGAAAAGCTTTGACTATCATCTTTAAGCTTTGTGCAATATAAACTAAAGTACATCCATAATGTATCAACTACATATGAAAGCTATATAGAACATCAATTTGAAATTGACTTTAGAAACCTTAATTAAGCATCACAAGTAGGTCAAACAAGCACACTTTAGAGATAGAATATGAAATATTCAAAATTCTTTCAATGAAGAAAAGCAAAAAGGGCTCTGCAAGCAGGATCAAGCCTCATGTAGTCCTTTACACATCATTTGCAAGCAACATAACAATATGTGTGAGAAAATTCTAGGCTCAAAATGAGAAAAAATGCAGTTACCAGATACATACCTCATAATCACGCTTTGTCACATATATTGGGATAGTGGGCTGAACATTGTTTGTCCAATCACGAAGATCATCAAGACCTATATACACAATAAATTTGATGCAACATCATTAGGTAGCCATAAAACATTGTTGATGCATCAATTATCTATAAACTAATACTAGGAAGTTTTCATGTTAGAGACCTCCAATTGCATCAGCATGAGAATGTGTAATAATAACCGCATCAATTGTTCTTATCCTGACAGAAATACAACTAGTTATGAGTAAAAAGGAATGTAAAATGCATGTCCAACTATCAAATCAGTAATCAATTCACAACAGAAATATCAGATAGATAACTATTACAGAAAGCTACTATTCACTGTGTGACAGAAAGGATTGTAAAACACGTGTCAAAATATCATTTTCAACATAAAAAAGCAGCAGCAGGTTTAATAAATTGCTAATCTGAAATAAGATAGAAAACAGAAGAAGCAACCTTCCAACTGTGAATGTTTAATACATCCACATTCTGAAAGAGGAATGAACTTCTAGAGTTTCATTCTCACAAAGCTAACTTGCACTATGACAAGAGGATGAGAAAAGGAAATCTTCTTAATAATTAATTGATATCTATGGCACACAGTTTGAAATATCACAAACTACCAATTCAGCATATAATCCAAAGACATGGAAATTCCAGGAACTACCTTTAACATGAGGAATCAAACTTCCACTGCCCAAAGATCGGATCTCAAGGTTCATTCTCAGTGAGACAATAAAGTTATGTTTCTCATAGCCGTATAAACTCATCAAACTAAGCCTTGTCTCACTACTTGATATTTGCAGCCAATTAGATGATTTCAAGTACAACAAATACGATATCCATGGAAGTAATTATTACATCCTTCACCAAAACAACTCTCTAGTTCATTTACAAGGAAATGGCATGTTTATATGTGCAATCGCAATTGCAACAAAATATATTACTGTTATAGGTGTAGTCACAATTGTTTCTGGACATCCCAAAAATAAGGTATGGCAAGAAAATGTGAAGGAGATAGCATAATATGAAAGAAACAAGTGAACAAATAGTAAAGGAGTCAAAATAAGGCCTTACCCATAAGTGGGGAACCAACGAAGGGCACTATGATAGAAAAACCTGCACATATTTGTACCAACGGAAATATTTTCAGTAAATAGCAAAAAAGGAAGTGGCAAGCTTGGACATAACATACTGGGCATAAAAGTAATGAATATAAAACATCTTGTAAAAATGAGTGAGATGTGATTACAGGCAAGTCACTTAGATCAGGTTTCAGACGTCTACATGTATCAGGGTTGTATAAGGAGAAACCACATATGGCACCAGTATGACTATGGAGATGAAGTCCTAGTTTGATAGACCATACCACTATATTCTGATCATTAAATATAACAGCTAAGGTGTTTTGTTGAAGATCATTGTCAATAGATTTCTGGTGAAATTAATTATTTAGAAAATGCAGAAGACTATAAAAATTGATAAGGAAAATCGGAAAGGTTGCTTTTGTCTACACTAACAAGAGTTACAATTTAATACACTCCAAATCAAGTATAGATCACAGCGATAGTCTAGTGCATATTGCAAAAACATGTCAAACAAAGTGCTGAAGAAACTCATGATGACTGTAGCTCTACTAAAAAAAATGCCATAGCTAGACAAAAGTAGTTGTCAAGAGAGGCACCCAGTCATGCTTTCTACCCAGCTCATGCGCTTGAAGAGTCATCATATTACAATGTACACTAGCATCAACCAGTAATATACAAACATAAAAGCTCCATGTCCTAGTCATGAATTTGAAGAGCGTACTGCTTGACTATTACTTTTGGTGATTATATTCCAATTTCCAAATTCCTCGTGATTCTCAGAATTCATTGCTCTCCTGATTGAAATTAGCAAAATTTTACAAGTGATAAGGCACAAGAGCATCAGATTGCTGCAAAATCTCATTTTAAAAAGTCATCAAAAGAATATTGAAATGTTGAATTTGCACTTCAATCTCAAGGGAAAAGTAAGGCACAAAAGGATGTGACTTTCACATACTTGCCACAATCTATGACAACATTGTGCATTCTGGATGATCCAGGATACCGGATTAAAATTCCTGTATTGAGTCTCCTGTTTCTGTTTCCTGGTTCAGAAGCCTTTGTACAAACCTGCAAAAAGATTTTTAGCCCTCTATCTGCTTGAACTATATATCAATCAAGAGTCGGAATGAATTAAAAATAGTGTCATACAGGGCATGTCTTTAGAGGATTAGTGAGGCAGCTCAGACGAGGGATGCCTTCACTTGTCCCTGTACCCATAAATATGATTTCAGATTGTTCTCCATTATAACTAGATAATGGTGCCGTATCCCCTTCAGTAGATTCTACAAAAGCAAAATTGGCATGTCATGACCACATTAATCATGTTTCTGTGGCATGAGCTACATGTATGCTTCAACAAAACTGTGTTAAATCAATTACATCCTAAAGGTTGCAGTAAGTCAAAAAGCACAAAGACAATCTAATGTTCCTGACGAGGCTTGACTTATGAATGAGCAATAATTTGAGGAACACAATATGATAATGATAATGCAAAGTACACAGTCTTTGAAAGTAGAATCTCCAATACATGAGCCCAAAATGTTATGGAAATCTTTCAATCCAATTAATCTTAAATTAAATATGTTGCGGGGCAGACAAAATCATCTACCTTCCTGTATCAGACTCTATCTATCAAATGAGGAAAACTCTGTATACACTCACTAGTATCCCTCCATATTTGAATCCTTACTTACTTATGGCTCAATTTTTTGGGTATGAAGAGGGGAAGGCACATAAGTCGCAATGTATTATGCCCCATTGAGCTTTGTCAAGCAAGGCTAGGTTTTAGCCTTGCTTGAAATGACATATCTACCATAAATTTTGTAGTATCAGGTTATTTTTCACTCATTTTTCCATTAAGGTTCACAACTTTTTTTTTCTTTTATAATTGAAGTTATTTTTCAAATAAACACGGTCGATTATACCCTTTATAATATTAGATACCTAAATTTCATTAATTGACATTTCATTGAAGAAAAGATTATTTTAGAACTTATTTCTAGGTTAACAAATATTAGGAAGGAAAAACTATTCAGCCATAAACGATGCACCCTTATAGAATAAGGAAAGATAAATACGTCGTCAAAAAATCATAGATAACTAATGTATTATCAATTAATAAGTTCATACTATTGATGATGAATAATAATTCTATGCAGCTATAAGTACATAATAATGATAACTCATAATCTATAAACGGTAGATAATGATACTATTAAATAATTATCAAAGCTACTAACCTTATGTATCTTATTTTTGTAGTTAAATAATGACACCATACAATTAAAAATACATAACTAGGATAGTAATTTACTACCTATGAAATAATGATACTAACATAACTTAACAAATAAAGCTACTTTAAGTATTTATATCATTGATATTGAATAATGATAATATGAAGCTAAATGTACATAACTAAGATAGCTAATAAACTATCCATCGTAATGATGATAGTATTAAACAGACCTTATAAATTCACACTATCAATGTCAACAGTTGATACTATATATATATTAAACAATAATATTACAATTTAGCGGTGAGTTATCAAAGATAAACAATTGTAGAATGAGATTATGATTTGCATATTAAGCACATTATGTATATCGCATAAAGTATATTACACATTAACAAAGGCAGATTTGGTGTTAAGGATCTTATAAGTTATGACAACACAAAATTGTTTGCTAAGAAGACAAGGGCACTTTTCTCAATCAAAGAAGAAGTCCCTTTGGTAAATCATATCACTAAAGAAAGGGTTGCTACTTTTCCTATCTAGATTGAAACAATTGGAAGTTCGCCAAGACACAATTTAGTTAAAACCTTGAAAGGTTTCAAGGTTTCATGGGTTTTTAAAGGCAAATTATCAAGCACTATGGCCTCATTAGTAAACCACTAACCACTATTGAAGAAGGATGGCTTCTACTAGGGAAAGGAAGCTGAATTAGCATTTGAATGGCCGAAAAAGGCCATGCCTAATACCTCTATTTGTAGGCAATATTGTGTCCGCGATCGTGATTACAATTGTGGTTCACATAGTGAGTTGTTTATTATTGTAAATATCGATCCATATCAGATACCTATTGGTAGTTTTCGATGAATATTGGCGTGTATTGATGTGTATCATCACAATATCATGTATATCAGCAAGTTACACATCCAATAAGTATCACTAACATATCAGCATATTGGCTGATATTTTTTCCATATCTATGTTAAAACACCCATATTTACAACCACCTAATTATATTAGATTACGATGCATGTGAGAAGGAAACGGGTGCATTCCTCACTATAATACATAACAATTGCATATGTAAGTGAAAAAAATGGGGCATAGAATAGTGGGGCTATTTATTTTATGCAAAAGAAGTTCTTAGTCGTCCCCTTCTTATAGAACCAAGTGGTGGCACTACGTGCAATTCAATACTTTTATAATCAAGATTGATCATGAAAGCATGAAATGCCTCCTACAATAAAGGATTAGTATAGTGAGTATGAATTATATAATACATTACTAGGGGAAGCACAGTGAGTGATGCATGGTCCCGATGATTAGAAGCAAGTCACTATCAAACCATCACCACCATCACCACCATCACTCCTCTTTAGATCACTTAAGTAATAAGGAGCTATGAACATGAGCAAGCCAGTGAGTTGTTAATGGATCCAACAACCCATGTAGATTATGAGTAACACAAGAAGTACTAAAGCAGAAACACAAGCTTTATATAGATGCTAAGAAGTTTATAATTCATCCATAGAAGGTTACTCAGGAGTATTAGCCATGTACCAAAGAGCTAAGGAGTTTTTCTATGGCGCAACTCACAAAATATATAGGAGTGTGTGCAACAGTGTGAAGTGTGTCAAAGAAATGAGATTGAAATCATTCCTTATCTTGCAGCCCTTGCCCATTCCTAGTAGATCCTGTTAGGAGATCTCCATCTACTTTATTGAATCACTTCTCTCGTTCACTAGTTATGATACCGTATTGGTAGTCACAAGATTCACCAAATATGCCCACTTCACACTATTATCTCACCCATTTATAGCCCACAAAATAACCCAGATTTACCTTCATAATATTACAAACTCCTCTTCATCAACCTCTTTTAGCAAGAACTTAATAGACTAATAGGGGCACAATCACACTTCCTCAAATTAAGAGACTTAATAAATGCATGAAAACATACTTGCAATGCATGACACCCGAAAGACTGAAACAGTGGAGCAAGTGACTCAACTTGGCTGAATGGCGGTATAACACCACATATCATACTACATGAAATGAGCCCTTTAAAGCTTTATAACGATATGAGGCTCCATGGTTGCATATGCTTAACAGCAGTGGCACTAAGTTGGTTGCTGCAGAGGAAAGTGTGAAGGAAAGGCATATGATAATGGGTTGTTCAAGGACAATTCTGGGAAGACTCATAAGAGGAAATTATATAAAGAGCTACAGTTAAGGAAAAAGATTATTTGAGTGCATCCATATAAACAAACATCCCTTGCAGTTCAACATTTAAACTTCTGCTTGAAGTATTATCGCCCTATTTGGTTATTGCAAGGATTGTCAAGGCGGCATATATGTTGCAGCTGTCTAACAGGGCCAAGATTCACCCAATGATCTAAGCTTCCTCATTGAAGAAGCATTTTATGAACAAGAAGATAGTCAATAGTGAACAACCTTAGGTTAGATATGATACTAAAAGTAGACAGAGCTGCTACTGGCACTAAGTTGGTTGTTGTGGATGAATTTCCAAAGGAAAGGCATGTGATGAATAGCTTGCTCAAGGAGAACTTGGGGAAGGTTCGGTCGATGATGGCACACTATGCTAATAAGAGAAGACTAGATAGAGATCCGGAGGTAAGGAGACTTAGTTTATTAGATGTTGTGGCCATATAAACAAACTTCCCTTGCAGTTCAACAACATTTGAAGTTGTGCTCGAAGTATCAGTGCCCTTATCTTGTTTTTGGAAAGATTGTTAAGGCGGCACATAAGTTGCAGCCACCTCCCAATGAAAGAAACAACTCAGGATCAAGAAGATAACTAATAGTGAGCTCATGCAACAAAATATCGGCCAAGATATCTCAGATTTTGACCTCACTGATACGAAGTGATACGTGACAGAGAAAAACATCACATATTTACCATATTGACTGACATGGACCGATATTTACCTATATCTGTCGTGAAAAATAAAGAAACTTAACGTCGCGGCAACTACAACATATAAAATATCTTCCGCAATACCATGACACTGTAATTGCGACCGCAACCGTGGTTTTATTGCCAAGTGAGCTATCTCAGGTATGGGATGATGGTCAGTTCAAAGTAGAAAAGGCTCTTGTTTTTCTGGATGAAAGAATGGTTAAAAGAAGAAATAGTGCAGACACTGAAGTGTTGGTCCAGTGGACTAACTTGACTCTAAATAAGGCTACTTGGGAGGATTATGCTGATATGATGCAGCATTTTCCTCAATTCAACCCCTGAAAACAAGGGTTAAATGAACGGAATGGGATTGTTAGGATTGAGGAACACCTAGTGTGTGGCAGATACCACACACTGAAGATGAGCTGTAGAGATACTGAGGAATATGCACATATTTTCTTTTCTCTTTCTTTTGGTGATCCTGGACGTTACAGTTACACTCACAGCATATGTGAGGAAGGTCCGCCAATTTTTTGTGATAAGTAAAAACAAAAAAATATAAATAAAAAGAATTGAGCTGTTTTCTCATCTCCCTTTCAGAATTTCTATTTAAGATTCCCCAATCCTACTAGCATCCCTCACAACCACAAAAATAGAGACCTGGAAAGACTTGCAGGCATTCAATGACTTTTCTCCTTGAAGCTACAGTTGGAAGAAAGATGAGAAACTTCACAGAAATTCAAATGTCGCAATAAAAGATAACATATATTCCGTCATTTCAAATTATTAAATAGAAGGAAAATAAAATAAAATGAGATGTTAGATACTACTACAAAGCAATAATGTGGTCTCCTACGACTATGGACAGCAGGAAAAAGAAAAAAAGAACAAGAGAAAAGAAGGAATTGTTGTAGCTCATCAAATAAATATAATTAACGTACGAAATCCAAGAGTAAAATTACAATACTAATGTACATCAAGTGTGAGTCAAATAGCAGAATAATATTTCTACATTAGAAGAGAGGGTGTGTGAATATGCATTTATACATACCCGAGTGAACTGAGGCTTGAATGTTGCCGCGAATGGAGGGAAAGAACCCATGTCTTGAAACTGAAATCGGTACTCTTGAACGTGAAAACTGAATCCTATGATTTACGGAGCGACTTCTAGTTAATGAATGAAATGTGATTGGACGAATCAATGTGCTCATGAACACGGCCATTTTTTGTGTTTGATGAGGAAAACGCCAATTAAATTGGAGTTGGAATAATAATAAAATATACAACAAATACTTGGCTGCGTACTGTTCTATAGTCTTCTGTGTTTTCCTCCGGAAACGGAGATCTGAGACTACGAGCGGCGCCGTACAGACGCCTCTGCGAATGGGCCGGCTTTCTTGATGTTTTCTGCCCGTCATCCCGTGAGTGATGAAGCCCATTTTCTCCCCTTCATTCTTCCTATTTTTGCTTAGTTATTTATGTATTTTGTATAATTTTTTGTTGTATGAAAAGTTAAGATAATTTATTTGGAGAAGATTTGAACTCTAAATGAATTTATCTATTTATTTTTTGTTAAATAACAATAAAACTCAACTATTGTATATAGTTTAATGTTTGATTTGGAAATGTTTTTCGGTTCCGAGTACTAGCTACTTGAAAAATAAAAAAACATATATATTGGTAGGTTTAATTTTCTAATAAACACAAACAATATACTACAGGGGTATTTATCAAATTGTAAATCGGAATAAATTAAGTTGTAAAGTTATAGTTTAGAACCTTGCGATTTGTTTAATAATTTCAAAATGATATAGTTATTATTTAAATTATCAGTGATATAATCAAATAATACCTATCAATAAGTATAATAGTTGTAAGTAATATATTAATGCGTGAGTATCGGATATCCTCCCACAAAGAATAAACAATAACTCAACAATACACTAAGGAATCCTATTATCTATACAAGACAACAACAACAATAATAATAATAATAATAATAATAATAATAATAATAATAATAATTGTATCAAAACTAATACAAAGCCAATGAAAATTGTAAAATTAATTAATCATAAGATTATCAATGATCTGATTTCACCATCAAATAATTACACTACCCAATTAACTAATTACTTGATTCTTAAAGATTATATCTAACCTTATGTGGTGGACTTTTCGTATCCTATCCTTAATTTAGCTTTCGTTTGATATTACTTATTTTTAATAATTACTTTAAAATAAAAACTTAGAAAACTACCTTTCAAAAAGTACTTTATTTAGTAAAATATATGTTTGTTTTTACTTTTGATGTATGAGTGATTAATACTAAAAAAACTACTTATCGTATCTCATTAGTGTTTGGCTTTCATTTTTTCTACAAATTTACTTTTTATTTCTCATCTTTAATTTTTATCTTCCTATATCTCTATATTTTGGTAATAATTATTATATAAATTCTTTAATATTAAACATTAAAAATCATATGAAACAAAAAAATTATAAAAAAAATATAAAAAGTATAAAGATATTATAAAGTACTAAAATTTATAAAAATAAAACTTATAAATTATTTAAATTAATTTATGATCAATCACTAAACAAATTTTATAAAATTTACTAATATCTAAAATTTAAATAGTGACAATAATCAAAGTTTATATTATGCAATGAACATTCTTACATTCATAAAAAACATCATAAAAATAAATACCTCAGTAATGTGCATGGTAAATATCATCTACAATATCATAATGTATCATTTCCATTTCTCTAGTAGCTCTATCCTCTAAATGTTTTCCAACATCCCTATTCCTATTATTTGCTTCATATATTTCTTTGCTACAAAAATAATCAAATAATATATCATTTGTTCTATTCAACCTAATAAAATTGTGGATTGTCATTGTTACAATGATAACGAATATTTGTTGTTCCAAATTATGATTTGGCATTTGCTTTAAGATGCAAAAACAAGCTTTCAAAATGCCAAAGCAACGCTTAATTACATTTCACATTGTAGAGTATAAATGATTGAATAACTCATCTTTTCCTTGTGGACTGCTAACTATTTGAAAATCGGATAGATGATACCTTGTATCCTTGAATGGAGTAAAATAGCCTGATATATTGGGATAATATGAATCAACCACATAATATTTACCTACACAAAACATAAGTTCATATTATTCAACTATAATCTTTTATACTTAATATATAAAATAATGTTATATTTACCTTGAGGAGGATGAAGAAAGTTTTTGGTGGGATCTCAAATATAATGTTAGAATATTCGAGAATCATGAGCTTACCTCTCCCATCCACTTTCCACAAATGTGAAAAACATATCTAAAGAACAAATTTCCATAACATTTTGGGAACACACTCCTTTACAATTACGGTAGGGTATTTGTTCATTTTTTGGAACATAAGCATCAATATGTGTCCTATCTACCGCTCCTACGCAACCTAGTCCATGCTTTGACGCATCGCTATAAAATTCAAACCCATCGAATCCCGAGGGTAGAGTCAAAATCGGTGTTGTAGTTAACCGCTTCTTCAACTCCTGAAATACTCCCTCACAAGCACCATCCCACTGAAACTTAATCATCTTTTTCAAAAGGTTTGTTAAAGAATGAGATGTCTTAGAGAAATTCTAAACAAAGTGTCTGTAGTACTCGACCAAACTCAGGAAACTACGTACCTCGGGGACACTAGTGGGTGCCTTCCACTCAGTCACTGCTAGAATCTTTGTCGGGTCCACAGTGACTCTTCCTGCATATAGCTAACACCACATGACCTAAGAATGCAACATCCAGAAGCCAAAACTCATACTTGGAAAGTTTAGCATACAGCTTGTGCTCTTGAAGGAGCGATAAAATCGTCCGTAGATGTTGCTCATGCTTCTCTCTATTCCGAGAGTAAATCAAAATATCGTCAATGAAGACCACAACAAACTGATCTAGGAACGGTCAAAAGATCCTCATCATCAAATCCATAAAAACGGCAGGTGCATTAGTAAGACCAAAAGGCATCACCATAAATTTGTAGTGCCCGTACCGTGTCCTAAAGGCTGTCTTCATGATGTCTGCCTCGACAATGTGTAGCTAATGATAACCTAACCTCAAGTTGATCTTTGAGAAAATCAAAGCACCCCAAAGTTGATCAAACAAGTCATCAATTCTTAGAAGCGGATATCAGTTCGTCACCGTCAACTGGTTCAGACCTCGATAATCTATACACAAACGAATGCTCCCATCCTTATTCTTTACAAATAATACTAGTTCTCCCCATGGAGACACACTCAAGCGAACATAACCATGAGCCACTAGATCCTTTAGCTGAGTCTTTAACTCTCGCAACTCTACCGGTGCCATCTGGTAAGGTGCCTTCGAAACTGGCTCCACCCCCGGTACTAATTCAATGGTGAAGTCTATCTCCCGAACTGGTGGCATATCTGGTATCTCTTCTTGAAAAACATCAGGATACTCTTGAGCAATCGAGATGTCCTTCAATGCCGATACATTCTTGTTCAACTCCTAAACTCCGCACAAATATATAGGGAAACCCTTACGGATCAACAAATACAACGCGTGGGCAAATACAACCTTCATCGTAGGTCTAGGTTTGCATCTCCTATAAGAGACCCTAGCACCCTAAGGCCCCCATAACACAACTCGCTCCTACGCACAATCTATTACGACTCTATATTTCCCTAATATATCTATCCCAAGGATAGCATCAACATCCTGTAAATCTAACTCAACGAAGTCCGCTAGGAAGTCTATTCCGCCTATCTCTAAGGCCACATCTGAGTAGAGCCTAGTGCAATCCTTTCTATCCCTAGAAGGTAACATCACAGAAATAGACACACTAGCAGATGGAGATAGTGCAGCTTTAGCAACGAAAGCAGAAGATACGAATGATAAAGATGCTTTCGAGTCAAACAACACATATGTTGGTAACTAATGGGTGGAAAACATACCAGTGACTACATCTAGTTGTCGATCAACCTCTACCTGGTTGATGACATTTAGGTGCTCGCCGGACTGTCCTCCCTAGTATCCTCCATGATACCCTCCAGAACTTTGAGTCTATCCTCCTCCTCTCTAAGGGAAAGAGTGAGGCCCTTACTGTCTCCCCTTAGTCTCCCTAGGCTGTACATTGGCTAGGGCTGGTGCCCTCTACTTGTTTGCTGATGTGATAGTTGGTAGGTCCATTGTTGATATGCCTGCTACTGAGGTACAAGCGGTCCCTACTGACGCTGACACTCAAAAGATCGGTGGCCTAGATGACCACACGTCCTATACTGAATAGGAGTGCCCTAACAATTTCACCTCGGATGATCCTGACCATAGAAACGACACATAAAGCGCCTCACTGGTCCAACAGGTCTACTCTGTCCACCTGTCCGACCCCTAAGCTAATAACTCAGAGATCCACTCCCCCGAAACTGAATCCTACCTTTAGAACCCTACGTCTTTGGCTTTCTCTTACCTAGAATAGAAGCCTACTCCTGTACCATAATAGCGGTGACACAAGCCCGCTTGTACAAGGTGGCTAAATCCTGAAAAGCCATGGCACCCATCATCCTCTAGATGCTGGAGTGAAGCCGCTGCCAGAACTGATACATGACCGTAAACTCGCTAGCTACTATCCCCGATGCAAAAATCAATAACTCTGAGAATTGAGCATAGTACTGCCTCACAGTCATGCCTCCTTGAGTCAACTGCATGAACTCCTTTAGTTTATCCTTCTTAAGACTTTCATGATAAAACTTGTTGTAGATTACTATCTTGAAGTCCTCCCTGTGCACGAGGACTTACCTACCAAGTGTCGGCTGCTCCCCGAAGAAAGAAAGCTGTAATGCTCGCCTTTCGAGCAGGTAGGTAATCTACTACTTCGTACATCCTATCTATATCTCGGATCCATCCCTCCAAGATAACTGGGTCCTCATCACCGCCGTAGAGCAGTGGGTGATGTCCAATAACCCTCCGAATCCAGTCTTCCCTGATACCCTCCTTCCTATGGGTGAGGTGATGGTTGAGGCTGAGGCGGCGGACGCCTGACGAACTCAATGAATGCCCCAAAAGTTTCTTCAAGATGACCGACACGACGGTTAAGCACCATTAATGACTAACTAGCTGCAAGCTAGAAATTATATTATGACCTAAGCCTTCCTAGGTAACTAACACATAATGCACATAATTCACATTTTTAAGACCACCTAGGCTACGCGTACTCGGTTTCTCACAAGTTAATCTGGGTTTTTAAAAATAAAATAGGGTTTTCTTAAATGTGAAATAGAACGTAAAAATCAGATGAGGGATCGTGGAAAATCAAAATTTGAAAATCAAAACACGGTAATCAAAATCTAAAGCCTTGATACCAACTTGTAACACCCCCAAATTTACTATTATTTTTTTTTATTTTAAGCAGAAGCGTATAATCAAATATTTGGGTATTATCGTCGTAATTGACATAAGTCTGGCTTACTCCACCATTCTTACATCAATCACAAGGAAAAACAATTTGAAAATTTAAAACATGATTAAAAGGAGACAAGACAACTGTTAACAACATCAAATAAGTGTTTGGAGATCAACTCCGATTACAATATCAAAATATAACAAAAAGGGATCCCATGGAACTAAGAGTCCAAAAAGATATCCGAGTAAAACTATCATCCTGATAACATGACTCTATGCCCAAACCCTGATATGAATGAATCAATCCTCCATATATATCACATCAAAAACTATGAAATCATCCACCTGGTCCTCATCGACCTACACATAAACATCTGGGTCATCTACTCATTGGATTAAGCAGCACCCATAAAATAGATGATCAGTATGCTACATAGTAAGTAAGGTAATGGTATAGTCAAGCAGGGTTACACATAATGCAAGAATTTCTCATAGGAAATCCATACATTCGCAAATAGAAGAAAGACAGATAACTACGGATTCCAAGTCTTTCATTAGATATACATATTCCAATCTTTTATTTACGTTGAGTTTAGGGGCCTCACTATTCTTAAACTGGTGGAACAGTCTGAAACACCTCTTGGGGACAACACACCTAAAGCACTATTATTATCTAGTGGAATGGAGCCAACACCTCTCAGAGTAAAATACTCGTGAGCCACTATTTATTAAACCGATGGAATGGTTTGAAGCACCTCTAGGGGACAACACACTCGAGCTAGTATTATTATCCGATAGAACGGACTCTACACCTCGGTCCTGACTCACATATTTTTTCACTTTAAATGGTTAGTATCTTTTCATTTATACTTTAACTCTTAATTGTATTTTCATTCATATTGAGTATGGGGCCCTACTGTTCTTAATTTGGTGGAATGGAATGAAGCACCTCTCAGAGACAACACACCCGAGCCACTATTATCATCCGATGGAACAGAGCCATATAAACACCTCGATCCGATCCAAGTGATCTTTCACTTTACATGATTAATATCTTATTTAGAGTTGACTGTATATTATCATGCCAAACTCAAACATACAATTAAACACATAAATACGGCCATGTATGTATCCTTAATGACCATAATACCCTTAGGGTAGGAAGGACAATCATATTCTCCCAAAGGCTTTATAAAACCCAAAACATATACATTTCCAATCATTATCTGAAGTGCATATGCTTAGTTTCTCATAGATATTTTGTATCCAATATTATACCCAAACATGTACTTACATAATTTCATTACTCTTAAGAATATCATTTCATAGCATTTCCCATAATTAAATTACTCAATACAACATATTCAACACAAAAGTATATATCAATGATACAAGTATCACATAAATCCCTAGCTACAACATGTATCCTTACCGATAAGGACACCAGACTCTATGCACATAAATCCTATACATCCACCAAGATCACCAGAAGATCACCTATGAAAATAAGATAAAATATGATTAGGATCTGAGGTTAACAAGAGGAAATTTATGGTGGAGAAGGGTAAAAATGGAATTTACTAGAGTCAAATGGAAGCTTGAATTGTATGGAAGTGTAGAAGAGTGTATGGTGGAGCTATGGTTAAATTTTGGTGGCATTTGGATAAGATTTGGGGTGAAAAATAAGGTTGTACAGCTAAAATGGGAAGTTACATGGCCACACAATGCAAGAGTTGCACGACCGTGCAGTAACAATGCATAATAGGTTGAAGGAAGAAAAGACGCACGACCAGGCAATGTAGGAATTGCATGGTTGTGTAGCACTAGGCCAAGAGAAAAAAAGATGTACGGCCAGGCGGTGCAAGGGTTGCACGACTTTGTAGTAGGGTATCTGAGTATTGCACGGCTATGCAGCAGGTCATGCACAGGTCGTGCACTCTAAAATTTTACAAAAACCTAGGGGAAGGAGACGGAAAAAGAGGCAGCGGTTGGTGGCAATGGCTGGCGACGGTGAGGGGAAAGGTTGGGGCAACCTTGGTGGTCGGTCCATCGGCCAAAAACCGGCTAGTGGTGGCTTGGATGGTTCTCGGTGGTGGATTGGGTGTTTGAAACACTAAAATAGGGAAGGAGGAGGAAGAAGAAGGATAAAGGGGAAGGAAGAAGAAGGATAAAAGGGGAAGGAAGAAGAAGAGAAGGTCAGGAAGCTGATGGATGATAATAAAATGGAGGGTTGGAGGGGTATTTATACTAGTAAGGTGATGTGCCTTTGAGGAGAAAAATGATAGGGTGACGACGACGACTGCGATGATTCTACCGAGAAGAAGAAGAAAGAGGAAGAAAGAAGAAAGAAAAGGATAGGAGGGATGGTGATGGTTGAGAGGGATGGGAGTTAGGCAAGCGAATGAGGGAGATGAAGAAGAAGAAGAATACGTGCACGGGAGGAGAAGGAAGGGAGAAGAAGAAAGAAGAAGGAAGAAGAAGGAAGAAGAAGGTGGCAGGGATGGAAGGGCTTCGAAAACAGAGTAGCGACAAGGATAGTAGTAGTAGTAGTAGTAGTAGTAGTAGTAGTAGAAGAAGAAGAAGAAGAAGAAGAAGAAGAAGAAGAAGAGTAGCATAAAGGAGTGGTAGGGCTAGCAAAGTGATGGTGAGAGGAGCATGAGGCAGGCAAGTGGAGGGAGGTGCAAAAGAAGCAAAACTCCTTATGCTATCAAATCGGCGTAGGAGAAGAAGGAAAATAAAATAAAAGAAAAAGGAAGAAAAGGTAAGAAAGGAAGAAAAGAAAAGGAGAAAAAAAAAGGAAAAAGAGAGAAAGGTTAGGGAATTAGGATTAGATTAGGAATTTTTGGGATTAGCTAAATAATTTGGATTAGCGAAAATGTTTAGCGGGTTTCGATTTTGATTTATGAATTTTAGTTTCAGTTAAATTTTTAGGATTAAAAAATGTGGTTAAGGCTAATAATAAGATTTCTTAATATTAGAGTCAAATTAGGGTTAATGATGCAGTATTAGGTTAAGAAATTTTTTTGGGTATTACAACATTAGTTGCGAGGATAAATAACTCATCAAAAATTTCATCAACCATGACATTTAAGACAACTAAGCATTCTTTTATGGTGGGGGTTATTGATGCTTGAGGTGTTGGTAAAGTAGGATCATCATTACTCTTAAATGTTGATTCACGCAATTGTAGCAACTTATTATCAAGCTTTTCACTAGCTGACTACTTTCTCTTATGAGAACTAGATTGTTGACTTTTTGAATGCTTGTTGCTTGACCTTTTCTTTTGGCATATCACACCATCTAAATCACTAGAATCACAACCCTCGATCTCAATGAATTTTTGGAATTTAAAAGAACTTGCACTACTTATTCTTAGCTCTTCATCATCCTTATCAAAACTTGGATGAGTCCCTTGAGATGGAGCCCATGAGTGTTCTCTGGTTGCATGAGTAACACCAAAGATTAACCAAAGCTTATCTAAATGGGTTATTGGCATGTTGCAAAAGTGCTTACATCTTGGGTTTTGTTAGAATAAAAAATTGAAATTATTATAAACTATATATCATAATATAAAAATATATGAAAATAAATAATAGCTATAATTTACCTGAATAAATGTCTTTCATCTATTCTCCCCACAAGTGATTGTACCTGCTATTGGGTGTTTCTCAAGTTTAGTTTCACTTTCAAGTTTCACCCATGCTAAAAAATCTTTTTTATTGGAGTAAAATTATTTTTCACTTACCTTTTTGGTATCGCACGTTCTTAATCATAGTAAGACCATCAACAATATTGGACCATCCAATCTTGTTGAAACTTGAACTAAGCCTATTGCCTTTCTTAACCTCCTCAAAACATAATTGAACAAAGGTTTGATGTCTTGATTAAGTCTAATATTCAATATTTGATGAAGAAGTCATAGATCCTACAAATATACTTACATAATATCAATGATGAGAGATCATTTACAAGATGCAACTATCTTCTAAATAGAGGCATCACTAGTAACAAACTTAGCTATGTTAGCATAGGCTTTCATTCTACAGAAGGGAAAGTTATTAAAGGTGTAGGAGGTTTTAAGAGTTGGAATAGATGTAAATGAATATGAGGTGGCTAATCAATCAATATATATATCCCGATTGCTGCTAAAGATGTTACATGCTAACAAAAACACTTGACATATCAATTGAATGAAGGGAGAAAAAACTAAGCAGAAGAATTATGGTTGTAGTAACTAGAAGCACACGAATACATTGGCATATCATATGCTTGCATTTCTATCAATAAAATTTCTACAAATATAGAAATGTGGAGAGTTATTAGCCATTCTTTAGGTATTATGTTCTATAACATCATAAATTAAACAACATTGCTCACAGCCTCACACATAAGAAAACAAGCTTGATTGCTTCAAAAATGAGTGACTACTAATGAGATGTGTTCGACGTAAATGATAACCAACCTCAAAACCTACCATGTCATCCCAACCTCAATCTAATGAGATCAAAACAAGAAAAAGTTACCAAATTATCTTTTTGAAGGGGAGGGAGAAAAGCTATTTTTGCATAAAGCTTAGAATAGGGAAAGAGAAAAGCATTCAACATAAACCATAACCAACCTCAAAACCTACCCATCATCCTAAACAACTGCTAGACCCACAATCCAAAAATCATGAAATACCCAACTAAATCAAGACCAAATTGAACACAGAATAGCTCAATCAAATAAAGCTTATGGCAACAAGACATAAGTGGAGCATAAATGTTAGGTTGCCCTTCATAGGAAACACAACAAAAATTCGGTAATAGGAAAAACAACGGGCTTATGAAGCCTAAAAAAAAATTTGAAAAATCAAAATTGAATACTACTATAGTAGGAAATGGATAAGATGAGAATAATGAGGATGTAACCAACCTAGAATTTGAAGAAGAAGAGAAATTGAAGCACAACAATTATAGATTTATATCCCACGTCAAAGATCGAGTGAAGAGCGAAGGGATGGATGAACATGAAATGGCGATGACGTGAGATGGAACCATAAAAAATGGAGAAGGCAAGAAGTAGGAATGGAAATGGCGAGTAGAAGCAATAGAAATGGAGAAGGTGAGCAGAAAACATAGAGCAAGTGAGTTGAGGAGTAGAAATGGGGAGGGTGAGTAGTAGTGATGGAGCATAAATGGGGAAGGAGAGCAAGCGAGAGCGAGCAGGAAATCGAGTGACATTTTTTTTTGAAAAAAAGGTGAGCAACAGAGATGGGGTGAGGAGATAGGGTTATAAATGAGTTTTTTTTTAATGAAGTACCATACAATTTTTTTCCCAAAAGTTGTTTAAAGTAGGCAAACTCTACTTTTGGTTTATTACTTTTAGAAACTAATTTTTACTAATAACTTTTTTTATAACAACTTTTTAGAAATAAAACCAAATACTATATTTTAACCTAAAATTACTTTTTAAAAGTAAAACCAAACACGCTCTTAGGGATTCTTACTTTTTTCATTAGTGAGATTGTAACTAGATGATAGGTTTTTTTTTTGTAATTTATTATGCTTTCTTGTGGTCTGATTGAGTACCTTTATAACACCCAAAAAATTTATAATATTTATTTTTGGGTGTTTAGTCTTTTATTTGAAACTTAATCTTAAACCTTGACTTAATTATTTTTCCCCTTGAACTATGAACCCAAATCTTTTCTTAAATATATTACCTTAATTATTTTTTCTCCTTTTTTCTTTTCTTTAACCTTCACCCATAACTAGTTATTTTTCTTGGTTTGATTTTCCAATTAGAAACCCTAAATTAATAACCTAGCCTAACTAAACCTAAACCAAACTAATCCTAATCTAACACTCAACCCTATCTCCATCTCAACTATCCCTCATGCCAAATGCAACATTCACCAACTCTCCTACCTTCTCATCTCAATGCACCACAAACCCCTTATCATATACTTCTAGCCCAATCTTCATGTTTTTTTTTTTGTTGCACACGAACAAACCTCCTTATCCCCCTCCTTCATCTTGTTTTTTTCTCTAGCTTTGTTTCCCCAGTAGCCCCATCCTTCCCCTTCTTGCCATAACTAACTTGTCGTCCCTCTTTCTTTTATTTTTTCATTTGAGTACACTACCTTTATTTTTGGTAATTTCTTTAACCATCATCGCCCTCCATTTATGCCACCATCATCCCTTACAATTGTCCCATCTCCCACTATTTCATCGCAAAATGAACCCCTTCTTCTACCCCTATCTTAGGCATCTTTAGTTTTGCATCCAACTGCCACCAACTTTGCTTATCTCCCTCTCTTGTGTGGCTTTAGACCAAGTAGTAGAGGAACTTTACCCAACCCTTAGAACACCATCACCCAGCTCCACCACTTTTGCACTTGCCTAGTGTTTCACAACACTTTTCTAGTGCACACTCCTCCATCACACTAACACCATAACCTCATTCCCATTTCCTCTTTCCCTCGGTCAAGAAACCAACCCCCTATCCTTGGGATTTTGGTTTCACAACCACCAATTGCCCTGCTCTTCCTCCTCTGTTTGCAACCACCACCTTCACCATCCCCTCTTATTCGATCCATCACCATTACCTTTATAGAAATCACTATCCATGCACCCTCCTCTTCCATATAGAGCCACCATCCCAAACGCCCTTTGCATTGACCCACTAGCGGGTAACCACCCATTCCCCTTCCACACAACTGATGACAATAGTTCTCCCTCCCTATAGTTGTTTCTATACCCTTCCAACTCGTATGTCACCATCTTCTTACAATACCCTAACCTCTTCTATGTTTTATTCCCCAGCTTGTGCCTTTCCCTTTGCAACCTAACCAATTCCCCCTCTTTTTCCATTGTTGTCCCCTCTCGACTTTTGATTCCCACAACCTAATACTCCCCTTATTTTTCTTGTTTCTTTTTTCCTGCAACCACCTACCTTCATCACCAAAAAACCCATATAACTCCCCACCTTCCCCTTCATGGTTGTCATAGACTTTGGCTTCATATCAAACAAACCCAACTCCCCATCCTACCTTGTGTATAAGTATGGTAATGGGATGGGTATGGATTGGGTACCCCCAATCCGTATCTGAACCTGATAAGAATTTTTTCAACCACATATGTATCTAAACCCGAAAGAATAATCCATCACCCAATGGATAAACCTGTTACTAGCCAAACCCATTACCTGACATATTAAAATTACTTATTTACCCATTATCATTACCTGTTTACCTGCCAAAATTTCTAATTATGTAGAATTCATCTACAAAATTACCCTTTTGACATTAAAATGTATATAAAAAATAGAAAAAAGATAATAAATCATCGACTTAGTGGATGAAGTAGATAAATCTTCCATTACCAAAGCAACCATGCAGTCTATGCCTCTACTATACATGAACTTGTCATGCTGCAAAGCTATAACCTGTTAGACTTCAACAACTTTTCTAATAACAAGAAAATTATTCAAAATATATATGAGTAGCATACTAGAAAAATATAATAAAATATGTCAACAACAATATTGTTTAAAACTAGTAGATAATGTCCAAAAAATATAAACAATTAGTAGAGCACAAATGACATTAATGATAGAAAGAACTTTTCAATCTTCATTCTTGAATCTTTAGATATCAGTTATCATGCATCTACCATTCTACTTGGTAAAAATAAATATTCAAAAAATGTATATATTCACATATATTATATTTACTAATAATATTATAAAATTTATAAACACCTAGTCTTTACCTCATTTTTACCATAATCGGACTCCTCATCCTCAAAAGAAGCGCAACAAGTGCCACGATGATATGATATTTTAGAACCATTATTATCTAGAAAAGGATTGAAATAATAAAATCAATAGATATAATAGTACATATTTCATAATTAAACAAAATTTTAACAATATAAATAAAATATCACCATTGTCACTCGTCATTGTTGCCCAAAGCCAATCTCAATAACACATCAATGCTTCTAAAGTCTTTATATGTAACTAATTGCGCTGAGGAGTGATTAACTAACCTCTCATGCTAAAAGATAATTTTGAAGAAACTATGGAAACAGGAATAGCAAGTATATCCCTAGCCATGTTTTACAAAATTGGAAACTTAGTGTTTGTCTTCCACCATGGCAAAACATCAAATTCTTTCATCCTTAGCATAACAACCTCCTCCAAGTAATAGTCTAATTCATTCTTTTGTGATGAATTAGTGACACCATGGTTAGCTAACTACTTTTCATATATGTGTGCTCCCTAGAACCCAAACTAGCACTACCACCATAGGAAGTATGACTAGAAATAGTTAAACCACAAGATGTACTTATATTTCTCTCTATACACTTTAGCTTATGCTCTTACTTACAAAATAACTCATAGCATGTTCTACGAACTTTCTTTACCTCATCATACATAGATTCCAGATAAATCAAGGAATAATAACATTCCACCAAAATTTATTTTAAATCGGAGATCCAAAATGGTTGCTACTGCCATAATCCCATGAATAACCCTCTAATATTTGTCATATTTCTTTAACATTTTTAGCCATATTCTTAAAATCTTCATCTCCCTCAATTGCCTATTCTGTAAAAGCTAGTCTAATCTAACATAACTTAGGAAAATACAATTTAGAAGTAGGATACTTATTTTCCTAAAACACCAAAGTAACCTCATAAACCAACGATAATTTCCAATAAATAATTCGAGCCATTTTCCACTCTTCAAAACTAGGACAACATTTAAAGCTAGGTTCTAACCATGATAACTGCTCAAACACATCTTCATACAATAATGCAATATTAAGCATTAATAAAGTGGAGTTCCATCTTATTTTACTGTAATAACCCTATTTTTCACTACCAATTTTTTTTAAAACACATTGAAGAAGTAGAAAACACCTAGGGCAAATAAGGTGTTACTACCATATCTGGTATAGGATAGACATCTGCTGCCTACCTTATATCAAATACAAGGCTAAACCATTCAAACACTTAAAACAATAGAGTACACAAAATAATAGTTTAATTAAATAATTTCAAAATTATTTACACCGGAGGACCCTAACAGGTTCTGATCAAATCATTACAAAATATATGCAAAGAAAGTATGAGGCTACAAAACATAAGTTAGGGCATGATACCTAAATTAAAACCATGGTCCACCATGAACCCCACCAAGACCTTCCGAATGTTCTTACTCTCAAGCTCGACCCAACTGAGGTAGGCCTTTTACTAACCATCCCCAAAGACCTGCATATGGTCCTCTACTTGTAGGAATGAGTAGGTGACCGAGCAAATGGGCACACTAGGACGCTATGTACTGATTAAGCCAAGTTGCTCCCTCAATGTACATGAATATGCCAACTTATCATATATGAGTTTAAATTACAACATACATAATGATAAGATTATATTTAATGATAACAATGCAATAACATACTATCATATACAATTCCATCACAGTAGAATACATCATTCTTAGGTTCACAACATTTTCATATAAACATTTACATAGACAATAGCAGAGAGTATCTAAGAAACCCCTAGGTTTATTTCTAATCACCTAATTCCTTTAGGATATGCCATTCATTTACCTATGTAAGAGATAGGCCAATCATCAATCATTCACTTGGTTACCATTCTTAATTATCCATCAATAATTACCAACTATATTTTATTATCGTCAAGCGATGGACTATGCACCTCCCCATGGTCTCATATACCATGGAACCCTATCTAATAAGGGACATAAAGTCCAAGCTAAAACCAATCACCAAGTGGACATAAGTCCAAGCCAAAGCTAACCAATATGGCCATAAGTTCAAGCCAAAGCCACCCACCGATGTAACTAGACCCTTTGGTATTGATACCTCCCAGTACATTATTAGTGTCTATAATAGGTAAGGCACTAGGACCTCTCAGCTCTCAAAGGAAAAGCGCGAAGGTACCAAAAATGCTCAAAGGTAGACTAACCCCTAGTAGCTAATCAAGGATCAGGTGACTTAGATCCAACTAAAATCAACTTTCTTTTGCTTTACATGATTAATACTTTATTCATAGAAATGGGTGATCATACAAGGGCCATAAAAAGCAAGCAAGTCAACTTTCATATGAATCCATATTAATCATTTCCTTTCCATTTTTCCCAACCATGTGGGTTTTCCATTTATCAATGGCCAATGTCATTCATATCCACCATTATATTTAATTCTAGCCCTAGCTAAGTTTCATTACTCTTTTCTCTCTAGCCTCACTTATCATAAGTGAAATGCCCATTTAGTCTTTTTCTCTACTCATAGAGTATGCCATAATTCATGATCCATTTTGATCTTTTAATTAAGCTAATAGTCCATGATAAAATCTATATTTTATCCATTAATAACTATGGTATAGTATCAACCATAATCTCAATGCATAACTGAACAAAAAAGAAGTAAATTAGCAAACCAATCAATTGGTTGCACCAACCAGTAGATTAATTTGAGTCAACTAGTCTATTTGTTTGACTCAACCAGACTATGCTTTTCTCAAATAGGTTGATCAATTTAGAAAAACTTGTCGATTATTTATAGCTTAATTGATTGGTTTGCTAAACCAGTCGATGGGTTTAAGTAGAGAGCAAGACTAAGGTCTTTGTAGGCATATCATTTGATGGATTGGGTCAACCAGTCGATTATTCTAGGAATCAGTCGATCGGTTTGACCTAACCAATTGATCAATTTACCCTAATACAGTACCAAATCACAAATTTCATGCAGATTCATACATATAAATCCTCTTTAGCCACATTAAAGCTTGTGTCAACATCAACTAATATAGTTCCAGCCAAATTAGCATGCATTTCTTGACATGAGATCATCATAGCCTACTTTTACCCATTTTCATGCTTTTTACTCAAATCATGTCTTTTAAGCATTCAAATCATACATGCAACTAAATTTCTTCATGCCATATAGGAATAAATTAAAGATAATCACTAACATGCAACAACATATGCAAGATATTTTAGAATCAAGAATCACTTACTTGATACAAGAAAAATTCTCTTAAAAAACAGATATTCCAACCGTGGAAATTCTTAACTTTGAAAACCTTAATATCAAAGTCTTAAACTAAGAAATTATACCAAAATCTTATAAAATTTTGAATCTTAAAAATAGTAGAGAGTCAAAACATACCAACTAGAGGCTAAAATAAGGGAAAAGGGCTAACTAAACTACTCAACATTTGAAATATCCCAAAACTCTAACTTTATAAATTCTAGCAAAATAAGGATTTATTAGGAAAATTAATTAAATAAATTATTTTATTAAAATAAAGAGCTTGAATGAAGGTAAATCAAAAGGAAAATAATAAATAATTTAGTTAGAAAAAATTAGGGTTTTTTGCTAATTAAAATGGAACTTGGGAAAAATTATTCAAAATAGTCCAAATTAATCTAAAAAGAAATTTAATTATTTTTTTTCTAAATATTATTATTTCAAATAATCAAAAATACCAAAATATCCTAAATACCCAACCAACCCATTATTTTTCCTTTCCCCCCTTTTCTCCTTCCTTTTCCTTTTTCGTTCTTTTCCCTCCTTTCTCCCTTTCTTTTTCTCCTTCTCCCCCGGTTTGGGCCAGCCCGCATGGCCCAAGCTTCTCTTCTTCCATTTCTCCCTCCTACGCGACCTAGGCTCGCACCCTCTCCTTTTTTTCCATCGCTAGTCGACCAGCCCGTTCGGCTCTCTCCCTTTTCTTTTCTTTCCCCCTCGGACTGCCTTGTCCAGCCCCTTCTTCCTTCCCTCCCTACACAACTTGCAACCCCGATCTGTAGCCCGAATCTCATCGGCAGCCACCAACCGCCAACCAGCCATCCTTTCCCTTTCTCCCCCGTAATTTTCTTTCCCCTTTTTGACAAAACCAACCTCCTCCCCCCTCATGCATGCTTATCCCTCTTTTCTTTCTCTCTGTCGACCACCAACCCCCTACCATGGTAGACTTGCGTCGCTGGCCGGTGGTTCTGCTTCACCTGCCCCTGTTGTCCTCTTCCCCCTCTGTCATTTCCCCCACCGATTAGCCTATATATACCCTATAAGTAGCCCTAAAATCAAATTCCTTTTCACAGCCTAGAAATTCCCCCTTTGTGCCATCTCCAGATTAGACGATCGCCCCATTGCCGTCGCCTAGTGCCGCCACCCAAACCACCCACATAACCGTCTCCTACATCACCCTCTACCAAAATACACCTTCCTCTGCCCTCGATTTGCCTTGCACGAGCTACCCCTGTTGTGTAAAGTCCACCTCCCAATCATCCCACCTCGACCACCACCGCCCTTCGCACTACCATCTACCGTCAATTCCGCCATAAAAAAACACCCCCTCTACCCTCTAGAACAACTAGGGGAGCTTCCTCTACCTCCCTTTTCCCCTACCACCCTCTCCTTCTCCCTTCTCCTCCCTCCACCACCTTCGACCACCACATCCACCGCCATACGCCACCCCCTTTAGTTGTACCACCTCCTCTACTCCAACCCTCTCCACTTGAGGCACCCACCACCACCTTAGCACCCCTCATTCCCTGTCTCCTAGCTTAGACAACCACCTCTCTATCTCTCTTCTCCCTCCATCACCGCCGCTGCCGCCGCCGACCCTAGGTGGTACTCTAACCTCCCCAACCCCTGAACCCTTTTTATACAAGTGTTAGGAATTTTTTGTAGTATTAGAAGTATTATTCTTAATAATAATAATAATAATAATAATATATTATTATTATTATGTTATCATTATTATCACCTTTATCATTATTATTATTTAACTTAACTTCATAATTATTCTAACTAATATTATTGTTATTGTTAATGGTCGGCAACCTTATTATTATTTTGATTATCATCATCATCATCATTATTATTATTACTATTATTATTATGAGTATTATTATTAATACTAACCTTGATATATCATCACTTTTATTATTATTGTAAATATTTGAATCCTTATATCACTATTACCATTTTGATTATTATTAGTATTATTCTTAACATAATAATAATAATAATAATAATAATAATAATAATAATAATATTATTATTATTATTACTATCACTATTATTATACTTGACCATATTATCACTAAGACCACTACAATTATGATTATTAGGACCTTTGCTAGCATTATTCTTAAGATTGGAACTACTACTACTACTACTACTACTACTACTAATACTACTACTACTACTATTATTAGTACTACTACTACTACTACTACTGCTACTACTACTACTACTACTACCTTGTCATTAATATTAATATTTCATATATCACTGACCTTACTATCACTACTAGCATTATTATTATTAGTAGTATCATATGATCACTACTTTTGTACTACTAATATCACTATTATTATTATTATTACTAGAATTTGAGTTGATATTAGTATTATCACTACAACAACAACTACTACTACTACTACTATTATTAGTAATATTGAAGCTATTACCTTTAATAATATGAATATTACTATAATTACTTTAACATAAACCGTTGGAGCTACTAAGACTTATT
The DNA here is from genome assembly GCA_030549775.1 of Tamarix chinensis. Taxonomy (NCBI): domain Eukaryota; kingdom Viridiplantae; phylum Streptophyta; class Magnoliopsida; order Caryophyllales; family Tamaricaceae; genus Tamarix; species Tamarix chinensis. The sequence continues at coordinate 64,036,331 of CM060180.1, read as the reverse complement.
TTGATTAGTAGTAGCATGATTAGCTACTTTTAGAATAATAACCCTACTTTTACTTATAAAACTACTATTATCATTATTAGCCCTAATAGTAGGTTATGATAAGGGTAAGGTAGGAATAATGGTAATTTTGGTTAGAGGGAAGTTAACCCATAATATTTTCCTCTTATAGGTGAATCAAGTTAAAACCCTAAGGAGGCGTAGGAATGTGCTCCAAGACCAGTGTCGTATTAGGTAAGGATGTGGCTAAGAACAACTATGTGTGTGTTATGCCATGTTGCGTATTTTATGATTATAATGACTAATTACTTGTAGCACAGGATGGAGTTGAGGTATGCTTATGTGAATTCCTTATGGCATGTGTATAATGATTACATATGCTATGCTTATGATGTTATATGATATGACCCTTTAGGACATGTATGCTAGGATGTTTAATAATGTAATATGGGGCGGAAGGATAAAAAGGGAAGAATGGGAAGTGAGTTGACTAAGGGGACATGAGATTGACCTAATTATCTTATGACCCAGGAAGGGAAGAATAAAAGGAGGTTATGAATAAAATGAATGAGTGATGTGAATCTTGCATGGGAAATTTCTAGGGTTTACATGGGATGGATGGAATTTGCATGGGGATGATCTTTACGTGAGAAAAGTTATCTTAGGGCGTAAGTAAGGTAAGGGGAGAGTTGTGGAGTGATTGGAGACTTGGGGTGGAAAATAGTACCCAGGTTGGTATAAGGGTGTATAGGGGACCTAGTTAGGGTTTTGGGAGGAAACCCTAATATGAGGGGAAATGTGAAAGTAAAAATAATTGAGGAAGAGTGGAGTATGGTATAAGAGTAGAAACATATTATATGAGGGATGAGTATGGGTGCTATGGGAAAGAAGAGATGTTAGGTGAAGAATGGAGAGGTGACTTGTGGGGGAAGAAAGGTGCTAGGGTTTGGAGTGGCCAACTAGGGTTTCATGGTCACATGTGTAATCGGTGAGTAAAATGATATGATTTGGGTTGAATCTAAATGAGATAAGGTGTTGGGCTATAAAAGAAATAATGGTAGTGTAAGTCAGAGGAAGTATGGGCCACATAGGTGTAATTAGGGTTTCAAGGGAAAACCCTAAAGAGTGGTAGTAAGTGGATTTGGATGTTATAAGGTGATGGGCCTTAACCCACACCCTTAGGAGTTGGGTTTTTGTTATGAGTAAATGGAAGGAGTAATGGATGTCGGTGTGTGATAGGATGAGGAGAATTCTTAAGATATGGGACGGGCCTTCTTAGGAGGATAGAAGTAGAAGGTTGGTGACATGTATGTCAAGGGTGAAAGTTTTATCGAATAAGACATGAATAAGACACTAACCATTTAAAGAGGAAGATTATTGAGTTGGGCCCAGACCAATCCACCAGCATAATAGTGGCCAGGTGCTAGGTACCCTAGAGACCAATTCACCGGCATATTATAGTGGTCAGGAGCGTTATGCTCCTGTATGTTTTCGATCCACCGGATACAATAGTGGGGGATCCTGAACTCAATAAACCAAACCCTAAGTTACAATAAATCATGGGAAAGATACTTTGTAATTACAGTGGAACACCATAAGAGTCGGGGCTAGACTGATCCACCGGCATAATAGTGGTTAGGAGCACTTTACCTTGGAGACTGATCCACCGACAAAAATAGTGGTCAGGAGCGTGTCGCCCTGTACGTTTCTGATCCACCGGCTATAATAGTGGGGCTCCCTCACTCACATGGATTGATAAAGAGTATGGTGTGAAATGAATATATTGACTAGAGATCTAAAGGATAAGTTTACCTGGACCATAGCCTGGCCTTCATTATTTGTGTTGTTGTATGTTGTCTATATGATCATGATTGTGCTATATGCCTTATATGTTTGGCCTTAGCTGCATGGTTACCTTGCTCAATACGTAGTGTACTGACCACCCGTTTCATGGGTGCTGCTCATTTTCACGAGCAAAGGGCCCACTCTAGTTTGTGTAGGTAGGAGATGTTATCTTTGACGCCTACGATACTTACAAGGCATCGGGCGGGGCAAAGAGTTGAGCCTAGACTTAGCCTAGGGACTAATAATGACTTGGTCAGATTCTCCTTTTCATTTCATTTACCCTGTATCATTTTATTTTATTCCTATTTTATCACATTATACTTTCTGTTCCTTTGGGAACTTTAATTATGTACTCCTTATATTGTAAACCTTTTTACATGTACTCTGATTTCCATATTATGAACTTCCTTGTTATTTTATGAACTCTTATTTTAAGTATTGACTTGTGTTTGATGATAATCCTCTTCAGCCTTAGCATTTCGTACTAAAATGATAGGAGTGAATCGGTCTTGTTCTAAGTGTGGCGGTAATATCCCCAAATTTCACAGTTTAATTATTTCGCTTCCACTAATTCTTTTAATAAAATAAATATTTTCAGTAGTGAATTTTGGGGTGTTACAACATTTTTTCCGGAATCTAACTCTATCTTACTTAAAAATTGAAATAAGAGAGAGCTAGAGATAGGGTTAGAAGAATGTGTGAAAATAGATTGGTAAGGCTCAAATGTGGAAGGAAGAGAGGGAATACAAGACTTAGGAAAATTTGGTGGCTGAAAGAAAGGTGAAATGCAGGGATGATTGAGGCTATTTATAGCTAATTAATCAAAGATAATTACTGAAGATTCAGAGATTAGATCAAAACCCTACTATTGACCGTTTGAATTCAATCATAATGGATGGATTTTGTCCGAGGTTGATGACCTCTTATCTAGAACTCAAATGGTATCTCTAGAGAATTCAAGATAATTAGGCCAAAATTTGCATTCACGAATGGAGTAATAGGAAGTCAGCATGTAAGAAATCTTCCAACTATTCAAAAGCATGCCTAAGGTTGAAGCATTCAATCTCAAAAATGTATAGATGAGAGAGGAGGAAGAAGACAGTGCTGAGGTCATCTCTCCCCCGCATTTGTCTCAATCAACCTTTAGATCAAATTGAGGCAATATTTTGAGTAAAATGTGTCATAAAAATGTTCAGGAATCCCGTAGGGACAATCTTGTATAGGTTGATAAGGTTCCAATTTAGTGTAAGGGATTTTCCAAAAAAAATCAAGACAAAAAATGTGACCACCTCGACAAATCAATCGATAGGTTTAGGTCTACCAATTGACTATTCATCCACCAGTTGATTGGTTTCTTGCAACTGGTTGATCAGTTTAGTCGAGGAACCCCATTTGGCCAAAATAACAAACAATTCAATTGGTTCATGGAACCATTAGATGGTTTTGTTGGTAAAACTCAATAAACTTCATTTTTCAACATGATTTTAAAACAAATTTTATCCCAAACCAAATCATAACATTAAATCAAAATGAAAGGCCTAAAATTTGATAAAAATTCTCATTCAACCATCATAAAAAAATGTGGGGTATTACATTTACAATATTGCACTAAGGCCATAATATATGTGAAATACACCAAAACCCTAATTTAGGGAATTATGGCAAAATAAGGATTTATTAGAAAATCTAAGTAAATAAATTATTTTATTAAAATAAAGGAGGGATTAATTAAGGCAAAAAAAGTAGAAAATAATAAATAAATTATTTAGGAAAACTTTGGAAATTTTATGAATTAATATGGGAGTTAGGGAAATCCACCCAAAATAGCCAAATTAATCTAAAAAGAAATTTAGTTATTATTATAATTATCACTGATATTATTAATTTTAAATAAAATATATATATATAATAATAAAATACCAAATACCTAACCCATCCATTTTCTCCTTTTTCTTTTTTCCCTTTTCCCTTTTTCTCCTTTCTTTTCCTTTTTCTTTCTTTCTCCCCTTCTCCTTCTTCTTTCTTTCCCCATCCTTCCCGACTGGGCTGGCCCATGCAGCCCAGACCCTTCTCCTCCCTTCTCCCTTCGTGTGGCCCAAAGCCCACGTCACCCCACCTGACCAGCCGCCCGGCCGAACTAACTCGTTTTCTTTTCTTTTCCTTCCCTTGGACCGCAGGTCTAACCTGTCGCTCTTCTCCTTCCCCCAATCCCGACCTACAACGGTTGGAACCTGTAACCCCTGCCGCTGACAGCCACTAATGCTGTCCAACCTTCCTTCTCTCTTCCCTCCCATCATTTTCCTTTCCTTTTTTAACCCTGACTAACCCTGACTAACCCCACAACCCCCTCACGCATGTCCTTTCTTTTCCCTTCTCTCCCCAACATCACCTTCCCCGCCATGGCAGGACTGCACCACCTACCACCGTTGGCCGGTGGTCCTACCTCACTTGCCCCACTTGTGCTCTTTCTCCTTCAACGTTTCCTCCCCAAATTAGCCTATAAATTTCCCATTGGCAGCCTAGGTCAAGCTTCTATTTTGGCAACCTAGAAAATCCCGACCTTGCACCACCACCTGATCAACTCCTTATTCCGCCAGTGTTGACGATCGCCGCCACAAGTGCTGCCCACCAAAATCTTCCCAGCATCGCCCTCTAAATAACTAAGCCACCCTCCTTCCTTATCTTGCCCTTCACGAGCTGCCCCGGTCGTGCAAAATTGCCATCCCGATCAACCTCACCAACCCCGCACCGCCCCTCGCGTTGTCATCTGCCGTTAATTCTGCTGCAACCAACACCTCCTCTACCATCAAAAACAACCAGGGGGATCCACTCTACCTTCATATACCTCCATCTATCCCTACCTCCATCTTCTTCTACCTTCTCCACCTTCCACCACCTTCCACCACTTTAGCCCACCGCACTGGCTGCCGTGCGCTGCCACTTTCGGCTGCACCACCACCTCCATTCCACCCCTCTCTACCTGATACACCTTCCACCACCTCAAACACCCCCTCATTCCCTCTACTTTATCCTATACTAATACTAACTTGGCCATTATCACTTTTATTATTGGTGTAAAGGTTGAGACTCTTATATTACTATTACCCTTTTCGATTATTATTCTTATTATGTGTAACATTATTAATATTATTACTACCATCATTACTACTAATATTATTGTTATTATTATTATTATTATCATTTCTATCATTGTTATTATCATTATTACTCTATTTCACTTGACCACATTATCACTAAGACTACTACTAAGATGATTTCTAGGACATTCATTAGTATTATCCTTAAGATGAGAACTATTCTTCTTATTATTATTATTATTATTATTATTATTATTATTATTATTATTGTTATTATTACTACTACTATTATTATTATTAATACTACTATAAATATTATTATTGTTAACTTTTCTTTCTTCAATATTTCATAATCACTAACCTATTATCACTACTAGCATTATTAATATAAGAATCATTATGGTCACTACTTCTATATTACTTATATAGCTATTATTATTATTACTACTAGGGTTTGGGTCAATATTAGGATTATCACTAAAACTAATAATAATAATAATAATAATATTGGAACCATCACCTTAATTCCATGAATATCACTATGACTACTTTAACATAAACCATGATGGCTACTAAGACATATTTTGGTTAGTAATGGCATGATTAATAGTACGTGGGTTGATGTAAGGATGCATGGGGGATTTGACTAGGGTTTGGGAGGAAACCTTAAGTGAGAGAAATGTGTAAGGGAGGAAAAAAAAATTGATGCAAATGGATAGAATGAGGATAAAAGATGAGAGGGGTATCACATGGGGGAAAAGTAAGTTAAGAGAGCAGATTGTATGTGGGTGTTGAGCGAGTGGCATAAAAGGAAGGAGCAATACTAGGGTTTTCCAGGCGATAACTAGGGTTTTGGTTATCATGTGTGGGAGTTAGACAATGAGGTTGTAATGTCAAGTGTGGGTCGAGAGAAATGATAGTTTTGGTAATAAAGAAGAGTTTTGGGTTCATAGTGAGTGGGAAAAAGTTGGGAGGAAGTCTCGGGATCATTGGTTGTGTTGGATATATGTGTCATGTGGAAGAAGTGATGATAAGTAAGAGTGAAAAACGAATAATATCGTATTGAGAAAGAGAGTTGCTAGAGTTTTGGAATTACCGACTAGGGTTTCGTGCCACATATATTATATGGGAAGCGAAATGTGGTAATTGGGGAAGAATTGAGCGAGTTGATAAATTAGAGGAGTATGATAGAGGCAGGTTAGACCATATAGGCCAAATTAGGGTTTTCTTGGAAGAAAGCCCTAGAGAGTTATGTTAAGTTGATTCAGAAATATGAGAAGTGGGCCTTGGTGTTGAGTAGTCATGGTAATGAGGAAAGAGTGGGAAAGGATATTAGGATGAACTAGAAGAAGTAAAAGTCCCAAGATATAGGACAGAATTATCGGGAATTCGAGTGAGTCGTGCATGTCTAATTGGGGTTGTGTATGAAATAAGATACAATAGAACACTAAGCACTTAAAGTGAAAGATTATCGAGCCAGGGCCCAGTGAGGTTATATATTCTCCAGTCCACCGGCTATAATAGTGGTCATGTGCGTTTTGCCCTGCTGAATGATTTTTCAGCCCACCAGCTATAATAGTGGTAAGATGTGCTTTGCTCTGCTGAGTGTTTCCGATCCACCGGCTATGATAGTGGGGGATTTCGCGCTTGATAAACCAAACTGTGTATGGTAATAAGTCTTGGAAAGATAATATTTACTTATAGTGGAACACCTCGTGAGTTGGGGCCAGTGAGGATATATATATATATATATATATTCTAATCCACAGGCAATAATAGTGGTCAGGTGCGTTCTGCCCTATGGAGTGTTTCCGATCCACTGGCTATAATAGTGGGGTTCCCGTACTCACGCGGAAATAATATAAGAAATGTGTAAACCATAAGTGTACGGAATGGAAAGATACTAATCATTTATAGTGGAATACCATGTGAGTCGGGGCCAGTGAGGTTATTATATATTTTTCGGTCCACCAGCTATAATAGTGGTCAGGTGGGTGTTGCCCTGTTGAGTGATTCCGATCCACCGGCTATAATAGTGGTTAGGTGTGTTCTGCCCTCTAGAGTGCTTCTAGTCCACCGGCTATAATAGTGGGGTTCCCATACTCACATGGAATTATTATAAAAGAGATTTAAGATAAATCACTAGTATAAGTTCGGCCTAATCTTGTAAATCTTGATTATTGTCTTGTACGCCTTATGTGTTTATTCTCTTACATGGCCTTACGTGCATGCTTCTTGCTGACCTTACCTATATGGTTACCTTACTCAGTATGTAGCGTATTGACCATCCGTTTTATGAGTGTTGCTCATTCCCACGAGCAGAAAGCCCATCTAAGTTTGTGTAGGTAGGGGATGACGTCTTCGATGCCTACGACACCTGCGAGGCATCTGGTGGGGCTGAGAGTTGAGCCTAGACCTGACCTAGGGATCAAGAGAGACTTAGCTGGAGTCTGTTTTTCTTTTGATTAGACCATGTCTCGCTTTATTCTCATTATATGATATCATACGATATTTTATGTTTTTGGAAAACTCTAGTTAATTACTCTTTGGGTTGTAATTCTTAAATCACACTCTGATTTCCGTATGATTATGAGGGAGTCCTCTCATGGGCTCTTATGGTTTTATTAAGGACTTACATTTGATGTTAACCCTGTTTAGCGTTAACACTTTGTACTGTAACGGTAGGAGTAAACCGGTCTGGTACTAAGTGTGACGGTAATACCCCTAGAATTTATAGTTTTGTTATTTCACTTCTATTAAACCTTTTTACTAAAACAAAATTTTTCATTAGTAAATTTTGGGGGTGTTACAATATGGAACTTATTTTTTTTGACAAACCTCTACAAACCTTTCTATTCTTTTCGGTGTTGCCTTTTCCCTCCAAATCGCCACACTTCCATGAGCATTTTCAATTATCTTTTGGATTATATCCATCCCATCCCTAACAATCAAATTAAGAATATATGCAACACAACACATGGGGAAATAATTTCCATTCAACAAAAAGCACCTCACTTGCAATCTCCTTTTCATCTCATCAATCATAGCATCATTGGTAGTATAATTGTCAATAGTTAGTGTTGTGAGATTTGTATCAATATTTTAATCCATCCAAACAGTCAGTAAACCATAAAAAAGAACTTCAGTTATGTAGGGAGAAGTAACATATACAAACCTTAACAAATATAAAAGGACATAAAGCAATAAATAAAAATGAGAACAACACATTATCACATACTATTAACATCAAAACTTAGAAACTGATGTGGATAAAATAATAGAAGTACTTGAGTATCTGACTTTGTAAGTTCCATTGAGTATTAATCCAATGAGATGTTATAGCCATAAGATCCTTCTTTTGATTTTGCATGTTCCACATGTCGGTTATGATTGAAATTTGACTCTTATTACAATATAATTGGGACACTGTTTTGTTTTTCTCAAATTCAAACATATAAGGATATCACTCTTTAATGTATTAATTGAATTCAACTTAAAATAAGGTTGAATACCTAGAAAAACTTCTTAAATTCTTCATGATCCACTATAGAAAGTGGATACTTATGCATCACTACCATATTATACAAGTCTTGCCTTGAAACTTCTTGATTGAATTCAATGATCATTATCTTTCCCTTTCCTTCCCCCTTTTTGAGTGAATTACAACTTGTTTTGGCCCATTCCTTATATAATTTTAAAACACATAAACTTCTTTATATGCTCATGCAAATGAGAAGTTCCATTTTTGGGATCCCCACTTAGAATTAAATTACAACCTCTATAAATGGCCTTCATCTTCCCATTAGTAAATATTCCCATAAAATTGAATTTTTCTTTTTTTCCCTGGAGTAAATTGTTGTACTTCCACATCTTTCTCTTCCTCTTCCTCATTTATAAATAGCTTAGTAGTAATAGGGTTACTGTTGTAGTGGATGAATATGAAGATATTTGACTTGGCGAATTGGTATTACTAGCTCAAGTTGTCATTCCTAAACCTAAGGAGAAAATTATGAAAGCAGATAAAACATTAAAACTTCACACTATCAAATTCAAAGGATTTTACATATCTTACAAACATTCGGTAAAAATAGTTGCATAACAATTATTATTATTTTTATCAATTTCGATATTATAATCACATCACTATTATAATAAATTTTGTAACCACATAGCCATTTGCTAATCTGTATTATGTATCAATATTGAATCATACATAATTTAGTCATCACATCTTTCTTATTTTCATTCATAAATTACATTTTACTTATATAAAGAACAATGCCTTCAGTTTTACCATGTTTACAATATGATTTTCAACAAATAAGATCATGTTCAACAAATAGATTATAAATACGAGATATTAACTTTATAGATTAAGATAATTCTACTTGATAATTCTATTAGATTCTTCTTAATAACTTTGTTACCGATAATGCATACACACACACACACACACAAGATTTACATAATGCATACATAACGTGAGAGCACACCACTAGATATGCAATTTGCATGCATACATACATACAATCATGCATGCATGCATACATACATACATACATACATCCCTATATATATACCCATACACACACATACACACACACACACATATATATATTCACAATTTTACACACACATAATTGGCATCCACTCGATCAGCCACCTAACAACTCCCTAAACATCAAACCAATCTTTTTTCCAAGTAAAAATTTTCCATCATTTTCATTGTTTACCTATAGGTTGATTGGCAAGGTTTACCGGTTCAGAGATGGTAGCTAAGAAGAAATCTTTCATTTTTTTACCTTATCACTCCACTAGATATAAGTTGGGCAGTGTGACAAGATACAGCGATGCAATGAGATGTAGCAGCACGACGAGGAAAAGGCCTGTGTCCATTGACACCAAATGATTGATAGGAGAGACCGAGAGGAACACTAGATGTTGCGAGGCCTTGAGGGTGGAGTAGTCACCTGGTAAATGCACACACATAGTGGCATAGGTGGGAACTCAGAACTGGGGTTAGGCTATCTAAGAAGGGAGAATTGAGGAAGGAGGCATAACAGTGGCTGCACTCATGAGTTGACCTTGATGATGGTCTATAGGTAACACTAATAGGGTAAGTGGTAGAGAGGGACAAATGTTTTTTATGAAAATTAAAAAGGTAGAGGCAAGTAGGCATGTCGGGGACTTAGGGGTCATGAGTATAGAATTTACATTTTTATGGTGGCTTAATTTTTTATTTATTATTGTTAGATTTTTAGGGTTTTTTTAATTTAAAATTTTCAACTTAGTATATTTATTGTTATATTATTTAAATGAAGGATAAATAAGTCCTTTTTATTATGAGTAAACAGATGCGGGTATCGATATGGATATAAAATCGGGTATGGATTTGGATATCCCATACCCTTATCCGTATTCAAACCCACCAGATTTTCTTAACTCCCCTCCATATCCATATCCATTTATATATCCAATGGATAAAATCCGTCTGATTTTGGATAAAACCTACCTTGTTGCCATCCCTACTTGTGCACCTTAGCCATGTAATGGTTGCACCCCATGTGATGTCCCCCTTGCACAATTTCCCCTTGTAGCATGATTAGCTTACACAAGCCAACCATTTTTGTGTGAGTGGATCAAGTTTGAATTCCATTTCTTAGCTTGATTTTTCCCTAGTAGGTGCATCTCTTTATTGGGTGTGTTGTGGTTTTTCGATTTGGTTATTTTCATTGACTTTGGTTATTAATTGTGTGGTTACTAATGTATGTATTGTTTGGATTTATTTTAGTTAGAGGATGGGGATTAGTGGAGGATAAAAATTTATTTTAGATTGCTTATATTTTTGCAAGTTTGCTATAAATAAGGTAATCTATATGCATTACTAAAATGATAAACAATTATATGATAACATATTAGGATTTTGATGTTCTAAGATGTAATTATTGCCCTAAACATGTCTTGTTAGGTTGTACTTATTTTTCTAAGTATGCTAACATGAAATTATGCATAATGGAACATTTTAAATTGTTTATCATATTAAGGGTACGAAGGCATGCTTGAATAAGTATAATATCTTGGCTAAAATATGTATGATGTATATATATAATATGATAGATTGAACATATGTAGGCATATCTTATCATGATTATTATCATTTGTATGCTGTAGGGGGAATTTGGTCTTTTAAGTATACCATGTTTATTTTATCCCAATATGTATGCCTAACGTGTATTATATAGTATTAAGTATGGAAGTATGTGATTTGTGATGAATTATATATGTATGCTAGGGTTTCACGTGCTAAATCAAATGTAGGGATAAAATTATCAGTTGTCATGTCTTGTAATTTACCTTCATGCTTGAACATTTCAATCATCATATTCTATCCTTTTCATGAGAAATTATTAAATAAAATAAAATTAGCATTTAAAATGGATAATAAGGTAATAATTATAGTCTCAAGGGCATTTTGGTGATTTATGACACAATGCACTTAGAAGTGAATAATTGAATATAGGATGATCTTAGTAGATTATTAGATTAACCTTAGTGTTGACTCTAATTTTATTTGACCGTCGACCGTAGATTTGACTTGAATAATTAGAAATTAGGAAAGGTGGCTAAGTAAGGAAATTGAAATTATTTATGTGTTATATGATACCTATTATCACCAAATTAAATATTACTCCATCTGTATAAAAAAGAAAGTTATTCTATCATCAAATTTTTGTATAAAAAAGAAATTCATTTTAGAAAAGTAAAAGTTTATTTTTTATTTTTACCCTTACTCTTTTTTTAATTATATATGCATTAAATGCTTTGTTTTTTTTTCAATGAAAGGTGTTAGTGTAATTTTAAGATTACTTTCTTATAAAGTGTGCAAAATAATAGAATGAATTTCTTTTTGATATAGAGGGAGTAATATTTAAAGTGAAAGATCTTGAGATTTGGGAATGATTTACTCTCTAGGGTTAGCTACCCTAGAGATGAGGTAGGAGTCGTCATTTTGGATTGATTTTAATAGTGTGTCTTAGTGCCCTAGTAATGCCCTAGTCTACTCTATAGGTGACCTATGTGCCCTATAGGGATATCAATAATTAAGTATTAGGTGACCTAGGTTGGAGGGTATTGTGTTTCCTTTAGTGCGCTAGTATGACCAGTGTAATTTATACGTTTTTAGGTTGTATGGTTGGGAGGGTATTATGATATCTTTGATTGCTAGTATGATTGGTTTACTTTATAATTCTTTAAGTTGTCTCTTGTATCCCCTTGAGTAATAACAATTGAAGTAATTAATATGTATGGTTATCATTAATTTATTTGATTAATGGTGTGGTAGTTGTCTTCATGCCTACATGTGTTTTATATGGATTGATTTGATAGAATAGTTGGGAGGATATTGTGTCCCTCTCATGGGATAGTATGACCAAAGTACTTTATACACCTCCGAGCTATCATTATTATTTTAGCCTTAAGTAGAATTGATGTGATGGTCTAGGTAAACGGTACTATGTCACCTTGGTGCACCGATATTACTAGGGTATTTTATATATCTTTGGGTTATTTTATCTACTTGTTTGGCCATAGAATTTAATGGTATGGTTGATTAAAACTTATGAGATATTATGTGATTACTATGGAAATTGGTTGATAATGGTTTGGTGTCTTTCTTTCAGGAAGCACCATTGGTATGCTTTGGTCATTAAGTTTCATATTATAGGTTAAGTGAAATAGTATAAGGAGCATGTAGCCTTAGTGATAATTATCTCCCTAGCATGGTTATTGTATTTTATTATCGCATGTATGTTTCAGTATGCTTATATATTTCTCCTATAATATATTCTATGTGCTCTATGAGACCTTTGTATGTTTAGTATTATATAGTGGTTTACTCAGCGTTATTATACTAATAGGTTTTATTTCATGGTCCCCTACCCATATAAAGAGTAGTTGTGACTTGACAAGATCGTTTGTGAGTGCAACTTGCTGAGTAGTATTTTTGTGATTGAGAGTTAGGATTATTTGGTATCTTTTAATTCAAATATCCCTAGACTCTTGTGTCCCTTCTCTATCTCTTTTCCTTTAACTTTTGTAACCATTTTCTGATATTGTATTATCAAAACTCTGTTAATCTATAATGTAATATCTCTATTATGTTTGTATGATTATTGTTATTAATTTAAGTGGAATAACATTTTAGCCTTAACACTTAGTATATGAATGGTAAAGGAAACCAACCTTATACTAAGTGTGGTGGTAACACCTCGCATTTTAAATATTTTCGCTTATGTAATTGACTCTTTAAAAAGAAAGTTTAAAGTGTTAAAAAGGGGGTGTTGCAATATTTTTTTTGAATTTAACTATTTTTTTAGTCCTCGGTACTATAAAAGACTAGCTAGCATTAATGAAAAAATGACTTGACTTTGACGTATATTCATTCTTTGGCTAGAACAAGACTTATCATTCATAGGCATTAAAAGATTATAAAAAATCTCTTAATCTACAGAAATGATTTCAATGCCTAATGTGTTAACCTAAGAGTATTTGATTGATTAGAAGGCATCTTACCACACTTCCTAACTATCACACAAATCTTTATTTTCTTTTGTAAGAGTTATCACACAAAAAATAATCAAGAAGGGGGTTGAATTGTGTATTTGAAAATTTTAAAGTTTCAAACTTTAAGAAGATGCAAATTAAAACTCCTTGTGGAAATCTTAAGTAAAATTCAATCTGAACTAAGATGTGAAGTGAGTTGATTAATTTTCTTGCTAAAATCTTCTTGTTTAGACTTTGTTCTCTATATAATTCCTTGTATAGTTTTTAATATCATGTAGGAATGCATTATGAAATAAAAAGAATGTAAATGACCCATGATATTATATGGTTTCTCTACTTAAGAGATACTCTTCTCTTAAGTAGCATACATTTATGGTCCTAAATCTACCTTTTTATTTCTCACAATAACACACATATATATATATCAAGCAAAAACTATTTGAAACTTATCAAACATCCACAACCTAACTCTAAGTTGCCAAACACACACCCTACTCACGATGCCAATTCCTACCTTATCTTTAAGACAAACACACAAGCTTAACCTCTTAAACTTGCTAAATGATCTCTACATAGTGATCGGTTGAATTACCTCTCAATAAATAGAAATAGTAGATGAAACTCAATAGGAAATTCATCAGCGTATTATTACAATGAAGAATCACTTCCTTAAACCATATAAAATATTATGGAAGATGATAAGTCTTATATGCTCTCAAAACACATTTGTTGTTACATTTTTTCTCTCTCACTAATACTCTTCCTTTATTGTTCATGTACTTGGTTAGATAGAAAAACAAAACCAAGTTTTTTAATAATAAAATATCACCAACCTTTGGTTGTAAGATTGTTTTTCCTCAAAATATTTGGTCAACTCCTTTACATGTAAATTCTTAGATAAAAACAATTTTAATCGGTGAAATATATTGATTGATCTAGATGTAAAATAGAGATAAAATTAGTACACATTTTCCATGAAAATTATTTAGTAAAATCAACTAACAGAAAATCTAGTGAGAAACTCTTTCTCAAAAATTTCCAACCACCAAGGGTATCTCTAATTTTTAATATAATAACATCATTAAATATACCATAATTTGATATCCTAATTTTTTAGATACCAACTTATTTAACATATAGGGGACTCATCAACAGACTCATATGAGTTTCCTCTAAAAAAACTTCTAATTCATAAATCTTTTGATGTAAAAATCACATTTTTTGCAATTATATTTTCTTTATGCTTCTTAAGTAACTTTATGAGAATTATACTACATTTAGATGATGATACTTAACCTATATACTCTTCTAAGCTTTAGGATGCTCATACATTAATTCAGGTCCTTTATTGGTTCCTGTTGTCGGTACCTTCTAACTATTATGAGAAAAACTTTAGATCTAAAAGCAATTTACACTACGAACATGAAGAAAATCATCATTATTTGTTATCATCAAAATTAGGAACTCAACAAATTCCCCTTTTTTGATCATGACACACACTGATGTAATTAACATTGAAAATAAGTGAAGAAAATAGAATATTTCTTCTAACTCTTTTATTGAATGTAATAATGATGCATAATCATAAGAAATTACTTTAGTAAAGATAATACATGAAATTGTTAAGTAAACACACCATAAGATTCTTGCTTTGAATCAGTGTGTAGTTAGCAATGTTTCTAATTAGAAGTGTTGGTACACACAGTGATAATCTTCTCAATTAATTACATTGTAATGTTATTACTAAAATTTTAGTCCAAAATGAAGTACACACACACACACACACACACACACACACACACACACATACACAAGTCACACAGTATTAATAAGATTCAAAACCACCAAGATTACTACAGAGTTCCCTCCATAGTTATGCTCAGGGTTTTATTTATAGGTTGTACTAGAATACAATCTTTTTCTCAAATTTATTTCAGCTTGTACTTTCAGCCTTAGGTTTTCCTATGAATTAGATATTCTTCCCCTTTTTTTTTTATCATAAAAAAGGGCATAAATACTACCACAAGATAAAGAAGACAAATTATTTTCAATCATGCCTTAAATCAATGGCTTGGTATTATGCTATTGTATGATTCTTTTATGATGAGAACACACATATTTTCATAAATTAACTAACCTATTAGATGGATTAATAGGTTCATAATTCATGGTATTATCATTAATTTCCTATTGGAAAATTTTAATAAAAAATGGAGTAAATATGATATGATGAAAATATTTAATAATATAATCCAGTTTCTAGGTAAAAGTGGATTGATTCAATGGATGGATTAAACTTGGTTAAGTATTCATGAAATTCTCATCCATTTTTTAGAATGGTAATGATGGTTAAGTTGGAATTATTATATGTGTGTGATTCATTTGAGTGTTATGTGGACCTTGTGTGGTGCATGACTTTGGTAAAAAATACTAATCACTTAAAGTGAAAGATGGTGGAGTAGAAAATGGGTTTATACTATCCATTCCTTGATTAGCTATATGGGGTTAGTTTACCTTTGGGAGTTTATGGTGCCTTCATTCTTGCCTTCAGGGGGATCCTAGTAGATCCTAGTATTTTACCTACTTTAGAGACTAATGATGAACTTTGGGGTATTGATACTAAATGGTATGATCAATTAGGTGGCTTATTTAGCTTTGTCTAGGACTTATGTCTATTGGTGGTTATTCGGCTTTAGCCAAGACTACATGTCCATTGGTGGTTAGCTTCGGCTAGACTTTATACCCATTGGTGGTTCTATTAGATTTAGTTAGACTTTATGTCATTTGGTATTTGGTGTAACTTCCATGGTATTGAGAGACCATGAGAAAATAATCCAATCCATTGCTAAAAAAGAAATAATATAAAATAATCTCATAACATAAAGAAATATGTAATATTGGAATATGGTTATAAAGAGTGACTTTAGTAAATGAATCTTAGGAACATCTAACTATTTTTAAGACTATCTGGTCTCTCCTTGAGTATGTATTGCTAACCATGATATTTAAATTATGATGAATAGCCTAATGAATTGTGAATTATCTAAGTTTGGTATGTTATAAAATCCTGTTACATTCTATGACCATGATAGCACTTGTAAATCTAACTTTATCCTGTAAGCTTGATATGGTGTTATAGTATGACCTCTATATTTTTCTAAGCCTTGCATGCTTGGGACTCCCTTTAAGGACGTAAATTAGCTTACTTAGTCCCATGACCAGCAGACTATGTTTATGTTTTTTTTTAAGATGGCCAATAATGAGCCTACCCTATGTTGGGATTGGGGACATAAGAGTGTGGACATTTGAAGGTTCTTTTATATGTTTTTGAGGGAATAGGGTTTTAGCTTTTCCTTACTATTATCTTATTTTTAATGTATTTTAATACTATAAGTTACTCTTTGGCTTGTGTTTCAAATTTTTTGGGACCTGACACAGTCTTAATTGTAAATGCTTAATCATGGTATCTCTATTATATATTTTGTGCACTCTATTTCTTGTATTTGGTTTGATTTGTTTTTTTAGCCTTATATCTAACATGAGATGGGTGATGCATGTTGATCCTGTGTTAAGTGGGGAGGTAACACCGTTTTTTTTTGGTATTTTTGGTACCTTTTACTTTTATAATGTTTTAAAATGAAAATTTTTGATAGTAAAAAAATGGGGGTGTTACAATAGTTTCTTCCCATTTTTCTATCACAGTGGTAGCATCATCTTCATGTTTCTTCTCAGATTCATCCATTTGTTCCCCCTCAACACTTACTAGGGTGCGTTTAGCCAAAAGTTAGATATTATTAAAGATTTTTTGATCAATTCTTAGCTTTGCTTAGTTCCCTTATGAGTTTCCTTCCTAGACACCTCAACCTTGGATGAGATAAACCTTCTCAACTCCTCCTTTTTATGTAGCTTCATCTCTTTATTCCTTTTCCACCAGAATTTCTTTAACAGTTGGGGTTTTTTGCCTCTTTTTGATAGGTGATCTTACCCCACCTCCATCTTTCTTTTCTATATTCATTTCTTTCACCTTTTTCTTTATCATTTTATTTCTCTCATTATCTACTTCTTGTTTTTCCTCATTTTCATTTTTTGACTCCTTCTCATTTTTCTTTTTCTCTTACACCTCCATTTCTTTTTTTTTTGATACCTCCTTGCAAAGTGTTAGAACTATATCAAATTTTGATGCCTTACCCTTCTTTGAGCCTTTATTGGTACCTTTCTCTTTATTTCCTCAACCTACACTAGTTTCTTCAAGCCTATTTGACTTTCTCACTACCAAAATAGACCCTTTTGATGTTTTCTTTGAGCTTTTTGTTGGCCACTTTTACAATGTTTGATAGTGCTAGGTCAATAGGGATTGTAGATTCTAATGAGTCAGTCGAATTTGAGGTCATTGTTGCTAATGATTGTTGCAAAGAATGAGTTGATATGAGGTTTTAAGTGAAATAGGGAATTCTCAAGTGAAGTGATTTCACATAGAAAATCAAAGAGAATAAAGGCTAGAGATCGAGTGAGAGAAGATAGGAGGGTGAATTAAAACTCTTAGTATATGTATATAGGATAATAACAATGGTACTATAGTTGGGATATTACCTTGGTAAAGTGGATAAGTTAATGTGATAGACCCATTGAACAATAACTTGACACAACAGGCTTTGAGTCTGAATGGTATTTATTTTAAAAGTTTGTTACTCATCTTCAGAGAACTCAACTGAGTTCCTTTCTTAATTCCTTTGGATTCAGTTACCATTTTTCATGGAGACATTTTTATGCAACTAACTGAGTCACTAATCATGCATCGCATAGTCACATATTATGTTTATGAGAGGAATAATCATGAATTAAATCAATAATATGTTTAATCACTAAAAAAACCCTTTTCATAAACCATCATTGAAGCATATCAACACAGTACCTCAACATCAAGTGTTGATTTTGATCATACCTAGTTCCATCTTAAGTTTCTCAAACTTGTCTC
This sequence comes from Tamarix chinensis, assembly GCA_030549775.1. NCBI lineage: Eukaryota > Viridiplantae > Streptophyta > Magnoliopsida > Caryophyllales > Tamaricaceae > Tamarix > Tamarix chinensis. The sequence goes on along the minus strand of CM060180.1, from coordinate 64,017,854 downwards.
TACTCAATGGCTTAATTAGTATGTCATCTATCTAACTTGAGGTCTCTCAAAGCACATTTTAATAAATCCTTTTTCAACATTATATCTCAAGAAATGATGCCTAATTTCAAAATTTTTTATTTCAGAATGCTACATAGGATTCTTAGCTATGTTAATTACAGTGGTGTTATCATATAAAATAGGGATAGAATTTACCTCAACACCATAACCTTTGACTTGTTGTTTAACCCATAGTAATAGTGCACAACATGAGGCAAAAAAGCACATATTCTACCTTAGTAGTAGATAGGGAATCAGAGTTATATTTCTTGGAAGCTTAAGAAATGAATCATTATCTTAAGAATGTTGCCATACCTGATGTAATTTTTCTATCCACTAGATATTCTGCAAAATATGCATCACTATAACCACATAATTCCATTTTACAGTCCTTAGAATGCCATAAGCATAGATCATTAGATCCTATTAGCACTTATCACCTTCTAGGGAATAGGAGTTTGAGGCTGAGCTAGTAGAGGAATTGTTTTCTTGTTGTTCACTAGTTTCTTGCGTAGTTCCTTCAACTTAAGTAATGGGTTCTCCCTTGAGTTTTTACCTCCTTGATCAATCCTATTTCAATCTCTTCATCCTAAAAGTTATGAAAATTGTTAGTTTCATCAAATAACACATGGACACTTTATTCAATGCATATTATTCTTTTATTATAAGATTTGTTATACCTTATCACTTTGTGCATCAACTTTTCCTAGATTGTCCCTTCCATTGTGTATTTCATATCACTTACATCTAAAGATCTTGGAGTGAGCATCATTTGCCTCTCTCCCTTTGAATAATTTTAGGTAATCATTTTTAAGATATGTTTGATCAAGGTTCCATTTAGAATATAGAAAGTTGTTCGAACAACTTCTGCCCAAAATTTCCTAGGTTAGGAACTAGACATCAACATGGTGATTCTAATTTCTTCAAGTGTTCTATTATTCCATTAAAACAATCCATTTTGTTGAGGTCTTTGAGGAGCTAATAATTTGTGGTCACTCCCATTGGTTATACAAACCTCAATAGACTTGTTATTTCCAAACTCAGTGTCGTGATTTGTTCTAATTGCTATTAGTTGTAAGTTTGTTTGCATCTGTTTTTTTCTTACAAATTTCAACATTTTTTTAAAGGTTTCATCCTTGGATGATAAGGATATAAACTAAGTATATCTAGAGAAAATATCCATAATAACAAGCACATACCTACCACCACCTCTACTGATGACTCTCATTGGTTCACATAAATCTATATGTAAAAGTTCAAGGGGTTTTGAGGCACTTAACATTGCCTTTGGTTGAAGGAATATTTTACCTTCTTACCTTGTTCATAAGCACTATACATGTCTTCCTTTACAAGTTTTATTGATTTTAGTCCATCAACCAACTCCTTGGACTTTAGTATTCCAAATTGAGAGAAACTAACATGACCAAGCTTTCTATGCCATGAAAATGGATCAATCTCCATGATATTCATGCAAGTTAAGCTATCCTTTTTAATTATACTCAAATCCACTTGTATACACTTTTGTGAGTTTGACCTTTTAAAATGGTTTTCCCCATGCTCAAGCTCACAATGAAACATTCTTCAAGAAGAAACTCAACTTGATTCCCTTTATCACACAACTTTGAAATAATTTGCAAATTATGTTTTAACCCTTCAACTAACAAAAGATTTTTAACGAAGCATGGTAATTACTTACCAACCTTAGCCGTACCAATTATTTTACCTTTTTTTTGTTGTCTTTGAATATCACGCTTCCCTTTGCAAAGGCGTATAGGCAGAGGAATTTAGCTCCATTCCCTGTCATATGTCTTGATCAACCTCTATCTTGAAATCATAAGCTGCCTCCCCTCACCTGACACTGTAAAACATAATTAGTTTTTGATTTTAGGAATCTAAACTGTTTTGGGTCCGAGTTAGTAATACTATATGCCAATTCTTTCCTAATCCATATGGATCTCATGTATAAAAAGCTTCTATTCACAACCCTTTTATTATTCAAGCAATCTAATCTAATATGACCAGAATCACCGCACTGAGTAAATATATTGCGCTCATTCAAGTCAACATATTTTATTTTCCTCAAATATTATCTTGTTGGTATCTTTTATTCTGTGTAACTTAGACCTTATCAATCCATCTCTTCTCGTTGACGAAAACTTGGTGGACGATTGTAGCGATGTTCGTTGCTAGTTGACGAAAACTGCCACCACTCGTTGGCAAGCACCATTGGATGCACTAACAGGAGTTGTGGATGGGATGCATGGTAGCTCAGATGCTTTATTGTAGATGATGGGTTATAGAATAAAGAGCTACTTGGCCTTATATTTATAATGATTTTTTATTTATTTTGGTTTTAATCAACATTTTAGTCAGTCGAAAAGAAACGCTTAAATTTTTTGTCCGAAGTTAGTTTTTCCGTAGCAACTATATTGTTTGCTAAAGTTACTTTGAAATTTATGGAATTATTGTCAACCGCAATTAATAAGTCCTGTTGCCAACAAAGAGACTTTTCACAACGTGCGGAAGAGATTTTTTACAGCTTCTAGAAAAATACTTGTTATCCATTTCTTCTATTAATTTTTGTAAAACAAGTAATAGTGTGATATGATTTTATTAATTTTTTAGCATAATCACAAAATTAATTATTTAAAATTAAAAAATGTTTCACTAAATAGATTGCTGCAACAAAATTATTGTAGCAAAAGTTAATATTTTTAGCAACAACCACATGTCATGCATGGCTATAAACATAAGGTATAAAATTGAGTACTTTCATTTTTTCCCTTCATCTTGCCATTTTATAGCCACATATAATGAATTTGTTGTAAAATAATATTTTTTACAACAATATTTTTGTTACAAAAATATATTTACTTTATACCAGTGGTGATTTGTCTTGGCTATAATTTAGTTTATAGCAATGACTTATTCTTGTTGCCAAAAAAATGCATGATTTATCACAACAATCTTTCAGCAAAAAAATATTAATAATTTAATTTGGAAATAATAATATATCATGGCTATAATTATAATATATAAAATTGAGCCAAGTTAGATTTTTATCCACAAGTCAAGGAGCTGCTGCAAAACAATTTTTTTGGCAAAAATATTTTTTGTTGCAAAAATATAATTATATTTTTAGCAACAATAATTTGTCATGGCTATATTTTTCACAACAATAAATTTAATACATAAGAATGTTTGTTGCTATATTTTTCGGTCCCCTAGTCTTGTAAATTTTTTAGCCACAAGTAAAGAAGTTGCTGCAAAGCGATGCTTTTTGTTGTAATAAATTATTACTTTTTAGTGATTATAATTTGTCGAGGCTATTTTTTTCTATAGCAATGACATAATCTTGCCAAAAAAAAAACATATCATTTATGGCAATGCCACAATAGGTAATGGTTGTTGCCAAAAAAATGGCGACAAAAACATTTTGTCTTTGCTAAAACTCTATTTTCTTGTATAACTTGTTTTGACATTTAATTTATTAAAATCTTCCACTATTTCTATTTATTTCCATAAGTTTAGATTTAATTTTTGCAAACTTTTTAGCTTTGCATTTGATATAATATAGGTATGAGTCAAACTTGGGCCAAATGTTGTGGTAATAACTGTTAAATTATGATAACGTTTCTTTTTAAAAATGAAATTTTTTAGTGGTAAATTTTGGAGTGTTACAAGTGAATATCAAATCTTTTATTGTGAAAATCATGTTTTGTTTTCAAAAATATGGTTTACAATGATCCGCTATCTAATTTAATATTATCCTTCTACTTTAAAATTTGAGTCTTTGTGAATTTCGACCTAATTATGTGAGGAAATTAGCAATTTATGATTGATTCTAAAAAATGTGATTAGCTAATGTGAAACCAATATATATATATATATACACACACGTATATATGTTAGTTTGGTCATTCTATTTTTTCAATTATCTAAAGTTCTTCAATATATATTTTTTTATTAGTCATCAAAATTTAAAATTATCCTATTTTGGTATGGTCATATGGGTCTTTTCCAAACTAGTACTATTGGGCCTTTGGAATACTGACCCAAAGTATGTGAGTCAACCCAAAAGCTTCTAGCATCTCTCTTTCAAATAGGTCCTAGATTGGTAGCTATATCAATTCCAAACTGGGCTAGTCTCCTACATATAACAGGAGATGTTTGTTATCCTTGAGCACAAAGTATTTTTTCCTCCCCATTATTGTCTTATAAATATAGGGTCTTGTACCCAGTTTCAGGGTCCCATATTCATAATACAAATCTCTTATTTTTGCTTTCTCCTATGAATTTTTCCCTTGGCAATCCCTAGTCACTTGGTATCATTCTAATGATCTAAGAACCCCTTGGTTCACAAAACACCACCACCAACAGACACCTTCTGTAGAGACTTGAATAAAAAGCTCTGTCTCCCATCCAACCTTCAGATTGATTCAATCTTGGTCTCTTAGCTTTAAGTTACTAATGTTGAGATCTAAGTGTAAATTTTAAAGATGGTCTCAAACCTACTAGATTTTTATAACACAAACCGTTGGACAACCACCCCATCTGATGGATCAAGCTCAACCTCATTGCGATATGCCCCAACAACCTACTCCCTACGAAACTCTAGTGGAGGCTCTAAAACTTCTAGAAAGGGAGCCAAGGACTAGGCTTCGTAGCGCATTCTTTCATGAAGAAAAATATAGTCCATGGAAAAACCTAAGCTAAGAGGAATAGGAGTGGCATGTAACACTAGTCTGTAAGTTCTATTAGGTAGAGCAAGAGGGAAATATATATGAGCCCAAGATAAAGGTATGATGTCCACCAAACTAGTAGAGATAAAAAAGAAATTAGAAGACATGATTTCCTTTGGACCATTAGAAATGAGGAAAAAAATCAAGAAACTAATGGTCGTTGGCCTACCATAGGCGAGGAAGATTCTATCAGTAGAATGATAGATCAAAGGGCACAATAAGCTTTGGAAGTTATGATAGAGAAGAAAGATAACACATATGGTTTTAGGTGGCAGACACTTTTTACAATAGATATATTTGAAAGTCTAGAGCAAAGAATAAGAATTTGAATGGTTAAATCATTTGATGGTTCCATAGATCCTAAGGATTATTTAAATGTATCCAGGAATACTATATTGCTAGCCTAGGCATGAGAAGATACCTTATTCAAGGCATTCCCAGGTACCTTAAAAGGAGTAACATTAACATGGTTTGGGAAACTCAAAGCTAAATCAATAAATTTCTTTTCCCATTTCATGATGGCTTTCTTTGAGTAATTTGATGCATGTCGGTGGATAAAGAAGCACTCTTCTTCCTTGATGGGATTCTCCCAAAGGCCATTGGAATCTATTTAGTCATTTGCAAACATATTTGATAGAGAAGTTCGATGGATCAATGAGTTTGACAACAACATAGCTGGATCTTCTCTACTTGGAAGCCTAAATGATAAAGATTTGGTGGAAAATCTATATTTAGAAAAACATAAATAGTACACATCTTTAAAAATGGATATGTAGTAGAGAATAAATGCTGAAGAGATGAGTAAATTAACATGGCTGATGGCTACAAGAATAGAGAAACCTACTGTTCTAAAATAAAGATCATACAAGGAGATGTATAGTTCAAAAAGGGATCGTGAGGGTATAAGGTTGATGGTACATCCTATTGCTTGATGGAGTTTTCTTGGTAAATTTGATAAATACATTCTATTGGTGGCCAACCTCTCATATATATTCAATGTCAAAGATGGCCGACAAACTTTCCCAAAACCCTTTCCTATAAAAGCTGAGATGAAGTATAAAAGCACTAATAAGTAGTGTGGCTATCAGAAAGAATTTGGACACATCACTGAGTAATATAGGTATATAAAAGATGTTTGTTGAAGAGCTAGTCCCCAAGGGGCATTTGAATTGATATTTATAAATACCCTCACACAAACAGTAGTTGTTACTTGATAATTTACCCCACCAACTCAAGGTCACAAGCCCCCTCAAAAAGTTATTCACTCTATTGCAATGGGAGATTCCTTAGTAGAATTAAGTAAATCATCCCTGAAGGCATATGTTACAAGAGATGAATTCCATGAAACAAATAAGAGGGCCATAGTATATGAATGGGAAGTTATTTTCACAGAAAAGGATGAGGGATCGAGTATAGAAGAGCATTATGATGACTTTTTGGTTATTGAAGTACAGATTGCAAATTGCATAATGAACATGGCGTTTGTAGACATAGGCTATTCTATTAATGTTATTTTTGAAGAATTTTGTAAGTAATGGGAACCACAGGAATGATGCTTGGTAAATAAGACTTTACCTTTAGTGGGATTCACTAGTAATGTAATAAAATCAAAGGAAATGGTAAATTTTTCTTTAATGATTGGTCAACTAGGGATATGAGGAACATTAAGATGGACTTTGTAGTTGTTGTTTATCTATCAACATATAACATGATTTTAGGATGATCACCCCTTAACAACTACTATAGGCAAGAATTTTTATGGCTTAATTATTAATGATTTTCCTAATTAAGGGAGGATGGGTAGAAGTCCAAGGTGATAGGAGACTGGCATAACGGTTTTATGTAATAGAATTAATGGGCACCCTATAATTGGTTAGCAAGAAGCTAGAGAAAGATTTAATATGTGTTGATTTTTGAAGGTAAAGGAATAAAAAAATTCTTTTGTTCATATATAGTATATGTTAATGTTTCTACTAAATGTATTTTCTAGTAAATATTTCATTCATTTATATAAAATCTTGATATCAAGTAAATTATCTCTCTTAAAAAAAGGCATTCATGAAAGGTGTAATCCCTCTCATAAAGAGGTTGTCTTATCTATAAGACCTCACCAAGGCCAATGAGAATTGAAGACAGGTACACTTAGTGAGATGAAACTACCCAAAATGATTTCAATCACAAATCTCAATACTCAATATGTAATCCCTTAAATCAAAGAGGTCATTGAGCTTTGAAGATAAGAATACTAAGTGATATGCACCAAGCTTGAGGCTCAATACATAATCCCTCAAAAGGCTATACTTGAAGATGGACACACCTGGTGAGATGAAAGACATACTTTCTTTCGCTCACTAAGCCTGAGGGGCACACCCGGTGAAATAAAAGACCAACACATTTTCACTCACTAAGCCTCGGCTCTTAAGGTGCGTCCTTGGTTAAAGTACCAGGATCACTAAGTCATTATGGCACACCTAGTGGCCTTTTAGCTTAGATAAGCCAAAGCTCCCATAGTGCATTCTTCAACCAAGGTTTTGAGGCCACTGACCCTAATATCGAGGGATTTAGTTGGTCCATTAAGTCTGATCAATTGCTAATGACTAGATCATACCCTAATTTGTTTTGCCACCACCAAATTATAATGAAGATTTCAAGCATGTGCATTCTAGTTATCCTGTTAATCTTATTACAACTATATTTCCTCCTTGGCATTAGTAGAAAGTTATATGTAAGAAAAGACAAGAAAAAAAATGAGAAAAGTCATTTTATATATGAAGAATATCTGTACATATTAAATTAATAAAAAAGGAAAATAGATAAGTGTCTCCTAAGAATTATCTTCCTCTTCACTAGGGATAGTAACTTTCCTCGTGAGTTTAGGTCCCTATCAGGGATTCCCCATTCAGGTTCAAGAGGAAAATTTAGGGATCAAGTTAGGGTTCGGGGATTCTTATCAGAGATTTTTTCAAGGATGGGGTGGGAATGGGTTTAGGGTCCCTATCCTTTAACTCCTCTCGAATAATTATATATATATATATATATATATAATATAATATAATATAATATAAATTTAAAGTATGTTATAAAAAATATGATATGATATTGGGGATGGATCAAGAATAGGGGATAGGGTTAGGTTTCAAGGTTGGGGAATAAGGGATGGAGAATAGATCAAGGATTGGGTTGAGTATAGGAATTTTATCCCTATAAGGATTGGGTTGGGGATTTCCTAATAAGAAAAAATCCATGATTGGGGATTATTTTCCTCATCAATTTTGGGGATGGAGATGGGGTCCCCACCCCTAACTTGCCTGTTGACATCTCTACTCTTCCCTATCAACATCTACCTCTCTAGAATATTCATGAATAGGAATGCCTTCCAAATCATTGTCTAGATATGGCTGTCCATTAATCTTTCACAACTGATCATGCTCAGCCAAGTTCTTAAACTAAGCACAATGAGAGTAAAGCTATCGTTCATAATGTACAAACTCTTTAGTTACCATATAGTTGCCTATAGCTCCATGAGTATGCCTCAGTTTAGTGTCCGCAATGGCTTTCTCAATGTGCTCATTCATATCTTTCCACCATAAATGGAATGAAAGCTTAGCCTTGGACACCTGTTCCTAGAGATGCTTTAGCTCCGTATTATTAACCAAATCCTTGTCAGCGATTTCTTTGCATAACCACTCGATCTTGGTTTGATGCTCTTCCAAATTATTTTTCTCTTTTGAGTACTTGGTCATATATTCAGTCACCCTGTTAGTGAGGATTTTACTTGCTTGTTGGAAAACTCTAAGTGAATCAAAGTACTTTAAGACCTTCTCGGTATCCACAAGCCATTTTCTTCCTAGAGATGTTAGTTGATCAATTAAGCTTTTCTCTTTATGAAGATCATCTTCTAGATGGATAGTGTTAACCCTCAACAACTTAATCTCAATTTTATATGCTCACCTTTTTCTTTCCAGGTAGTCATCCGAGCTATCAACTTGAGCTTTGAGAATATCTACATCAAATGAAGTGAGGATTTCATTTATACTTGAAAAGTAAGGCTCAAGTCAACTCTTAGCAAAGTCGTTTTCTTTAGGTCATCGACAATCCTCTTGTTCTGACCTAACATTACTGTTTCAATCTACTTGAGACTTACACTATCATTAGGATGATAGTTGAATGTTAAAATGGCCCCATTGTCTTCATAGGAGACCTTAGAGCCACTCTCATAAAATTCTTTCCTTTGAGGGAAAGTTCTCAATTCAGGTACCTGGTGTCAGAGCCTTCCAACATAATGTTAATAGGAGTGGTATCAACAACACATGATGGTACACTAGATGTTTTTGATGGTCCACCAACACTTGTGCTCCCCTCTTCTTTTGAGGAAGGTACAATGTTGGTTCCCATGAAAATTCTCTCTCTTCATACCACTTCCTTTTCATTGCTATCACCTTCTTCAAGTACAATTGTATTTTTAATTAGGGCTAGGAAAAAATGAAGTTGAAATTCCTTCAAAAAGGGGTTCATAAACTCCTAACCTTTATTTTGAGACAGTCTTTGAAAAGGCTAAAAAAAAAAAATCATCTTTTGGTTTTGGTGCCGATGGCCTGGGACTAATAATGAGTGGGCTAGATAAAGGTTTTGGGTAACCAAAAAACGACTTTGGAATCTTATTAGCTAAAGACACGTTTGGGATTGGCTTAGGGGGCCATCTTCCTAAAGAGTGTAAATGAAGAATTAGTAATTATATAGGAAAGGACAACAGACACAAAACATGTTTTGAGAGGATAGGAGGCAGACTCAAGACTATGTCAATAATTAATGGCCTTTACAAAATAACTAGTATTCCTAACCTTGTTTAATTTTACCTTTGTTGTTCTTTTAGATTCTTGAGTGTGTGGGCAAGAAAAAGGAACCACAGAGAATGATTAAAAAAATATATATTATAGTGGCATGTCAATGGAATATATATATATATATATATATATATATATATATACCTTCTATTTAGTTGCCTTGGTAACATATGCTCCACTTTGAGGATGAACGATGGGAATTTTTATGCCCTTAAACAAATTGGAGGAGGAAAATTGTTGTCGATCTTTCCACATGTTTCACTATGTAGGAAAAATTAAGATCATTCCATAAGTACAAAAACTTGTTAAGTTAATGAAAAAATGGAAAGGGTGAAAGAGGATCAAGTTACTTACCAGTATAATAAATCAACCCTATCATCTTAAGGAGGATAGAATCTTTCACGACTTTACTATTATTTATAATATGCTCTTTCTGCACAAATTTATCACACTTTTCATTGTAAGATTCTAACTCTGGATAGAAGGGTGGAAATTCTCTTACGTATAGATTAAGTTGACTTCGCTTAGGTAGATTTCACTCATAATCTCTCAAGATGAAAAAGTATTTGGACTTCCACCTCTTAATAGAAGACTGAGGCTCCTTAGTAAATTTATTACCACCTTTGGTTTGAATGGAGTAGAATCCAAGGGCCTATAGATTGCTTAGAAATTTGAATAAATGCCCAAACAAGTCCATTGTTGGCTTAACTTCCAAAAATTAGAAACCATATACAAAGCCCATCACCATTCTCCAAGAGTTGGGAATGAAATAGGTAGGAATAAGCTAAAGGGCTTGAAGAAATTCCCTTATAAAAATATTTAAGGGAAAATGAATGCTAGCATAAAGTTCCTCGACATATAGATTTATGCATATAATAGGTAGATCATTAACCCTATTTGAGGGGCCCGATTGAATTCAATTAAGAGAAGAAGAGATATGGTATTTAATGTGAAAATTCTCAAGATGAGTCTCAATAATATTACTATTTAAGTTGGTGTTAGAGTCAAAGGATGATGGTTCAAACATATTGATAGAAGGTGGAGGATTAGAAAGAGGTGAAGGGATTGATGAGTTCATTATCGACTAGTTCATCAAAGAAGGAAAAGGGAAAATATATCTTGAGGGTATAGTAGATGTATGTGAAGATTAGAAAATAGAGGAACCATAACAGTTACCAAGAATTTTGAGAAAAAATATCCTTTAGAAGTGTAAGGGATTTATCAGGACATTTGAGAAAGCTATTGGTTGGTGTGGTGGCATTATAAACTAGTATTACTGGGTTGGTGGTAGGAGAATTTCAATAAAATATAAACTAGTACCCAAAGTAAGGCTAATTGAATTAGCCTCATTTTTCTTACCCTCACATGTTTAAATGAGAAGAGAAGGCTTTAAATAAGAGCCACATTGTCCCTCCAATAGTTATTATAAAATGAAGAAGTTCCTAGGTTATTGAAGACCATTTGTTCACAAGCTACTATATTGCTTAAGAGAATGTGAGGATTGATGCTTGATTTGATGTCATGTCTTATCCAAAGGTGAGATTACTGAGATGATTCTTTCCATAATGAATACAAATTATTCTTTTTCCCAATAAAAAATAAGGTAATTTCTATCGTCCTATATCGTTATATATATATAACCTCTTCCACTTACTATTTTCCCCTTTCTCTACATTTACCACACTTAATCTTCCTTTAAACTTTCAAACTCTATATCTTTAAACTTGAAACCTTCACATATTCACCTTTCCATTTCTTTTGCTAGGGCAGTGTCTACTACACCATTATCTTCGTCTATAGATATCATAACAACTCCTCCTATTGTCGCCATAAGTGGGGTAATTCAACATCAGTAGCTTCCTAATGGTAATTGAACTCGCAGAGTTATTGTCTTCATCACACCAACCACCAACTATTCTGAACGTCTCAGAAATTTCAGTTTTATAAAAATTTATGAGACTAGTGTAGTTTTATTTTTTCCTCAACAAGACATGTTGATGGACTTTACATAAAGGAGTTGATTTTCCAATACATAATTATGCATATATATATGATGTCTAGTGGTCTTATTCTTTGTAAATGGCTATCAGTTTTTCTATATAACTTTATTCATAAAGGACTGACTTTCTTTTTCTATAACTTCATTTGTAAGTGACCAACGACTTTTTTGTATAGATTTATTTGTAAGTGACTAATATATTTTCATATAAAATTATTTGTAAGTGTTTTATGATATTTTATTTTATATTTTGGGTTAGCTTTTAAATATGTTGTTTTGATCATTGACAATATAATCAAAGTCTGGTCTATATAAACAAGAGAAGTATCTAATTCCCTTGACTGCTGGCAATATAATTGAATTTTAGTTTGTCAACCCCAACGGAGTAGCTGGCTCGGTGGATGACACTTTAAAGGGAGTGATGATATATATTTTTTCCAAAGTAGTATTATTGGACCTTTGGAATAACATCCCAAAATCTTCTAGCATCTCTCCTTTAGACTAGTCCTGGATTTGTAGCTATATTGATTCCAAACTAGGCTAGTCTTCTACCCAGTTAAGGGACACTTGTTGTCCTTGAGTGCATAGTATTTCCTCCTCTTCCTTCTTCCCCATTTTACCCCTATAAATATGGGGTCTTGTACCCATTTTGGGGATCTAATATTCATAATATAACGCTCTTAATTTTGCTCTCTCATCTCTCATCTAAAATTTTCCCTCAGCATTCCCTAGCCACTTGGTATCATTCTAATTACCTGAAACTCCCTTAGTTCACAAAATACCAACAACGAATGACATAATAAATTTAAACTCTATTAATTAATTATAACAAAAAAGTTCAATAATCGACTTTGAAATTAAAAAAGGTTGAGTGTAATAATATTTTCTCCATTTTTTTTGTATCACCAAATAGTTAGCTAAATTGTCATCGGTATATGTTAGATAATGATACGGAGGATATTTGCATGCAAGTATAGATTCTAGGTTTTTTGTATATGCTTATTTCATAGATAAGATGAATAAGTGAATATTCAAGTCTGTAATTAAACACTAGTTGTAGTTGTGAAGTTCTTTGGAATTTTACTCTTGTTAGAGATTTTATAATTAAATAAGAGATTTGATTCCCTATTTGAGATTTGATTGTTTTGTTTGAAGTCTATTTTTAATGTAAGATTATAAAGTTAAATGTGTAGACTTTTAGAACTTAAGAAACAGAAGAACCTATTAAGAATCAATATATATATGTATATATATATATATATATGGTTTTGGGTAATATTTTGCTTTTATCCTTGCTGACATGAATCAAAGTGGGCACTTTCATTATCTTGAAAGGCTACACAAAGAATGCAATATACTAAAATTTATTTGATTTAACTCAATGAGGGAAATATTTTTTACCCTTGTTGACTTGGATTGAAGATGACAATGTGTTAAAATTTGACTTGTTTGGATTAACTCAAGGTGCACAATAATTTTGTCCTTGTAGATTAAGACTAAAAAGGAGAGTCGATATTGCTCTAATTGTGATGAATTAAAGAGGGTAAAATTAGAAAATTGTTCCATTGGTCTTATAGAATGCATCTACTAATATGATTTGTAGAAATTTTTTTTTTGGTTATTGAAAGATTAAGTCCTAGTTGACGTAAACCAATACACAATACAATACTATACCTTATGACACGGGGTTTCAAACTTAATTATAACCCTGACATTAGTATAGATCACTAGACCATAATACCCACTAAGGTTTTAATTAAAAACCACGTAAATAACCTATTATCCGATAACAACAAATAATCTCGGTTAATCTTATAATTAATTAGGTTGTTAAAGTAATAAAATCCACACAAACAACATATCATAAAAGTTACTCATTAATACATAATTGATGACACTCAGAGTAAACACCTAACTAATAGCATCTAAGTGATGGATTTAGCATACTCTCATTAGTAAATCAAGCATGCAATATAAAAGGTATATGACCAGAACCCGAAGTACGTACCTAGTTCCATTGAACCGTTCAACAAAAGTATTTCCCGGTACATAATTTAATTACCCATGACGAAGTGCTACACAAAAGCCCTTCTCCTCTCTTGTGCTGCTGCCCTTGCCATCTTCACCATTGTGGAAGGTGATCTAATAACCCAAACATTTTTTTGATATTTGATAGAATAAGAAACTAAAGAGATCCAATCTTTGCATATAACAACTACGTAATCAAAGAAAACACTAGAGAGATTAAGTCGCACCTACTCCCAAAAGACCATGCACATTATGAACTACCTCAATTCTATAGGGAAACTCCTTTTTACTGTGCTTAATCTAAAAGCCAAATCTCATCTTGATTGACATCAGCATCCACCTAGTGCAAATTTTTTTGATTGTCGAACACAACCTTATTCTTGAGCTCCCAAATGGTCCTTATAATTGCAAAAAAGGTTGCTTGCCAAATTTCCTTTCTCAACCCCTTACTCCTGTCTCCTTGCCATGCCAGGGCAATCTCATCAACTGAATTTGATAGCACCCAGTTGCAACCAACCCAATCACAAACCTCGTACCATATCCTGCTTGTCACTGTATGGTGTAAAAAGATATGATGGATTTTTTCTTCCTCTAACTCACAAAAAGTACACCTTGCTTCTCCTGCTTCAATAATTCGCAATTTGACCAATCTGTCTCTAGTTTTAAGCCTATATTGAACCGCAAACCATGACATAAGAGCCATCCTTGGTGGTGCTACACTACTCCACATTAAACTTGATATACTTGGATTTTGATCTTCCCCAGCTGTTCTCTGATATGCGCCTGACAGAACGATCTCGTAGAGAAGACTCCCATAGCATCATAAACCTATCTGGTCGCTCAGGTGAAACTTCTAAATGAAAGTATTTAGTTGCTTTGCTTGAGTCTCCTCCCAGACAAAGAGGAGCCTCCTCCACCTAAGGTCCCATATCCATTGTTCCCCTTCCCATATACCCATGTTTGCCACCTTATCATCCTTTTGACTTGACACCATAAAAAGCCGAGGGAATAAGTTTCTCAATGCTCCTTGCTGTGACCAGTCATCAAACCAGAATCTGACACTCTTCCCATCACCAAGCTTGACTTTCAGACATGACATGAGGCTAGGGTTCCCTCGTCTGGCTTGATCAATGTTCCCCCATGGTATCCACCCTCCTTGATCATCTACAGTTTCTAGAAAACCAAAGTGATTGCCCAAGTAAATAGCGAAGATAATCCCTTTCCATGATGTTCCCTCCATAGTATAGAACCTTCACCATTTGAAGAGCAAAGCATTATTTCTTATGACTAAGAACCCCACACCCAAACTCCCAAGGCTTTAGGCCCCTAAATTATGTTCCACTTAACCAAAGGCATGGTTTGCCTATCACCACTGCTACTCCAGAAGAATTTCCTCTGAATGCTAATGATCTCCTTCACCATCCCCTTTGGGATTCTAAACAGGCTTATGTAATACATCGGTAAGCTGTTCAAAACAATTTTAATCAAAACTAGTCGTCCGACTCTAGAGAGGACTTTCAACTTCCAACCAGCCAGTCTCTGCTTTATCTTCTCAACTACTAGCTTCCACACTTTCTTTTTTCTAGCATTTGCCCCCAACGAAAGACTAAGGTAGCTGATAGGTAATAGTTCAGTCTTGTAATTCATAATTCCTACCGCCTCCACCCGAAAATTTGCATCCACACCCATACCAATGATTTCATATTTATCAAAATTAACCTAAAGCCCTGATAATAAATAGAAATAGTCCAATAGTCTTCTCCAATTTCTAATGTTGTCTAGAGCCGCCCCACAAAAAATCATCGTGTCATTCGCAAACTGAAGATGAGTGACTTCAAAATTGTTTCTTCCCACTATAATACCCTATAACAACCCTTTTTCCATGCCTCTTCTGATGAGTTGATTAAAAGCCTCCACTACTAAGAAAAATAGAAAAGGTGATATAAGATCCCCCTGCCCGAGCCCCCTTCCCATCTTGAAAGGTTCTGAAGGTGAACCATTAATAAGGACCGAAATACTCGCAGTCATGATGCTCTCCTTGATCCATCCTCTAAAAACATTACCAAAGCCCATAATACTTAAAATGATATCCACAAACTCCCATATGATGCTGTCATAGGCCTTTTGAAAATCTAGTTTAATCATCACACCTTTCGATCCTCTCCTATTTTTAGACCACTAAACTATCTCCTTAGCTACCAAAGCACTATCCAAAATGCTCCTTCCTTCAATAAAGGTCGACTGAGAATCACTAAATAGCTCACTAATCACCTATTTCAATTTACTAGCCATAATCTTTAATATTACCTTATAGATGCAACCTACTAAGCTGATTGGTCTAAATTGATTAACCTCCACCGCTTCTTCCACTTTGGGAATCAAAGTAATCAAAGTGGTGTTGAGAGCATGCGGTAATCTGCTTGTCTTGAAAAAATCTAGAACAAAATCGGTGAATTCTTCCCCAGTTACATTCCACCTCTTTCGAATGAATTCCATATGATACCTATCATACCCAGGTGCTTTCAACGGTTCACACGACCAAACCGCCTTTTGAACATCCTCTCTACAAGGGGTGTTATCCAGCCTCAATCGCTACTCTCCCGATAACTTGTGGAACCCATCGGCAGAAATACTAATATTTGTAAGATCCGATTGCTTATACAAATCCTTGAAATAAGATGTGATTACATCCTTGATCCCTGCTGGCTCTATGATCTCTTGACCCTCTACTACTAACATGTTGATGGTGGCTCTCTTCCTTCTTACAGTGGCTATAGTATGAAAAAATCTTGTATTTCTGTCTCTATCTTTAAAAACCTTTTATCTTGGATACCTGCATCTAGTAATATTCCTTCCTTTTGTGCCATTTCCAAAGCTAAAACTAAAAGGCTGACCTTCTAGCGAGCTCGACTTCGTTGTACACTCCATTATGCCGTACACTATCCACCTTTGATAGCTCCAACTCAAGTAAACTAATCCTCAATTCCAAGTTCCCAAACACCTCTTTATTCCACTTCCTTAGCATACCCTTCATTTCCTTCAGCCTACTCTACTAAGAACCCCCTTTTAGACTAATCCAACACTCCACAACAAAACCATGGAACTGAGGATGGGAAAACCACATATCCCAAGCTCAAAAAGGCTTCTTCCCACTCCCGTTAGACCCCACTTTGAGACAAATAGGGTTATGATCCGATAAGGATCTTCCTAACCCTATACATGAAAGCCCTAGATACTCTACCAACCAAGAAGTACTAACAAGAAATCTGTCCAATAGACTAGCTGAGTCTACCTTGGGCCACGAAAACTTCAAGTTAGCAGGATTAAAGTTAATAAGGCCCATCTTATCGATCCATTCGCTGAATGCCTTACCACTGTTATAGTCCATCCAACCCCTTTTTCTTTCATTTTAGCATCTAACCTCATTGAAGTCCTCCATAACCAATAGTGGTCTATTACAATATTTTCCCACATCCCACAATTCATCCTAAAGGTCCTTCCTTTATCTTTTGTCTGGGTACCCATAAACAAGCATCACACCACGTTCAAAAGACTTCAGCCCTAGACATCCCTTGATCAAGATCCATCTACTACCACTTTTGATGTTGTGCAAAGCAAAAAATTGCGAGTCCCAACCTATAATCAAACCTCCACTCCTACCTTGAGTAATAAAGTCTCTCCATTCAATCGAACCACCTCTCCATACCTTATTCTTCCAATAATCCTCCAATAGATGATGTTTTGTTTCAGCCAAACCGTAAATCCATGTCCGTTCCTTTACTAACAACCCATGAAATCTAGATAATTTACCCGAAGCACTAATCCCCCTTACATTCCAACTAATGATGATCATAAAAGATGTATCCACCTCACCCCTAATCCACTTCATCCACTTATATTTTCCTATTTCTGATCTTCCTCTGGCTTCTTCTTAGTTTGAACAACCTCTCTTCACATTTGATTTCCTCTCTAGAGGTTAGCCCAATTTCCTTCCCGAATTGCTACGTTTCCTTTGCTTCTACCAATTCTTCTTTCTCCATATTTTTCTTCTTTCCTTCTGCCACCTTTTCCCCAACTTCTTTCTTGTTTATTCTATGTAAATTAACCCCTATACTCTCAAAACTTGGAGGGGGATCCTTCATGGAGTCTTGAGACACCTCCATTTTGATTTCCTCTCCATTTTGTCTCCCTAATCCAAAACCTCCCACCACCCGATCTAACTCCTTTTCGAGCTCATCTTTCCTCCTTCGATTATTGATCAACCTTTTTTCTCCTTAAATGTCATGGTCCACAACTACAATCTTAGTTTTTTCTGATCCAGATTCCTCTCCCTTTCCGTTCCCCAAAAATTTTCTTCTAATCTCATTATCCTCTTCCATCGCACAATCATTTCCCTCCACTTCCACTCCGCTCATCCCTCTCCAACACTCCAAACAACCCCCAATTTCTTCCCCTTCCTTTGTTTCCTTTTCAACCACAACTATGGCCTTTCCTTCTTTCCCACTTGCCAAACAAAACATAAGATGCCTTTCGCTGCCTCCACCCGAGAAGGCATTCTTATCCAAACATGCCATTGGCTGAGCATCATTATCTCCCCTCACGAAACCTTCCATCACCATCTCATTTGCTGTTTCTTTCCTATTCATCATAGACTTTATTAAATCCTCTTCTCCTCATCCCCTTAGGAACATAGCCCTATAGTCTGTTAGCCTCTACATTTCCACGCCCACCAAAGTCACCCTAATCCCTGAAACAAGTCTCAAGCTATTACTACCTCTTGCCTATTGAATTTCCCAGCAAACACCTTTCTCGCCTTGATGATTAACCTGCTACCTCTTCATCTTCCCACGTGATAGTCCTAAATTCCCAACCAAAAACCACTTGTCAAACCAATTAGCTGGATCGCCAAACCTTCCCCAACCACCTACACGCCCGGCCTTTCCTCTTGCTCATAATTACCTCCTTCGGTAATCGGTCCAAAATTTAGTTCCCCTATCTCCCCTCCTGATAGCCTATCATATCGATCCATACTATTGCACTTTGACCAACAAACCATTGATGCACGATCGTCTCCGGTCCCTCGTATGCATGGCTCTTCCTCTTCCCCACACAAAACCATCTTGGATCCCAAATCTTTCTCTTTCATGCGCGACGTCCCCTGCACACTTGCACTAATCGAGAAACTCGACTCCTTCCCCGCATTGCTTCCCAAAGATGAGTGTCGATGAAGCTCTTCCCTAGCCTTCCACCTTTCCAACCGTACTTTGGGTGCTGCCTTGTTAGATTTTTGCTAGGGTATGTTGTTCTGTCGAACTTCTTTAATCACGACCATTACTATCAAATCTCTAATCCTCACCTCTACACTCTCATGGAAGTCTTCCATGTGGGGAGTATCAAGCAATGCCCTTGTTGCTTCCAGAGATACTCCATAATCCCCCTCCTCCTTCCAGCATAACCACCAACCCCAAGGAGCTACCAAGGATTGCAGGACATCCTCTTTCCACACCACCAAAGCAAGACCCCTTATCTCCACCCAATTTCTTTACAGCACATAAGCCTACTCCCTCTTCCATCTCCTTACCATCGGGAAGTGATCAAACAACAACCTGTCCTCCTCCATAGCTCTACGACAATCTTCCTTTGATTCAAAAGTAATCATAAATTTAAATAGGCCAAAATCTGGTACCTTTATAGCATTTCTCCAATCCTGCATCAGATTTGGAACTATAATCTCTGGCAATAACAGCTGATATGATTCCACTACAACACTCCATTTGAGCCACTCCATTGCCTCCTTATCTTCTTGTAGAGCCAGCTTACGTTTTTGCTGTTAATGAGGAGGATAGCTGGAGCCTCTTACCACCATAGCAAACATCCGAGAGTCCCTAATTGCAGGCGTCCCCCTTCCCTGCTCCAAAACTTTCATTGCATGGCTCTCGGGGCAGAATTGTCGACCTTTGCTTCCTTCCAAACATCGCCTTGCGAACAAATAGTTGAAGCCCATGCAACAGCATATTGTTCACCTTCCTCCCCGCCTCTTTCGCCTCACTTTCTCTTGCGTATCTAATGAAGCCAAAACACAGACTTGAGTTCTTCCTCTCCTTCATACTAACAAAGACATCTACCACACTTCCGGCCACTGTAAAAACTTCCTAGACTTCCCCAACAGAGATATCCTTAGCCAAGTTATCCACAAAAACAGTGAACGTTTGTCCACCTACTTGCTTGTCCCATGTTATAGCATCATGCCTGGGCTTCTCTACTTCTCTATGGTGAGCTGTATGGGTTTTTGGTTATTGGCTTAATTGGTGAGGGTAGAGTTGTTTTGTATTTTTAGAGAAGGTGGTTCGATGGCTGGCATGGTGAATGGGAATAAGGTTTGGATTGGGAAAGCGTTGCATAGAAGGGTTCTGCATGATTAGTTTCTACGTGTTTTTTACTACTATTAAGGGTTTTTTCTAATAACCCAAACATGTTCCGCAACATCGAACCCGAGGCTTTGTACATCAGTTATACGAGACGATCCTAGGAGCTCCGACGCTGACGTACGTGGCCTAGCATTAATAAGTATTAATGCGATCAGAAAGAAACTGCGGATTTGCTAGAAGACGCAAAGGGCATTGAGCGAAACCAGTACGATCCGAAGATGAAAAAACCTTTAGAATATTGCGCAGATACTTTTAGTTATATACTAGCTGTGGATATCACAGAATCTTATGTTGCTGTGAGCGATGGCAATTCAGAAGCTGCATTGCGTCCTTCTAAGGACATATCGCATCAGATTTATAATTGCGAGGAACAGTTTGAATGGAAGTCTCCGTTCGCATACGAGAATAGATTTGTGACGGATGTAGGTCGTATTACTATAGCCATCATCAACTCGTTGTCCCATGCTCGTTCTCATCAAAACTAGTTAACTTGTGTGCTCTTTTTCTTTCTCGTTTTGTAGGCCTTCGTATATTTAGGTGGAAGTTTCTAATAAATTAGATAAGACCTTCATGGATCAAATATCGAAACTCTAGGTATCGGTTTTTTGTTAATTTGATCTGAAAATTTTGTTATGTGATTTTTATGGTATATGATGATAACAACCTGTCTTAAAAATTAAATTCCTGTTAATTTCAGAAGTTATCAATAAGAAATTGAAGCGATTTATGTAACATCTCCATTTTTAGCAATTAACAATTTTATAAGCTAAAACATTCAAAACAAACTATGTTAATGACACACATAACACAAAAATTGGTCTCTACTATTATTCTTTTACTATTGCTAAGGCTAAAATATTTTCTACTTATATTAAGAACAACAACAACAAGATGAAGAAAATAAATTACATTATAGATTTAACATTGTTCTAATAATACAAAAGGTACGACAACAACTAAAGGAAAAAAAATATAGAAGGGAACATAAAAGTCTAAGAGATATCTAGATAAAATAATACCGGAGTAAACAACGGATAGTATTAACTCTCAACCTCAACTAAACTCAATTAAACAATACCTTCAAAGTACTCTTACAAAGTAAAAATTCCCTCTTAAATAGGTAAGGGACCATAAAATGAAAACTATGAATACAACGGTACTTAGTAGACTACTGCATGACACTAACATAGAAATGTTACATAGATCACATAGGAGGTAATGCATGGTAACATGGCTTAAATACATGAAGGAGAACATGCGATGACAATATACTATAAAACATGTTATAATATATACATCACAAAGGCCAAGCTCATTATACCATCATACTTTACCAATAATAACCATTTCATGAATCTAACATAATCATATCCAAAACAACAATAGAATAATCCATAACAAAAAAAGGTAGGCTCTCAGGCCTTAACCAACCAACCAAGCCATTTCCAAACACCAAGGGTATTTAGAGGCAACTATGGAACCAAGAATCCAACCAGAACCTAAACATTCCAATGCCCTCCATGTAAAGTTATTTTATTTTAATTTCTCAAGGGGATACAATCAAGACTTGAGGACACTCACATGCCTTAATCATACTAGCTCATAAGACAACATAATACCCATAACCTTTGTAAACTTGGGACATACCAAGTACTCTAGTCTTACTAGCGCACCAATGTAACACAATATTCTTCCATCATAGGATACCAATTCCTTAAGTATAGATACTCTATATAGGGTCCATAAGTCATCTATAGAGTAGGCTAGGGCCTTAGTTAGAATGTCAAGGCATCTAATGAAAACACCAAACAAAATCAAGGACTCCAACCTTCTCTCTAAGGTAGTGAATCCTAAAGAGAAACCATTTTCAAATCTCAAGATCTTCTATTTTAAATATTAGTATCTTATCAAAGTGATCACATATATCACATAAGATACCAATTTCCATAACAAATGCATTTTTCTTTTAATTCTAATTATTCACATTGACCTTAAAGTCAATAGCTAATCCACAAGTTAAGAGTCAACACTAAGGTTAAACCATTAATCTACTAAGCTTGTACTATGCCCAATTATTCAAACTTAGGCACATTTTCTTAATGAATAACCAAAATGTTATCAAAACCTTGATTACCATAATGTTGACCATTTCAATACTAGCTTATTATAATTAATAATTTCTCATGAAAATGTTAAAATACAACAATTCATAACATTCTAGCATGAAGGTAATCATGTTAAGCATATAAACCCTATATATGCATAACATACCATAGGTCACATGTTCAACATACATACTTGATAGAGCATAATAAGTAGCATCATGGTGAGAATAAATCATGGTACATTTACGAAGGATAATGCTACCCCCTAGAGTGTATCAATAAATAACCATATAAACTAACACTAATCATGTTCAACTACTAACATGCTATGTGTCAAAATTAACTAAAACATGCAAGGAATGTAATAATTGCAAATCATGGAAAGAGAATGGCTTGGAAGGAAAAAAATGTCCTAACGAAAACCCTAACCCTAAACATACATTAATATTCTTACCATAATTCCATCTATAATCACACAAAAAATTAATTCACAACCTTGAACCCTAATCTATCATAACAACATACATATATCAAGGTAAGTAAAATTAAACATGCTCTCATGTATCACCACATACTATTATACTTATGATAAAATTACAACATGCCAAAACACATGTATATGTTTTCAATAAAATTGACAAGCATAGATCATACTCCACATGTAAACGTGTCAAATCCTACACACTTCTAGAACGTTTCACATTTTAGTAGAAGCATATGGTTACCTTTTATCCAAGCTAAAATAACAAAAAAAAGGGAAGCAAAGATTCGCCTAAACTCTATTCTCCAACCAAAAATAAGTATTAGAACTAATCAATAAAGTATTAAAAACTAATAACAAAACTAAACCATAAATGGGTATGGAAGATAACTAATGTAAAGGGAACTATGCGAGATTGCAACACAACAAAGGGCTAGCTATGGGGGAAGCTTATGTTGCTAAGGCTTAGTAGCGTGAGTTCTTCAAGCATATTGGTGGCTAGGAGCATCTAGAGATCATGTATAGGAAAATGGGAAATGTAGATAGCTCACATAGGTCATACCAAGCAACACTAGGATCTCACACAAAAGGCTAGGTGCATCTTCAATGTGTCACGTTGATGGGGGCTCTTTACCTATGAAGGTGATGTAATAAGGGTGGGTTTTATGGTTTTGGTTCATATATCTAGAAGCGGAGGAACGTTAGGAGTTCATGCAGCAAGCCTATGATAATGTGAGGTTACAGGGTTAAACATAGGTAACCCACAAAGAGTGAACATAAATCCAAGGAGAATAACGAGGAAAAGCTACAAAAGAAAAGCTAATGAAAAGAGAGAGAAGTGATACCAATTTTGCGTTGAATTTTGAAAAAAAAGAGAAAGGAAGGAGGCTTATATAGGTGTTGGTGACATGGAAAATTGCAAAGTAAGGAGTTATGTTGATGAAGATAGTCAGGCACGCGTGTTTGGCACAAAAAATGAAATTGGATAGGGTGGGTGGTGTGAAATAAAACATATAGGGGTTAGCTAGGGGTGGAGTGTGGTGTTACACAATGTTGCAATCTAGTTGGACTCATGGTCACTGTAACCAAACCAAATAAAAAGGAGGAAGTGGTTGGTAGGGGTGGGGTTCCACAATTTAAAGAAAAATAAGGGTTAAAGGTTAATGCAAATGTTATAAGATTAATTACTCAAGTTTATACCAAATTTTATTGTGATTAAATTATAATTATCTAATTTTCCATAATAATACACATAATAATAACATATTTAACATACAAACCCTACAATAATTTCTATAAATGATCGCACATCAATATCCCATTTTTATGATTAAGGATTCCAATAAAGGGTTTTAACAAATGAGGTATAACTCATAAAGCCCAAATAGCACACACAAGGGTCACTACCCCTTAAGAACAAACCCAAATATGAGGCCACGATAAGCACTATACTAAGAGCATACACAAGGGAATACAACACATTGAAACTAAAAAACTCAAACAATCACAAGATGATGGTTAATATACAGGGAGGAAGATTTTACAGGCCCATAATTTGCCTCTAAAAGATTGATAAGACATATTTACCTAAGCATCAAATCTCTTTGAGCGGTATTAGTATCACATGTCTATTTAATACCACAACCATGTAGATGTGGTCAGAATCTCGAAGCTTTACCCTTACTGTCTCTACTCTATGAACTAGTGGGAGGTTGTGGGGTCCTCATAGGTGGTTGTTGTTGGTAGGTGACTAGCCTTAGAGACTGCACCTACATCCCATAAACACTATATTGAAGTGCCTGGAAGCACTCACAACTCTTATGGAACTACTTTCCATAGTTGTGATACTGAAAAAAATGACCTTGATAATCCTTCCCCAGATGGTCATGTTTGTAATGCTTATAATAGTAGTGCTTGATTTATTCTATGCCACCTCCACTACAAAACTCACTTTGAATGCCTTAGCACTGACCACCTTAACCTCCTATCAAAGACTGAACACTATGGTCAATTTCCTAACTCTCTAACAACCTTTTTCTTCTTGAAGTATCATTAACCCTAACCTAAACAACCTCTATAACCTTAGTCACCTTCTCAAACATGACAAAGAGTGTGGGGAAAGAAGATGTAATACCCCATTTTTTTTAAAACTCTAATTTAATCAAGATTTATGTTATTTAAAAATAAAATAAAATTATCTTTAATGAATTATTACATAGTTTAAAAATTTATAAACCTGGTTACATTTTTTAAACATTTTGTTCACAAATTTTTACCTTTCCTTATGGTTTTGAGTCTCGTGAGACATCTAAGCCATTTTTGGTCATTGAGATTCTTCCAAACCATTATAATTTGACCATATTTGAATCTCTTATCTTTTTCCAAATCTCTGAGGCATTTTCAAAATTTTAAATGGATACTTTGATGAAAGAGTACTATTCACTATCCATATTACCCTATTTGCATTTTAAGCTTTGAAACAACATTTTTAGGTAAAAAAAATTTACAAAACTTTGGGATACTTATATTTTGGATGATTTAATACAAATATAAAATATAATGG
The DNA here is from genome assembly GCA_030549775.1 of Tamarix chinensis. Taxonomy (NCBI): domain Eukaryota; kingdom Viridiplantae; phylum Streptophyta; class Magnoliopsida; order Caryophyllales; family Tamaricaceae; genus Tamarix; species Tamarix chinensis. The sequence goes on along the minus strand of CM060180.1, from coordinate 63,992,625 downwards.
GTTGTAATTATTTTTTTCCATTTTTTAGATAAATTTATTTTATTTTAGGATTATTAGCCCTCAAAACTCAACTTTCTCCACACAAAACCTACCCTAAATATCCCAAACTTATTCCTACTTTTTTATTTTATTTTATAATATCTTAAATAGTTTTAGAACAATTTATTTGACCCATAATTGTTGTTAATTTTTTTGCATTTCCATTTCTATACATATTTTGTTTTTATTTTCTAGGCCTAGGGAATATGCACAACTGTAGATCAACACAGGCCCATTCATTCTCGAACTCGATGGCTCTTTATAGCTTCATTAGTTTTCAATATTTTAGCCATAATTTCTCTCAAGAATAGGATCTATTTCTCATTAAAGATTGTTAAAACACTTACTTCATGCTAAATCAAATCAAATCATCAAGACCCCAAAACTAATCAAAATATAAAACAACATTCTCCAAAATATTTTCAAGTTGCATACTTAGGAAATAAGTGAAAATGTATTGTTCAATTATCAAGTCAAATTAATATAAATAGGAGCATGCAAGGATAAAATTTTGCTTGGGTTATAGGAAACCATGACCTAACTCATACAAGACTCAAGTTTCAAACTAGAAATTTCACTTTAGGCATTGCGACACTCCTCTTATGTGTTTATTTATGTGAATGAATTTTGAGGTTTTACTCAAGTCCTCACACTCATGAAAATGATCACCCATATGCTTGTAATGATTCTCAATTTTGCATCACTATAAAGACCTATAGCACACTAAAATAAAGTAGTCTTGTTAATGTTGTAACGAGGCCAAAAGTAAGAAGGTATGATGGAATATGTTTTGAAAAGTGGGGCTAAAATTCTAGTATCAATGGAATGTGGTCAATAACAACTATATAATACTCTTCTACCTTATTCAAATGTTTTTTTCATATTCTTTTTATTTCTTTTCTCTTTCATTTTTTTCAATAGTCCCAACATCTTCAACATAAAAAAAACCTGAAATTCTTCTTTTTTTTTTTCATCCTATATAACCATTCACCTTTTTCAACCTTCCCTATGCTTAAGATAGTCCCCCACTAGCTCTAAACTAAGGTAGGGATACATGGATAAAGGTTACAAGTGTGGTTCATTCAACAAAATAGGATAAAAACTCAAAAGGGTTAGCAAAGGATAAAATGTTAAGGTTAGGTTATTTGGCTAATTTAGGTTGTATAAGAAAAGAAAATGTTCCTCTATCATCTTAATGCGTATCATGAGTCATATGTAATTTTGAAGAAAATAATTTCAAGTTCTATTTTCACAAGCCATGGTGAGACATCACACACAAGAAAAATAATGACACTACTTTTTGATGAATCAATCTTTTAAGCTCAAAATCTCACAAGGTCTAAACAAAATACTAGTTCTAATCCTTTAAATCATAGAGTAAGTCATCTCATTAATTACACTACAATGAACCACATAAAATTCTCAATGCATATATGACACTCAATTTCACCAGCATAGTTACACTCATCCCATTAGAATGCAACCAAAACATTTAAGCTCAATAATCAAAATCATTTTTAAGAAAACATTAATGGGTCTCAACAAGTCAACTTAATGCAACCTTATGTTAAACAATCTTCTATTATATCAATGAAAGATCATTTCCCACTTTTATTGCTCTTTTTATTTTCAATTTTAAAAATTATCAGTGTTCATTTTTTTTGTTTTGCAAATGATAAAGAAACACACCAAAAAGTCACCAATAAAAAAAAAACATAAATCAAGACACTTAAAAATACAGACTCAAGAAAAAGAAAAAGATGACAAAGAAAAGACTCGATTAACACACATAAATCATAAATGACTTATATATAGATCATAACTCCAAAAATACTCCCCTATGTTTAACAGAAACATTGTCCCTAATGTGCTAACAAGGTAGAAGGGAAGAGAGAAACTCACATACCATATTTACTCGATGGGTGGTGGTGCACCAGTGAGAAAATTTCCCTCGTTAATTATAGATTGCTTTAGAGCCATGAGTAATCTACAATTATGGTTGGGAAATCTAAAGCCTTAATTTTTTCATAAGAAGAATAAATCTTGGATACGGGTTGTCTTCAATTAGTTCTTAAATCCTATAATCTCTCACTTCAACACTTCAAATTTTTTTCTTCATTTTTCCCCTTCCTTTTTTTGTCATTCTTTGGAACCCCCATCATCCTCTTTGAGACTTCATCACCTAGATCAATATAAATACAAAAATATATGTGAGTTAGTACGAGCTACAAAAATCAAAAGTGAAAAAAATCTAGTTAAATGAAAGCATAAACTTGGGTAGTCTCCCAAAAAGCACTAGTTTAAATTTTTTAGCTCGACTCCTTCATTGCTCAACCAACACCAAATTTTTAGCGAGCCTCAGGTCTTTGAAGCTTTCATTTCCATACCATTTACCTCAATTGTTTTTAACAAGTATTAGTAATAGATGCTAATACATTCATTGCCTTCCTTCTCTCCTTGCATTCAACATGAACGGACATAACACTTATATTATCAGATAGATTTTCCTTCACATGATACTTTTTGAAGGACTCCTTAAAAGTTTCTCTTTATTGTCTTCCTTCACGAAATTAGCAATATAATCAATCCTATAACAAGCATCATTATTTTGGGTAATGTGCTTGTCAATAGATAAATCAAAGTGCACCTTTTTATCTCCAATACTAATTGAATACTTCCCCTTTTTCACATCAGTGATCACACCAGCTGTACTAGGGAAAGGCCTTCCAAAGATAAGAGGTACCTCACTATCCTCTTCTATGTCTAGAACAATGAATTCCATAGGAAATATGAACTTGTCGACCTTAACTAACACATCTTCTATTATATCCCGTGGATACTTTATTGAGCAATTCACTAACTAAAAATATATTGTGGTTCTCTTTGGCTCACCAAGTCCAAGATTTCTAAAAATGGAAAAAGGCTTAAGGTTAACTCTAGCACCCAAATCACAAATTACCTTATTAAAATATAAACTACAAATATTATAAGGAAGTATAAAACTCCTAGGATCCTTTAAATTAGATGGTAGTTTGTTTTGTAGCACATCAGAACACTCCTCATTAAGTCTAACCATTTTTCAATCCTCTAGTTTTTTTTAAGCTAGAATTTCCATCAAAGATTTTGCATAACTAGGAATTTGGGTTAAAGCATCAACAAAGGGAATATTTATATGCATTTTAAAAATTTTAAGAAAATTAGAAAATAGTGAATCTAATTTTGTTGTTTCAACCTTTAGGGAAATGGGATATGAGGTTGATAAGGTTTTACCTCATTGCATGAACTCTCACCAGCTGTTGAGTCATCTCTTACCTCCTTTTGACAATCAAAAATTCCTATAGGTTGCTTATCATCTGCCTTTTCCTTACCCTTTTCATCCAAGCTTGGAGATAGTAGATCAGACAATTCCTCAAAGTGATTGCCTTTGTATCATCTCATGGGTTCCCTTCTATATTGCTAGGTAGGGTTCCTTGGTATTTTTTAGGGATCATATTTGCCAACTACTGTACTTGCACCTCCAAGTTTTTCAAAGAAGCCTCTTGATTTTTCATTTGACTGTCTTAATTTTAGAATCTAGACTCACTTTGGTTTATTAACTTAGTGAGTAATTATTCCCAACTCGATTTTGGTTCTAGGGTCATGGTTTGGTATCCTGGAGGTGGTGTAACTTAACTTAGTATGAGTTGGGATTTGATTTCTGTAAGAAACATTTAGGTGATTCCTCTAACCAAGATTGTAAGTGTTTGAGTAAGGAGTGTTGCTGAACCCTGTAAAATTTGAAACAAAATTAGCATACTCAGATGATTGTACAAAAGTGTTAACCAACTAGCACTCAGAGTTAGTATGAGGTTCACCACATAAGTCACATCTCACAATCAAGACTTACACGATTCAATCACTCAATTTGGCCACTCATTTAGTCAAATCATCCAGTTGATCTAAAAGAGTAGTGACCACATTGACATAATGGAAACCCGCACTCCTATTTGGCAATCTCTTAGCATGCCACTGATGACTATTAGCTACTTACTCTTCGATAAAACCATAGGAATCTTTTGGGGTCTTATTCATGATTTTCTCACCTACAACTGTGTCAAGCATGTAACAATTAGTAGAAAGCAAACCGTTATAAAATTTTTAAACATGCAGCCAAATAGGTAGAATATGGTGAGAATATTTTCTCAACAATTCTTTGAATCATTCCCATGCTTCATATAAAGTTTCCTAATCATATTGCACAAAAGTAGTAATATCATTTCTCATCTTAGAAGTTTTTGATGGTGGAAAAAACTTAGCAAGAAATTATCAAGCCATATCATCATACGTAGTAATCGATCCCATTGGCAAAGAATTTAACCAACTCTTAGCTCTACCCCTAAGATTGAAGGGGGAAATACTAAGCCTTATGGAATCATCAGAAACCCCATTCTACCTAAAAGTATCCCAAATTTTAAGGAAATTAGCAATATGAGCATTTGAGTCATCATTTCGCAATCCTCCAAATTGAACCGTTGTTTTAATCATCGACATAATGGCTGGTTTAATTTCAAATTTGTGTGCTTGCATGGGTGGCCATTTGTTGCTGGAACCTGTAGCATCTAGATTTGAGGTGGCATAGCCTATAAGATATCTACCCACCGAAGCTTGTAATTTCACATGAAGTGATGCCTGTGGAAGATATGGATTGTGTTGCAAATTTGGATTCAACACTTGTGGAGGATGTATATCTTGTGGAGTAAGAGCTTTTTGGTTCTTGACATTGTCTATGAAACCTATGGAAAGTGCTCTCTATCTCTAGATCAAATGGCTCTAGCCCACCCCCACACGAGCGGTTCATGCACTAGAGATCATACACAAAGTTAGAATACCACTTAAACAAACTTTAGAAGTATAAGAAATAAAATAAAATAAACTAAAATGAAACACAAATGTATCAAGAAAAGCAAATCTCTTGGATCCCAAGGTCACTTGTTGCCTAGTCCTCAGCAACGACATGAAAAACTTGATGACTTCTAACTCCAAGTACAAGTTATTGAAGTAGCATGCAAGGTCGATCCTACAGGGACTAGGAAGTGAGAAATGGGATGGTGAAAAGATCTCTTATGTCTAGACTAATGATAAGGGTTAAATGACGTCTAAATATAAATAAAAAGAAAATATGCAAACAAAACCCGACGATAATATAAGAACAAGTGAAATCCAGTAAAAGAAAAGGATAAGGTTTTGGTTAATCCCCTCAATCCCAATGTGATATTAACTCTAAATCCTGAATCAAAACACATTTTCTTGAATGCCAACCATAGTATGTAGTGTAACATACTCTTGAGCCACTACGCCCTATTGTCTATTAAGATTCATCTATCTCTAGTATGAATGCAAAAATAGTCAACGCATTATTATGAATTCTATTCATTTTTTTTATAGTTGTAGAGGCCAACCAACATATCTTGACTTTGTGGTTTGATATCTAGCATGTTAATGGAGCCCACTCCAACTCATCTCTCGCATTTTGTAGGTTTCTCTAAATAACAATAGAAAAGTGGTTAATTTATCTATTATAGCAATTAAAGTTTTAATGCAACACATATGACAATGAATTAGATTTGGTAGGGTTCAAATTCTCAATGCATCCAGGTTAGGGGATTTCTCTTCACCTCCGCAGAAATCAATTCACCAATCATAGATTTCATTAAGAACAATATCTTAAACAAAGAGAATTGCACCAATTGGAAAGAAATAAAATCTAAAAAAAAATATAATGCCCTCTTTATTCAAGATGAGAAAATCACTGTTCAATCTGTCCAACTGGGAAAAAGAAATAGAGATTAAGATATGGGAGATTGTGTATGAATTGGGGGTGAGATTAGATTGGTTGATGCTAAGTAATGAACTATATATCTCTCTTTAGCACTCCTAAAATCATCGTATTTTCATCCCATTGGTTCTCTTCTCTCAAGACGGTTGAGAAAGCTCCCTTTTGCCTCCTCCAACCCTAACTCTCTATCAAAAATGTGCTTATATAACCATGGAATAGGCCTGGCTATAGGTCAACATGAGCTTGGTCCTTCTTGAACTTGGTGGCTCTTTACAACTTCATTAATTGTCAGTATTTTAGCCATAAATTATTCGTTAGACTTTTGTTTGCGCTATTTTTTGATGCATTGAAAGATAACAAGAGGGTCTACAACTTGTATGTTTAGCATATTTCCAAATACGAGTTGCATCAGGGTTAAATATGTCTATCTTTCCACCCTTGTGTACTTTGAGTACTCATTCTTGCTTTTCACTTATTCCAATTATTTATTTTAGCTTCTTTTGATCCTAATCTCTTTAGATACTTATAAAATATAATCAAGAGTGGTAAAAAAGAATAATTGGATTCAAGTATGCAAAGTTTATCAAATAAATACATTAAATAATTTTATTAATGGTCCAATTGACCAACATAAATCATACCCATCATTTATTCCACAAATATCAAAATAAAATATCAACCATTAGCCATTTATTCTTCCTACCTTATTTCTCCCTATTATTTGGTCCATACTATCCCCAAAACTACCTAATTTCCTCTCTTATAACCCTTCCATTTCGTAGTTTTAACATTTCTTCTTCCTCCTCCATTATGTTCTTTGATTTCTTGATAGTTTTGATGGCTTTGACTAGTTATAGGTAATTGTTGTGTATAGGTTTCAAGAGAAATTGTTATGCTCGAGGGAGGTTGTAACACCCCCAAATTTTGAAATATAAAATTTTGTTTTGAAAAAAATGTGAATGGTATACAAAATAAAAAATAAAAAATTGGGGATTTCACCACCATATCAACCATAGGAAATGTGTGATCATCACCTAACACAAGTTTGATGTAAGGAAAAATAGAATAAAAAATAAAAGAATGCATAGTCTAATAATATGACAGTAGTTATAATAAGGATGTGAATAATATAGATAATAGAGAGAGATTATAAAATCTAAATACAAGAATAAAATCTAGTAGTTTAAATAACTAGAAAGAACAAAAACATCCCAACACATAAGCAAAAAAAATCTAAGCTAGTTAGTGTAACTCTTATCTAAACAAAAATTTTAATCTCAAACCCTAACCTATGGCCTGATACTAGTCCACGTCATCATCAACATACTATAGCTGAGAATCATAACCCTATAAATCATCATCTACTCACCAGAATAGTTTTTAAATAATCACAATGACCACACAAATATAGTACTAGTATAGAGAAGGACAAGTAAAAAAAAAACTATGTAAAACATGGTAAGGGCTCATGCTACATATTAAAGTCACATAATAGCATGCTATAAAATATACTTAGATATCAGTACTCAAAAATCATGGCTATAATTTTATAAGGCATGTTTGAATAAGAATAATAGGAGAAATAATAATGTAAATTATACATTGGATTCATATATAAGCAATAATCTTATTGAACTTCCATTTAGTGATCACACACTTTCCAAATTTGAAGATATTCGGCTCAACCACACTTAGTTCTACACCATGAAAAGAAGTCATGGTAACATAGCACTTACAATGGGATACCACACTCACCACTCATGGTCATAACATATAGAGTGGGTTTCCCTCTGGGGATACCACATCTACCACACTTTGAGTACATTTGCCGTGAGGGATATATAGATTGGGATACCACATCCACCATACGTGGTTAGAATAAATCAAGTGGTCTTGTATTGTGATACCTCACCCACCACACCTCCCGTGTAGCTATCACTTGCCTAAGCGATGGGTATATGAAGTGCAAGGAGGCTTGTATAGGGATACCTCGCCCACTTTACCCGGGCATTAATGCCATGCCTACATACCAGAGTATTATATTATACTTCAAAGAAATTCCCATACCCCTTACCGATTATAACCTTTTAGCGAAGGAAATATGTGCCGAGTGAAAAGATAAAAACAAAGAGTGTCATGCTAACTAACTTTTGGTTAGCCACCCCAAAATTTAGAGAAAAATTCTTGAACGAAATCTTAATTTTATTATTAATAGTTATTATGTGATATCAAAAATACATATTTAAGGCATATAAGCCACCAAATTGGGTGTTTAGAGGTAACACTAGACTCAACAAAATAATGCGTCCATGCTACACTACAATATACATCATATTATTTTTCCTTAGTACCAAATATGCACGGCTAAGAACATGATTAAATATAACAAATTAATGGAAATGATAAGGTAGAAATATCAAGGAAAGCTCAAAAAATAATAAACAAGCATGGAAAACTCAAGCAAAACCAATCTATCTTTCCATAGGACCCGTCCACAGTAAACCAGACCTAAGGAAAAAGAAATACACAGCAAAACTAGTTGACAGGTTCATCCAACCAATTGACTGTTCATAAAAACCAACCAATGGATTTGGATAGAGTAGTCAATGTGTTTAGGCTAATATCAAAACCACTCTGGTTACAAAATAACCAGTTGATGGGTTTGATAAATAGATCACTTGTTCACATGAATCAGTTGACTATTTTGTCAAACTAGTCAACCGTTCACGCAACTAGTTGAATGTGGATACCAAACCAAATGATTGTGCACACAACTAGTAAATGGGTTTACCAAGCGATTGATTGGTCCAGGAAAGAAATTACCTAGAAAACATATATAAAGAGTCATCACATAAAACCATGTGGAAACATGGTAGAAATTTGATACACAACATACTCATGCATAAGTCCACCACTGTTACACATGATATTTGAAATACTCAAACATGCTCCAAAATTCAAATATATAAAAATTATCACATGCTCAAATCTAAGAACTCAAAATAACACATGCACATCACATAAAATATGAAGAATATGAACCAAAATAAGAAATACACTTCCTTATGCATATTAGAGATCATGATGTCTTATCTCCTAATGCAATAATACTCCTAACTTGATGGTTTCTACTGAGACCCTTGATTTCTTAAGAGAATAAAGAGTCATCCTAGTAATCAAAACTCTATTTTTGAAACCCTATTAGAAATCAAAAATAGAAGATGAAGAGAATATCTCAAACCTTTCTAAAAATTGAGTTCAAGAAGAAAATATAACACCTTTAACCTTTCTCTAAACCTTAATTATTCTTTATTTAAAAGAAACAAGGCATTGTTAAGGCCACAATTATGATAAAAGATAAAGAAAATCCACTAAAGGTAGAACCAAAATCAATGTATTCTCTATGAACATAATTTTAAATACATTTTGAAGTAATTTAGGCTAGGGTATTACAATACAACCGTCTTAAAAGAGACTTCATCAAAGTCCACAAAAGGAAACATTATTGGAGCCTTAAAACATGTTAAAACCCTAATTTGTCAAGCAAAATAAAATAACATGCAATATTTAGTATATGAGGGAAGGGTGCTACCCCTTAAAAGAGGTAGTGTTAATCGCGTAACAAAATTAAACAAAAATCTTTGCATACTTAGTCTTGATTTCCTCCTCAGACTCCCAGATGTCCTCCTTAGCTCTATGGTGTGACCATAGGATCTTCACTAGCGGGATAACCTTTGAATGCAAATTTTGATATCAGGGATCCTTAATGGTCACTTCTTATATGTCAACACATTGTCGAGCTCGATCGTCTCTAGCTAGATGATGTGCAATGGGTCACCCACGTACTTCCTCAATTAGGACATATGTAAGCCTTTATGCATACATGAAAGCTCAATATACAAAGATAGTCAATATGCAACCTTTCCAATCTAGTATGAAACCTTATACATCCTAATGTACCTTAAGCCGAACTTGCTCCTTATACCATAATGCAGCTCTTCCTTGATGGGAAAAACCTTCAAAAGGACTCGATTACCCAAAACATACCTATCTATCCTCCTTTGTAGGTCTGTGTAACTCTTTTTTCTATCCTGGAATCCAATCTTAGATCAACCTAATTTTCTAGGAAATTTCCTCTATCATCTTGATTTCCAACACAATTATCTTGCTTAAGTTGCTCCAACACAAGGGACTAAGACACTTCTATCCATAGTATGCCTCACAAAGTGCCATTCTTATACTCGTATGATGAGTGTTGTAGTAGAAAAGCTATATAAAGTCTCAATGATCCTTTAAGTTGTCCTAAAACTCGAGTATGCATGCCCAAAGCATATCCTTCTAGATCTGAGTAGTGTGTTTGGTATACCTATTTGTAGGTGGACGGAAAATATAACTCATCTTTAGTTGTGTCCAAAAAAAACTACCTTATAACAAAAGTGCGATAAGAACCTAAAATCTTGGTGCGACACAATTTTCTTGGGTACCTCATGGTACCGTATAACAAGATTCTTGTAAACACTATCTAAGTGCTCCATGATCCATGTTGACTTCATTGGTATAAATACTACCGACTTGACCAATTGATAAACTATAACCTAAATTGAGTATGAACCACTACAATTCCTTGGTAACCCAACCATAAAATCCAATGACATGCTATCCAACTTCTACTTAGGAACCTCTAATGGATGAACCAACCCTATTGGGCACTTGTGCTCGATCTTGACCTTCTAACAAGTCAAGCACTTAGCTACAAAGTCTGTAGTCTCTCGATTCATATAGGGCTACCCATAAATCTATCAAGTCCTTGTATAGCTTACCCTCTCTTGGATGGACATAATAAAGCACACGATGACTTTTCTCTATAATCTTCTTCTTAGTGAGGTTTTGTCCCCAATGATCCTAATAAGGCCAACATCCAACACACAGTCCTATTGATCACCATCCCGAATATGCGTAACATCCCATAAGAATATCACATAGAGATCTATAGAAGAAATACCTAATTTTACTTGATACATAATACTAACATCAACAACCATTAGGCAACAAGGGATCACTAATATTTGCATGGCTCATTCATAAGATGCTTGGAGCAAGTCATAAACCCTAGGAAACTTCCCCACCCAAAATCAAAAATGCCTTCTTTTGCACCTTAGAGGTGTCCCAATAATGCTTCCCTACACCTTAGGCGTTATCTCCATGATAGTCTTTCAATGCTCACCCGATGTTACGAAAGCACCAAAAAAGACCATATGTTGCCCAACAAGGCTTAAATTCCAACCAATATCTAGCATCAAACATAACTTGTTACAACATATCCGACCCCCTCGTAGAGACTTATCCAATTACGATCAATATCATCTCATCATGCAACCCCCAACAACTCATTTCAATGGCCTCAATTCCACACCAAATTGCATCCACCAACACTCTATGTTAATGGACCCGTGCATCACACATGACCACTCGGCTTCACTTCTTTAAAGTTGTTCGTCCCTAGTGTGTCTCAAACAACAAGGAAAAATGCTTGATGATTGGCATAGGGCTATGAGCTGCTCTAATACCATTTGTCACGTGCTTAAAGGTTTTGGCCCTAGCGCCATTGGCAAGGTTAGCATCCAACACACAATCCTACTAAGCATTATGCTGAATACGCGCAACATCCCACAATAATAGCACATAGAGATGTATAGAAGGAACTCCGAGTCATACCTGAGATATAATATCAATATTAGCAACCATCAGGTAACAAGGGAGCACACATATTCACATGGCTCATTCGCAACATTCTTAGGGGAAGTCATGGACTGTGAATATATACATCAAAGTTAAAGAATATCATTTTTAAAAATTTAAAACCTTACAACTCTTCCCTATACTATATCCCATAATATCAGCTCAAACTTGACATCACCTAACTGATTAAACAAGATCTCATCTAAGATGGTCGGCGTGGTTGTGAGAGCACTTTGTCTCAAGATTCCAAAATCCGATGATCTTTATACCCATGTCCTAAAGATCCTACCATATCTAGCCCTAACCCACCAATGAACCCAGAAAGTGTGAAGTCTTCCTACTGAGAACATCTATTACAATATTGGCCTTACCCTTGTGGTAGGTTAACTATAAATCATAGTCCTTGACCAACTCTAGCTATCTTTTTTTGAGTGAATATATTTTTAGGATCCTATGGTCAATGAAGAAATTACACTACACTCCATATAGGTAATGTCTTTATATCTTCAAGGAAAAGACCACTATAACTAGCTCAAGTCATAAGTTAGATAACTATGCTCATACTCTTTCAACTAACGATAATCACACACCACTGCCCTCCCATGGTGCATAAATACACACCCTATTCCATGCTTGGATGCATTACTATATGCCTCAAACCTGTCCATGCCTGATAGTATGAAAAGCATTGGAGTTGAAGTTAATCTCCTCTTTAGTTCCTAAAAAGCCATGGTACACTTACCATCTTAATGAAAGCGTGCCATTTTCTTCAACAAGGTAGTAAAAAAATAAGTGATCGTATAAAATTCCTAGAGAAAATGCCAAAAAGATGCAAAACTTCCTAATATTTATTGGTGCTAACCACTCTGATATTGCTTGGATCTTTAAAGGGTTCTGAGACTTTACCTTTTGAGATGTCATTACTAAGGAAGGCTACTTCATCTAGCTAAAAATCACACTTTGAGATATTAGTGTAAAATTGATGTGTCTTCAATAGTATCAATGTGTATCTTAGATGTTTCTCGTGCTCCTCTCATGTCCTAGAGTAAATCAAAATATCATCGATGAATACAACTATAAAATAATCGAGGTGCTACTAGAATATTTAGTTAATAAGAGCCATTAACATTTCTAGTGCATTAATGAGTCTAAAAAACATCATAGTGAACTCATAATGGCCATACCTCATCTTGAAGGTTGTCTTTGTAATGTCCCCCTTGATAGTCCTCAACTAATAGTATCCATATAAAGAATATCTTTGAGAACATTATAGCTCCATTTAGTTGATCAAAGAGGTCATTAATATGTGGTAGAGGATAACATTTTTTCATCGTAACTTGGTTCAATCTTTGATATTGGATGTAGAGTCTCCACTTACCATCCTTTTCCCCAATAAAAAAGATTAGTGCTCCCTAAGGTAATACAATTAGTTAAATGTACCCCTTATCCAATAACTCTTCCAACTAAGTGCACAACTCTACCATCTCAGTAGGAACTATAAAACATGGTGCCCTTGATGCATGCTCTATTTGTGGAAAAAGATCTATTGTGAAGTTTATCTCACACTCTAGTGGAATGCTCGGGATCTCATTGGGAAGCATATTTGAAAAATTCTCATATCATTGGAATGTCCTCAATTGATGACTCATTAGCCTTCACGTCCCTAACATTAAATAAGTAGAGTTATTATCCCTTTCATATCAATATACCAAGCACAATTGCAAACACAACCTCACTAAGAGCCTAGACTTGCATCTCTAGTAAGAGACCTTAACACCCTTTGGTCCCTTAAGAATCACTTGCTCTTATGAGCAATCAATCACATCCCTATATCTTGCAATCATATCCATTCCTAGAATCACATTGAATTTATGAAGCTTAATCTCTATGAAGTCTATTAGAATATTAACTCCACTAATCACTAAGGCCACATCCTTATATAGCCTATTAAATGGAATTCTATCCCTATAGAGGAGCACCAAAGAACTATTTATCTTATCAGAAGGAATCATAGTTGCCCTAACTATGAAAGAGGCAAGCAAAAAAAAATGTGAAACACTTGAGTCAATCATTATGCATGTAAGAAAAGAAGAAATATTAAATGTACATGTGATGACATATCCTTTCTCCTTAACCTCTAATTGACTCATCACATTCAGGTGACTACGTAGAGGTGCTCTTAAAACACTGTCTAAACCTTTCCCTAGCTAGTAAGCATGGGGGCTCTAAACCCTCTACTATAGAGTAGTCTTGCTAGCCCAACTATTTATTGGTTTATCCCTCCTAGTTTATAGTTTCTAAACCACTGTACCCTAAGAAAGTTCCTACCCTTGTAAGAAACTACTCTAGATGGTACGCCACTTGATTCTATGGTGTCTTATCCTACCACAATCGTGGCACTGAACCAATTGCTCTATATAATCAACTTTTGGATGATTCTTGCCCTGTTATTAACATATAAAGTGCATTGCTATTGGCTTAATCAACTTCCCTCTATAGCAAGTTGTAGACTCTAAATGGTGACTGTCTATGGCTTGGAACCGCTTTTCTTTACCCTAGAATTAACCACCCTCAATGCTCTACTTGTTTCCTGACTAGGCACTAAAGGCCTGTGTAATCAATGATGCCTCCAAGGTATAGTCATACATGGCCTAAAAATCATACACATGATCCTCCACTAACATATCCTATAGTCTTAGACTCATACCCAACTAAAAGTAGTGAATCTTCATACTCTCATCAACATCAACCTTTGAAGCAAAATGGACGAGGTCAAGGTAGTGACTGTATTACTCCTCCATTGTACACACACCTTGGTTTAGATCCATGAACTCATCTTACTTTGCCATTTTTAGGCAAGTAGAGTAGAAATGAGCCTTAATCATCTCCATAAGTGGCTCCTATCAACTGTTGTCCTCTTTACAACTCGTCAGCATGACCCCACAAGTGGAATACTCCAATATCCACCAATCAATCATCTAGACAATCACTAGAAATGAAGACATTATCAAAATCTCTTAGCTAATGCTCCAAAACATTGGGTCCTCCTGACCCTTAAAGATGGGGGGTGGCATTTACTAACTTAATGAAGCTAATCCTTCGGTGGTAGCATTAGAAAAGAAGGTAGTGATGATTGTTGTATATCTCCTTCCAATAAATCTATAACTCTATATAGGCCCTAACCAGCTCCATGAAACAATTGAGTATCCTATTCACGACCATCAAAATCCTAAAATACTAAACTATGTTAGGAAAGATCAACTACTGGCTATGAGGTTAGTACACATGGAGCTAGCATATTGCACATAAGGCCATAAGTTAGTTCAAATAATAATTTAAGGCTAAATACCAACCTAAACCAATACTCATTCATAGACTACACCGAATTCTATCAGCTAGAACAACGTTAAAGAAATTCATTTTTTGTAAAGCAAAATAAGGATTTAAAACTATAAGGTTTGATACAACCATGTAAGCCACCAAAATTTGAACGATATATTTTTTAAAGACAATAAGAAAGCACATACAAATAAAATCAAGTGATGTTACTACCACATAACCCATGGAAGAGGTGTAATCATCACTTGATACATGTTTGACGTAAGACAAAATGGAATGTAGAATAAAAGAAAAAATGCTTTAACAATATAAAAGTAATAATAATAAGGATGAGTATAATATAGATGAGAGAGATATTTCAAATCCAAAATACATGAACTAAAGAAAAGAGTTCAAAATAATCAAAAAGAATAAAAACATCCCAAAATAGTGGATAAAACAAATCTAATTTAGTAAACCTAAGACTTAACTACGCAAAAATTTAAATCTTATACCCTAGCCAATGGTTGACTACTAACTCACTTCATCATCCTCAATATACTCTAGTTGATAATCATAAACTGACAAATCAGCATCGGCTCATTGGAATATAATTTGGATCATCACATTAACCACACAAATGTAATATTAGTATGGTGAAGTACGGGTAAAATAAATCACCAAAAACATGGTAAGACTCATGTTACACATTGAAGTCACATAATAGCATGATAAAAAACATACTTAGATAAGATAACTTGAAATCTTGACTATCATGTTATAAGGCTTATTTACATAAGAATCAAAGTAGAAATAATAGTAATACAAATCATGTATTGGATTCATATAGAAGCAACGATATTACTAAACTTCTAGTTAGTGATCACATGATTTCCAACTATTAAGATATTTGGTTTGATCATACCCAATTATCCACCATTAATAAAATTCATCTAAGCATAACACACACAATAGGATACCACACCCACCACATGTGGTGAGAGTAATTCGAAGGGAATTTTCTCTAACGATACCACACCTACCACATGTGGTCATAATATATAATAGGGGATTGTATTGGAATACTTGACCCACCACACCTATAGTGTCTCATTTGTGAGGGCTCATAAAGTTAGGATACCACACTCACTTAAGTGATGGACATACATACATATGAGGTGTCAATAGGCTTGTATGGGGATACCTCACCCACCTTGCGAGAAAGTTGATGCTTGTCGGTCTACCATAGTATTACAATATCCCTCAAAGATATGTGCATACCTTTACTGATCATAACCTGATAGAGAGGAAAATAGACATTGAGTGAAAAGGTAAAAATAAAGGGTGACCCACCCACTAACTCTTAGTTAGCTATTCTAAGAGTCAAAGAAAAAAAGGCTTTAATGAAATCTTAATTCCAATATTAATAATTATTAAGTGATATCATAAATCACTAATTCAAGGCATACACGACACTAAATGGGGTGGTTAGAGGTAACACCAAACTAAACAAAATAAGGCATCCACTGTAGACCATTATATTCATCATTTTATTTTTCCTTAGTTCCAAATATGCATGGTTAAGATCATGGTTTAATGTTAAAAATTAATGGAAAAGATAAGGCCAAAACCTCAAAGAATGATAAAAATAATAATAAACAAGCATGAAAAATTCAAATGGAACCAGTTAATCAGTCCATATAACTCATAGACTTGTCCGATCATTCCAGACTTGAGGAAAAATAAATACATAATGAAAGCAGTCGACATGTTGGTCCAACTGATTGATTGTTCATAAAATTAACCAATGGGCTTGTGTGGTCTAATCAAGATGTTTAGGCCAAGAGTAGAATCACTCTGGTATCAAAGTAACCATTAGATAGGTATGACAAACTAGTTGACTATTCATAAGAAGTAGTTGACTAGTTCATCAAATAAATTGATTGGTCACCCAATCAATCAAATGAAGCTACCAAACCAAATGATTGTGCATGCAAATAGTTGATTGGTTTAACAACCAATTGATTGGTCTAGGAAAAAAATTACCCGAACTCTTGATCCACACTTAACTGAAAATTGCATTTCTTTCCCAAAATAGTCATACCATGCATCTATGTTGTAAAACACATAGAGAAACATACCCTATACATAAAACCACATGCATACATGGTAGAAATTTGATACATAGCGTAATCATGCATAAATTCACCAACCTTACACATGATTTCAAAAATACCCAAATATGCTCCAAATTTTAAAGATATAAAAATTACTATATACTCTATTCTAAAAACTCAAAATAACACATGTATGTCACATAAAATACCTAGACTATGAAGCACAATAAACAACATAATTCTTTAGCTATATTATAGATAAGGATGTCACATATCTCAACAAGTCTTATAGCACAAAAATACTCCTAACTTGATGGTTTCTACTTAGAGCCTTGATTTTCTAAGATAATCAAGTTTCAAAAAAATAGTAAATCATTTTTTACAACCCAATGAAAAATAAAAAAATAGAAGAAGAAGTGAATAAGATTATCTCAACCTTATCTTAAAACTAAATTCAAGGAGAATAAAAGATAAAACCTTCAACCATTTTTCTAAATCTTAATCCTTCTTTAGTTAAAAGAAACAAGAATGAGCTAAGGATAAGACTAGTACAAGAGAGAGATAGAGAAAAATTACCAAAGAATGAACAAGGAAACAAGCCTTTGCTTTCTTCTAGCTAAAAAGAAAGGGGAGAAAAAGTGATGGATATCCAAAATTTAGAAATTTTACCAAAGGATAGGGATTAAAAGAGAAAGTGTAGATGAAGAGCATTAGAATGAATCAGAAACATGGAGTGTAAGGAGATGAGGTGTTGACATGTTAAGAGGATGAGAGAGGGATAATTGACCTTGGTTTATTGTGAATAACCGAGGTGTAATTAAGTGAATGATGAGAATGAGGCATATGGAGGAAAATTAGATGGATAAAAGGGGTAGGTAAGTTAAGGGGAATGTGCACACTGACTTATATGCATCCATGATTGTTAGAGGAGATAAAAAATTAAGTGTGAGAGAGAAGGTAAGAAATTACCTTAAAAGTGGGTTAGGGAGTTTTTAGCTAAATAAAATCATAGAATAGTAATGTAAGAATAATCCTAAGTAACTAAGACATACTTATTATCCCAAAGATATTCTAATAAGAAGTTTTAATAAATATTGGAAAGAGAATACAAGCTCAAAATGGAGAATGATCTAAAATTGTAGTATAACTAGTTGATTAGTTTGGGCAACTAGTCTACTAGTTATCCTAAAAATTAAACTACCAGTTTTTGATCTTATTAGGTTGATAAAAATTGGACACCATTAAAATGGTACATTCAAAGTTCACATTTTAATCTGTATTTCAAGTCCCTTTAAAGCTAAAACCAATTTATTTTATATTAACATAATTTTAAACATTTTTTTGAACAATTTTAGATAGGTTATTACAAAGGTTATTCTATAGCTTATTATATAGCTTTGGAATCATGGTAAATATTACTATACTAGAAGTAGATAGAATTTGGTTTCTAGCATACTTCAAAGTGTTCATTATACCATGATTGTTTTTGCTAAGGTTTTAGTTTTGTGGTTGTTTTATGTTGCTATTGTTGCAAGAATGTCTTCAAATTTTAGAAACATGTTCTTGAAGTTGTTTAATTCATTTTTACTTGTAACCATGTTTATATATGACCATGCTTAAAATATGTATATAAATTTGATGAAGTTTTGGTGTGTTTTTTTATTGTAATTCTAGCCTCTAGTCAAACCTAGATGTTGCTATTGTTGTTATAAAACTTTAACACCCCAATTTTTTACTACTAAAACTTTTTATTTAGAAAACCACGTGGAAGCGAAAAAATACTAAATCCTTAGGAAAAATAGGGTGTTACCACCACACTTAACATAGGATAGGTGTTACCTGTCTATCCCATATTAGATAATAAGACTAACAACTAAACCAACCAAAACCAAAGTAGCATACGCTAAAAACACATTATATAAACATCAAAGGAAGGTTTCCAAGTACAGGACCTCAATGATTAGGGAATATTTAAATACATGAGGGAAAATTAAGCCAAAGTACATAATTTCAAATTAGAGAAACAAAAGTAGGGTGTGGCCCTAAACTCTAGTCCATCAAGGACTGTACAAAAAGTCTCTGGATGTCTACACTCTCAAAATACACTCTCAACACGAGGTGGGCCTACTAATGACCCTCCTCAAAAGCTTGCACATGACCCTTTACTTATGGGAATGAGCAGGTGGTTGAGAAAATGGGCACATCAGTATGCTTCGTACTAAGTAAGTCAAGTTACCTCTTCAACAAAAGTCACAGGCATACACATTCTAGTATATTGGGGAGAGCATATTGACATATGTCATTCCTATTCCATATAAACTGATATACATGCTCTATCATGATCATATCATGCATCAGAAATTCATACCATACACAACTCATCATGCTTATGAACACAACACAACATGATAGAAGATAACATGCAAGCTACTATGCAGATTGTCCAACTATTATTAAGGATACTATCATCCATGAACGTAGTTTCGCCATAAGTCTATTTTTCCAACTTAAATAATCTATTAGGTCATTCTTTTTATAAACCATATTTCGTTTATTAGTCTTTGTTCCTTTTAATTCTATTTTTCTCCTTAGCCACAATCTTATTGAGTGATAGAATGTGATCCACCCTATGGTCTCACATATTAGGGAATTATATGCAAACTAAAGGATATGAAGTCCAACCGAAGAAAAGTAACCACCAATGGACATAAGTTTGGGATAAAGCCAAGTAATCACCAATGGACATAAATATAGGCCAAAGCTAAAAACCACATAGGTAGCCAAACTCTTTAGTATCAATACCCTCTAGTACATCATCACTGTATAGAATATGTATGGAGCTAGGATATACTATGATCCTACTTGAAACTAAATCCCAAATTCACAATAAACTCCCGAAGGCAGACTAACCTCGATAGCTATTCAAGGATCGGGTAACCTAGATACATACATAGCTCGATCATCTTTTACTTGAGAATGTGACATAATGCTACCATCTTTATAACTTTGGAAACCCTCGACTTAGCCTTCTTGAATCTTTTGCCAAACACTTTTGAGCTTAACATACCCAGGCCGTCCCACTCGAATCTCATAAAAAATCGTTGGCTTAATAGTTAAGGCACTAATCTAGACCTCTAAATCACCTTGCTGATAAAATCAACCCCCATCTCACCAAGCTCCCCAAGAAACCGATTAGACACCACAAAAGCATGCAAAGAGTGTGATGTCTTCCTACTCAAGGCATCTACAATAATGTTAGCCTTACCCTGATAGTAGGACAACTCAATATCATAGTCCTTCACCAACTCCAACTATCTCCCCTACCTTATATTCAATTGATTCTGAGTGAATATATACTTGAGGCTCTTATGGTCTTTGAAGAATTTGCACTGAGTCCCATATAGATAATGCTTCCAAATCTTTAGTGAGAAGATGGCTGCTGCCAACTCTAAGTCATGCATCCAGTAATTTTTCTCATCTTAGTTCAATTAATGAGAAGTGTATGCCATTACCTTATCATGTTGCATCAATACACAACCCAATCTGTGCTTTGATGTGTGCTTTTATACCTCAAAATTGTCAGATCCCAATGGAAAAATCAAAACTGATGCGGTAGTGAAATGCTACTTCAACTCTTAAAATACTCCCTCTCATACATCATCCCATAGAAATATGGTCATCTTCTTTAGGAGGTTCATTAATGGATGAAGTACCTTCAACAATTCCTTAAAAAAACATCCATAATACTCAACCAAACCTAAGAAACTATGAACCTTGGGGACATTTGTGGGTGCCTTCTACTTGGTCAATGAAAAAATCAGTGTAGTGTCCATAATGACTCTTCTTACTGATGGTCCTATCGTTGAGGTACATGCCCTCCCTACTGTTGGAATGGACTGTACTAACACTGGCACTTAAATGATCAATGACCCAACTGACCACATGCCTTACATATAATAGGAGTGCCCCTATAGTCTCCACATGGATGATCCCAACCGTAGAAGTGACACATGAAGCACCTCAAGATCCCCGTAAATATTCTTTGACCAGCCTAACACTAGATCTAACCCCACTATTAGAACCCTAGATCTTACCAATAGAACTATATATTTATCTTCTTCTTACCTAGAATGGAAGCATGCTCTTATGCCATAGTAGAGGTAATAAACGCTAGCTCATAAAATGTGGCTAAGTCCTATAAGGCCACTACACCAATTATTTTGCAAATGCTAAAAAGGAGCCATTATTCGAACTAATAGACCACTATTAACTCACTAGACATAGTGTAAACACTAGAACTCTGTGAATCATTTTTGGTACTACCTCACCATCATGAGCCCTTGGTTTAGCTTCATGAAATCCTTTAACTTATACTTCTTTAGACTCTCGAGATTGAACATAGTATAGATAACCATTTGAACTACTCTAAGAAAATTGACAATCCTCCTTATGCATAATGACCTACCCACCAGGTGTCGACAACTCCTCAAAGAAATTAAGATGCAATGATCTCCTTTAGAGTAGGTGGATAGTTGATTGCCTCATACGTCTTATCCATGTCCCAAATCCATCCCTTCAAGAAGACTGGATCCTCATCATTGACGTAGATCAATAGGCAATGTCTTGTAACCCTTCAAAGCTAATATTCAATATCCTCATGTGGGAAGCTATGGCTAAGGCTTAGGTAGTGATAGTGGAAACCTAATGAACTTTATGAACACCTTGAAAGTCTCCTCTGAATAACTAATGTGGTTGTTCAGTGCCATGGTGATCTAACTACAAGAAAGATAGTATATGAAGAAGAATATTCCTAGCTTACTAAGATATATTACATGTAAGCACATTCAAGAGGCTACCTAGGCTACCCATTCTCAATTCCTCATAAGTTAGCCTATGTTTTCAAATAATTAAGTTTTTTAAAATATGAAATCGAGCAATAACATCAGATAAGGGAGTGTTTGAAAACTAAAATTTGAAAAAAAACACGATATTTAAAATCAAAGCTTTGATACAAACTTGTAACACCCCAAATTTAATATTAAAAAATTTAATTTTTTCGCGGAAGTAAAATACCAAAATAATAGGGTGTTATCAACATAATTGATACAATTCTATTTTACCATACTATCATTATGTTAATTACAAGGTAGAACAATTAGAATTTAAGGCATGATAAACATAAAATAATAGGAGCTTCTTAAATATAAATATGAGTTGAAAATTAACATCAAGTATACTATCTAAAATATATAAAAGGGATGCTATGGAGCTAAGAGTTCAAAAAGATATTCGGGTAAAACTAACATCAAAATAACATGACTTTATACCCCATCCTTGATACATAAGTCACTCTACACATAAGGCATCATAAAGTGAAAATAATATAATGGGCCCTTATTGATCTACACACAAACATCTAGGTCATCTGCCTATGGGATTAAGCAACACCTATGAAAAAGATGATTAATACGCTACGTATTAAGGTAATAATACAATTGAGTAAGGGGGTATAAATAAAATAAAAATATATGTGTGCTAACGTAAAATAATGTAAGGTAAATACTAACTCTAGATCTCATTAATATATATATATATATATATATATATATATATATATATATATATATATATATCATATTTCATTGTTCCATTTATATTGAGTTCAGGGAACCCACTATTCTTAAACCGGTGAAATAGTCTAAAGCACCTGTTAGGAAAAAAACATACATAAGCCACTATTATTGTTTGGTAGAATAGAACTAATACCTCTTAAGGAAAAATGAACCTAAATACTATTCTTAAACTAGTGGAATGGTCTAAAGAACCTTTCAGGGACAACACACGTGAGCCACTGTTATTGTCTGGTGGAACGAACACAACACCTTGGTCCTGACTCTTATAATCTTTCACTTTAAATGATCAATGTCTTATCAATTAGTAATTATCTATGAATCATATTCTCATTTATATTGAGTATAGGGCCCCACTACTCGAAATCTGGTGGAACAGACTAATGCATATCTTAGGAAAAGAGAACACCTAAGCCACTTTTATCTTTTAGTGGAATAAACCTATATAAACACGTCAGCCCAACTCACACAATCATTCACTTTAAATTATTAGTATCTTATTCAGAGTTGATTACATTCGAGCTCAACTTGTAGGACACATATTAATATATATAACATATAATTGGGAACATGTGAGCACAACAACATCGTTATCAAGGCTATCCTCAATGAAATAGATCAGTAATTTCTAGAATATTTTGAATATAATTGTTAGCATATTTACATTATATTTCCCTTCCAAAAATATTAAAGTTCCATTTTGAACCTTGATTGACCAAAATGTCAAAACCTCAGAATGTCATATTAGATAGCTTATATTTTACTCAATCCTTCATTTACTCACGTTACTTAGGGAATATTAGGTAACACCGTCAAAACTTACTAGGTTAAGGTTATTCTCTATATAACCATGAAATAACCATAATGCCCTCACGATACTCATATTTTCTCAAAGTCCTGATGAATCCCAGTATTAATACATATCAATCCTTGATATTCATACGAGATACGTGACTCTAAATTTTTATACATAAGTACCATGTATACAATATTATAACCAAACACATACTTTCACATTTTCCTCCCAATCAAGATATCATATCATAGAATTATCATAATCAATAATATCTGCATAACATTACAAATAAGATATACATACAAACACATGTTATACATACAAGCCTAAATACGACATATATCCTTACCAACAATGTCACCGGCTTTTAAGCATAAAAACCGCCTCCTCCAAGATCACAAGTAGATTACATACAAAAACAAGGATAGTTCTTAATTAGAACTTAAGAATATGAATTGAGGGAAATGTTAATATAAAGGAAGGTGAAAATGGAAACAACCAAAACTAAATGAAATCTTGGGGTTGGGTGGAAGTATGGTGAAACATATGGCTTTACTAAGGTGGTGCTATGGTGGTGTTAGAGTGGATCATTGGTGTTCTTAAGGGGAAGAAGGACTATGAACAAGGAGCAACATTGGAGTGTTGCATGCAATGCATACACAAGTCAACAATTGGGTACATGCACGGGTAGGGCATGCGAGGTGTGCATGACTATGTGTGAAACACTCAGGCAAAAGGAAAAGGGGTGCTTATGGTTGTTGGCTAAACCATGCATGGACTACATGAGAAGGACATGACCGGGGTATGCAAGGTACCTAAATGAAAATGAAATATAATATGATTGAAAGAGGGAAGAATAATGGATTAAGATGATGATGGTTGGTGACTATGAGAGGGTGATGGGGGTGATAGTGGTGAATGTTGGTTGGTGGTGGCATGTGTGGTCTTGATGGTTGTTCAATAGCGATACAGATCAGGGAAGGAAGGAGAAGAAGAAGGTGGTCACATTATGGCTTCTTGATAGAAAGTGGAGGGTTTGGAATTAGTTTAGCGTTAAATGAGGCAAAGCTTAGAGTGAGGTGTATATATATATATATATATATATATATATATATATATACATATATATGTGTATGGTGTGTATATGGATAGGGTGAATTGATAGAGTAGGAGAAGGGTAGGGCACACACAATAGAGGAATAGGTTGATGGGAAAAATTCAACAGGGCATATCGTATAATATAAGGGAGATGATGGTTCATGATGATGAAGGTAGGGAAGGTATGCATGGTAGTACATCATCATGGTAGATGGAGCATACTTGGGAGGGCTTTATGTTGGGAAATGAGGAAGAAGAAGAAAAAGAAGGTTGAGTGGGTAAGAGGAAAAGAAAAGGAAAAAGGAAAGGAAGAGGGGAAAAGGATAAGTGTGAGCTTATGGTTATGATTAGGTTAAAAATTATGATTAGCTAAATTAGTTAAGATTAAAATATTAATCCTATGGATTTAAGGTTTAGTTAAAAATATAATTTACCCTAAATAAGGGTTAGGATTTGGTTAAGATTTTAGATTATGGAACTAGGATAATATAAAAATATAGAATTGGGTTAAGCTATTATTTAGTTGGGATTAAGTTTACATAAAGTTCAAGGTATGAAAAATGTGCTCCCAAGTGATAAGTGTGACTTTTACATGTTATTCCTAAGGTTTATAGGAGTTTTTACCTCAAATTTCAGTTGAAATTCTTCCTTTTTGTTCTTGTTACTACCTTTGTGTTGTGAAAATTTATAGGATCTCAAGGAATAAACAATCATGAAGGATGGGAGAAGAAAGGAGAAAAAAATGAGCAAATAGGAGCAAAAGTTAAAGTGGAAAGAGAAGTAGAGCTAAAATGCAAATTCTAGAATAAAATGATAGCAAGATTGCATATTCAAAGTATGTGGGCACAAAAGAAGTGGAGTTTTGACAAGAGTATGGTTTGAATTTGGAGAATCTTTCAACATCAAAGTTCTATATCTTTTCAATACCTTTTCAACACATCCAAAATCAGCTCAATTAGACTTCTTATGAAAGAGTTATGGTTGAAATACCTAGCACTATCAAATAATAGTTGGAAAAAAATTATAAATCGCATGTGCGTTTCTAAAGGGAAAACCTAGGGATTCGAGTGGCCGTAGTATTTAAACTCTCTATCTAATTTTTCATCCTCGCAGCCTCCGACTCCCCCTCTCTTCTCTCTCCGCCATCCTCTTCCCCAATTCCTCAAGAATTTTCTTGTAAACTAGAGATCTAGGTGTAAAAAAGGTTAAATAATTATAAGAATTATTAGATTTCATGGGTATTTTCTTTCTCTCTTATCTATTTATGGAATCTCTTGTTATTCTTAATGTTCTTACTATGAGTTTGATTGGATAAAATTTTATGCTAAGGTGAAGGGGAGTTTCCCCCAATGCGAATGTGTTGAATATTTATATTCTTTTTTTATTCAATTCATGATCCTTGTGTTGTGTTGTTGATTGATTGGTGGAATGATGAACTTCGGTCGTGTTTAGATTTTTTGTCTGGGAAATACCGGTGCAATCGAGAGATAATCCGGTATTAGATCCAATATCACAACTGGAGATTAAATTGTAGGTCGAGATATGATTGATTTGACCTCTACAAGAATAAATGATGAAACTTTGTGGACTTTAAGGCATTACACTCAATTAGACCCTAAGCTACAGATAGTTTGGGCCATAGAGATGTAATAGGGTGTTTGTGGCTTGAGAAAGCACAACACTTTCTATCTTTGTTGGCATGATTGATTATGATTGTTGAATCAATTTGTAATGTGGTGTTCAATTACATAGAGGATCGGGGGCAATGAACCGGAACCTTAGCTTTTCTATTTACTTGAGTCACTTGAGTGCTATTTTCCTTTCTTTTTCACTTAGTTAGTTATTTTAGCTTATAATTTATCACTTCTTATCATTTTGTGGTCTAGAAATAAATAAGTTCCATCGTTGCCTTAGTGGTCATTCACCAATCATTGTGGGATTGACCTTGATTACTACTTCGACCCTGTGCGCTTGTGGGTAGGAATGTGTCACCAAGTCACAATGGGTGTGCCTGACATATGCTGATTGAGGTACCACTCATCACTGCGACCCTTCAAGAAGTATGTGACCTTCTTCACCCTCTTCTTATTTTGACACTCTAAAGCCTCAAAGATCTTCTCTAACCCTCAAATCCCATTATTTAGAGCTAAAAGATCCTTAGTGCCCATGAATATTGATGGTGACTATGACTCTATCCTATTCAACCAGTCCTTCGGTGGAGTTGGTGCGGGAATGTGGATTGGAATATGAAATACTAATAGAGGTAGTGGTTGATTTGCATCCCTATATACCATCAAAATAAGGAGTTCCTCCATATATTCCAATCTTGTGTTTTCAGTTAGGACGCTCTAGGATAGGGACAAAGATGGGTTTGGCACACATTTTAAGGTTACCACATAATAACATTCAAACATAGGTAACCATCTATGGCATAATGAAAACCTCCTAGGAAAGTGTTAAACAACTACTCACATCAAGGCCAATAAGTAGTCACAAGCTAATACTAAGGCCAAATAAAACCCAATAAAACTCCCTCATAAGACTAATCCAAGTCTAACACAAGAGAGAGATATAAAACTTAATTTTCGATTAAAATATTTACTAACATCCCAACATAAAAGCAATGATACCAAATAGAAATGGCTCCATATATAGAAATTGAAATTGATTAAGAAGCTAAAAAATTTGAAATGTAGAGTGTTATTTCTAAAGTTAACATAATGCTAATCTCCACTATTGTTCTCATATTAGTGTTAAGGATAAAATATTTTCCACTTACATTAAGAACAACAATAATAAGAAGCACAAAAGATATTTCATTATATTTAACTTTGTTATAATAAATCAAATTGTTGAACAACAAAGTATAATAACCAAAGGAAATAAATATAGAAGGGGACATAAGAGTCTATAGGATATCTAAGTCAAAATATGCTAGAGAAAACACTAGAAAATCCTAACTCTCAACCCCAACTAAATGCATTAAGTAATACCCTCAAAGTAATCATGCAACGTAAGAATTCCCATTAAATAGGTAGGGAACCATAAAATAGAAACTATAAATACAACCATACTAAGTAAATCACTATACAATATTAACATGCACTACCATATGGATCACGTAGGATTTAACACATGGAAATGTGGCATGAATACATCAAGTAGAACATAGGATAACAAGACATGATAAACATATTATAAAATATAAATCACCAAATACAAGCTCATATTGCCATCATACTTTACTAATCATAACCATCTCATGAGTCCAAAATAACTTTATCTAAAATAATAGTAGCATAATCTATAACAAAAAAGGGCAGGGTACTTATTCATCCATAAAAAAATCAAACCACTTTCAAAAGCTAAGGGTAATACACAAAGACAACTACCAAACCAATAATCTAACCTAAACCCAAACATTCCAAATGCCTTAATGTAAAGTTTCTTTCTTTTATTTTCTTGAAGAGATACAATCATAATCTATGGACACTCACATGACTTGGTAATATGAGTGCACAAGGAAACACAACACCCTTAACCTTTTTAACCTAGATACTTACCAAATACTTTGGTTATACTAGTGAACCAAGGTAAAACACTATCCTTCCATCATAGGGAACCTAAAAATTTAGTATTGATAGCCACTATGGGGCCTATAGGTTACCTATAGAGTAGACTAAAGCTTAGTCAGAATGCTAAGGCATCTGATAATACGATCAATTTAAATTGAGGACTCAAATCTTGTCTCTAGTGTAGCTCACCTTAAAGAGAAACCATTAACCAATTTTAAAGTCTTCCTCTTTAAATATTATAATCTTATCAAAGTGATCACATACAGTCTACCCACTATATCAATTTCCATACTTAACCATTTTTCCTTTCATTCTGATTATATATGTCGACCTTAATGTTAATGGCCAATAAAAAAATTTAAGAGTCAACACTAAGGTCGATCTATCAATCTAATAAGACCATACTTTATCTAATTATTCATAGTTAGGCACATTTTAGTCACAAATGATTATAATGTGCACAAAGCCTTAATTATCATGGTGTTCACCATTTTGACACTATCTTATTATAATGAATAATTTCTCATGAAAATTTTAAAATATAGCAATTCACAACAATCTAGCTTGAACGTAAATTCTAAATATAAAAATGACTATTCATATAAACCCTACACATTTGTATCTAATATACCATAGGTCAAATGCTAAACATACATAATTAACAGAGCATAATAAACAACACCAAAATTAATTGAAATCATGGTACATGCATGAAGGATAATCCTACCCTAGAGTGTACTAATAAAGGATCACATTAAACTAACCCTAATCATGTTAAAATACTAATATGGTATATGTCACAATTAACTAAATCATGTAAGAAATGTAAGCGACTTATAACTCATGGCAAGAGAATGGCTTAGAAGGAGAAAATTTCCTAAATAAAATCCCTACCATAAATATGCATCAATAATCTTAACACAATTCTACCTATTATCATATATAGAAATAATTCACAACATTGAACCCTAATCCAGCATGTCAACATACATATATCAAGTTTAGTAAAATTAAGTATGATCTCACCCATCACCGCATACTATTATACGTATGATAAGATTACAACATGCTAAGACATATGCATAATTTTTTAATAAAATCGACAAGCATATATCTTACTCTAAGCATAAATATATCAAATCCTGCACACTTCCACATAGTTAAGAGTTTTAGTAGAATCATATGACTACCTTTTATCCAAGCTAAAATAGAAAGAGGATGAGGTGAACCCAAACCCTATTATGCAATCAATCGTTCAAGTACTCCTTAAACAAAATGAAAATAATAAATCTAAACATAAAAGGATATGAAAGATAGCCAAAGTAAAGGGAGCTATGTGAGATTGGAACTCATAAAAAAAAGGCTAGCAATAGGGAAAAATCATGCTACTAGGGCATAGCAACAAGAGGTTTTTAGGTATAAGGGTGGCTTGTAGCATCCAGAGGTCACATAATGGAGGATGATTAATGTAGGAAACTCTTGTAGGTTAGGCCAAGTAAAGCTAGGATTTTATGTAGAAGGCTAAGTGCATCGTCAATGTATAACATTGATTGGGGCTGTTTGTATGAGAAGGTGACACAATATGGTTGGGTGCTACATTGGTGGTTCATGCATCTAGAAGAGGAGGAGCAATCGGGTTTCACACAAATTGGTTGGGGTAACATGATGTTATTGGATTAAATGTAGGTAAACCACAAAGAATGAACATAAAACTAATGAGAAAAATGAGGGAAAGTTGTGACATAAAGTATTATGAAAAAGGAGAGAAGATATGTTAGTTTAGGGTTGAAATAAAAACAAGAATGAGATAGGAGGGAGGATTATTTAGGCATTGGTAGAGCGTAAAATGGAAAATTAGGGAGCTTGGTTAGTGAGTACATTTAGGTATAGAAAACCAAATAAGGTAGGGTGGGTGGCCTGAAAAAAAAAATAGTGGTCAACTGGGGGGAAGTGTGGTATTGCGTTAAGTTGCAATCTAGTTGGGATCCTAGTTACTACTACCAAACTAAAGAAAATTGAGGAACTAGATGGAAGGGTCAGGGTTCCACAGTTAAAAGAAAAAGAAGGGTTAAAGGTTAACAAAAATTTAAAAGACTAATCACTCAATTTTCCACCAAATTTCATTCTAATTAACTTATAATATAATTTTTCATAATGATCCACATAATAAGACTACCATTAACATAAAATACCCTACAATAGTTTCTATAAATAGTTACACATAAATATCCCCCTTTTATGATTAGAGTTTTTAATGAATGGTGTATTATAATATATGAATGAGAATGATACAACCTTTAAGATCTGATAATGTGGTTTCTAAAGGAATTGTTATATTAGCATTGGTGAAGTTATAATGTAAAGGTCTAATATCAACATTAGTAATATATATATATATATATATATATATATATGTATGTATGTAAATGTATAACTTGCAATAATTATTAATGTATGGAAGGTCACTTTTACGTCCATAATTTATGCGTGTTGTTTAATATCTTTGCAGAATCCTTTTATTCATCATTACAACTCTTTCTTTTATTATTGGCATCTTTCTAGGAATGTATCCACTAAAATATATGTAGGTTGAATTATGGTAAGTGGCAACCAATATTAAGATGAAGGCCACATGAGTAAATGGACATAAATATTTTGTTTAGGAAGGTAGTTTTTGGATCTGGCTTACATTCTACCTTTGGCAAGTAAAAGAGTATCTTTTGCTACGTTTTGATCAAATAAATGTACCTACAAATAAACTACTAAGATAAATAATAAAAAAATTCTTTCATATTTGCAAAATAACCTAAAATCAACAATAAGGTATTTAGATATATATTCTGACAAATCTAATGAAGAATATTAGCCAATATCAAAAATATTCTAAGTGATATTAACAAAAACCAAGAAGGCTATTTTATATCTAGTTTTCAAAAATCCTAATTATAAACTAGTAATTATGTGTATTAGTCAAAATAACTATTGTATGGTGTTTTGTATTAAAAATTATTATTAATATGTGTATTATATAAATATTAATTAGGTTAAAATTTGTAAGAGAGTGGGCTATTAAATTTTAATTCTATGTTAGACCTTAACTGATATTCATTATGTCAGGTAATACTAATTTCTGTAACCGGATAATTCTACCCTGCTTCTTCACTTAAATAATTACCCATGGCCCTAGTTTACCTTTGTCTTTTCTTGCATTCCTTCCTTATCAAAGAATCCTCTATCACAATACCTCTCTCTTAGCCTTATTTCCCTCTATTTTTTTTTTCTCCACATTTCCCCTAATGTCGCCATCCATATATATGTGTTGTAACCCTAAGATAGCCTTCATTACCTCCTGCTTCTCTAGATCTCCCTCAATCAAGAAAGAACCCATTGTTTTACCATTATCTTCCCTTCAACTTCACCATTTTTCACTACAACGTGCACCATCACCCCTCATTTTCCCCTAGCACCAACCTTATCCATCGATCCCTCACCCCTACGCTATCATCTCTTACTAAAACAACCACACAAACCATGCTCAACCTCACCTAAACCACCCCAACATTAAGCCAAAATCACTAAAGCAACCTTGACACCTTAAGCCAAAAATACCAATTCCCCTTTCTTCTCCTTTAACCAAAACTACCGCAACTCCCTACTTTGCTGCACCAAATTCCACCATAGCTACCCGTCCAAGCACTAGGCAAGCCTATTTTTCTAACTCCTCCTTCTTAATAACTGCCTCCATTTGCCTCTTCCTTACTTTCTTGAGTTTTGTTGGCTTCCCTGCTGCTTTGCTTAGGCCAATTATTTATGCTTTTGCTATTTTAGTATTTTTTAGGTTATTTTTTTGTTATATTAAATGATAATACATACATTATTGGGTGATAATTTTCTTAGTAATCCTTGAGGGCCTTGGAGAAGACATTTTTATAATTTTGTGTAACATCGAATTTAGGTAAATCCTATCACTCAGAAGATGGTAAAATTTGTGTGAAAGCATGCTAGGATTTTTTAGATCTTGAATAATGCTAGGCTTTTATATTTTTCAATTATTATGACATGCGTGATTTGAATTCCATGGTAGTTAGGGTTACTATGATTCTCATGGAATCATTCACATATGATTAGGGTGAGCTTATGATGTTTACTAATCGCATGACCTAGGGTTAGAGATATTTTTCTACATTTTTTATGATAATAATTTTCCTATTTAAATTTTATATTATGCTTTAAATATGTACTTTCATGTTGCCTGGAATATGTGATATGTGAGAGTTGCATGGTTAGGGTTTTATGGGCGCAACTCTTTAAGTGCATGAAAAGTGGAAAATATAGTCAATCTCTTAATTGTAAAGATTACCAACATGCTAAAATAATGTGAATTATTATCTTTTAGCTTTTTCATGACAATTTTTTTAATAATAATAATGTTTGGTACAAAAAGGAATAAATAATAATGTTTGGTACAAAAAGGAATAAAATGATGAAACTAGGGTTTCAAAGAGTAATTTGGTAATTTTCACCCAATATACTTTTCATGAAAAAAGTTAGATATTAGTTTGGCCTTAGAATTTTGATAGGTGGACCTTAGTATTAACTTGGATTGATATAAACCTTAGGGTTTAATATAATAACTGGAAATAAAAGGAAAATGGCTAAGGAAATGGAAATTGTTGTTTAGTATATGACATATGTGATCACCTCTCAAAATACTAATACTTAAAATGAAAGACCTCGATTTGGGAATGGTTGCTCTCTAGGATTAGCTACCATAGAGAAGAGGAGTTAGCCTTCATTTGATTGAGTTTGATGGTGTACCACTGTGCCTTATTAAGGCTCTATTCTACTTTATAGGTGACCTATGGAGCTTAAACAACATATTGATACTTAAGTGTTTGGTGACCGAGGTTAGAGGATATTGTATTATCTTTGTGCATCAGTATGACCAGGTATGTCACTGTGTCCCTAGGTTCAAGAGTAAGGATATTATGTTACCTTTGGGTACTAATATGACCGAGTGCACCTTAGTGTCCCTAGGTTGATTGTAACCCCCTCTATTAACTAAAAATTAAAGTAAATATTGTGTAAGAAAATAAAAAGAAATAATTTAGATTTTTTAATTCGATAGTTGCTATAATGCTTTATCTTGGCATTTGGAAATTAGTTTGATGTGTTTATTTAGTATTTGCCTTAGTACC
The DNA here is from genome assembly GCA_030549775.1 of Tamarix chinensis. Lineage (NCBI taxonomy): Eukaryota > Viridiplantae > Streptophyta > Magnoliopsida > Caryophyllales > Tamaricaceae > Tamarix > Tamarix chinensis. The sequence goes on along the minus strand of CM060180.1, from coordinate 63,959,300 downwards.
CTACATTTTATTGGACTTATTTTATATTCTTTGATCTTGTAGTTAACTCGGTGCCGTACATTGGTATTTAAAATTTATTTATATGTGTTGATTTAGTAGTTTCCTCGGTGATCTACCATGGTATTTGGAAATTTAAAACTAATATGGTTTACTATTGAGCTTGAGACTTGATGTTTTATATATTATTCTATAATTATTGAATGTGGTTATGATACTTGCGTTGTGCTCTAGTATCAGTTGCTATATTTCTATGTGACTATGTGCAATGTGGGTATGCTACCTATTTTGAGGTATTGTGATTTACTCAATGTGAGGAAGTTAGATTGATACTACTTTTGCAGATGAATATATGAAGGGTATAGAGTGGCTCTAGGCGTATTATAGTGACAAGGAAGAGAGTCTTAGGAAGAGATCCCATTTTTGGAATAGGATTCTGGGTTTAAGAGTGAAGACAAACCCATGTTGTACCTTTAGGCTTCTATTTTTGATGGAATCTGTTTTCCTTCGTACTATAATGTCACTTAGTGTTTTGATTTCCATTTCTATACATAATACATTATCCACCACTTTTATTCATGTATTACCTCTCGTTTCCACTTTTTTATTTTGATTTCTATTTATTTTATCCTTAGCACTTGGCATAATAAAGGTGGGGTAATTAGATTTATGCTAAGTATGGTGGTAACATCTAGTAATTTGGTAATTAATGCTTTTGCAATATGATATTTTTAAGTAGTAAAAATGGGGGTGTTATATGTTGTTATCTTAGATTTTTGTTTTCAAACCCTATCTTCTATTTTCAAAAGTTTCCATCACCCAAATTTTTTTTAAAACCAATTTAGTTTTGCCAGGATTGGAAGTTATAAGTTTATCTTTGTATAGGTTTAAGTATTTTGAGTCATATTCCTATGGTGGTTATTGATAAACTTTGCTATAGAGAGAAATGTGTTTGATCTTGATTGGAGGTTTGAGGTAGTTATTTTATTGGGAGATGTATTGGTTAATGAATTCTAAGTTGAGTTGTTGTTTCTTGTAGGATTCCTTAGATTGTCTATTGGAGCATCCAGATGACCTATAACACGCTATAGGATGTTCCTTGATGGTGATATTAGAGTCTACGTGAGGTGACTTGCTGATAAGTTGATTTATATAGTAGATGTTGGCCATAACATCGAGCCTTATATGTTTTAATCTAACCACTTGTTGACAACCCTCCCTTTAATAGAGTCATAGATTACAGTAAGGGAAGTGTATAGGGACTTATTCGTGATGATTGCTCCACATCTAAGGTTTATAAAGGGTGAACATTTCCCACTACATTATGATAAACTGGTGAGAGAGCTGATCGTAATTGATGATATGTGGAGAGCTAGTATGGGGATACTCTTGAGTATTGCCACAAATTATCCGAGGAAGATATGTGAAGTGGACAGGCCTTCATATGACATAGAGTGAGTACAGATTTTCCTATATCAGGAATGGTTCTAGTGGGTGATCTGCCATAGTTAGGCATTTGATGTTGTTCTAGATTTAAGCCTTTAGGCTTTTGATGACAATGATTTATTTGGGATAGGTTTCAAGGTTTCTATTAGGTATCTTATGCTTAGGGTTTATGTTTGGTGGATGCTTAGTTTGGTAGTGATCTATCCTTGTGGTATGCACAACCCCAAAAGATTAAGGTTTCCTTTCACTTATTGGGTCTTTAACTACTATTATTGCAAATTTTGTAATCATGAATGTTGTATGACTATCTATTATGAATGTCACTACCACCTTTTAACATGTATGTTCAATGTTGTGCAACCTTTTGTGATAAATATTAGCATCATTGTTGGCCTTAGAATGATATGGGGTGCTTATCCTTCTTATTATGTGGCATTTGATTGTGTTCGCAAGGGATTGTGACCCTATAACTCTATTTCCTTTAGCACTATGGCTCAAAACTTTACCCTTGCACATATGGAGGAGTTTCTTATCATAGTAGTTGAGAGAGTCACAAATCTATAGCCATAGCCAAAACGTTGGGTGCTACCTCCACTACTTGTTCAAGTTGAGAATTAGCTTAATGAGATCAGGTGTTGTCACCCACCTATGTTTAAGTGAATTGAGGATTTGACAGTTTTGAAAAGGTAGATTAGGGAGCTAGAGAAGATATTGAGGGCTTTTGAATGCGTAGATGGGAAGAAGGTGGATGTCGGTATATTCTACTTATGAGGAAAGGAATATGAATGGTGGAGAGGATACCAATTCTAGGCAGTTAAACTAGTAGACACATAGGAAGGATTTTTGGTAGCTTACTACCCTTTGCACATACGTTATGCAAACCATGTTGAGTTTCTAACCCTATAGCAGGGCAGCATGTCAATTGAGGATTACTTCAGCAAGTTCTTTGAGATTCTTACTTTTATGTTAGAGATAGCTGGTAGAGAGGATATGGTTACTTATTGCTTTTAGCAAGGTTTAGATATAAATATTAAGGAGTTATTTAGAGGAGAGATCATGACTTATGTACTCATGGTGTATAAGAGGGCTTGTGCCCTAGGAAGTATATAAGAAGTGAAGAAGGCCATTAGTAGGACTAAGTGGCACTATCACTATAAGATTTATAGAGGGAATCACCCAAACAAGGACAACTAGGGTAAGAAAGTAGAGTGTTGGAAGTGTTGTAATATGGGTCATAAAGGCTTTGAGTGTTACACATCTGGTTTAGATTTCAGCATCGTCAACTAAATTCAGGTGGCAAAATCAACTGCCAGCATTAATCTTTCCTAGTGACTCAGAGGCCCACTACTAGTATCCTAAGTGTGGATGCTAAGAGAAAGGGACCTGCATCTTATCCCTACCCATAGAGTAATGCAGATCAGACTTCAGGTATTAGAAATATTGGAGGAGATCCGATGGTCAACGGTCTGAATGTGATTAGTGATGTGCAAGCTCATGGATTCATAGACAACACCATGGGTATACCTTTGTGTTTTTGAGTGTTTAGAGTTCTTCATTAATTGTGCATGCATGTGTGATTGATTGATTTTTATTTGTTGCATGTCTATGTGTTAGTTCCATGGCCGATTTGGGTTTAGTTCTTTTAAGGGGTAGTGACCCCTAGCCTGTAAAAACTTTGTTCCAGGACCACCTAAGGTTGTAACAAGGTAGTTTTATTTTGTTTCACTTCGGGGATAAAGTCTATTTTAAGGGTGTAGTAATTTAATACCCCATTTAAAAAAACCCTAGTTATAAACTATTAATTATGTGTATTAGTCATAAGAATTATTGTAGGGTGTTTTGTATTAAAAATATTGTTGATATGTGTATTATATAAAATTGAATAAGGTTAAATTTTTTTAGAGAGTGGGTTATTGAATTTTAATTATATGTTAGACTTTAACCATTGTTCATTATGCAAGTAATCTAATTCCAACAATTGCATAATTCTACCCGAGTTATTCATCTAAATAATTACCCTAACCTTTGGCTCTAGCCTACTAGATTACCTTTGGTCATTTCCCTTATTCCTTACCTGATGTAGAATCCTACTGCACTATACCTACCTTTCTCCCATGTTTCCGTCCCCTTATTTTTCTCCACATTTTCCCAAATGCCACCATCCATGTAAACCCTTCAACCTTTCCCATTTTGTGTTGTGCCTTAACCTCGAGCAAGCCTTCATTGCCTCCTCATTGTCTCGATCTCCCTTAAGCAAGAAAGAAATATTGTTGTTTTGCTGTTATCATCCCTCAAATTCACCATTTTTCCCTACAACATGCACCACCACCGCTCACTTTCCCCTAGCATCGTCTATTTCCATCAATCCATAGCCTCCTGCACTATGCTGTCCTACTTAAACCACCCCACAACCCATATGGAACCTCACCAAAATCACCCCAACCTTCTACGAAACTCACCAAAGCAATGCCTCCACCTTGGAAAAAAACATTTACCCCTTTCCTTCTCTTTTAGCCAAAACTACCGCTCCTTGCTGCATCAACTTCCACTAAAGCTCCTCTCTTTAGCACCGACCAAGGCTATAGTTGATAACCTCTCTTTTTCGGCAACTTCTTCCATTTAACTCTTCCTTTTTTCATGAGTTTTGTTAGCTTCGTTGCTACTTTATTTCATCTGGTTAGTTATCCTTGAGTTGTTTTTAATAATTTTGGGTTATTATGTGTTATATTAAATGCTAATAAAAAATTTATTTAGTGTTAATTTCTTAGTTAATCCTTGAGGACCTTAGAGAAGATGTTTTTATACTTTTTTGTGTAATCTTGGATTAGGTAAATCCAACCACTCATAATATGATATAATTCATGTACGAGAATTCTAAGATTTTTTAGACCTAGAATCATGCTATCATTTTATATTTTTCAAGTATTATGACATTCATGATAAATGATAACATGTTAAATAAATGGTGTGTACTATTGTTGTAAGTTAAGTTATGTGCGTGAGTATTATCTTATATGATTTACGTGCACATGAAAGGTTTATTTTTTTAGGATTTTCATTCTTGTCAAGTTATTATTTGAATGCCATGATAAATATCTCATGATTATAAATGCATGATAGTTAGGGTTATTATGATTTGTATGGAAGCATATATGCATGATTAGGGTTAGCTTATGATGATTTTTATTCACACGACATAGAGTTAGAGATATTTTCCTACATGTAGCGTAATGATAATTTTCCTATTAAATGTTATATTATGCTTTAAATATATACGTACATGTTGCATAGAATATGTGATATGTGAGAGTTGCATGATTAGTGTTTTGTGGTAGCAACCCACTAAATGCATTAAAGGTAGAAAATATAGTTAATTGCTAAATTGCAAAGATTACCTAAGTGTTAAAATGATGCAAATATTTATATTTTAGCTTTTTTAAGAAAACTTTCTTGTAATAATAATGTTTGGTAAAAAAAGGAATAAAATGGTAACTAGGGTTTTTAAGGGTATTCTAGTAATATTGACCTAATGTACCTTTCATGAAAAAATTAGATATTTGGATGCCCTTAGGCTTTTAATAGGTTTGACTTAATGTTGAATTGGCTTGGCATAGACCTTAGAGTTTAACTTAATAATATAAAATAAAAGGAAAAATGGTAAAGTAAGGAAATGAGAATTGTTATGTAGCATGTGACATGTGTGATCACATCTCAAAATATTAATACTTAAAATGAAAGACCTTAAGTTAGGAATGGTTTCTCTCTAGCATTAGCCACCCTAGATATGAGGAGTTATCACCCATTTGATTTGGTTCAATGGTGTGTCATTGTGTCCTAGTAAGGCCCTAGGATATTCTATAGGTGACCTTCTGGTCCTATACAAGGTATTGATATGTAAGGATTAGGTGACTGAGGTTGGAGGATACTGTGATGTCTTTTTAAAGCAGTTATATGATCAGGCATATAGCTATATCCTTAGCTTTGAGAGTAAGGGTATTGTGTTGCCTTCAGGTACCAATATGCTCCAGTACACCTTAGTTTCCCTAGATTGATTGTATCCCATTTGAGTAACTAAAAATGGAAGTAACTATTATGTATGAAAATAAAAGGAATTGATTTAGATGTGTTAATTTGATAGTTACTTTAGTTTTCTACCTTGGTATTTGGAATTGATTTTGATGAGTTGATTCAGTAGTTGACTTAGTTCCCTACCTTGGTTTTAGAATTGTTTTGTATTTCTTGATTTGGTAGTTACCTCAATCCCCTACTATGGTATTTGGAATTGATTTGGATGTGTTGATTTGATAGGTTCCTCAGTGCAATTCTGTAGTATTTGGAGTTGATTTTGATGTGGGTATTTGGTAGTTGCCTTAGTTCCCTACTGTGGTATTTGAAATTTATTTATATGTGTTGATGTGATAGTTACCTTGCCCTACCTTTGTATTTGGAAATTATTTGATCAATCGGATATGTCTATTGTACCTTGATATGATGTAAAGTGAATTAGTATGTTTAGTTGTTGAGATTGATACTTTATGTTATATATATTATTCCATAATTGTTGCATGTGGTTATGGTACATGCTTTATGCTCCAGTATGAGTTGTTGGATTTCTGTGTGACTATTTGCAATGTGCGTATAATACCTGTTGTAAGGTGTGGTAATTTACTCAATATGAGGAAGTTGTATTGATACTACTTTTGCAAATGATTACGTGAAGTGTGTAGAGTGGATCCACACATATTATAGTCACAAAGAAGATATTCCGTGGGAAGATATCCCATTTTCAAAATAGACTTTTGAGTCTAAGAGTTATGAAAAAATTAGTGTTCTACCTTCCTCTACCTGTTTCTGATGTAATCAATTTTCCTTTAGACTCTTATGTCCCCTAGTGTTTTTCTTTCTATTGTTGTATTTAGTACATTATCCACAACATTTATTTATTTATTATCTCTTGAAAAAATCCTATAGGGATGTGAATAGGGTTTTATGGAATGAATATGACAAAATAAAAATTAACACGCAATGTAGAGTGGTCCAAGAGTAAATTACTCTTTATATCCACTATGAAAATGTTCTCCCTTTTGGATTTTAAAATAGCGTCATGTTTTTATTAACAATTAATCTTATCTTGGTTTATGAGCCTTACTATCTTAATTACCTTCTAAGAGATAATATACAACTTTACCTATTTATCTTCTCTAGAACCCCCACATGAATATTTCAAAAATGATAGGGAAACATTCACTAGCCCCTTTAAACAAATTGTGGTTAGAGATAATTCTCACTAGGAATACAAGATACAAAAGAGTAGAACTTGGGATGAGATGTAATTTAGCTAGATTTAATGAGAGATATTACAATTGGAGGATATATCTAGCTAAAAGAAGCATGCAAAGAACACTTTTCAACAAAAAACTCTAAATTATAAAAGTTTGGAAAATTTGAGTGAGTAATTAAATCATTTTGAGAGTAAAATATTAATTGCATAATCAATATTCTAAAAAAAAATTTGTAGTAAATGCAGATGGACCTTATTTATAAGGGTTTCCCTTGATACATAATCATAAAAAGTTATTTTGCCCAAAAGGCAAAAAATCAACATTTAATGTTCACCAGTCGATCGGTATGGTTAAACCAATCCATTGGTTGTATGACCAGTAAATCGGTATGTCAATCTAGTTTACTATTTATGTTTCAACCAAAAATGGATGTTATCATTATGCAAACTAGTAGGTCAGTTATGCAGAGTACACATTTGGTCATAAGAACATATTGAACAATGACATGGTATAGTAAGACCATTCGATGTGTTTATTATGCCAGTTGATTATTTTTTCCAAATGGGTCAATTGGTTATGAACTAGTCGATTAGTCTAACAAAACTAGTTGATGTATTTAAACATTGAAGAATGGGTTTTTGTAAGAGTGAAACCTATGGACTGGTTGGTCAAACTAGTTGATTGGTTTGGCAAAACCAGCCGATGTATCTTAACAGAGATGCATGGGCTTATGAATGAGTGAAACCTATGGACTGGTTGGTCAAAGCAATCGATCAGTTTTAGTAAACTAGTTGATCGGTTTGGTGAAACCAGTCAATGTGTTTTAAACGTAGACGAATGTGTTTATGCAAAAGTGAAACTTAGGGACTGGTTGGTAAAACTATTCAATTAGTTTTGGCAAACGAATCGATCAGTTTGGAAAATTTTTTTGATGTGTTTAAACAGAGATAAATGCCTTTTTGTAAGAGTGAAACCAATGGACTAGTTGGTCAAACTAGTCAATTAATTTCAGCAAACTAGTCGATCAATTTGGTGAAACTAGTTGATGTATTCAAACATAGGCGAATGGGTTTTCACAAGAGTGAAATCCATGAACTGGTTGGTCAATCCAGTCAATCGGTTTGGGATAATAAGTTGATTGATTTTATCCACTAGTTAATCTGCCTTAGTTCAACTTAACCCATGCCTTTGATTAAACTAAACCTGTCAATCAGTCTAAGGACCAGTTGACTAGTTCCTACTGGAGCCAATCATTTTTTTTTAAACACTTTTAAAGAGTTTATAAAATGAAATCAAGTTAATTATTTTTCAAAAAAGTTTTTTAAAGAGCTTTAATTGAAATATGAACTTTGTTCAACTTAGCTCTTTTCAAGAAACCTAAGACTTAAGAATCATTATCCTTAACCTTCAAGTGTTGGTTATTTTCCATGTGTGTTTTTTCTTATACTTGGAAACATAATTTCCCTTTTACATTTGCACCTTTGGAGTATGATTTAAGTGAATAAGTCCATTTTTTTACATGCACATTTAAGGAAAACATTAGTTATCAAGATCCATTTGTTATAATCAAAACAAGTACAATGATATTGCTTAACCATTAAGGGCGTCAATCTCCCCCTTTTTGATTATGACAAAAAAAAAGTGTATTATTGTAAATGTGAAAGAGTAATGAATGCATGGTCAACAAACAATACCAGTTTTGTAAATTTTAGTCCAAACTTCTCAGATTCTCTCCCCCTTTTAGACATTAGCAAAAGGTGAGAAAAGGGAGGATCCTAGAAGTAAACAAGAGTAAACAATTTCTCGACTGGGAAGGAGAAATCCCCCATAACATGTGCATATAATGAAGTAAGCATAATCAGACATGATGAGAGGTCAAAGAATACTCCCTTTGAGCAAGATAGGAGGTCGTATAAGCATAAAAAGAACAAGTAGCGTGATTATGCATCCAAAAATGATAGATATAAGGGAGAGCATAATGAGAAAGTTCTCATTAATAATTAGAATTTAGTTATACATGAGATAGAGTATATAAAAGCTACACAAGCAATACCTAAAATAGACTAGGACTAATGGATGGATAAGTCCCAATCATGGAAGACTAAATGTGGGCAATGTAGAGGGTTCAACTAAAGCAATGATAGCAGGCATGGTCTAGACGTCTAGGTTATCATTGGTAGTGTCCTCAGAGTCATCTGATTCAACTACAACACGTCCAATATGTGAGGCCTTAGCAAAGGACACATCAAGGATGGAATCAAAAGTAGGAGGAGTAGTGTCAGGATTAACATAAGAGGGGGTTAGGTCAGCATGGAAAACATATAGCACTTGGAGGAGTGTTCGTATGATCTTGATGATGTAGTCTAGGATGAAAATGAGAGTGAAGCACACACAAATCTATCTCCATGGTTTTCTATCATTACTTTATAGAGGTAAGAATGGCAACAAAATGGAGAAGGAGATCATGGGAACTAGAAAGTGTCACCTGATTGAAGGGAGGAGGTATAAGAGGTGTACGAGTGGTGGAAGGGGTAGAGGTAGATACTAAAGCTTCACTTTTGGATGAGAATGGAATGTCTGTTAGATCTAGAGGGTCATCTGAGGGTGGTGGCAAATCATCTTTAGCTGGGCTGGAGGATGGAAGTCAAGATGATGTAGAGAGGCAACCATTATGTTCTAATGAGGAGCCTTAGGTGCAAGTTCAAGTGTTTGGCCATCCATGCTCATCTAAAAGCCCATTCTTCAAAAGTTGACCACATCAAGGATATCAAGTCCATTGTCCAGGCGTAGTGGGGTAACTATAAATCCTCCAAGATTAATGTGGAAGTCATGAAGAATTTGATTAATGAGGGAGCAAATCCTAGGGTTTCCTAATTGTGCCCAGCCATATGGGACATCAGTCAGAAAATGTTAGCCCCAAAGTGTATGTGGTGGAAGAGAGCATGTGATATACCCCATACTAGTCTTTAAGAGTCATATCTACTCCTAACCCTACTCATGGAAAGGTGAGGATACCATGTAATGACACACCTAGTTGAAGGATGGTAGATAGTAATAGCTAGTAGTTCCTCCATAGACAAAGTGGCGATGATGCATATCTGAGAGGATGTCATTAGGAATTTGAGTGCACATCCACTCTGTATAGGCTTTGCCAAACTCAATATTGTGATCAATATTGAGTATGCTAGCCAACCTTGCTTCATCTAAGAAAATGTGAACACCTGAGACATGAGTAGTGATGGTGGTTCCTAGAATATGGATGGCGAGATTGATATAGAAAAGACGAACCAGCTCCAACTAGACTGGATCATTGAGAGTGAAGAGAGCTAGAAGGTGAAGGTCAGAAAGGGATTGTACGAAATAAATTTTGAATTGATTAATATAAGAGACTAAATTTATGCATTTTCCTGGTAGGACTTTATTTTTGTGAAAATATTTGATCCATTATTACTAGTCATCCTTACTCCAAAAGAAATATGTGGAATGAGGAGATTCTTCATTAGTTAGAGCTAAGTGGGAGGCCAATAACATCCATGTCCTAGTGGATGAAGAAGGAGAGGGATGAAAAGTTGGTCTAGAATGAGGCAGATATGGGGGGACTAGTGTCTGCCAAAGAATATGAAGATGTTGAGGATGTCCGAGATGGAGGTCAAGCAATAGGTTCTTCAATATGAATTATCATTCGAGCCAGACAAATCGATTAGATATGAGGTTTCTTAGGAGGAGAAGCATCAAATTGTCCTTAAATTGTGGTTTAGGTAATAGATTTCTTCTTTTTCATTTTTCTTTAACAAGGATTAGACAAAAAGATTTTGACAAAGAAAGGGCACAAGCCTTATGCAACCTTAGCTAAGTGGGAGGACTATAATAGGGTTGAGTGGGATTTTTCACAAATAATGAGAGAGAAACACAACTAAAGCACAATTTGTGTGAAATTATCTTAATGAGGATGAATGTAGTCATGATTGACCTTATTATGAGTTGGGGGAAGCTAAATCTGATATAGTGAAAAGTTAGGTTTTAAATAGTGAATTACCTCAAATCATTCAAGGCAGAGTGAAATCGATGAAGATTAGAGTTGAAAAATGTGTTCTTATTGTCTATTTCACCTTGAAAAGTGTAGTTTTATGTATTTAAATTGAGATTTGAGTGATTAGAAGGAGATAGTGGGATCAGGATAAGAGGAGACGATGGGTGTGTAGGAATTGGGGTTGATGGTTTGGTTAAATAGGAGAGGTAGGTATTTATATGCCTGATGCACTAGATGGCTGGTCAAATAAATCTGTTAACTGTTCATGACACTAATAGACTAGTATGGGAAATCTATTAGAATGGTTTCACTTAGGTTATGCACAAGCCATTAGTGATTATACCTCCCTGGTTTAGACTTACCGGTCGACTGGTATGAAAACCGATCGACTAGTTTTATTGACCAGTCAACTACTTTGCCTAGTCAGGTCATATTTTTAATAATTTTCAAGTCCTTTTAATTTTGTTCCATAAACCAATAGATATAAGATATTTTTTTTATGAAAGATATCATATTGATCAATGGTAACAGAGGTCGTGTTTTGAATTGAATTTATGCTAAGTTAATGTGTTTTGTATTAATGCCATGATTAATCATTTCTCTTTAAAAATTTCACAACCTTGAGAGAGAGTTAATTCAAAACATATAAATGGAATTCCATGTTCTCTCCTAATTGGTGTGAATCTTTCTTCATTTAATGGCTTAGTGAATATGTCCCCCTGTTGATGTAATGTATCTACACACATACATCTTATTTTTCAACATGATTTCTTATGAAGTGATCGAGTAAAGGGGCACATTAATATGCTATGTACTGAGTAGGCCAAGTTACCTCCGGAACGGAAGTCACAAGTATACAAGATTCTATCATGCTATGGAAATTATACTTAACATGAGTCATGCCACTACGATATAATTACATGCACTTACTCTATCATGGTCAGGTAATGCATTAGGCATAATACCATGCACAACTTAGGAATTTTAGGATGCATCATGCTTGTCTTCATACTATAACATCATAAGGAGTCACATGTAAATACTAAGCAAGTTATTTAGTAACAACTAGGGTTTCTTCCATCCATTCACATGGTCTTTCAAATTTATTTTCCAACTTACTCAATTAGTTAGGTCATTCGTTTACAATCATTATTTCTCTTTCCAATACTTCTCCTTTTTTCCCTCCATAGTCACATTCTCATTTTATTCTTATCCAAGTACTTGTTCAAAATCTCATCCACATAATTATCCAATTTAAAATCTAGTTATTTGTTCAAATCATTATCCAATAACTCATTTAGACTATTATTAAGTACTCATACAAATTATTATCCAAGTATTGTTTCCAATCTTTTTATCATCATTATCGAGCAATGGACCATGCATCATCCCAGCCAAATAATCATAATGGACATAAGTTCAAGCCAAATCCAAGTAATCGCAATGGGCATGAGTCCAAGACGAAGCCAACCACCTAGGTAAATTGGTCCTTTAGCATCAATACTCCCTAGGATATCATCAGTATATAAGAGTAGGTAAGACACTGAGATCTACTAGGATCCCGCTTGAGGGAACCATTAAATGCCTGAAGGTAGACTAACCCTAGGAAACTAATAGAGGATTGGGTAACTCAGACCCATACGCAACTCGATTTCCTTTCACTTTACATGATTAGTACATTATTCTTGAGGTTATGTGATCACACATGACCCATACAATAAGTAAGAAAGGCATTCCCATATTTCTTCCATATTAACCCTTTCCATCCCCAACCATGTATGGGATTTTCAATTATGCTTGCTCAATATTAACCAAATCCATCCAAGATAAGTCTGTATTTCATCACACTTTTCAAAACCAAATCATTTTATTTGGGGTTTACCCATCAATACCTATACAACACCCGTTGAGTGAGTCATGAATCATGGACATTAAATCCATCTATTAGGTAATTGATCCATGGTAACATATGTATTTAACCCAATAAATACTCATATAATAGCTTTATGCACAATCTCAAAGCATATCCAAGCTAAGAAAGCAATAATCACACAAACCAGTTGATCAGTCTGGCCCAACCAGTACATTAGTGTGGCTCAACAAAACTAAGGCTTCCCTTTAATCAGTTAATCGGTTTGGACAAACTATTTAACTTTTCATATACCAATTGATCGATTCTGCCCAACCAATTGATAGGTTTAAGTAGGGAGCAAGGGAAAGGTCCATATAAACCTGCTAGTTAATGGGTTGGGTCCATCGGTCAGTTGTTCATAGGAACCCATCAATTGATTGGACCTAACCAGTCAATCTGTTTTCCCTCAAAAAACAAAAAATAGGCATGTCCATGCAGATCATACGTATAACTTCCTACTATACCAAATTGAAAGATGGACTAACATCACATTCACACATTTCTAGCTTATAATAGTTGCATATTTCACCATTAATAATCAAAACCTCATTTTCCTTAAAAATCATGTATTTCTCTCAACTTTATAGTCTAACCATCCAATACCAAATCTCAAAAGCCATATGCTTATTCCAACACATAGCATCAAAACATTAATGTTTGATAACACATAAGCTTAACCAATTCACATTTTAAAAGTAAGAATGACTTACTTGATGCAGGTAAAATTTTCTTTAAATAAGAAAACTCAACCTCTAAAAATCCTCAATTTTCGAAACCTTAAAAATAAAAGTTTATCTCAAAAATCATTAAATACTTTTCCAAATCCAAAGTTGAAATAGAAAAGGGAGACACGGACATACCACACCTAAGAGAAAAATAGAGGAAGATTTTGCTGACATAACTTAACTTTCTCCTAAACCTAACTTTTTCTTTCCTAACAATTAAAACAAGAGAGCGCTAGAGAGTATTAGAAGAGAAAAAAATTTTGAATGTAAGGGTCAAGGTGGAGGGGGAGAAGGTAGATTCTAGAGGGCTAAAACATTTTTGGTGGCTGAAAGAAAGGTGAATAGAAGGTGCGGTTAGGGCAATTTATAGGTAATAAATCAATACAAATCACAAGTGTGGATAGGAACAAATCAAAAAGCCCTAATTTTTTCCACTTCAATTTGAATTCAACAGATAGATTTTTTCTAGGATAGGATAACCTATCTTCTAAAGCTAAAATGGTGATTTTAGAGAGGTATGGATTGATTTGTCTAGAAATTCCAATCACAAGAAGGAAAATAGTAAGTCAGTGTGGGAGGAATCTCCTAGCTAAGTGAAATTGAGTCTAGATTCAAAGCAATGATTCTAGAAGTATGCAAAGGAGAAAGGTGGAAGAAGACAAGGATGAGGTCATCTTCCCCCTCAATTATCCAAATTGACTCCTCATATTAGGTTGAGGTAGTATTTCAGGTCAAATGCATCACAAGAAAGGTTAAGATTCTTTTTTAGATAACTTGGAATGGGGTTATCAATGTTTCATTTTAGTATAGGAAATTTTCTCAAAAATTGAGTTTCAAAATTGTACTTAGCTTGACAAACCAGTCGATTAATTTGGCCTACCTATCAATTGTCCTACAAATTAGTCGATCAGTTCCCCAATTAGTCTATTAGTTTGGTCGAGTAAAAACCATTTAGCTGGAACGACAAACCAGTCACTTGATTCATGGGACTATTTAATTGGTCCACCTAAAACCTTACTTAATTTTTTTCCCGACCTCATTTCAAATCAAACTTTACCTCAAACCCAATCATAGTTCCAAATAAAAATTGAACATAAAAAATGGCATAATTTCTAATTCAACAAATTTATACAAATATGGGGTATTACATTTTCTATCAATTTTACCTCTTTCAAAACATTTTTCCAATAGAAATTTACGCACCCTTTCATACCTGGTTCTACGAGCTTGTTTTAAACCATAAAGAGCCTTATTGAGTTTATAAATGTGGTTAGGTTTTAAATCATTTTGAAAGTAGGGTGGTTGGTTAACACAAACCATTAAGAAAAGCACATATGATATCCATTTGATATAATTTAAAGCACATTATAGATGAAAATGTAAGGAGCATATGTATAGCCTTGAGTGGGGGAAAATGTATCCTCAAAATTAATGCCTTCCTCTTAGTTGTATCCTTTGGCAACCAATCGGGCTTTGTTTCTAACCACAAATCCCCTTCAACTAGGTCATTTCTAAAGACCCATTTAGTCCCAATGATGGGCCTATTTGGAGCCAATGGGACTAATTCTCAAACTTGATTTCTCTTAAATTATTTAACCTCATCTTACATTGTCATGATCCAATTTTCATCATTCATGGCTTCCAAGTGAGACTTAGGTTTTATTAGAGATAGAAATGATAAATGATTACAAATGTTACCTAGTGAGGATCTTGTTACAAATCATTTTGTTGGATCACGAATGATGAGTTCCTAAGGGTTCCCATAGGCATATCTCTATGCTCTAGAAAGATCCTCTCCCACTTCACCTTCTTGATTAATTTGAGGTTTTTCATATTTCTCTTCTTCCTTGTCATCATTTTCCATGAATCTCTCAACTTGGATGGATGGACATAATTCTTCTTCTTGGGTTTTCTGTACACTAGCGAAAGATTCATCAAAAGAAACATGTACAGATTCTTCAACTAACATTGTTTATTTATTGAAGATCTAGTAAGCTTAACTATGTAAATAATACGTAATGAAGATGACTTCATCTACATTGGAGTCAAAATTACCCATATTTCTTTTCCCATTATTGAGGACAAAATATTTGCCACCAAATGTATGTAAATAACTCACATTTGGTTTCTTATCTTTATAAAGGTCATATGGTGTCTTTTTTAAGATGCCCCGTATTAGTACTATATTCATCTTATAATTTATGGTGGAAACAGCTTCCTTCCAAAAGAATTTTGGAAGCTTGGAGTCACACATTATGGTTCTTACAACCTCCTCCAAGGTTCTATTCTTTCTTTCCAATTTTCCATTTAGTTGTGGTGTTCTTGGTGCCGAGAAATTATGGGTAAGACCATTTTGATAACATAATTCCATAAATACAACATTCTCAAACTCTTTTCCATGATCACTTCCTGTAGCATAAATTATAGTTCCTTTTTCTAATTGAATTTTCATAGAAAGCACAAGAAAAGCATTAAAAGTGTCATCTTTAGTAGGAAGAAATAATGTTCTGGTATAAGGTGAGTAATCATCTACAATGACTAGTGCATATCTACAACCACCCATGTTACGGGTCCTAGTAGGCCCCACTAGATCCATATACAAAAAATTCAAGTGGTTGAGGTGTAGTAAAAATATTTTTAGGTTTGAAGGTAACCCTATGTTGTTTCCCTTGTCGACATGCATCACACAATATATCTTTTACAAAATTCAGCTTTGGAAGGCCACAAACTAGTTCTTTTCTAGGAATTATTTTTAGTAAGTCCATGCTACCATGTGCAATGCGTTTATTCCATAACCATGCATCATTAATAATTGCACTTAAACATACATTGTGCAATTTTATTAATTTAACATAAACCATGTACACATTGTTGATGCGGGGTCATACAAAGAGTATAGATTTTTCTACTCCATTTGAAATCATGCAATGTGAATTTGAAAAGTTTATTAGAATTCCTTTATCACATATTTAGCTAATGCTTATCAAATTATGCTTGAGACCGTCTACTAGGTATACATCATTTATAAAACGGTTAGAATTACCGATACTGATGTTACCAACACTGATGATCTTTCCTTTTGAGTTGTCTCCAAAGGTTTTGCTTCCACCATCATACGAAGTTAGCTTGGAGAACATGATTCAATCACCCAACATGTGTCTTGATTATCCATTATCTAGGAACCATTTGCGGCTTCCTGTATTGACTTTGAAGTATACTTGCAAGCACAAATGTCCTAGTTTAGGTACCCTTTCAATGGGTCCTTACCAGGTTAGTATTTACTTCATGAGGGACGATTCCCTTAGGTATCTACACCTGCTTGAATTTTGGAGTCACTTTGTTATACTTTATAAACTTACATGATGAAGTAACATGGTTAGGTTTACCACACATATCACACAAAATTCTTTTCTTATGGGTGGTAGTGAATTGTGAATTTTTGTATGCCTACATGTTGTAGATGAGTGACCATATTTTCCATGTATATTACAGTTATTTGATGTAGGGGAAGCATTCACTCGATGAGCTTTGAAGACTCTTAAAAATTTAGTTTTTGGCATTAACCACTTTCTTATTTCCATATCCTAATCCCTCATGGTCCTTACAGTACCATTAAGCACATAAGAGTACATTTAAGCCTTCTTCACCCATTGTGAAGGTATATGCAATCTTTACAAATTAATTACTTTTGTCTTGTAGTTCCACTATGTTGGATTGAAATCGGTCTATCTTAAACTGGTGATCACAACAAATATATTACTTGTATTCATTGAACTTAGTAATTTTATTTGCTAGCTTAGTTTTAACAAGAAGCATGTGAGATTCAAGAAAAAAAGTTTCATTTAATGAAAGAGTGCGTAGGTCATTTAAGTGATCAAGTGGTTTCTTTATGTTTTCTTTTTCTTTTTCTTTGTCCTTAGTTAGTTTATCATTATCACATAATGAATCATATAAAATAGAAAATAAGTCATCATATGAGTATAGTAAGTTAGATTGTACCACATCGATGTCATCTTCATCATCAAAGCTTTTAGGTGAGGTACAGATTGGTGATTCCTCTCCTAAAGCCACAATTTAAAGGTTGGTGACTTCTTCCTCTTCATCATAGGGCTTGCCTTCTCTTTCGCTAAAGGTAGCCATGACTTTTTTTGGTCCTTACCTTCCTTTGTTCCTTGCCATTGGTTTAGCGATTTCACTTCTAAATTCATTGTAGTCATGGATGACATACCTATATTTTTCCACAGTTGTGGCATTTGATCTTGTCATCTATGTTGGCTTCTCTAGGCTTCCTTTGGCTACTTGAGGATAGTCTTTGTTTTTTATTCCCTCTTGATTGGATGAACCCCTTAAATTGATTGGTTATGAAGGCCACTTCTTCATCATTCATGGGAGGTTCTTCTTCTCCTTCACTGCCTTCCTTTTCACCCATGTCTTCACCTAAAACTTTTTGTCTGGAAGATGCTAAAGCTTTCAATACTAGAGGCTTCTTCTTCCTTTCTTTCGTTCCATCTTCCATTTTTGATGGATAAACCATAAGATAATCTTTATATTGCTCAAATGTCTAGCTTCTTCAACAGCGGTTACTTTGTGACTCAATTGTTTTGTAAGACCTTACAAGATCTTTCTTACTTGCTCTTATTCGATGAATTATTTCTGCAAGGCCTTGATATTGCTGACAATGGAGGTGAAGCAGTTTCTTAGCTCATTGATGCTTTCACCATACCTCATGATAAACAATTTAGACTCCCTAGTGTGAAGGGTGATCCTTTGATCCTTCACTGCTTTATCCCTTTATGGGTGAGGATGAGCTTATCCTATATGTATTTTGTAGTTGAGCATGATTGAATCCGGTGGTACTCTCTTTCAATAAGTTCAAATTATAGAAATATGATGCCTTTACCATTGAGACTTAGCATTCTATTTTCTACATCTGTGTGCTCACCCCACTCCCCATACCTGATTCACCTCATTTGGGAGAGGAGGAGTGTGATAAAAAATAAATCTCATGCCCATGAAAGCCCCAATGCATATACTTTTTTTTCTTGCTTTTTTATTTTTTACCCATAAGTTGTGTTAAGTCCTTACATGTTTTCTCCCACTTTCTACCCATCTATTTGTGTTCCCTCTAACTTGTTTTAGACCCTCTTATTCAAG
Organism: Tamarix chinensis; assembly: GCA_030549775.1. Lineage (NCBI taxonomy): Eukaryota > Viridiplantae > Streptophyta > Magnoliopsida > Caryophyllales > Tamaricaceae > Tamarix > Tamarix chinensis. Next base: position 63,940,754 of record CM060180.1, on the reverse strand, counting down.
ATTTCCTTACCCCTTTTGTTTCCTTTAATATCCTCTAATAACCACACTTCATGAGCACAAAATTGTCATGCACAACCTCATTCTCTTACCCTCGCACTCTCTATTGTGAGTATTACTACTATGGTACTCATGATTGTTTTAGCTCTTTTTTCTCCTTCTTTTCTAGTCTTATAATATCTTCAATAATCCCCTAAATCATTTCACTTTTACCTCTCTTCTTTGTCTAAGACTACCATACATTAAGCACAATTATCATTCATTTTTTCCTATAGAATTGTTGCTTCCCTATTTTTTCCCCTAAGCAACATTTCTCCTATTCTTTTATTTTCTTATACCACTGACCATAACCTCCTAAATCATCTCATGTTCATCCCCTTTCCATGCACACTTTCTCCATGTATTAGCCTCCTCCTCCTTTTTATTTTTTAGTTTTTTTCTTTTTTTTGTCTCTTTATGGTTACATTTTGCTGCTACTACCCAACGTACCTTGCACTTCCTTCCTTCTCATTTTTTCCCCTTTTGCTCCACATTTTCCTTATTTGTTGTGGCATTTTAGATGTGCTTTCGCCCACCTTTTGGGTTTGACTTCTAGCCCTGCAGGCTAACCCAATTTCAACCCCATTTCATCTTGCATTGTGGTGATACCAACCTCCTAAATCTTTCAATTTCATTTCCTTTATTTCCATTCCCATATTTATAAACCTTAGGTTATCTAACTCTTTTATCTTATATTTTGTGAAGGTAGTCTAGAAGCTTAGGTGGTGGTTCTAAGTTTGGATTTATTTTGCTAAAAGATTTAGTGATTGAGTAGCTAAACAAACCTTTAGAGATATGATTTTGTGTTGTGTATTATTTGTTATTTCTCATACAGTTAGCTTTATTTTAATTATAAGCATAACCTAATATCTTGAAAAATCTTGTATAATATATGTATGTTGCTATCTTATGTATACCAGAATGAAAATTTGATAAGAGGATGATTTGTCTAATTTTAACATGTTCTTATGTCCGTTGAAACTATAATAAATATACATTAGAGTTGTGATGAATATGTAGTAGACTTGATTAGTTTAGCTCCCGGGATTGTTATTTTATGAGAGTTTTGGTTGCTTTAATTTTATCTCATTATGTCATTGTATGTACAATAGGGTATAGAAGTTCGGTTATGAATGTTTGGATCATTTAAAATTGAAATAATTTTTTTAAGTTTTGGACATATTAGGCTAGGGATATATTGGGCATTAAAAAATGTTTTTAAAAATTTTAAGCTTACTATTATATTCTTTGGTCTTTTACCAAAAAAAAATGTTGTATAATATGTTAGTGTTTTTTCAGAGTTAGTTATGAGTTTTAAAAGTTTAAGGTAATTTTATATGATCAAGGGTATTTTGGTCATTATACTTTAATTCTAGAAATTTTGAGATCTAAGTGAATATTTGGTTAATAAAATAAATTAAAATTGATAAGTGTGTTAATTGGGAGGCGATTGATGGGTGGATTTAGATACCTTAATTAAAACGATTAATTAACCTCATAATGAAAATTTTAAGTACAATATACAATCTTAGTATTTTTGACATGGTATCTATATTTAACTTTTATACTAAGAAAATAATTGGTTAAGTGCATGACTTTTATCATGAAATATACCTCTTTTAATTCTAGAATAAGTTTGTAGACCTTATAGGCATTTTAGTCATTTGATGTATATTTGTATCATTTTAATGATGTTGGCCTCATATGTGAACTCTGGTGTGATCCATGACCTTGGTTGACTTGTGATCAAATATTAACCCTTGGCCAACTACTAACTTGGTCAACCATCAACTTTTGTTGACTGTCGACTTTGTTCACCATTGAGCTTTGTTTTCTTGAATAAATGTAATTAATAATTGTTGATATTTAAATTAAAAAATTGGTCTTTCATGGCATGAAACTTAGGCTTTGATGTTTTAATAATCTTTCTTGAGATTTAATGCCTCATTTATTAAATTAGGCCTAAATGACATGTTAATGGGAATTTGTGCTATAAGTAATTGGGCCTTGATTTCCTTGTGGATCAAGTGTGTAAATACTCTTAATAAGAGTATGTGCTTTTAACTAATCTGGGAGAGCTTTGGCCTTATAAATAATTTGTTGAAAGTGGAGAAAAAGATAGTTGATTTAAAGAAATGCAAGATGAGATGTAATGTTTATATGACAACCATACCTTTGAGCTAGTGATGTTGCCTAAGGGTAAGAGAGATTTGAAGAATTGATGGGATTATAAGTTAAAGCAAGAGGAGCAATCTTCAGCCCCATGATATAAATCTAGTTTGGTGAATAACGGCTTCAAGTAAAATAAAGGTGTTGATTTTGGAGAAATATTTTCTCCAATTGTGAAAACGTATTTAATCCTAGTTGTGTTAGGCTTGGCTACTAATCTTGATTTAGAGGTTTTGTAGATGGACGTGAAGACCACTTTCTTGCATGGTGAGTTGGAAAAGAAGATTTACATGGAGAAGCCGAAGGTTTTTCAGGTGAAAAGTAGGGAAGACCATTTCTACAACATTAAGAAGAGTCTGTATGGAGTGAAATAGGAACCAAGATAATGGTACAAGAATGATTTTGTCATAAAACAACATAGCTATAAGAAGACTACTACACATCATTGTGTTTTTATGCAGACATTTGATGATGGCAGCTTCATTATTTTATTGCTCTATGTCAATGAAATGATCATTGTTGGTAAGAACGCTTCTAGGATTGAGAAGTTGAAGTGAGATTTAAGAAAGTATTTTTCCATGAAAGACTTTGGTCCAACAAAGGAAATTCTTGGAGTTAGAATCATTTGAGACATAAATGCTAAGAAGTTATGGCTATATCAATAGAAATACATTGAGGAGATAATTGAGAGATTTAGGATGGACAATGCCAAATTCATAGGCACTCCACTTTCTCCACACTTGAAGTTGAGCTCTAAGCAATGTCCCTCCTGTGATGTAGAGAAGCAAGATATGAAGAAAAATCTGTATTCATCCGTCATGGGTAGTTTGATGTGTGCTATATTATGTACGAGACTTGATATTACTCATGTAGTTTGAGTTGTTAGTAGGTTTCTTTCTAAATTGGGTAGAGAGCATTGGAATACACTGAAGTGGATCTTTAGATATCTTCATGGCACTTCTAGTTTGAGACTTTGTCTTTGAATTAATAAGCTAGTCATTAAGGGATATATTGATTTAGATATGATAGGGGATGTTGAATCAAGGAAATATAATTTAGGTTATTTGATCACCTTTGTAGGAGGAGCAGTGCCATGGTAGTTTAGACTTGAGAAATATGTTGCTTTGTCGACTACCAAAGTAGAGTTTATAGCTATGATTGAAGCTAGCAAGGATTTACTATGGATAAAGAAATTTCTTTGAGAGATTGGTTTTATTTTGGAAATATATGTGCTCCTTTATGACCACCAAAGCACTATACATCATGGTAATAATCCTACATTCCATTCTAGATCAAAACACATTGATACATGATATCATTAGATACATGATGTTATGGATGCAAAGTTGCTAGAGGTTGAGAAGGTACATATCGATGATAATGGGGTTGATATATTGACAAAAGCCTTACCAAGATGGAATTTGAGGTTTGTTGTATAATTTTTTGGATGGTGATCACCTCCACATAGTCATACGGGGAGAGTTTGTTGGGGCATTTTGGCTCCCTCCTATGTGGTAAATCCCATTTTTTAACCAAGGTTATTTTTATTATTTTTATTAATGACATAATTTTAGGAAGGCTAAATATAAGCTAAAAAATTGATTTGGGAAGGCCAGTAAATGTAAGAAATATTGATATTTAAATCTCATAGGTGATAGAGAGAAAAATACAAAAAATTATTTTCTTCAGAACAGGTTTGATCAATTCAAATATCTAAAGTAGTTCATCATTGGATCTTAACATTTTTTTTACACAGGATTCACAAAACACCAATATTGATTATGAATGGTGGAGACTTGATTTTAAGCTCTTCAAGTAAGGTTTTCATTGGTATTTTAGTGGGCGTATTTGTTTAGGTCATTTTCATATCAGTTTTGGTTTTGGATTCAATTGAGTGGTCTATTGTCCTAGGTTCTGGCTAAAAATTAATGAAAAAATCTTATTGTTGATTACAATAAAAGGGATCACAATTTTATAGCCTATAAATTGACCTTTGGATGTATTTACAGTAGCTCTATTTTAGGATTAAAAACTCTCTTCTTTAGGTATTAAATTTTTTTTCCTAGTTGTGTTATTTTGGGTTGATGATTGTAGTATCTAGTTAATACTTGAATACTAAACTTTTTATCCTAGATTTCTCGTATTGAAAGTTTCTTTAAGTGGACCAAAGTGTCATATGTTTTTTTTTTCATTTTGAATCATAAGGGTTTTTCCATATAAATTGTGTCATCTAATCTTAGCATAGGAAATATAGATAGTTATATTGTTCACAGCTCTAGAGTCAATACACCTGACCCACGTAGCAAATTTTTGTAGGAACAAGTAATACAAGCACACAAAATAGATTCATACTTTCTCTCACATACCCTTTTCTTATGAGTTCTTATATTTTTGTCTCTAATTCCTTAACCTCTTCTAGATTACATAGATATACAGATCGATTAGGTAAAGACATACCAGGTATTAAATGCATAGCGTGTCCTATTCATCTTTTAGGTGGTAAGTCATTATGAATAACATTATGATATTCATTAATAAGTTCATTAATTGAGGATTACTGTTATTTTTCTCCCCTTTTAGGGATTCCTTCATAATTATAGCATATCAAGTGCCTTCTTGTCTAATACATTTTACCATTGCCTTCTCATGTAAAAATAAACTCTTTTTATTCTCAATTATGTTCTCATTATCACAATTAGAAGGTTTAAGTTTATGCTTTTTTTATCCTTCTCAACTAGATATTCATTAGTAATACCATTATAAATATCATTTCTATCATATTACCATGGTATACTTAATAAGATTCCACATGTATCTATAGGCAAAACATCACAAGTACATCATCATGATAATTACCAATTTGAAATCAGATTATGGTTTTCTTAGTCACCTTGAATCATTTGTCCTTGTTTAACCATTGAATAAAATAAGACTTTGGATGTGGTGTAGTCTTCAATCCCAAATCCATCACCATTATCTTGTTAGCTATATTCATACAAGATCCACTATCAATGATAACTCAAAAAACTTTATCTCCCACTCTTCCTTTAGTTATGAATATCTTTTATTATTGATTAGGTTCCTCACTATCTTGGACTTGAAGTACTCTTTCCAATACATAGAAAGAATTTTCCTCCTCCTCTAACTCATTAGAAATTTTTTTCAATAGGCTCAAATTTAGTGTCTTCTTCTTAAGTCTCCATAGCTTTGATTTCTTGTATGGACAATACTCTTTTATTGGGATATTCATGGGCAAAGTGTCTAAATTCTTGGCATTTAAAACATTGTTTTGTAGAGACTTAATTGACCTTATTTTTTCCTTTCTCTTATCATTTATATCCTTGCTTCTTGTCAACACTTTTATAGTTTGAAGTACTCATTCCATACATTGTAGCTTGAGTACTTGGGTAGTACTTTGTAGATGAAGTACTTTGCTTTGCATGAGGCTTGGTGGAGTTAATTTGATTTTCAAATCTCAATGATAACTTTATCATATCATCAAGAGAATAATATAGACAATTTTCAACTTTATCTCAAAGCATCATGTTAAGGCCGCCTAGAAATCTAGCATATATTTGTTTCCATTTCTAATGGATACCACATAAAAGTGCTAATCTTTCAAACTCCCTAAAATATTCTTCAACACTTAGAAGTTCTTCTATAATAGTATTCAATCTAATATAATTATCTTAATCATACTCTTTAGGTATAAATTTCTTCCTTAGAAGCTTCTTAAGTTTATCCCAAAATTTGATTTATGATTTTCCTTCTCTTTCCCTAGTTTTTTTTTCAAATTATCATACCATATCCTAGCAAACTTCTTAAATTTAAGAGTAGCTAGTTTACATTTTTTTTCATCATGATAATCTTTGAAATCAAATATAGCCTTTACCTGATGTAACCACTCAAGAAATAAATCAACATCAAGTTTGCCATCAAAATTAGAAAGATGAAGTTTAATACCTTTATCTTCTTTTTTATGATACGTTGGTTGATGATCATAGAACTTTTGGTTGCTTCCACTCCTTATTAACTATTCATCATGGTATACATATGAGTTTAGATATCTTCCCTTTACTAGATTATTTGGTTTTATTATACTCTCCATTATATCTCAATAGAACTCCCTTTATTCCTGGATATTTTGGATCGATTCTTGTTTGGAAAATCTAGATTCCAATCTTTGTAATTGTTTTTGAATTGTAGAAATTTGCCTAAGTTGAGCATTGGTTGCATCTAGATTGGTTGAGATCTTTTGAATGGCCTCACACATGGCTTGAAAATGTTGTTCTCCTTCCATGATTTTGACTCACTAGCACACTTAATCACAAGTTAGTATAAAAATTAGGGTTTCGGTTAGGAAACCCATATCAACACAATGTCACCCTCTAGTCTTTGGTTGGTTATGCAGAAAATTTTGTTTCTAATAAACCAAACACATAGCAAGAAATCACATATACTACTTACACAACTAAATGAACACACTTAAAACTTATCTTGATTAGTTCTTGACGTAGAACTCAGCAAGTTCACTATCAACCACTTTGAAAATGCTTATCAAGTATCATGCATATTTCGATGTCTTTATGTGTAATTTGATTAAAGTAAAGACAACACACTAATCAACTGAGTAATTTCGGTCGATTCTACGTATATATCTTGATCACCACATGTGGTCATCCAGCACAAATTCACAATACACACGTAATACTTCATGCAAAAATGAATATCATCAATGCTAGAAGAATACACACAACCTACACACACACAATTCCTCTATAATTTTGAAAAAAAAATTATACAATCTTGTGTCGATTCTTTACATGTGTTTCCTCAAGATTTTTTTCAAGATTCATGCAGCAACTTCTCTAAACCATGCAAAGACTACTTAAGAACATTCGAATATTATCAAGATTCACAAAACATTTGTCAAGATTTAAAAAATTCAATCAAGAAGAATCAAGAATCTTAGTAAGACCTTTGATGGTGGTACTTGTTGATGTTGAAACTTGGTGATGACTTTTCACTTATGATGTTGACTCCAAAATAGGCTTTGATAACAAATTTGATGTGGAAGATCATAGATGAACAATCTTCTACAATGCAGGACCTTATTTGGTTGTCATAAGTTGCAAAATAATTCCGAAAATAAATATATGTTTTGACTTGTATGTGTTGATTTCAGTAACTTTGATGATGTGGTATTGATCTAATCTAAGATCAAATCCCTTGAATAGAAAAAATCTCTTATTTCTCTAGAGAATAATCTACAACTCCTCAAAAAACTCACACTTGAAGAAGAAGAGAAGAAGAAGAGACTCGAAGTGCTCTCTCTAATTGTTGATTTTTAATCATTCATTCATTCATTCATAATTGTTCTCTCAATGTACAATACTCTACACACACACACACACACACACATATGGAGGTCTTAGTTTACTCCTATTAATCAAGCCCATATAACCTGCCTAATTAAAAAATGTTAACTATATACACGTTTATATTGTATATATAGTGATTAGAATGATAAATTACAAACATTGCAAAGTATGAAATAAATTAATAAAGCTACACAAAACTCTAAGTATGTGATACATTGAATAATCATATGTAATCAAGCTTTGTGTCTTGTAACCTTTTCTTCCATGCAACCTTATAATGTCATTATCTTATAAATCAAATATCTTTAATAGATTGATCTTCTTGCAAATATATATAATACCTACACGAGTTACTTAACTAAGCATTAGAAGTATTAGTATTTTCAAGAACAATTGGTACTATCTCTAAGTATGCTAATTTTTATTCTTCATCATTAGAAGAATAAGATTTAGATGCTCCTACATCAATCTTGAATGCATTGATGATAACCTAGTTTGATGTCCTCTTTGATCCTGATGATCTGCTTGAACATCCATGAGCTTTCAGCTATAGCTTTGACATTCCAAGCATGCCCCTCCATTATGTATCTACCATGGATCCATTTAACGCACAACCTTATGCTTAACAATCTAACAGAAACACTTAGATATGTACACACAATTCCAAGCTTCTAGTTGTTTCAAACCAACTCTTCCCTCCTTCCGTTGGCATACAAACTTTATGCCATGCAACAAGAGTTGTATGTTTATCATTGTCCAAGTGGCTCTAAAGAAATCTTCTACATACACAAATAATCTACTATAGGACAACTTTACAAAGGACAAAAAGGCTCATCTAGTATTTTTCAATCCCAAAAATGACAGAACCGAGTAGCTTCATTCTGCCAGTAAAGCTAAGAAACTTCACTTTCCAATACTTTAGTCTACAAGTAATTTTGTCGACCAGAGTTTGGCATCGAGCAATAGATAGTGAAGAAGGGCTTAATGGTGAAAGGGCCCAGGTAGTATATGACAACACCCACAAGGATCAACACCAAGACAATTAACCAAATAATAGAACCCAAATCTACCACAAATAATTCACCAAAGTAATCCACCAATTATGGGAAGCAGGCATAAGCGAATAGATCAAAAAAATAAACCAATCAACACACACGATTTATATGTGGAAAACCCCTTCGATGTGAAGAGTAAAAACTACGGGATGTTTGAGGAGTCCACCCTATTTCCTTCTCTTATTATGATAAATTGAGGGCAAAATGAACCCAAATCAGGTTCACAATAATTCACAACCCACCAACAAGTACATTGACGAGTTCATATTTTGACACATTTTATACCCTTATAATCTTAGTTTTTGGTAGTTTATTTGGCTAATATAGGGGAATAATTACTGTTTTATGCTTAAGTGGTAAAAATTGCATAAATATTATTATTTAAGCTAAAATGATATAAATTAAGTAAATTTAGACTAAAATATTATTTATTAATATTTATTGAATCTTATTTTACAGGTTCTATTTTTAAATAAAAAAAAAAGAAATTTGACCTTTAGACCAATGGCCGAAGACAAACGAAGACGAACAAACCAAACGGAGGCAGCCTTCAGGGCACTACAGCACATCGAGGGGTAGCCGCCAGGAATGAGGTTCGCACGGAATAAGAGAAGAAAAGTCAGCCGTAGGGCTGACGTGGAGGCAAGAAACAAGAATAAAAAGGCTCGAGGCGTGCAACATTAATGCGGAACAGCGTGAGAGAGAACCGTTAGGGGGCGGAAGCCACAGAAGGAAGGCAAGAGCCTTCACTGGCTCGGAAAAGATAGCCTTTATAGGCTCGGGAAGTGGCAGACAGAGCGAGGCGGCCTCAGCCGTTAGGCTTCGTACGAGGTGACGCGAGGAACAGCCACACGTACGACGAGACAGAGGAACGCAAAGGAACAGCACAGGGAGCAGACGCACAGACTCAGCGCCGTCAGCGTCAGCTAGAAAAAGAAAAAGAAAAAGAATATTGCACGGAAATAAAGGCCGAGAAGGACGAAAAAATTAGAGGAAGAGTTTAATACCGGTAGAATTTATTTCAGATAAAATTAATTTTTATCTGAATAAATTCTTGATCTTTTATTCAAAATTAATTCCGGTTATTTCTTTCTCTTATTTTTAATTTATATTTTAGATATATATTTCTGTATAATTAATTATATAATTATGGCTGGCTGATTGTTTATTGTTAGAAAATAAATTGAAACCCTTGATTAGAATTAGAATTATAATTTTATTTTCTTTGTTTCGTGAGATTGTTTCTTGACTCTATATTAATTGCTATCATTTATATGTATGATTCTGTCAAGTATATTTTATTTGGTGCATGCCTTGTTCTGGTTCCTCATAAGTGACAGTATGTAGGATTATTTGCATGCTAGGTGGCCATCTAAATATACTAGAATTTATATGTATAAATTACAGCTAGGTTAGATAACAATTCACCTAATCGTTTTGTGATTCTAACCGAAGTGGTAAAATGTTTCGATACGTGTGGGTCAAGGAAAGGAAATACAGCTAGACATGCTTTTTGTACTAGTATGGGTACTTAGATTGACAGCCTTCCACTTACACTTAATGCATTAAATCTAGTTAAATATTGGAGCCGCTTGTTGCTGCTATACTGCTAGTATTTAATAGGGTTAATATTGGCGCTTTGTCGTATTAATTAATTAAGGGAAGTAATATAAGGTGTATGGACCTGCTTTTGGTGTGCAACTTGGTTGATCTCTTTCTCATGATTAAAGGATGACTTAGAAATAAATATTATATTACGATCTAATCTAGTGGTGGATTTTTATTTCCCTAACATATTTCTCATATCTGCGAGTTTCCCATTATTTTTATTTTTATTATTTTATTTTATTTTATTCCTTTTATTATTTTATTATTTTTTTTATAACCCCCATTAATATTTTTCTTATTTATTTATTCTGTGTTATTTAGGATTTTTATTTTTAGTTTTAGTTTTATTTCCAAGCTAGTTAAATAGAGGTAAGCCCTCTCAATCCCCGACTAGAACGATACCCTTATTTACCAGCGCTACAATTGACAACAAGAGGGTTTAAATTGCGTGCCGGCAATGGCCACACCATACATACATAAGAGATTAAGCAAGAAGAGATCAAAGGTGAAGAATATCACCACAAATCAGAGGTTCAGTCCCGATTCAATAACAGACAAACCAGATTTCAAAATAACAATCTCACCGTTCAAAATGAGACCCTATGTGTCTTCAACAAGATAACCAAATTTCAGAAAAATCCAACGGTGGAAACTATGGAAATACACAACTTTGTGAAAGCTGTCCTTGAAAAATCGCAATTCACTCTTCTCTCAAACCCTTTGTCTTCCTCTCTTCTTTTGCTTCTAATTGTGTGTGTAATTTTCTAAATTTACACCTCTCACTTACTGCCCTAATTTGTATAGCAAGTATTTATACCAAAGGCTTAATTAATAAGCTCAAATAATAAATCCAAGTTGGACTTAATCCAAGATTAGTAAAATGTTATCAAATGCTTGTTCATTAGGACAAAACAAAATACACACTTTACTAACACATGTAAGTTGGACCCACAACAAATGGCACTCCAAGTTATTTTTGTGGTATGTATTTATTTATTTATTTTAAGGCTTAATGCTTTTACATCAACTGAGCCCTAGGATTTTGGATCTCACATGAATCAGACTCTATACGTATGCTCAATATTTATGCTTCATATTCCTTACAGCACATATCATTCAAATTCCATAAGAAGCTGAATCAGTTGCTGATTTTCAATCACTGATGATATAAGCTTGGGAAGAATCAATAGAACATGTCTGTATGTTCTCTAAATATATAACAAGAGAAATGAGACCGAGAGAAAACAATGCCCGGGATAAACTCTCATGAACCACATAAATGCAGCTTTTATTGTATAACACAATTAACTTGTATATGAATATATTCATTCTGATATATCAGCATAGTAATAAAGGAAGAAAAGCCAACCGGAGCTCATCTAGTCTAGAAGAAATTAGCATAAGAATTTCCTTTGAAACTTTCCTGGATCCATGCATATCAATCTATGACCAATCAAATACATAATAAAGAACATAGACCAGTAACAAGGAGAATGGGTAAAGTGAGAAGGCGACAATCGATGTCCAAAGTGGGAAGGTGGTCCGAAAGCTACCCAAGCCGCCCATCACTACACAAACCATGAGTATTACCAACATTTGTGATGAGAAATTCCATGTCAGTCCCCTGAAGTAGACAAGGGCTAAGAAGACTGATAGTGACAGCAAATTGTTCATCGTCACTGATCCATACAGCTGCATGAAATCGAGAATTAGGCTATAATCATCACAAACATGCATGCATGTTTCATATATAAGACGGTAAAATAGTGAAAAGACACACACAAACACACACATACTTACGATGGATAATGTAAGTGACGTGGAGTCCCTCTTCTTTCGACGGGAAAACGTAAAACTTGGTATGGCATCACTGGTGCTAGTGACAAAAGGTAGTACGATGAAGGCGATGAAAAATGAAGGGATGTTGGTAATAGAAGAGAATTCATTAACAGCATCTACCAACGGATTGGAGAAGATAGCAGCCATAAGGGTTCCTATTATTAACGTGAAAATTGACTTGAGGATTGCATTCTTCTTTACTGACTTTTCTGTCTCGTATTGAACCGCAACGTCTTCACTATCGTTTGATCCTAGTAACCTATTCTCCCGTCTTACACCCTGAGAAATTAATCAATATGATGGCATGATTTTATTTATTAGTACACAATCAAATTTAATGACAATTAATTTCAGCCTAGCCAACGAATTGATCAATAACAATATGCAGAGATAGATGCTTGATTAACTACATAATAAGTACACCCTTTATGTCCGAAAAAGAGTCATTCTATATCTTGATCATGAACTTTGACTAGCTATTATGAATACAAAATTTGAAAAACTAATATTATGAAAGTATTTTTTTAATGCAAATAGAAATAGTATATTTTTATATATTGTAATTTATTATATTAAAAAAATTAAAAATCAAAGTTTATTATTGAAATATACAGTAATTTTATTTTTAAAACAGAGGAAATAATTAAATACCTCATCGTAGTAATCAACACGCTTTTGAGTCTCAGATCTCGTAGCAACATTAAGATTCTCAATCTTAGTAAGCCATTTTAAAACTCCATCTCTGAATTCCTCCATGTTAAGCTTTGCATCCCTACGAATGTCAAAATCCTTTATTACATGTTCCACCACCTGGTCTTCGTCAAGTTCTACTCCTACAAGAAATGCCTTAAGCTCTTCCGGTGATACATAGTTGTCCTTATCTGAGTCGATTGAACGAAATAACCTGTAAACGCAATGCATGCGTGCATAAATTAATTAGTTACGCGCCTGCTGTAGCTCTCCCATTTTTTCTTTTTCATTTTTGTTCAGGAACAACGGCGACAATAATTTTCTGGCAGACAATAATTGTCTCTGTTCTGTTGAATCTTCCTTTTTCAATATAACTTTTCGGAAGCTTGTTCTGCTCTTACTCTACTATCACCATTTATTCATGACAACGGCATGGATCATAATACGATTAGAAGTTCGAAGGAATGACCCTCGTCGACATTATTCCTTGTCGATCGTCGACGTTATTGCTAATGGTGTTTGCGGGTTTAAATCATTATAAGGTGATGGATCTAAGATTACCTAGTTAAGCCTCACAAGTTTTTATATGATTTTATAAACTTTATTTAGGTGTAAAACGTATTTATTTTTGTAATTTTATAAATTTTATTTCAGTACACAAAATTATTTTTGTAATTTTTAATTTTTATTTATAAAAGCAAGTTATTTTTGCGGTTAACATTTTTTATGGGACACAATGTTATTTTTATATTTTAAAATTATTTATTTTTAGACATGCGGTCATTTTTATAAATTTTATTAATTTTTATTATGAACATGTCTATCAAATATATATAATAAACATGGACTCATTTTTATAATTTTATAGTTTTTATTTTTAAGCGGTGGATCATTTTATAAATTATATAATTAATATATACGGATATTTTAATATATGTTTATTGCTTGAACGTAAATAATTTATAAGATGAATCTAAACGTTCTATAGATTGAATATAAAATAAAACGATTACGAACATTGAATACTAACATGTGTTAGCATTTGCTGGGAGCAAAAAGACAATTAGATACTAGATCTAAATGTTTTATTGGCTGAATTTAGTAAAGCTGGGTATTTAACATGATGAACCTATTGTAAGGCCTCTTATAAGAGTGTTCCTGGGGTAACGTAAATAGTAACATTTGTAGTTGGATGTGGATTGGGTTGGCACCGCCAAGAATTGAGCTGATCTTATGGTTTGCGATTCAACAGAGGCTCAACACAAGAGATATACTAGTCAGACTTCGCACAGGCAATATCAATGAAGCAAGATGTCCTTTTTGCAAAAATGAGTAAGAGTCGGTCAACCGTGCTTTTCTTCACTGTAGTGTGATGGGGAAGTTATGGTATGAGATTTGTGATTGGTTTGGTTGTACTTGGATGATGCCAAAATCAATTGAAGGAATTGTTGCAGTTTGGTTAGGAGGTAAAGAGAAAGGTATAAAGGGGAATTTGGTCAATAGCTTTTTTTGCCATAATGGGGACTATTCGGAAATTAAGAAATAAGGTCATTTTATAAAATCTTCAAATCTGCAGAAGTTGGATAGTTTTACTCATAAAACAAAGGATTGGCTTTTATATCAAGAATAGAAGAGAAGATTTCCATTATAAAATTGACAAGGTGATTCATAATGTACAAGTTTTTCTATGAGTTGTGGGTATTGTGGGTTGTGTTTCTTTGCTTTGGGGAGTTACTCCCCTTTGCTGTTGTTCTTGTATGTTTCGTTTCTTATCTCAACTATCAAAAAAAAAATGATGAACCTATACATAAGTGTTCTTTGTTTTGAACTTAAGCGATCTATATTATTAACCATATGTGATAAACCTATGCATTTTATGTGTTGAATATGGATGTTGTACGTAATGAACTTAAATGCTTAATGACATGAACTAAGAAATTTTTATTATTAACTTATGTATTTTTTTTTATAAACCTAATTGCTATATAAGATGAATCTATACATTTTATGTGATAAACTTGGGTATTCCTTGTTATCAAAGATATATGATGAACCTATATATTTACTGTGATAAACATATAAGTTATATATGATAAACCTAGGCATTTGTTACGACAAACTTATCAATGATCTACGTTAAAATAAAAAGATGCTAAACACACGTATATATGATAGTGTTTGAGAGTCATCAAAGCTGCTTAACTACACACTTGCCACCAGGTGTTTGGGAAACCATTAAATTTTTTTTCATCCATGGATACAATTTTCTTTCCTTTCTTTGTGTATCCCCCTTAAAGAAAGAAAGAAGGAAAAATCTCAACACATAAAAATAAGGGATGATCTTTGTCGAGTAAAGTAAGAGTGCTATGTTGGTTGGAAGGTAAACACTAACCTGCATATAATTTTCTTATATTTGGAAACATAAAAATTGCAATAGTAAGAAGCAAAACCACAGGCTACACAGGCAAAAAGAAAAGACGGGAGGCATCCAAAATAGTATATTAGATGCAAGTGATAAAAATGTTTATCTATGAGACTATGACAACTAGCGCTTAGTAGCAATATTCATCGCTAGTATTTTACGAAATGAAGGGCTCAGAAACAAGGATAAATCAAAAAACACCAAGAACAGTGACTATAAATCGACAAATAAAGTAGCAAAGAAATCAATTGAGGAATGGAGATAGGCATGCCTGCAGGGGGCGTCGAAGATAATAATATGGGAAAAGAAGCGAGTTCTAAATCTAAGTACTATAAAAGATGAAATCGATGACAAGTCGGAAAATGAACGGAGGAAATATGAGGTGACACTGGTGCTTTGAGGAGCAACGTTTGTGTTGCCCCTGTTGACCCCGAAAAAAATATATAACAATAAGAAAAATAATATTTGATTGTTATATGGTCAATCAACTTAAATTGGGGATAATTAAATATTCCTAAAAATTATTCGGGATTTATATATTAAAAAAATATATATATTTTAATTGTTTACGTCCCGTTCGTATTTTATTAAATTGGACCAAAATATTTCAATTGGGCTTAGTTTAATTAAATACGGGTCTAATTTATTTCACAAAGGGCTACGACTTCGTAAAATTAAGTTAAATGAAACATGACTTTTAAGTCTAAAACGCAAGACGGGCCCAAGCCCAAAAGCCAAGGAGGTCCTTTCCTCTATAAATAGAGGGCATCCCTCCTCATTGAAGACATGGAAGTCCCGAGATCAAGAGCTTATAGAGAGAACGCTCCCAAGAACTCTAAAGCTAAAGATCGAAGACTCGAAGAACGAAGATCCAAAGATTGAAGAAGTAAGATCTGAGGATCGAAGAACGAAGATCGAAGAACGAAGATCCGAAGATTGAAGAAGTAAGATCTGAAGATCGAAGAACGAAGATCCGAAGATTGAAGAAGTAAGATCCAAGGATCAAAGAACAAAGAACGAAGAACAAAGATCGAAGAACGAAGCTTTATAGATCATCAAGTCGAAAACGTTGAAGCGTTGTAACTTCAACATCATTAAACCTGTTTGAAGGGATCAAGCACCATCAACTTGTGCCCTCTTTACCAGGTAAATTAAATTTTTATCAACAGGTTTGGATCAAGCTCATTAAACTCAAGACGAGCCCCGAACAAGTTGAGTCCAAAATTCAACATCGCGAATCACAACGTCATCAATTGTCTAGGAGATTGAATCAGAGGATATTAAATCTTGTACCGGATTTATACAGAGATTGTACCTACATTCGATCCGTTAATTAATAACCAATAAAAGTAAATTTTGTTCTTCAATTTTCTTTTTGTAGAAAATCTATCGTTAACAGCCCCAACCATAGTATTAAAGCTCGGATCGATTACACCAACCGGTCTCACCAGAGAGTTAGACGGGTCACCAATCCAGTCAGAGTTATCGATTATCATGATGTTAATATAGATCAAGAACTGATCAAATTTGTTACATAAAAAGGTTAATAGTTAAAAAATGGGCCATTTTTTTGGAAATTAGCTAGCTTGCAGAGGATGCCAGAATTGAGATTGGATATTGGAGATATTATTAGAATATTAAAAGGGGGAAGTGGAATTTCTGCCACTTCTATTCGCGTTCTCACCTTCTCTAACCGGTAAACTCTTTGGCAATAGGTTTAAGAATAAACACAAGGTTGTTCGCTGTAGATTAGGCTCTTTCATTTCAAACACCTGTTGAGGTGCGAAGAGCAATTGTACGCCCAAGGGGTAAGTTAGCTAGATGGTGCGTAATGGGACGACCAAAGACTTATTAAACAGATTGACGGCGCTAATTAATGGAATGACTAAAGACCTATTGAAGAAATTGTTGTGGAATTTAATTCTTAGTGTTAGTGTCCATAGGTCAATAACATTACTGCAAAAATACAAATAGATAATACCATATATATAGTTGCTGTAATTAGAACAATCGTATAGAATGAATCTAGTAAACACTACAATGAGTTGGAAAAGTATGGTTATTGTGGGAAACTATATATGTTGGTTCTATAATTATAACAACTGCCTATGGTGTCTCATAATTGGAGTGCTCTAAAAAAGACTACTGACGTTGGTTTTATTATAAAACAACGATCTATAATTTAGTGGGATGTTTCTTCAAGGTTTAGATGAATGTTTAAAAATATAATTATCATTGATACCTCAATCTCCCTATTTCCCCTTTCTTCATTTTAACCTAATTTGATTTTTTTTCACCCATTTACTCAAACAAAAAAGAGAGAAGTTTGGGTGGCACAAAGAACTTCCACAATTTCTACCACTTCAAACCTTCTTATTCGGAGGTCATAATCATCTTTCCTCTTCCTTTCACCATCACTGCCATCTACTTAATTTATCTATGTATTTTTCTACTTCATTCTTGTTTAATGTTGCACATAGACTCAATATATCCATGCTTAAATAGCTTTGTTTTCTTTAAATATGCTTGCTCAATGTTACTCTTTAATATGTTATATATCATTCAAAAGTGATTTCAACTGTTGCTTGAAGTGTTGTTTATTGTAATGCGATTGTAGAATTTTATGGTGGTTTTGTTTTCCTTGTTATGTGGTATAGTGTTTTACATGATATATTGTTTAGTTGGTTGCTACTACTTTATTAGTGAAGAGGATGAACTAATCAAGAAGAATTTTGTTGTCTTTTTATAGTGGTTTATGAAATGCTAGTTTGGAGTGTGTTAGAATTTTAAAATATTTGCAAGATAAGTTAGGTTTTCGAGCTTTGACATTTTTTTTCTTGTGTGAAATTTGAAAGAGTCGATCAATGCCTTATTAAAATCTAAAAATTATGTTACTTTCATGGTTTCAAGAAAATATGACATCTCAACATGAGTAAGGGCAAAATGTGCTAAAGGAAAGTGATGGAGGGTACAAATGAAGAAGGTAGCTAAGTTAAGGTACACGGGGAATAGATTTATAGTTTGTGAGTCTACTAATTAAGGGATGTCAATTGGAGAGAATGAGACATATTTTATAAGTTACTTGAATGTTAGAGTTCGTGTAATGGTTCCTATATGATTCTAGAAGAGAAAGGTACTTCATGAGCTGAAGGAGAAGTTATAGGTGAATATATAGATATAATAAGCATTTAGATACCATCATTATATCACCACTTAAATTATATACCAATAGTATTTATTTATCTCATGATGTAGAGTGGTTTGATATGCTTGAATGTTGTAAGAAAGTTATACTTCAAACATGTACTAAATTTTTGAATGACTTTAAGGTTAATTTAACCTGTTTTCCATAGTTGTTGAAGATGAAAAAACCACCAAGAGATTATCAGTCTATGATCACATCTCACCAATGGGCTAAGGTTGTTGAGTTAAAAAAATTCAAAAGAAGCTAAGATATGTAATGACTTGCATTATATAACATGCCTTAAATGATACTTATAATATATATATATATATATACACACACACACATTGATTTTCTCTACAATGTTTATGTTTTTGGTGACACAAGAAGAACCAAAAGTTATAAAAAAAAATGTGAAGAAAATGCTTACCCTCACAAGAACTCATGCCCCAAAAATAATGCCACAAGAAAAGAGTTTGTGAGGAAATAATCTAGGTCATTACATCTTGATTATTTTTATTTTCAAACTATAATGATTAACTTTATTTTTTGCTTGGATATAAAGGAGAAAGAGGGAAAGGATTATATAGAAAAGGAAGGTCCTCCATATGTACCTCCTTAGGGTTGTAAAGCCAAATACCCCTAAGTTCGGGATTGGTTCATTTAACTAAATAAGTCTAAAATAAAGCTTAGGATAGGCTCATTTAACCAAATGAATGAGCCGAGCTAAGATTTTAATGAGATGAGCATAGCCGAGCCAAACTCATGAGCTAAAGTCATAAAATGAATTGCGCCTCATTTTTGTGAGCTCGGATTTGATTCATTTAACTAAACAAATGAGTTGAAACAAGCTTTTAACTAGTCAAGCCAAGCCAAATACCAAATTAGCTTAGCCCATTTACAACCCTACACCTCCTACAAACGTTAATGTATAGGTGAGGGATAAGGTGAACAAAAAAATAGGGAAGGCTATCAATGAACCAACCCAATAAATAATTGATAAAATTGTAAGGATTTAGCATTATCTAATTTTCAATATTATTTTGATGTCATTTTTTGGTAACAAAAATAACCCTTGCAATTGGTCAAAATGATGTCATTACTCAAATATTGGGGAATAAGGATTATAGTGGTAAATTCATAAGGTCACCACATGGTCATATATTGTCAAGAACTTTTGGAGGCTCTCTAGTTCCTACACTCTCAAGGAATAGGTTAATTGTCTAAAAATGAAGTAGATAATTTAAGAGTTGGACAATTAAAGTTAGTTACCTAATAACAAAGGACCAAGGAGATAATTCTAAATTTTATGAATGAAAGGGCATCCTCGGTGGTTGATATGGTAGTGATTTCTCTTATAAACCCTAGTGTTAGATATAATTTTTAAGTATATAAGATAATATACGTTACTTTTAATTATTTTCTTATTTAGAGTGTGGAGATACATGAAATAACTAAAAATATTGGATACAAATATGATCTCAAGAAATCATAGTGAAGGGATATTATTGCATAATGTGTTACTCGTATTTTTAAAGAGAGATTATTGAAGGACAATATAGTTCAAGTGACTCTCATTAATATCTACGTTAAATATTCACTCTTAAAGTCACCTTTTTTTGTTTTTTTTTTTTACAAATGATGATTGTGATATCTTTTTCTTTAGAAGGAAGTCAATTAGATGTTCATTCAATTTAATTATTCTTAAGGAAAAGTTAATAGTATTAATATCAAAATTTTAATTAATGTGTTTATTAATTATTATATATTAAACTATTTTTCATCTATTTGAAAAGGATGGTAGCATTTTATGAAGGAATCCAAGTTCTAGAGAGGAATAAGAGAGAGAATTAGATAAGGAAAGAGTGGTGTTGTGTACAAGGCACAATATACCTGCTATTAGCTATCAGGAATTTATGTGATACTCTCAAATTAGTTGTGGATAATGAAGGCTTAAAAGGATTAAGAGGAATACCTATATCAGCAAGGTATATATTCTTTTTGGGAAATCAAATATTAAAGAACTCTGTTGTTAATCGTACTTAACTTGAAGCAATTTAAAGATGTGTAACATCCAAGTAAGTTTTTTGAAATGTATATCAATTGATAAAAAGCATGTTCAAAAGGCCTTGTGTTCATATGTGGGGCGACTCATCAATTTCAAAAGCACTCTAGAGTAACTACTCACAACCCTAGTAAGATTTTCATGTAGGATGATGATGTATTTTAATGATGTCTTGCACACTCAACATTTGAGCATACAAATTGTATTACCACTATTATTGTTTTTCAAGACTAAAGAGGTTAACTTATTTATAGGAGTTGAGGATGCAGTTTATTTTTTAGTTGGAGGCTAGCTACAAGTCCAATATATAAATTCATACATGAGGAATAATTTCATTTAGTATTATTAAACTTTAATATAAAACTATATTAAAGAAACTAATATAATTCTTAAATTATTACCAACAAAAAGTTACATAATTATTTTCTTATGGGTTATTAAAAGACATGTTTCTAATTGAAGACAATGAGCATCTATTTGGATTCTTATGTCATTAATTGATATTTAATGAGGACCTCAAATTATAAGTGAATCATGTGATCAAAGTGATGAGGGTGGCTTTGTATTGGTATATTTTTTCCTCATTTTCCTTTAATTCACATTAGGTTTTGATCATTTTACTTCCATCAAGAAGGATAGTATGCTGGTTTCACCCATTCAGTCTAAAATGGCATGACATTCCACAAAAAGAATATTGATGGATAACTAAGTAATTTTTATCATTAATAAATTTATTTCAAGAGTTACTTCTTATATTATATAATTAATATGTCTCTACACATCAATTAAGTCATTTAAGAAATATCTATAGAAGCAAAAGTATTAAGACAAACCTATTTATGATGGGCTTACATGAAGGTGTGTACGTAGTTATTTTATATATTTTCTATGTTTTAATGTTTATTATAGCTCTAATAAATTAAATGTGCATTTCATCTAATGTAGTGTCCAATAGAAGGGGATAATGACAATCGTGGCTATTTTATCATGAAATATATGAGAGATGCCATGATAAGATGATGGAGAGGAGATTCAGAGGTATGTATTGATCATTGTATATTTATTAATATTTTTACTTCAATTAAATACAATCCATGTAAATTGCGATCTTTTTTTTCTTAGTCATATGAAAATAATGAGGTGAAATTTTGGGATAGCCAAATTAACAAGGTTAAACAAGAGTGACTAGATTATTTGTAGGATTATATATAAGTATTTCATTAATGTAGCTAGCTATTGACCAATGGGATGCACACAACATTGATGCTTTTGTATTAGCTTTTTATATATGAGCATGCATACTGTATTATTTTTTATTAATGTAAGAGCTTTTATATGTATGATCATCTATATACTTTATTCTTTTTATTAGACTTTAATTTATATATATGTATGAGATATGTAACAGTGATGCTTGTATATTAGTTTTGAATATATGTATGTAGGTTGTGTATATGGTGAAGGTGCTATGTTATTATTTTCATTAAGAAACTAAGGCTATAGATTGGAGTTTTTAGTTAAAATTGTTTTGTATATTATTGAGAAGTTAAAAAAAAGTGTTAAGGGAATATATGGTGATTTAATATATGATTGTTGTTTATAGTTAAGTTTAGATGATGGTTATAACTTAAAACTACCATTTGTTCCTTCACACAATTTTTTAAGCACCCTTTATATTTTTATATTATTGTAGATGACTATTCATTGAACCATCATCTATAGTATAGATGATTGTAGCTTACATGGTTGTTGGTTATCACTGTCTTTTGCCATTTTTCACCACGATCTATGGCTCCTTCGTACTAATATGAGGCCCTATTAACTTTATCTATCTAACTCCATAAGCATGGGAAAAATATATAGTCCAACCTCAAAATGATTATAGGGAGTCTTCTTATGGGGTTGTTTTTTTTTGTTTAACTTGTATTCATTAGTATTAATGGATGACAATAAAGAGAAAATTGGTTTTAATATAGATGAGCATTATGTTATTCCTAGTGACATGATCACTCTTGCAAGTATGTGAAATGAAGAATTACCTAGTCCCATTAGGGGTTGATATTCAAACAATGCACTTCACTTCTCATGTGAGTTGATAATATCACATATGGTGTATATAGATGGTTTCTTAGAGAATTAACAAGTTCATGAATTAAAATTTGCCAACTAAGTATTGTTGATTGAAACAACCTAGTAGATTGAAGATATGGTTTGAGTAGGAAAATTTGGATGCGAAGATCTAGAAAATCATAGGAAGATCATAACCTTGATTATTTAGGAGGTTTATTTGTAAGTAGAGTCCCCCTTTTGGACCCTTCCTTAGCCTAAGTGAGTGATGATGCATGGAAATAGGCGCAACTAAACTATCCATTCTTCATCCTTGTCCTCATCATTCTTCTAAGCCTATAAGGACATTGTATTGTAATGAAATTAGTTTGGTATCTTATGTTGTGGCATTCCTCATTTATATCCTTTATTTTTCAACATTCTTATGTTTGGTAAATTCAAGTGGATTATACCTTTGAATTTGAGATTGATTTAAAAAAAGGTTTTGAATTAGAATTTTACCTGGAAATGATATAGATCATCATAATAATATCACATAACTAGATTGTAGGATCAAATGATCCTATGAATACCACATAAATATGACCCCAACATAATTGTATGCTACAAAATTCCATAATTGTAGTTAACATACACTAAAAGCTCATTTGGTCACTAATTAAGCAATAACAATTAAAAAGTAACACAAATTATTAAATTGCATGCATACAGAAAAAAAAATTTGGTACATGGTTTTTGCTTGGAAGAAAATAACAACACTACAAAAGAAAACAATGTATAAATTTATAAATAAATAATATATTTATTTTTCATTACATATATAGTTTGGACTCTTTCATAAGGATTTTCTCCCAACAATTATCTTTTTCATAATATTAATATCTTGTTTTTGCTTTTTTCTCATTAGGTAGTGTCTGATATATAGTATATACATCATAAAAGGGGTTGAGGTTTAGAGGAAGGGAAGAAGTATAGTGGGAATAAAAGAAAATATATATTTTAATGCAAATAGATAAAAAAAGTATAGTCAATATCTATAACCATAAGATTATACTAATCTTACATAGATTTTTAAGATTCTACCACATATTTACTACTTTAAGGTTCTACTTAAGATTGATGACTTTTGAATTGTAAAATCGTAAAATCTAGATCGATTGTTTAAAAACTACGATCTAAAGGTATTAGCCCATTGAAAACCTAAGTTAGATTTAGAGGGATTAACCTGTTAAAATATCCAAATTTAGTTTGTGATTTAACCTAAGAAAATTAACTAAAGGAGTGATCTAAAGAGGCATGATAGCTTTGGCTTAGAAGAAGCATGTGAACCTCAACTCATGAGAAACATAGGAGCCTTAGTTCACAAGGAACTAGATAGTTCCTAGGTTTCTTTAGTACTTGTTTGTCTAACTATAAAAGTTAATTTGGACTTGATTTTGAATATCCTAATCAATTTTGATTCCCTCTTTGAGACCCACTTGTTAGTAAACAAGCACTCAATATAATCTTTCACTTTTTCAATAACTACCTAATCCTTCCAATTCACTAGTTTACTAATCAACTTCCCTATTTAATTTTAGTAGATGTAGTGCTCCTTACTTCTCAAACCTAAAATTTTTATCTACTTAAATTGTTGATGGAGAGTCCAAAAAATGGAGAAAGCACTTGGAATCTTCATTAGTCATCTAGTATTTATTCCAAACTCCTATGTAATTACGTTTTACAAGACTCTAAATCCTTCAACTATGAGTGCAAATGTTTGGATGATTGTTGTGTGTTGTATGATATTTATACGTGATTTCTGATATACTTATACATGTTTTTTTTATATGAATCCATTTCATATGTTATGATTTATATATATTCTTATTTGAATTTATGTTTCTTGCCCAAATATTGTAGGTTTGATGATTTTGAGGCCAAATAGAGAAAAATCTCAACAAGAAGAGAATTTAGATGCATTAGATTAAAGAAGTCAAGCTATGAAACTTTTATATTATCAAAAGTAACTTGAAAAATTCCTCAATATAGAACTAATCAAATAATGGTGTTTGATATCATCCCAACATTGCCCGTGGGAAAAAAAATCAAGGCAAGACTCCATTTGAGCAAAGAAACTGGAGGATGGTTGAGTAACAAAAGTCGTGGTGACCTATTTTTTTTATTACATCGCAATGATTCTTTTACAGTACCTCATGGGACTTTTTAGGGCTATTGTAATTTATAAATAAGGTTTCAACTCAATCCATTTCAATATTTAAGCTACAAAGAGCATTATTTTCATATCCAAAGTTCTACTTTTTTGTTTGCTTCTTTAGTTTCTATATTCTTCTCTCCCAAGTTCACTAATTTATGCACAATTCAATTTCTAAGTTCAATGTGATTATGTTTATTTCAATTAATATCATGTTCCAATTTATTTTTACCAAGGATATGGTGAATCTTTAGTATATTTTACTATATATATTTTCTACTATTTTTCATATTTATGTTTAATCCACTTTAGGTAAAATGCCATAAAAAGAAATTGAATGGGATATGAGGAATTATATTATTTCTACAAAATTAGGGAAATATAATGAATTAATTGAATATAAAGCATTACCCTATATGTAAATCCTTTGATCAGAGATATCAAGGCTAATAACAAGCAATGGGATTTCATAGTTTGACATAGCATGTTAGTTGTTTATTCCTATTGGCATGTAATGAGTAGTCAAATGGGTAATTAATTGATTAATGATGAATTATAATTAAACAGTAGGGTGTCTAGAATCCTTGGTAGCTTCTAATTCATTACTTAAACCTTTACTTGGTTCTATCTATTTATTTCATGAATTTCTTAGTTCATCAAATTTCTATATAGAATTATTTGTTTAGATTGATAACTATTTCTTTATTTTATTTCAATAGCTTAGGATTAACTAGAGTGATTATAGTCTTTGTGCTATTATTTAGTCTCTATGAGACTATATGCACAACTCATAGCATCTTGTATTACACTTGATTGGTATACCTACCTATTGATATATTTGGATGACAATAAGCTTTCGGTATCATTATTAGGGAAGATTGTTCGACAAGGCTCTAATTCCTTGAATTGTGAGTGCATGTGTTTGGAGGATCATTGTATTAAATTTAGGGAATATAAATTTCATGATTTCACCAAGTCCATGCCTAAATTCATTTTTTAATGAAGTGGTTTTTCTATGGAAAAATTATGTCCAAATAAGTTTATTTTAGTATTTTTTTTCCTTTATTGTTACTATTCTTATAATTTGAAAGTGAATTCAAATATTAAATAACTAGAACATGATCTTATTAATTTTGATAAGGTCTATTTGTGATAATTTATGTAAGTTCATTTCATTTGATTGAAATTGTTTTTTGATCTAGAGTGTCTATTCAATACCTTTGTCTATTGGTTAGAATCAAATTAGATGTTTTTATTTATTTATGATGTTCAAAGTAATTCCATTAAAAATATGAAGTCGCTTGAAACTATTATGTTGGACTATAGAAATGAGGACTTGAATTCAAACGAGTGGCCCCATTATTTTGTCAAGGTTGGTCAGTAAAAAATAGTCAGATATCTATTTGCGCTATAATGTTTGGCATGAGTTGTTTATATTTCATTAATATTTTCTTTGTATGAATTATATTCTTTTCTCCACATGGCTTAATGATTTTTTTTACTACTATAATAACAATTACAAGCTCTTAGTTGACTTCACTTCAATAGGTATTGTTAAAATTATTCTTACCTCACTTCTATTAGCATAAGAAGATGGATAGATGTTTTATTTGAGATATATTAGTAATTTCTTTATTCATGCTATAATATGACGAAGAAGTCTTAGATCATTGGTTGATAGAGCGGAATCTATGCTAACATGGTATACTATAGTGAGATGGGTTGTAAGTTTGTAATGCCATAAATTCAACTTCCATATTCTCCTTCCTCACGGATTAATGGCTTAGACCTTAAAGATCATATCCCAATGGTTAACTTTTTTTTTTTATATCATCACTTAGGAATTGATCATGCATGCTAAATTCTTAATCAATGGTGGATATACATGCGTTATAGGGCCTAATACATGTGGATATCATAACACTGACTTTCTTTAGAACTTTTGTGAAAATAATGGAATTCTCCATGAGACTAACACTCTTTACACAACGAGGAAAAATAGGACTCTCAAGGAAAGGATGAATACAATGCTTCTAAGTTTTATTATGTTTAATAATGTATAGGGGAAGTTATTTTATCTTCTTGTTACATATTTAATAGGGCTTCTTAATAAGGCTAGATAAAAATCCTTATGAGGTATGGAAAGGGTTTCCTCCTAACTTGAAATTCTTCAAAATGGGGGGGGTGTTTAGTCAAGGTGAGTCTACCAGACTTTAGAAAGTCAAACATTGCACCTGAGACTTTTGATTGTGTGCTTATTAGATATGCTACCGATAGTATTCCTTATATAGTCATGTGTTTGAGATCAATATGAAAATCTTGATATTCTAACTACTTTCGGGCTATTTTTTCCATCAAACTTTGTTAATACTTTGCATGAGGTTGGTTCTTCCATTGCTACTAATGTTTCCTATTCTTTTATGTTCCTTTATCTACTATGAATGAATTCAATAATGAAAATTAGGGAAGGTAACATATTAAAAGTAGCTTTAGACTAGACTTTATCACTTACTTTTTGATATTAAAGGTAAACTAGTTTTTTGTATTGTTTTTAGAATAAAGATATTGATTATTTTGATACTTATTATCCTATGATGAATATGGGTATCATTAGGACTTTTTTCTCCCTATTTATTCATAGTTTAGTGGTACATGATATGGTTTTAAACAAGCCTTTCTATATAGCGTCTTAGAGGAAGAAGTTTGTGTGAAACAGCCTATTGGTTATGTGTTGCCTAGTGAAGAGAATAAAGTTTGTAAACCAAGAAAGTCTATTTATTAACTTAAATAGGCTAAGAAAAAATGATATAAAAACTTAATTAGACTCTAATGATTAATGATAATGTTTTGAATTCCTTTGATTCTAGTGTCTAGTCAAAAATGTTTGGATTAAGTTGTGTGATCATATGTATTTGTGTTGATGACATATTTATCTTGGGTACAATATTTGATGTGGTCAATAAGACCAAAACTTTCTTATCTTCCTAGGTTGAGATGAAATACTTAGGAGATGTTGATGTAATACTTATGATTATGATGAGAAGGTTTAAATATAGTTTCACACTTCGTTAATCTCACTATATTGAAAAAATATATTTTTTTAAATGATGTGTTAAAGCACATGTGCATGCACCCTATGATTCAAGAATACAACTTGAGAGAATAAAGCCCTTAATTTATCTTAGAATAAATATGCTAAAGCTATAGGAATTCTTATACTCCTCATGAATTATACTAGACTTGCCATAACTTGTGTAATGAGTTGTTTGAGTTGATACAATCACAATCCTAGTGATAAAAATTGGAATGTTCATTATTTCATTAACTTAAGGGTATAATTGATTTTTGTTTTAATTTTAATAAATTTCTTTCCTTTTCTGAAGGACATAGTGATGCTAACTACATACTTATAATCATAAGGTTAGCTATACTAATAGCCATGTGTTTACTTAAGGTAGGGGTTTTATATCATGGAATCCATGAAAATAGATATGTATATCATTTTTCCACTATGGAAATAAGTTCATTGTTCTTAAATTGATAAGCTAAGAAGTAGAGTAGTTTGTTGTTTGTATGATGTCACTATAGGAGAAACTGACTATTTTGGTTTTATACATTGTTATTTGCATGATGTTAGTGGAATTTCTAAGAATAACATGTATAATGGGAAGAGAAGACACATCAATTTCAAGTACTGACTTATAAAAAATGTTGAAAGGCTTATGAATGAGAATAGTCCTCAAATATTTGAGAGAGATAATAATTAAGCCTCGAGTTGAGGAAAATATAGTGGATACATTAAGGTAAAATGAAGTTGTATTCTTACTCTTTTACATTACTTCCTACCATAATGACATATATTATAGAGTTACAAAAGCTATTATAAATCCATAACTAGTTTTGGTGGTTATATTAAGATACACTTGATAGATTCTCTTTTTTAGTAGTGGTGAGTTTGATCTTTATGCTCATATTGAATCCATAACCAACCTTGGTGATACTTTTAAAACACACTTCATAGATTCTAATGATTGATTTAAGGTTGAGATTTTTCTCTTTATGAATCCATAGTTATATATGGCGGTTTTAGAGAGGCATACTTGATAGAATCGTGTATGTCAATGTGAAGATGGATGACCTTTTATAAGATATTTGGGATGTCTCTCTATATCACTCACGAATATACAAAATATATGCATTAATATGAAAAATCATTTTCTTTATTAATATTGTGGAGTTTCACATTAATTAAATGTGTAATATGTGTTGTTGAATTTCAATATAAGTCTAAGTAATTAAAGAGAAATCTAATATATAGAATATGTTGTAATCTTATTTTCAATTGAAATGCATTGGTACATTAATTAAGTATGAAGGCTTTTTTACCTAGTTTTTTCATTCATTGCTTTCCTTTAAATTTGGGGAATTTTTAGGTAACTATAATAAAATAATTTAGATTTGATTTTAGATATCTTGATTCAATTCAATTTCTTCTTTGAGACAAAATTCTCAATAACTAGCCATTATCTCTATTCTTCCATTACTTTAACAAGTTCACATTCCCTCCCATTCATTGGTCCACTATTCCACTTTCCTACTTGGTGTTAGTGGAAGTGTTTATCACTGATGTTCAACTCATAGGTAAATTAATCTTTATCTTGATGATAAAAAATGTAATAATAAATTTTACTTATCTTGTTAAGTGTGCATATGTATCATAGTAAAAACAAAAGCATTTAACTCTTAACTAAGGAGGGACAAGGAGATAAGGCATGTAAATCATAGCCCAAGCATAAGAAAAGTATCAATAAGGAGAAAAAAATAAAACTATAGCTTCAAGTACTTCAATTTCATATGTGGAGTACACAAACCATGGAGGGATAAACAAGTGTGCTCAATAAACCAAGACTCAGTCTTCAAAGAGTATGTTACACTCTTAGGTTTTATGTACATATGATTTACATATTGAGTACTTAGATTTTTGAATGATTTGATATCTCTATTCTTATTTAAAAAAAATCAGTTTGAAAGATCTTAATGTGATTTCATGCATTGAAAATATGTACAAGTATTTATACAAAAGGATGTTCAAAATTATTAATTCTTTATTATCTTTTCCATCTTATTTGACTTGAAAAATTCACCATATATTCCATAGATTTTTTTTGTGTGAATAATATCTATTTAGAAATATTAATATGTCTAATTTATAGTAAAAAAAAAGGAACTCAATTTTGAGCTTTGTGGCTAAAGTTATGGTCTTTTTTTAAAGGTGTGCATTGTCAACAACTAGTTGACCAATTGACTGGTTTTAAAATCCATTAAATAGTTCCCAAACCACTTTAGTGGTTTGAAAACTTATCGACCCATCTAGGCATGTATGAAATTTTTTTGTCTATCGTATTTCAATTGTTGGAGCACTTTTTAAGCCTAATGGCTAGTACTGATTTTTTCCATCCTTTGGCACTATTAATAAGAGTTGTTAGGCTTCAATAAATATCAATCAAGCTAGCATAAATCTTATAAAATTATCATTTTCACATCTTTCAAAGAATGAAAAAGAGCTTTTGATTTTACACTTTCAAATCCAAATAAAACTTTTCTAGTACTCAATTTATTTTTTATATTTATCTAGAGTTCTCATACACTTGTAATTATTATTTATCTAGCTATATCCAAATCTTTACTAGTGATTAATCACTTTCATAAATTATCTAATGAAGATTCTTATTCAATTCATTTTAACTCGTGATCTTAAAAATAAGAGAAAAGTGGTATGTTGTCTGGTATTCTTTACAGTGGTCATTAAGATTCTAGCTTCATATACCTAGAGAGGACAATAAAGCAAAGTGTAAATAATATCCTATATGGTCATTGATATTAGAGGCTCATAAACCAAGAAATGAGTGATCAACATCAAACACCAACTAAAAATAAAGAGAGTTTCAAATCCAAAAGTCAAAACCTTTTAGTAGTAGATGGAGAGAAACTTTGTAGAGTTTCTTAAACCACTATAAATTATGTGTATATTGTTTGTCATCCTTTTACTTATTTTTCACAAGTTTTAATATTTTTTTCATAATACTCTATTTACCCTTCTCTAGAGTATCCATAAGTTTTTACACTTTCTTTTGGTCTCTCTCTCTCTCTCTCTCTCTCTTATTATTTCAATAATTGAGGACAAGTCCAACAAAAGGAGAGAAAAACTAGTAGTCTTCCTTTATCATTCACTATTCTTTCTAAAGTCTTATAAAAATGTATTATGTAAAGCTCCAAATCCTTTAACTATGAGTGCCAAGTTTAGAGGATGGTTGAGAAAAATTTGGGAGCATACAACATTTGTGATTGCACCAAGGTCATGCAAGAATTCACTTTGAAGGTAGCGACCTTTCCATTCCACAACAAAATCCAGATAAGTTTTTTTGAGTATTAGTTTTGTTCTTTTATTATGTACTATAGAATTTGTCATATTACTAAGTGAATAGGCTAATCATATAATTAATAAGGTAGCTAATTCAAGTAAATTAAAAAGAGTTTTTTTTATGAGTGAAATCACAGACATGGATAAGGATAGTAAATGCTCAAATGCTTAGCATTCCGCGATCTAGGTAGTAGGTGAACCATCATTTTCACTAATTTATACACTACAATAGATACTTGTTTAGTGACCTTATAGGACCCATCCATTATGGTCCTAATTTTTCCCAAGGCGATCCTTTGATATAAATTTTTCATTAGACCCCCATAACAAGTCTTATTATTTAGATTATAATCAAGGACTAACATTAAATATTAAAGATATCATGTGTTAGCATTTATACATTTGTTAAAAGTTCAAGAGAGAATAAGAGATTAAGAGCATGAAAGTTACATTGTGGAGATAGTGCGAGAGAGAGAGAGAGAGAGAGAGAGAGAGAGAGAGAGAGAGAGAGAGAGAGATTACAAGACTTAAGTAGAGTGCTAATTCTTGAAAACCAAGAAAGCATCCTCTTTGTATATTTAGAATAACTATTATTTATGAGATTTTTTTGATGAGATAATGTAGATTGCTAGGTAACGGTCCTTTTGAGACAACATAATTCAATTGTAAAACTTATACCAAAAATTTGACCTAATATATCTAAATCTCACTAAAATTTAAACCCATATCAAATATACTTCAAACATATTAAATATCAAACCCAAATGTTTTTTTGGAACCCAAATAACTTATTTTTCCATCACCTATATTATCCAAAAATTCTATAAAGCTAAAAGTATGTTGACTTGACTTGATGCTTAACAAATACTTTACATAATCTAAAAAATAGTGAATCCAAAATAAATTTGGCAAGACCAAACTTGATTCTTGTCAGAATTTAGAGATGCTATATAACCAAAAACCAACCCAAACCCACTAAATAAACACCAAAGACATGATACCTAAACAAACATGAAAACATCAAGCACATTATGAACTTGATTTAAAAGTGTAACAAACTTAAACACAATTTAATCAAAGGCCCAACTAAACATGACCTTTTAGTTATAATCTAAAGAAAAAGAAAAGTGAACCAACTCCTATAAACTTGAAATGACCCAACACACCATTTCAAAAAAAGAAAAAAAGGGTATGCATATCTGAAAAGCATCCAATCTAAATCAAATTTAATTAAACAAACTAAAAGAAAAAAAAATATTTCAAAGAGCCATAACCAATCTTATCCTAACCTAATCTCAAGCCCATATAAATTTGAAAATATATGACTTGAACATGAACTAATTAACCTAAAAGTAAAACAAATTAACCCAAAATGCATAACATTAACTAAACTTAGCCCATTATGATAGAATACATTCAATAATGATTGATCTACAACCAAAACAACCCATATTCCATCTAAAAGAATAAAATGAATCATACCCAAACTTTATGACTACAATCTTAATTGATCTAAAAGAGTAAAGTAACATACAAAGGCTTGTTATAGAAACAAATAACTAATTATCAATGAAAAAAAATGACAAATGAGTGAACAACGTTTAAGATTGTCTCCCCCTAATGTAAACTAACTGAAAAAATTAGATTCATCAATGATGAAATGTCATTGGGATCCTTGGGCGTCAAACATGAGTGCATTATAGCATAGGTTAGGCACACCCTACAATAAGAACTATTACTTTATCCACTTCTAAAATAAAGTTATCAATATTTTTAGGATATACTTCCTTTTTTTTATATATAATATATTATGATATAAAATATATCTATTATATTTAAGTTGAAAATTACTTTACAATAAATTATTGTTTATAATTTTTAAAAATATATATTAAAAGATTTAAATTTGCTCTTATAATCTATGATTGAGGCAAATTGTCATGTGTTAATTAATTATTTTGCTCTATAAGGATAAAATTAGTTTTCTTTCCTTGTTAGTAGATCACTTAGTTGATGTTTCTCATCTTTAACACATTTCTCACTCACATAGTATTCACATTAACAAAAGGGAATGTAATAGATAGTTTGAGAGAAAGAGAGCATGTATTTATTAAGAGAGATCAAGCTTGAGAGATCATAAATTGACTGGAGGGTAAATGAGATGTCCTCTTATTCAGTGATTGGTCTATTATGTAACTAGTTATTTGGTAAGTTTTTTTTAAACTTAATTTATCTTTAATTAGGGTTATTAAAAAATTATACCACAATATTTATTATAATTTTGTATATAAATAAAGATATTGATATATTTCTTATTCAAAATATTATTATGTAAAATATTGTTATGTTTTTCGCCATAGTTATAGTTTGTTTTACCACTATTATTTTTATTTTTTACTATAATTGTCTCCATATTTTATCACTATTGTCTACATATTCTATTGTAGCTACTTCCATAGTTCGCCATAGTTTTTGTCATATTTTACCAATGTTTTTTTGTGATTTTCCTAAAAAGGAAAAACTAACTTGTAATACTTTACCATAATTATTTTTATATTTCACCTATTATGTTTCACTAATATTATACTAATGCTTCACCATTATTGTTTTTATATTTTTTTATCTTCCTATCTCCATATTTTATTATTATTTTTTTAATATTTTACCCTACTTGTCTTTATGTGTTACCGTAATTGTTTTTATATTTTACCAATGTTAATTGTAATTTTCCTATAAAATCTAATTTGTCATAGTTGACCAGAATTGTTTTGATATTTACTACTATTATGTTACATGTTACCATTGTTATGCTTATATTTTACCATTATTACCTTCCCATTTTACTATTGTTGCCTTTATGTTTCACTAATGTTACCTCCATGGTTCAAAATGTTGCTTCCATGTTTAACCAATGTTGCTTTAATGTTTTACCATGATTTTTGTTACATTTCATCGGCATTAGTTGTGATTTCTCTTAGAAAATTAACTTATCATATTTCACCACCATTGTATTATGCTTCACCAGAATAATCACTATGTTTCACGACTTTTTCCTTTATATTTCAACATAGTTGTCTTCATATTTCATAATAACTACTATAATTTTCACCTAGTTTAGTTGTATTTTTTCTCATAAAACTACCTTATAATGTTTTATAATAATAACTTCATATTTCACCACTACTACTGCTATTGTATTATATTTTATCTCTATTTTTTTACTATATTTTATTTTCAAAAGTATATCAATATAGACAAAAATCTTATATATATATTTGATAAATTTACTAAGAGATATTTCAATTTAAAAATATGTTGCCATCATCAGGATGCCAATAGCAATTATATTTATTCAAAGCTAACATATCCTCCTCCATGTTTTAGTTTATAAGGATGACTCTAGAGCATTTTGCATACTTATGATGAAGCGTTCTAGAAACATTCATTTATAAACATATCTATGCAACCAAATGTAGAAGTATCCATAACACTATATACCAGTTTAATTATAACTTTTAAAAATAATTTAAGAAAAAAAGTGAATGAAAATGATCCATGAAAAAACACTAGGTATATTAAGATTAAGTTACTAAAAAAGAAATAAAATAGATGAGGTAATTGGCAAATGAGGAATAATATTTTGTATTTGTTTCAATTGAGAAAGTCTTTTATTTATCTATATAATATATAATGGCACACACATATTAGCAAATAGATTTTTCACCTAAACTAACATCAATCAATATATAAGTCTACATTTATTTTTTCACCTATATTAGTATACTGAAATCATCTATAACTAATAAGCTATAGTTTGTTAATTTTAATTAGAAGTAATAATTAAAATTTAATTTACATATGAATTATTTATACCTCATTAAATCAATTCTTAAGCTCTTTATCTTCCCAACTTTTCCCCATATTTTTTTTTCCAATTGCACTTACTCTTTTTAACCCAAACTAGGTAGTAGTCAAAGTTCAAACCACAATTCGATGTGTTAATGTTCTATTATTTTCATGTACTTCCTCTATTTCTAAAAGAAAGTATTTTTAATAATTTAGACACTATTTTAGGAGGTAATAAATATTTCCCTAATATGATAATTATAACCTTCATTGGAAAATATTATGATAATTAATGTATAGAAAATGAAAGAGAAAATTTAAGAGAAAAAGTGAATATAAATCATTAACTATTATAAAAAAAACATTCATTTTAAAACAAAAATTTTGATCGAAAAAGACTTACTTTCGTAAACGGAGGGAGTGCCTGCTATTACTATTAATAATAAGTAACCTTTTAATTTTTTTGACAAGAATTTTTAATAATTAGATATGAAAATAATTATTAATTAATTATCTTTAATTTATTAGCAATTATTATTTAAACATAATTCATTTTTGTGATGTTAATCTAATTAGTAAATATTTGTTATCAACTAAATAATATTGACCAACTAAATATTACTCTCTCCGTATAAAAAATAAAGTCATTCTATCACTAAATTTTTACATAAAAAGAAATTTGTTTTAGAAAATTAAAAACCTACTTTCTATTTTTACTCTCACTTCCCTCCAGTATCTATTGATTAACCACTTTCTTATTTTTTATTCAAAGGTTTAAGTGTAATCATAAGACTAAATTTATTAGCTTCTTAAGAAGTATGCATACTAATATAATGATTTTTTTACATGTATATAATACATATTTTTAGGGTATAATTACATAAAATTTAACATAGTTATTTAAATGTATAATATTTAGTATTATACATTCAATAATAATACTATTGTATATATGATTCTTTTAAATTATAATTCGCAACATATTTATCATCATCATCATCATCATCATTATATGCAAATTTGTATTTAGTTTAATTTATTTAGAAAAAGTAAAATATTGTGCATTATAGAGGTGCAACACTAGTTTATAATAATAGTACAAACCACTAACATTTACTCCAAGTAAAAGAGATTTCCATTCAAATAATTTTTTTTAGTATAATTATTATATTTTATAGATTATACATACACACGCACACAACATATCATATGAGAACTAATGCTTATGGTGAGAATTAAAATTATCCTTGAGTTTATTATTTACTTACAATAATATCCGTAACTACATAGAGAAGTTTCCTTATACGCTAAAAGTATTTGTAGAAACATCACTGCCTTTTTTTTTCTTTCTTTTTTTGACACTCATATATTATAATTTTTTTAGCTACTTGAAGTAGTTTCCTTAACCATGTTGTGTAATTTCTATATGCACTAAAAATAGTTTCACAACCTATGACATAAATATATAAATATTTGCAATAATACCACCAGTTTTTATAACACTCAAATATAATAGTTGTTTTAGCTACTTAGAGTAATTTTCTTAGTCAATTAGAGTAGTCTCCTTATCAATTGATGGCAACTTCCTTGGTTATAGCAATGTTTTTGATCTTAGTCTTTTATGTTTGATCTAATATTTCAAATTGAAAGTTTTTAGGTTTTTACCCAAAAGGAGTGGTTGTTATGGGATACTCTGTAGATACATAGATTCATAACAAACTGATTTAGCATACTCTTATTTTTCTATTTCACATTTTGATAAAAAAAATTCCCTTTAACTTATTTTAATAAAATTACAAACTAAAAACCAAAAAATAATTTAAATCAAAATAAAAAATAATTTTATAGAAGTTGATAATTTTAAATATTATTGAAATTGATCGTTTTAAAGTTTTTGAATTTTAATTTTTAATTTCATGTTCTAGTATTAAATTTTGATTATTTATTTTTCAATTGATAGTTGTAAATTTTAAAATTTATTTAAAATTTTTTAAAGATAAATGATTAAATTTTAAATGAAATAATAGAATTGAAAGAAAATTAATTCTACATCTAATAACTAAATAATAGAACCAAAAGAAAATGAGAAATATTTTAGTCAAGGCAATGAATAAATAACAAAGTTATTCATTGATGAATTAGTGTATTGTAATTTTTAACGGATGTAATTGTATGTACTTGTTTATAATCTCTAAAATATTGTAATGATGGAAAAATCATATTATTTTATTAAAAAAGTTATTTTATTAAATTAGGAATAAACTATAAATATTCATACCCCTATTTTAAAAGTTAAAATATATATCTACCTTAATGGTAACAAGTCCCAAACATTTTCCTTAGTTGCCAAGTATCTCTATCCTTTATCATTAACTTTCTAGTTATGAATTTTCTTAAAAAACAATATATATAATAGTATCACATGATTTATACTAATAATTTAGAGTAAATTAACCATAAATAATAAGTTATTATAATAGTATATGTTACCGACTTTTCAATGACTACGTGGTTGGGGTTGCCATCACTTCCAACCAGCCTTCCCCGTGAACGCTTCCTCAAGTGTTCGATAAATCCCAACATGGAATGCTTTAACTGAACATATTCTATTCTTCGTTTCTGAATCCAAGGTCTGAAAACCTGCACCCCACAATTAATGAATTGTAAACATATACTCCAATATGCATCAAATATAAAATAATTTGGGAAATAAAAATAATTAAATTTGAGCAACTAAATAGGTTAAAACGTATGGAAAGAATAGATGGATATAAGATCGACTGTGTCTAGATTGATCCATGATAGCACTTTATACAACCCTACTCATCAATAGGACTTACCGAGCTATGAGGATGAGCCAAGAACAACATCAAAAATCATGAATTTCAAGGGCATGTAAAATTTAAGGGATGAAGGTTGTATGTAGATGGAGGGACATAAATGGGAGAGGGCATACGTGGTACATGAATATTAGGAACCACATCAGTGAGAACTTAATGCGTATGTTACATAGTCAACGAAACAATACACAATGAGGATTCAATTGCCAAATCACACATGAGAATCATTTCTACATTGGTGTCCTATCAATAAACATGTATCTAATCCTTTGTGCCTCATAAAATCCTTTGTAAGACGAAGATTATGACACACGAAAAAACAGCATGACATTTTCCCCATAGACATAGCATACACAATGATTGAATGTACTCATTTATGATAAGTTCTTAGATAGATTTATTAATTTTTTACTAGATCAAATTTGGTGAACATTAACTTTATAGCTTTCTAATCAAGTTCACAGTCTTATTTAGTTTGAAAATTTTTCCTTGATTTACCTGACTCATGTTCCATTATCCTCATACATCATTGCTAAAGATCTTCTCGATTCAATTTTAATTCGCATAATTCATAGAAATAATGTGCCGATGACCTATGTCAGTCACTCTCTCATCCCGCCTTATATAACATGATTAACTCAACATAGTTTGATGAAGTAGTCAACTTGGTAGCCCCTTTTTTTTGGTAGAACATAACCTAATTTGGATCTAATTATGTGCATTTAACAAATTCTATACACTCATATTATCAACCAATTAGAAAGCTTTTTCATTGTCTCTTTTGTGAGGTAATAATCACTTTTGTTTTGTTGAAAGACATTTCACACAAGTTCAATGCTTTCAAATAGTTGCTCTATTTTGTTTTACTAATATATTTCCTATATATGATATATTAGGTAGTAAGATAAAATAATACATGAATGACACTTTGATTTGATAATTTAAGACTAAGAAATATTTAGTAGAGGAAGATGAAATGAATTTTCCAACCTACCATTTATGTACTAAATTAATATACTTATTTATGCTCTATATTAAACTATTTAGGACCTTCTTTTATATACTCTAATTGATGGACCAGAACTCCAATTTTAGCTTGCTCTACTTCAAGTTTGAGGTAATTCTCTATTCCTCCCAAGTTATTAACATAAAACTATGATTTTTAGGTCTTATTTAGATTTCTAATAGTATTTAAAATATTACATAAAGAAATATGATTAAAAAAGTTAACCTTATCCTCTTAATGATGAGAACATATTGATATAATTATTTGCATATCCTTTTTTCATCTAGTACTCACTACCACTATTATAACGCATTTATTTGAACTATTTTAGTTTATTTATTTACTTTTGTAAATTAATGAATTGTAGATATTATCGACTTACATGTATTTGGAATTTTTAAACCATATAGAGTTATCATATAAATATTACTCAATTCGTTTCTAAAAGGAATTCATCGTAGATTTTGATAACAAATATTTATCATTCATATCTTTCAATATATATATTTATAAAAATTATGAATAAATATATATTATGAAAGTGTTTTTCATTACAAATATAAAAACTATATGTTTATATCATAATGTATTATATTTTAAGAGAAATAAATAGATAAAGTATTCCCTCAAAAATTGTGGGGACTTTCTTTTTAGAAATGTTGGGAGTAATATTTAATGACCCATGAAGATATGTAATGACCTCATCCATATGATTCACTAAATATATGCAATGACCACATCAATATTATGCCCTTGCAATCTTTCTATATGAGTAGAATGAGCAGAAATCTAAGTATGATTACATCTACCACATGGTAATATAATTTTGCACAGTCAACTTCTAACTTCTATCAAGAAGCTCGTACTACCAATTTCATTATGAGTTTCCACAACTTGTTTTCAATTTTCTATAAGAAATTATTCATGATTAATAAATAAGAATTTTGTTGAGATTTAGAAAATAGATTTTCTTAATTTTGAGGGTCCATTGTTTCAATATGATATTGAGATGGCATTAGTGTTTAGTATAGAATTTTTTGAAATCTATTTCTTTTATATTTATGTTTTTAAAGGTTTATGATAATCTTATTCAAAAAGTTATTTAAATTATTTATGGATTCTTGGAATGTTTTTGAAGTTTTATTTTATACTTTTTTAAATTTTATTTTAAGGTCATATTATGTATTTCTACAAATAATACAATTTCTTTTTATCATCAGCATTTTATCTGAAATATTTTCAAAATTGTTTAAATAAACTTATATTGATTTTATTTTACTACTACATAAATATAAATAGATGACAATGTTTAGATGACTATTGTAATAAGAATAGGTGTATATAACACATCTAGTAAAAACTAAAGCAGTTTAGGAAAAAAGTCGTTATGGTGGGGGATTATAGACAATGGTTGTAATATTATAACATCTATCTATAATATCTCATAAAGGGGTCACATTATGAAAGGTTATAAACAATGATTATAATTTAAAATTGTCATATATAGTATAGCCTTTTTTTTATAAAAAAAATGGATATAGATGATAGTTAAAGTGTAAAACTTATACTTCAATCCATTTTTTTTGTCACTTAAACATAAAATGATTTCTACTTTTATTCATTAACTTGAACATTGAAGAAAGAACTTCCAAGGGAACAAAAAACATCCACCATTTCTGTCACCTTAAACCTTCTTCTCTTGTTACAATCATCATCTTTTCATCTTCCTTTTACTGTTATCATTATTCTTCATACTTCATGTATTCTTTTCCCCTTTTTATTTTTGCTTAATGTTGCACAAAATCTCGAGTCTTGTTTCCTTGACATATGTTTGCTCAATTTTTCTCTTTAATATATTATATACCCTTTGAAAGTTGTTTTAAGTATTATTTATTATCCTATATTTTAAAAATTTTAGAATATTTGTTTTCCTTAATTATCATATATGTGCTTTAAATGCTCTATTATTTGGTTGATTGCTACTATTTTATTAGTAAGGATGATAAAATATTGATTGCTACTAGTTGATTGGTTATATGATATATTATAGTATGGTTACTGATGTGAGTGTTCTAAACTATCATATAGTTGCAGAATTTTATAATATTTTGTTTCCCTTTCTTTATGGTAAACTAATAAAGAAGAACTTTGTGGAATTTTATAACAGTTTCAATGATATTAGCTTGGTGTGCGTTGGAATTTTAAAACATAACAAGAGAAGGTAGGTTTTAGAATTTTTCTTGGTTGGTTGTGTGAAATAGAAAAAAATTGATCAATGCCTTAATAAAATCAAAATAAATTATTTCTTTGATGGTTTTATATAAGTATGGTATCTCAATATGATTAGGGGCAGCGATAAATGATAGGGGGAGTGCTTGTGCGAAATATAAAGAATTGATCAATGCCTTAATAAAATCAAAACAAATTATTTCTTTGATGATTTTATATAAGTATGGAATCTCAAGATGATCAAGGGGAGTGCTAAAGGCACAAGGGACTTAAATATGTGGTTAATGGACTTATGAATGAGAGTAAGCCAACCAGAGATCTATTTACAAATTAGAATGTCTTAAAAGCTCATATTTGTTTAGTTAAACTATTTTTGATAAATTTATTTTGTAATATCTGTTTAAATTTATTTAATTATACCTTTATAGCTTTGATTTGAGAAAATTGATAGAAATCCATCGAATTAGGGTTGTGAGACCAAAACCTAATTAGGGAGCCCATGTCTTTGAAATTGAATTTCATCTTTAATTTATTTCTATCAGTTAGATTTATAAAATGATTTAGAATATGCTGAATTATATTTTTGAGTATTAATTTGAATAATTTAATTAGAATGGATCAATTTTTATTCAAAAATTGTTTTCTAAAATTATTTATGGTTGTTTTACTTAGTTCATTATTAGTTTATATTTAAAATAATTATAATTTTATTTTTTTCTTATGAATTTGGATCAATTCTTTGAAATTGATTGGTTTATTCTTTGGTCGTAAAACCTAACCATTTAAATTTTTTTTCCTAAAATTTACCTATTCTCTATAATTCGTGCTTAATTATATTTCTCAAATTGATTTAAAATGTCCTATGTAATCCTTATTGACCTTAATTTGTACAAAAATTAATTTTGAATATTTATGGAAATTCACTCTCGAGTCTTATGTTTTGGATACATTTTATAGGAAAATCTATGTATACTTTTCTTTTCAGATTAATTTGTAGTACTTGAATTATTTTTCAACAAGGTAGTTTTCTATTAGTAATTTAGGAAATTTTTTTTGTGGATCCTCAAGCTATTGATCCTTATTTCTTTCTTGTTCTACTTAGCTAGCAACAGACCTAAGTAAGTCTCTACTTACTTTTACTTATGGTGTTAAAATATATATTTTCTTAAAGTTGAATGTGATAAGTATACCTTATGTGACTTATTTATGTCATGCATATATCAAGCCTTATTTGGTATTTCTATATATCTAGGATCTTATAATTTTCATATGAAAACGGTTTAGCATGCCTCTTGATTTTTTTTGTATGAGTTTGGATTGAAATAGCATGATGCCTGATATTGGACTTTTATGCTATTAATTTGTTAGGCTCTTATTCTAGATGGAATAGGTATGCCACTATATTGGAATTTTATGCCTTATATTGGAATTTTATGCCACTTGTAATTGTTTGGTTTTAATGCCTCTTGGAATTTGTTAGGCTTTAATGTTACTTGTAATTGTTAGAATATAATTCCACTTGGAATATTAAGTTTTAAAGCTACGTGTTATAGGCCTTGATCCCTTATTGTCCAAACATGTGGATAATATTAGAATATAATAAAAATGAATTATATTGTGTTGATGGAATTAATTAAGTGTTATTATGTGAGTAAAATTCATAGTTGGCTAAATCTTTCAATAGAACATTAATAACCTAAAGCTAAAGATCTTAAATCAAAACTTGTATCACTTAAGGTAGTTTTCTGAGCTATGTTTGTTTTTCACTTGATAGTTATCTTTTTGAGCTCCTAGGTGCCTTACGATATCCAAAAAGACCTTTTATCTATTCTATATGTATTTTGATATATTTCAATCCTATAAGAAAAATATATACTTAAGTGATTAGGTATACCACCTCGACCTCGCTAGGGTCGCAAGTAATTACTTTGAAATACTTTTGGGATTAATAACTAACCCCACAAATTGATGTGATTCCTATTTATCAAAACATATACATTCTATAAGACTTCCTAGGAGGTTACCCACCTTAAATTGCTTCAAGTTAAGTACGCTCAATTATGGAGTTCTTTAATGAAATATTTCCCAAAAAGAAGATGTGCCTTGTTAATATGCATAGTCTTATCAATCATTTTAAGCACCCACTATCTACTAATAGTTTTGGGGTATTACATATACCCCCAACTAATTACAAAACCTTTTTGTTACGCCTTAACCACTGACTGTCTTATTATAATATATCATAAGAATAGTCTCGCTTGGTGACTATCTATTTCATCCAAGCTCAATTCATGACGTTAACTTTGCTTTAACACCCTTTGTGACACCCCACCTCATCATATTCATGATTAGTTACTCTTGAGTGCTTTTAGAATTAATAATTGGCCTCATAGATCAACATAAGTCCTCTTTAGCATACTTTTTATTATCTAGCATGCGTCCAAAAGAAAAAACTTTCCAAGAGGTCACCCATACTTAAGTTGCTGGAATTTAATAACCTTTAACTATAGAGTTATTTAATAATAGGTTTTATGAAAATAAGGTAGTCTTATCAATCCTATTAAGCAACTAATATCCACCACTAATTTAGGGGTATTACATTAGATGTCCTAGTATATTCTATTCTAGTTTTGTTTTCTAGTGGATCAGCTAGAGTAAGTACTATTCAAGTACTAGAATAATAAATAACTTATGGGTTTTGGTTGAGTCTCTGCCCCCAAGTAAATAGATATTAATTGTTGTGATTAC
Source organism: Tamarix chinensis (assembly GCA_030549775.1). Taxonomy (NCBI): domain Eukaryota; kingdom Viridiplantae; phylum Streptophyta; class Magnoliopsida; order Caryophyllales; family Tamaricaceae; genus Tamarix; species Tamarix chinensis. Next base: position 63,896,954 of record CM060180.1, on the reverse strand, counting down.
TTTAACGTAATATATTAATTAGGTTTTCTACTTTAGTTAATAGTTGCGAACTTTTAAAATTAATGTATAATGGAATACATGTGATCATTTTATTATATGCTCATATCCCCATGTGTTTTCATGTGCTCTTGTGTGTTTATAAGTATGATTATATGATGTCATATTTTATTGTGTGTTATCTTAAGTCTAGTATATCTTTTTGCATGATGTTCCATGTGAGCATATTATACTCTTATTCTAGCATGTGTGCCTTACTCTTATTATTACTGTATAACTTTCTTTGATACCTTATGCTTAAATGATGAATGTTATGCCTTCTACTCATGAAATCATGCATGATGTTGTGTGAGCGGAATGGTATATGCATTATATGTATGCTTGACCATGAGTATAGTAGGTTTAAGCTTACCATAACATTGTGTGAATCATGTTTCCTCCATAAGTTAAGTATTTTGATTTACTTAATATGGCACGTAATGATGGTATGCTTGAATGAGTCATGCAATGATCCACCGATGGTGGAGAGTTGACCTCTTGTGTTGGTTTGACTACAAATGACATATTGTTAGGTTGGAGTCTTTGAGTGAGTTAGGATGCCTAAATTTTTTTGTCCCTTAGGGATTTCTATTTATTTGTCTATACCTAGTTTGAAAATTTTCAAACATTGTATTCAAATTTTATATATGTATGTATGTATGTATGTATGTATGTATGTATATACACTTTGTTTAGATTTTAAAATCAATGTTTACATTACATGTTTTTCATTAACTTTATCAGCCATAATTTGGTTCATTAAAACTGTTAACGTTCCATCTACCATTCGATAACTCCTTGTTGTAGTTATTTACTTAGTATATATGATGTTTAAGTTTTAGTTGGATAGGTTTTATCCTTTTATATAGCATAACATGAGTATCCAACACTTATCTTATGTTAGGTGCTATAATATCACAATCTATTTCTTAGTTTAGCTTCCTTATTATTCTCTTAAAATAATATTTTATTGAGTGAAAATTAAGGTTGTTATATAGAAAAAATATCATTTGAGATCTTGTCTCCATGGACTTTATTTTTTTTATTGATCAACATCTTCTTGAGTTATCATGTATTATTTCCTTTTATGGATATTAGAATCTTTAAAGATATTTGGCCTACCTAACTTCTATAATGTTTGTGACTCACTTGATATTATTTTGAGCATAATAAACTTGTATATATGGGCTTGTTAGTTTCTTAGCATTAGTAAATGTATTTGGTAGCCTATGAGAATCATTTTGTGATTGGGTAAATGTTATAAAATTCATATTTGTGTTGATTCATTATAGTTCCAAAAGTTTCATGTAATTCCTTATTAACAATATGTTTCTCCACTCCTCCTTAAATTAGGATATTACTTCATCCAAATGATAATCTAGGCACCTTAATGTAAAATAATCACTACTTAATAGTCTAGGGCAGCTTGAATTGAAGGGGATTTTAAAGTACATAGAAATTCTTACTCTAATTTGTAGCATCAATTTTTGTGGAATTAAATGAACATATTAAATATTTTGAATGAGAAATGTAGAAATCCAAGATAAACTATAATGAGGAACACTCATGTTATATGGTTGATTATAAATCAATTCTTTAGCAACATATAATAATACATGTTGCCATCTCAAGGATAGGGGTTTTACCTAACTAATAACATTGAACTATTATTTACAACCACTTTATTATTAGCTTTGAAATGCCATTTTTAATCTAAATATGAGCCATTATATGTTCCTATATAATCCCAATTGATTAACCGTAATGATCTAGGTATGCATTTCATAACATTATCGAACTTGCACTACTTACTTGGATGGTAAAGACTTAGAAACTTAATTTAAGCTATGTTCTTTTAGTCTAATTTTTGTTCATCCAGTCTTGTTCAAAAGCTTAAATGTGTTCTTATTATTATTTTCTTATTATCAATGTCATACTTAATATTTCTTTATTAGTACTATTAAAATTATTATAATTATTCTATTTCTTAATTATATATTTTTTTTTCAATATTATCAAAATATTAATGATATAATATTAGTAGATAAATCCTAAAAATAAGTTGAAGGGAACATAACCTTGATCATTTAGAGTAAGAAACATATAAATGCAACATTCCACATTAGCAATAAGCTTAACATTGATCATCAAGTTGATTCATCAATGAGCACTAATTTATTTTTTGAATGGGGATAATTTTATCAACCTATATTTGTCTTTATGAATATTTTTAATGGACATATGACATTTCACATTTACTTTTGTTATTAACATATGTTTTGTAAATTTGTTAAGTGAGTGAGTCTTTTGTTTGTGCTCATGTGATATAGGTAGTCTTGTGTTTATAACAATTGAGTCTTCGGAGGGGTTCCCAAGAGGAAGGTTTATGTTTTGTATTTTTCATAATTGGGGAGGTAATTGATCCCATATAAGGATTCTATTCTAGATTATGTTTATCTCCTATATGAAGGGAAAGGTTATAAGGAAATGGATGCTAACATCATGCATGAGGTTGTATCAGAGAGAGATTCATTTGCTAAAATGAAAGCCTCACTATCTCAATGCTTCCATTATGATTTGATAATATGAAATCACAAGAGAATGATCAATCATTATGATTTGATACCACGAGTTTCACTAAACCTCTAAGCTTTTCTTTGTTCCAAACTATGCTAGTTGCACTGAATAAACTTTGGTTAATAGTCAATAGTCTTGAACAACATTCAACCTCTTATAAAAAAAATGAGGATGCCTAGAAGTAGCAAGAGATTTATATTAAATGTACTCTCATATTACCATACCTATTCCACAATAATGATAACAAAGAAAGGGAGCCTATAAGGAAAACATTGAGAGTAGTAAAACATAGTTGATTTTTATTGAAAAGGATATACCCCCTCATTGTAAGGATGCAACCCCTTTTAGAGGAGGGCTTAGTGCATGCAGGAACACATAAACTATAATTTTTTTAACATGAGTTATATTTATCTAAAAAATATCACCACTTAGATTTTATTTCTCTTACGTATAGAGAGTTCATTATGCCTTCCATGAGGGATTTTGGTTTTATCTTGTCATCTAGTGACTTGTAAATGCATTCAAAGTAGTGTTGTTAACTCTTTCAAACAATTATGTTCACTTTGGTTGCCACTTATCATTTATCCTTAATAACGTTTTTGTTTTTATGCTTCTTCTTTAACACTTAGCAGGGGTTTGCATCAATTTACCATGTGGCTTATTTTATCTTTAGTATTTCATTGCTACCCCATATTTTTGTAAGATTTATTGAATGGAAAGTTATGATTTTTATTAATGTTTGATAATGTTTATTTTTTATTTGAAACTATAATTGGGTTTAAGGTAAATATGGATTTAAATAAAGCTTGGAAAATTGAATAAAATAAGTTTCTAGGTAGACCAATTGGTACGTTCTATTAACCGATTGATTGGCTCATTATTTCAGCTAAAGGGTTTTGTTAGACAGAACTGATCAAGTGTTTGGGAGGAATAGATAGACTAGTCGGTAGAACAATAATCTAGTAAGCTAAATCAATCAACTGGTTAGTTAGCTTGAGTATATTTTTGAAGCTTGATTTCTCTACAAAATTTCTTATACCAAAATGGAACCTTGATAATCCAACTCTAATCTATCATTTTTATTATGTATTAATCTCTAGTTGTTGTCTTGAACTGATTTAAGGGTTTGATTTGGATAATTAAGGGAGAGGATTACCTCACCCTTATCTTCTTTCACCTCTCTCCTCTACAAAGTTCTAGAATCTTTTTTTTTTATTTCCAGTCTCTACTTAGTTAAGAGATTCCTTCCCATGCTGATCATCCATTACAATTCTTGTGTTCAATATTTTCTCGATAAATTTGACCTACATTCCCTAGAAAATCACTATTTCAGCTCTGCAATGGAATTGAACCTGTCTTTGATAAATATACTCATTCATATCAAATTTGAATGGTAAGATTAGGGTTTTTGATCTCCTTCATAACCCCACTCATTTTTGAACTGGTTTGTTGGCTATAAATAACCCTAATCAACCTTTCCTCTCACTTTTATTTCCACATTTGAACTAACTCAGCTCTCTAGCACCTGTGTTCTTTCCTTTCCACTTTGAGATTGATTTCGAGTTCTTTCCACTCTCCTGATCCTTTCTCTTTCTCCTTCTTGTTTTATCTTTAAGCAATGGAGGATTAGATTTAGGAGGAAGTTGATTTTCATTCAACATAATATTTCTCTTTTATTTTATTAGTTTTGGTAAGCTTATTTTTCTTTCTAATATGAGTTCTAAGTTGTAAAAATATTTCAAGGTTTTGGAAGTTGAGAGTCTTCTTGGTTGAGGTTTTTTCATAAATGAAAAATTTTCCTAAAGCATCAAGTAAGTTATTCTTACCTTCAAAATGTGGCCTAAATAAATACGTGATGTTATGTATTCTATAAAGAGTTGATTTTATAGGTTTTCATGAGAGTTTGGCTTCAAATTGATGCATGATGAATTGTTTGTGAAAATACATTATTTTAGAGGAAATAGGGTTAATTTTTTTGAATGCGAAGCATGATTATGTTTATGAGCTAGTTAAAAGTTAACATGATGCTATGATATGTTTTGGGTTGGATTTGGTAGGATTTTAGAGAGTGATTTGCTTGGAAAATGCCTATTATGTGTTGTTTGGGGGCAAATTGATTGACTGGTTAGGTTAAACTGATTGATTAGCCCTTAAAAAAGTCGATTGGTTAGCCCAAACTAATTAACCAATGGGTTTATGGTGACCTTGGTTACTCTTAACTTAAGCTTACTTATTGGTTTGGCAGAATTGATCTACTAGTCTTAAAATAATTGATTGGTTTAGCTAAACCTATCGACCAGTTCAAGGGAACCCTAGTTTTTTTTTCTTTTTAGCCAAAGTAATCAACTGGTTGACTAAAATCGATTGACTGGTTCGATTAAATTGTGTGATTTTAATCTTTTGGCCTTGATATTCTTCGAGACTATGCCTAATGCTGATAAATGATTATTTAATAAATGAAATAAATCTTTTGACATGGATTGAAAACCTAATGGATGGATTAAATATATCATAACTCATGACATACTCAATAAGTGTTTGTAAATGCCTTAGTAGAAAATCCCAAATAAGTGTTTTATGACTTTAAGGGGTAATGTAAGCTAGATTATAGGCCTAAAATGGATTATTATAATAGATTCATTAATGTTGGTTAATCACTAATGAAAATCCCACCACATTGATCGGGAAATAAAAATAGATAATATGGAATAAGTGTGTGGATGCCTTATTTGCATATTGTAGGAGCCTTTTATGATCACATAACCTTAAAAATAATACTATAATCACATAAAGTGGAAAATTATCGAGCTATTTATGGGTTTGGGTTACTCATTCTTTGATTAGCTACTAGGGTTTAGTATGCTTATTGGTGCCTTCGGGCTTTTTCTTTTGCTAGGATTTTAGTAGATCATGGTTCCTTACCTACTTTTGATACTAATGATTTACTAAGGGGTATCAATACTAAAGGATTTGGCCTCTTAAGTGGTGTTTGGCTTCAGCTAGACTTTATATCATTAGTGATTACTTGACTTTTGCTAGACTTTATGCCCTTTAGTGGGATAAAATTCCACGCTATATGAGAACATAGGATGGTGCACAACCCATCACTTAATAAGAATTTAGAATAAGAATATGGATATAGAGAAAAATGAAAGGGAAAGGAATGGAAAGAGAGATAATGAATTATAAATAAATGATCTAATGGATTATGCAAGTCAGAATAATAGACTTAAAGGTGAAACTATGTGAATGGATGATAGAAGCCCTAATAATAGTTTGATTAATTAGTTTAGTAGATTGCGTGTTTCTATCCATGATGTCGTGTTATGTTGATAAACATGATGATTCGTGCATGGTATGAGTTTCTAATGCATTATAAGCCGATGATAGAGCATGTACACTTAATTAAATGGCATACACATGAAATATGTTAGCATGATATCCATATTATACTAGAATCTTGTGTTCTTTTGACTGCCATTGAGGAGGTAGTTTAGTTTACTCAGTATAAAGTATATTAATATGCATATTTTCTCGGTCCCTTGCTCATTCCCACATGTAAAGGGCCATGTGCTAGTTTTTGGGGATTGTCAGTAGTTGGCCTACCTTGTGTGAGGTGTGGGTTTTGAAAGCGTGGACATTGAAAGACTTCTTTATGGCCCTTGATGGACTAGGTTCTAGGTTCATGCCCTACTTTGTTTTCTAAAATTGAAATTCTGTACTTCATCATAATTTCCTTCATGTATTTGAATATTTGAGGACTGTCAAGGTCCTATTCTTGCAAACATTTTTTTCTTCAATATGTATGCATCATTTCTCATGCATTCTACTCTATTTTTGATTGGTTTGGTTTCTCTACCTTATATATAACATCAGATGGGAAGCTGATGCCTACCTTAAGTTAGGTATGGCAGTGAAACCCTATTTTTCTTAAGTGTTTAGTAGTTTTCCACATCCATAATGTTTTTAAAATAAAATTTTTTAGTAGTGAAAAATAGGGGTATTACAATTTTAGAATTTGTTTATTTGTGTTTTTATTTGTTTATAGTGTATGCACATGTGGGTTAGGAGCATTTTTTAAGTGGAAGATAGATCAATAGCGAGGCTTTATCTTTTGGCACTTCTTTTTAAAGTAGATAATAACTAGCACCTCGCAAGAAGTTTATTTTTGTTTCTTTAGGAAAAAAACATGAACAAGTGGAAAGAGGCCTACCAAATGCTTTATTTGTGGGAAAAAAGATAATTCACTAAAAAATTTCCCTAAGAACATAAATAAGTTAGCTAGAATGTTACAACAGATTGAGAAAACAACGAGGATTGATCTTCGTGATGATGACTAGTTGTTCTTAAATTCTACATAGATTTGTCGATGGAGGAAGAACAACCAAAAAATTAATATAGCATATCATAATGTCTTTTAATATCCTACATAACACCCTATTCCTATATACACATCATACTAGATTAGTACTCTATACCATACCCAATCATGGCCTTCTTTGACACTAGAGATGAAAAAACCATTACAAGCTAAAAAATCTTATCCATAATATACTGAAGACCACACAAACACTACTTCCAAATTACCATTACCTTCCCCTTCATTTCAGATCCTTCCCTCAACTGCTTTGTCCCTTACTCCCCTACCATTCTCAGTAGCCTCTAGCCATTTACATCGCCCTCTACTGCAACCAAATCCATCCCTCGCACCATATTTTTGTAGCCCTCCCAACTAAGCCACCTCCTTTACTTCCTATGCTCACTTATCCAACCTAGCAGCCACCTCCCTCATAGCCATCATCCCAACCCAACCAATAGAGCTCCAACGCCACCACTACCACCCTCTAACCACCGACTAACACCAACCATCACCACTATCTCCACCCTTGCCTCACCCTTCCTCCTCAGCTAGCCATCCTAACTAGCTAGCCTTATAGACATTTAGGACCCCCTCATGCTTCGCATTTAGTATGAGGTAGTTTTGATTTAAAGATTTTTTACCCATTATTTATAATTAAGGGTATTTTGTTATTTTAAAAAATAAATATTTTAATATTATAATTATTATTTTATTTGTTAAATATTAATTTGGTAATTATTGTATTATTTTTAGGTATGTAAGTTTGATTACCAGGGCCTTATAATTTTAGTAGCATACCACTAATTTGTATTTTTTCTACAAAATAGGTAACTTTTATACTCTTCTAAAATGTTAGATATCGTATGATAGCACATTAACATTTTGATGTATAAACTATGTTAAGTGTGTTGCAATATTATAACTATTATACTCTAATAAAATGGTAACTATCGCATGATATCACATTAGGATTTTTGTGTACCAAATATGTTAAGTATGATTTTTTATTTTATAATTATGTGTTTGTTATTAGTATCATGAAAATTGGTAAAAAGAGCATTTTATCCTATGTAAAATAATTCAGATTTGAAATTATTGCAAAAATGATTCTTATAATTATGTATGATATGTATTTGTAAAATGATAGGTTGAGCATCCATAGATAAATTTATGGAATAATTATTATTTATGTGTGCCCTATGGCTAATTTGGTTATTTTAAGTGTGATATTATATTCATCCTGACAAGCATATCAAATGTGTATTATGTATCATTTATGATGAGATTTTGTGTTTCTAGATGTATTAGAAACATATGTTAGGGTTTATACGATTAACTATGATTAAGGATAAAATGATTCTTTCACTTATCTAATAATATATTTCATGATAAATAATTTAATTAATATTTTTTAGCCTTTTCATGATAAATCTATATATAAAATGGATTTATCAATTCAAAGAGGATGTTAATGTGGTAATTTTGATCTCAGGGGTATTTTGATCATTTTTGGCCTAATGCGCCCACGTGTGAATAATTGAGCCTGGGATGACCTTAATATATTTTTATGATTGACGTTGGTAATGATATTGTTTATGGGAATATCGAATAAGTGGGAAATGAGTTAAATTATTAAATAGGAAAACTAGATATATGTGATCGATTGTGATTTTTTATCACCTTAATAGAATACTAATACTTAAAGTGAAAGACTTTGAGATCATAAATGGTAGATTTTTGGGGGTTTACTACCCTAAAGACATGGTTTAGCCCATTGTTGATTGTAGATTTTTGTTGGTGTGCCTTAGTGCCTTAAGTAGGCATTATATCTTACTCTATTTAACTCTATGGACTAATAGAGAGTACTCATACTTATAGATTAGATATCCTCATCAGCAGGGTACTATTTTACCTTTGATCACTAGTGTGACTAAGGTACCTTTGTTTCCTTGGATTGATAGTCAGTAAGATACCATGTTGCCTTAGACATCGGTATAACTAGAGCATCTTAGTATCTCTTGGTTGATTGATGGATTATTATATTATTAGATTTGGTTGGTAGTAGCCTTTCTTCCTACCTATAGTTTAGCAGTAGCCTGCATGTCTACCAGTAATTTGGTAATATCCTTTGTGCCCACTTTATGATTCAGCAGCTACCTTTGTACTTATTTGTGGTTCAATGGTAGCTTTCATGCCTACTTGTAGTTTTGTAGTAGCATTTGTGCCTACTTATTTTTCGGTAATAGCCTTTATACCTGCCTATAGTTCGATAACATCCATCGTTCTTACCTATGGTTTGATAGTGGCATTTGTGCCTACCTATGTTTAAGTAGTAGCCTTTGTGCCTACCTATAGTTGTGGATTTTTATTGGTCCTACCTATATTGCTATAGGTTTTTATTAGAGATGATAATAGCGACTGTTGCTATTATTATGGTTTGGGTTGATGTTGTTTCTACTTACACTTCAAAGTGTATCATTTGGATGTTTGATTGGTAAGTTTTAGTTGTTCTAGATAAATGAGTATGAGAAGAATATTTATATGAATAATTATTGTATTTCAATTAATGCATGTACATTTTGATGTTTTATACCATGTATTGTTGTAATGCTTTGTATGTGTTACATGCTAGTTTTTCATATTAGTTTTGTATAATGAGTTGCTTAGTACTATTGTATTGAAGTGCTCCTTTTATGAGCTCCTACTTATTCAATGGGTAGTGGTCCTTATAAGTTAGATTTCGAGTTCAGTCAAAAGCTGGTAGTTCGGATTGAGAGCACAGGACTATCTAGTGTCATTTTGGTATATATGATTTTGTTTATACTTGGATACTTGTATTCTCCTGTTCTTTTTCTCTTTTGAGATTTTTAATGGCTGATGTTGTTTTTAATTATTATGATACACATCTATTTTTTCCCTCTATTCTATTTCTTGTAAACATGTTATTAATTTTAGCTGAGTAATAATTTTATCCTTATCACTTGGTATGAGAATAGTAGAGGAAACGTGACTTTTACTAAATGCGTTGGTAACACCCTTAATTTTTATTATTTTAGATTTTGTGATTAAATCTTTAAGACAAAATTTGTAAGTCCTAAAAATGGGGATGTTATATATTTTTGGAAAGTGAGAGGTGTTTTTTCTATGCCTTAGCCTATAGTTTTGAATAGGCTTAAGGATTTGAAGTTTTAAGCTAATGTATGTTATTTTTCTTATCTTTTTTGGATTTTGCTGAGTTTTGGTTTGAGGCTAACCATTATCTTCCCTATTCTTTTGGAAGTGGTATGTATGATTGAGTGTTTTCTTTGCATTTCTATGGAATTATGATTCTTAAAGGGGGAAATGCTATTTTAAGCATGTTAGAATTGAATGTGTGATAATACAAATGATTAAGCATGATTTTGGTGTTTTCAAGAGATTTGAAGTATGTGACCTATCCACCATGTTTTATGCATGAATGGAAGTGACTTATAAGCTTAATATGTTTTGATGAATCTAAGGTATGCTTTTGTATCGTGAGTGAATCAAAACATGAGATATATAAGTTAGATTAAGTGTTTAAGTTGTTAGATAACATGTTTATGCCTTGGTAGAAGTTTAGGTTAACATGAAGTTGCATGCCATAGCCTTGATAGAATATGTGTTATGCTCACAGTTAAATAGTCAATTAGTTAGGGTTAGAACCAATAAATTGGTTTACTCCCACTAGTTAACTAGTTCTTAGGTACTTTATGTTGTTAAACTTGTTAAGCATCAATCAACTGGTTGGGATAGGTTAGGATAGGTTGGGTCAATTAGTTATACTAGTCAAATAGTTAGCCCCACACTAGTCAGTTAGTTATGCTGACCTAAAACTATATGCTACCGTTATAACACCCAAACTAGTCCACTAGTTTTATGGACCAATCTACTATTTCTTATAAATGTTTTGTGGTATTTTGAGGGTTATTATTGGGAGTTTATCATGTGTTTGGCCATGTTTGACCTCCATTCCTAAACTTAAATAATCAACTAAGAGTGTGACTCAAAATGAAATTCAATTGCTTAAGCTTCTAATTGCATCATGGGGCTTATGGTGGCTTCCTAGAATACTTAATCATCATCTTCTATGACTTGACTTTAACCTAGAAGTTTAACCTTTTTCTTAATGAGGGAATAAATGGTATAAAAAAAGGGTCTTCTAATGGCTTATACCTTGATATCAAAGTGTTGAACTTTGTCAGTAAGAATGACCTAATATACTTTAAGTGTATAACATTATCATATAGGATGACCTCTAGTTAGATACCCTTCTAACTTAAGCCCTTAACTTCATGAAGTTGAAATTTCTTAGACCTTAGTCCTAATCATAATATTCACTTAGATATTATATATATATATATATATTAATGATATAGATTTGGGTCGACCACTATTTAACATCCACTTAGACTTTGCTCTTACCCTTAGAAAAATTTAATTAGTATTAACGTAACCTAATGGTAAAGATATTAGCAAAGTGTTGGAAACTTGGCTGAATATCAAAAGGGTGAATCTTTAATGATATATAATGGAGTATTTGATCTTATATGAACTTCTTGAGTAATCATTGAATCAGTGATTAATGGTTAAGTATTACATTGATGGCTCAAACCACGATTATGATACAATTGGTTAAGTGTGAATGAACTTGTAGCTTAGTACCTCATATCTAAACCTAAGGCATCCCTATGATTAGTGAATATATTTCATGACCTTTAGATTTAAGCTTTCATAATTTAATACTTTACAATCTCTCTCTCTTTATAATCTAACTCTTCATGTGATTATAAGTGGCCTCATAGATAATAAATGCGATAAATGGGTGTCAATAAATTTTATGGATTCTGAACTAAATGAGTATACTTTAATTGATGCACAACATGGATGTAATGCTTATATGTCATGTAATTGATGCATAACACAGGTATAATGCCTATATGTAATGTAATTGATGAAAAACATGGGTGTAATATCCATATGTGATTTAACTTATGTATACCACATTATAACACCCATATGTGTCATAATTAATGTGCAACATGGGTGTAACACCCAAATGTGATGTGATCGATGTGTAACATAGGTGTAATGCTCATATATGATGTGATCGATCCATAACATGCGGGTAATACCCATAAGTGTTTTAATTGATGCATAATATAGGTGTAACACCCATATGTGTTGTGATTGATGTGTCATACTCAAGCGAGAATCCTAGATATATGGTTGGAAGTATGTATTTGTGTATAATGTTATAATTATCTTGGTTAGGGGTGCTAACGAGCTGAATTGGGCTGAATAGCCTATGCTTGAGCTCGGCTCATTTAGTTATTTTAGACTCAAGCTCGGCTCAAATTCCAAAAGTGCCAAATGAGCCCAACCCAAGATAGAATCAATAAGGTTTGTAAGTTGCCTCATCTTGACTTATTAATATATTTTTTTTAATTAACAAACCAAATTAGCTTATTTATAATGATTTGATTTGTGACTTAGTTCATTTAACTTTTTGGCTCACTTGAAATTTAAAAAAACAAACTCAACTCTTTTAATTATTTAACTTGTTTAAAGTCATAGTTAACTATTCAAGTCATTTATTAAGTAAATTCTATACAAGCCCAACCTATTAATACATGAGTCGAGCTTATAAATGAGTTGAACCTCTCTCGAACCAAATTCAAGCTGGCTTGAGAACAAAAGAGTCGAACCTCCCTTGACTTGAGCTCCATTCATTTAACAAATGAATCTAAAAATAAGGCTAAAATTTGATTCATTCTATTAAACAAACGAGCCAAGTTGATCCCATCCAAGCCTTTAAGAAGATAAATTAAGCTAGCTCAGTATGTTAACAATCCTAATATTAGTATATTACCTTCACATGTTCTAGACTACGAGTGACCCATAATCCTACATAGGATGAAAAGTGGTATGAGTGCTACACATATAGCATTATACTTACTGTACAAGTTGTGTTCATGCTACATACATAAGGTAAATCACAAGACTTGTGTGTAAGTCATCCCTTTTACATTGTGTACAAGGGATAGATGTGGTATATGATTCTTACTAAAAAGTAAGTATGCACGAGATTTAAGCATGATGTTGTATGTGTAGTTTGCCTTTGACCCTCACATATGATTGAGTATGTTTCATAAAATTAACTAAAGTTTGTACACATAACATAACCTGAAGAGAATATTTTGTGCATATTGTGATGTAAGTTATGCATGCATTCTTTAGTATGTTTAAGCATGAACATGTTGTCTGTTTCTTGTGTGCACACTAATCTTCATGTTAGGGTAGATTAGTTTGCTCAGTATACATCCATACTAATAGGATTGTTGTTACAATCCCCTATTTAATCCCATGATTAAGAGGACTTGTGTAGATTCTTGAGGAAAAACAATGAGTGGTACTTCCTATGATTATAATGCTCTAGTGTTATCTGAGCTTAAGTGATTTAGTGATGTTCCTATTTTATTGGTCCTTTGGTGATTGAGATGGTTTTGTGATGTGACTGTTTTTTAAATTAAACATTCATGTTCTCTTTGTATTTTCATTTTCATTTTGGTCTTGAATAACCTTGGGTTATAAACCTTAGAAATGTTCTATCTCTTATATTATTTATCTTACACACTCTAGTTTTACCTTGTGTCTTGTTGGTTCAGATACTTAGTTTTGTGGCTAACATGAGACAAACATCAAGAAATCTATCTCATGTTAGATACAATGGTAGTGCCCCATTTTTTATAGGTTATTTTTGTATTTTTCTTTTCGTAAATGTTTTAAATACAAAAAGAAAGGTATAAAAATGATGGTGTTACATGTGATGGTACATAATATTTATTTTCCTCAAATGTAAGACGTGTGTATACACCTATATATTAGCTAAGATATATGTGACGACACACATTATCCACATGACAATAGGTGTAATACCCCCAAATTGAGTGGAGTATTATACGGATTGATACGACTACTTATATTACCATCCTTATGGTGATTTCATCATAAAACCTTTACAGTTAAGCATGCTTGTAGTAAAAAAAAATTGAGGATGAGTGACCCTCCTAGAAAGTTTTAGTTTTTTTTTTAATTTTTTTTTCAAGAAGCACATAAGTGGGGACAAAGAGTGCTAAAAAGGCTCGTGTTGATCTATAGAATTAGCCGATCAATTTAAAAATCGCTCCATGGTAGTCCTCGTGACTATTGGGGACTTGGGGTGCTATTTGGTGGCTATCAAGTATCTCCCTCCCATGTGGTCGTATCGTCTCATAATATTTCAATAAGTTTGTGGCAGTAAACTTAATAGTTTGTTGACCCATTCTAGAGCCTTTTGTGTTGTTAACTTCAAATGAAATGAATACTCCATTTAGTTTTAAGAATATTTGAAGAAAAAATAAAATTAAAATACTTTCTTTCAAATCATTTCCAAGAAAAATTAAATAACTAAGCTTCAACAATTTTATTCCCTACTTTTTTCCATCTCATTTTCTTAAGTTAACCGAATACCAAAAAAAAAACAAAAATTCTCCTTATATTTTTTTTTACTTCTCTTTGAAATTTAAGAAGAACCAAATAGAGCCTCAAGAAATGTTCCATATATGTGGAAGTTTACCAATATAAGAACTGTACTAATGTGTGATGTATGATTAATTAGATCCTTTTGTTGTTTGACCAAGACCCTAAATTCTCATTAATATAATCCCTTGGTATTCCTTTTGAGACCTCCTCATGTTGTGTCTTTATACGTGTCACTTTCAACCCTTATGGCTCTTAATTCCATTAATGGCTCATCTTGTAACCCCTTTTAAGAGTTGTATGGTTTAATATGAATAGGGTCTTATAAGGAGTTTGCATACACATTAATTATGAACATCAAGAGCTTTATCCTTCTTACATTTAAATTTTGTCCATATTCTTCTACGTAATATCCACACAAAAATTTTCAGTCGCATTTTAATTAATTCGTATTAGTTATGACTCATCCATGCATACACAAAGGACCTACTATCTCAGGTGATAAACTCTGCCAATTGAGACGGCCAGTTTCTTGTGTTACTTTTCCACTTTGTCGGTGAAGGCTTATTTCTTTATTTTTGAACTTGAATGGACGATCTTTGAGCAGACCGAAACACATATGTACGGCTTTTGCTTTGTTTTATGCCTTATCCCTAGTATGTATTTTACATGTACATATCAGAAATATTTTCCTGTTAAAATTGATATAGCCTCATCCATGCATATATGTATATATGATAAGAGCGTGGTTCATTTTTATTTACCTGGTAAAGGCAATAGGAGACTAAAAGAGAGAGTGAAATAATGAGTGAAATCAAAACTCCAATGCGCCTTGCTGACGAACTGCTGAAGATTTGTGCTATTTGGACAGCAATAAAAGGGACTACAGAAACAACCATAATCCCAGCAGCATAGCTAGTCCATGAATCAGTTGAAACACCAGCACCTATAAAATAGAAATAGGGAATATTTGAGTTTAGGACATTATACTAAATTTATACATGAATTTAAGTTCAACGTATTTTTTATACAAATTAAGTCATTTTGAATATGAAGCCATACATTAAACATTAAGATATTTACACTATGATATTATATTAATTAAATGTGCATTAATGCATATAGGCATAATAGTGTATTGAATAGATATGTAGATAAATATTTATCAACATGCATATGAAGATATTATAAATATCTAAAGATAGTAATTTTGATGACACAAATACATACCCTAGAAAATATCTTGAAGGCACATACTACTATATCAAATGAATTAGCAAACATAATAATATAATTATAAGTAAATAAGTATACTAAATATCTAAAGATTCTATCATAAACAATGGACACAAGAGTATATTTATCAAATGCAATAATTTTTTTTAAGCTTTCCGATTAAGGAACACCATCTAACAGGGAATAACGGTGAGATGGCCTTGAAGATTGATATGAGCAATACTTATAATAGAGTAGAATATTGAGGCGGGATTACCAGAAAGGCTGAAACAAGTCGTGGGGATGTTCGATTGTGATGAGAGGTGGATAAGTGCGAACGTGAAATGTGTGACGATAGTCTCATTTTCGGCGATAGTCTCAATACCTTTTTATTCTATTACCGGGGGATTGTCTGCAGGTCTGCTGGAGGATGGGCTTTGAATAATACTGCTAAATTTTGCAGGAGAGCCCCGCGCATATCACGCCTACTATTTCTATATGTCTGTTGTTTTTGCCAGGGCAATGGGCATGGAAAACTATTTTACAGTGTTATGCTCAATCTTCACGTAAGCTCATTAATCTACAAAAATCATACCTAGTTATCTTTAGAGCAAATGTGGACGGACTTAGACTTGACGAACTCATATGTTTGCCAAGAGTATCATCCATTTCTTACTCCAACAAGCATCTTGGTCTCGCGACCATGTCGGGGAGATTGAAGGAGTTCATTTTTATTTAATGCTGTGAAGGATGAATTGGCAAAGAAAATCTAAGGTTGGCATGGCTGTAGTTCATCGTGGGAAGGAAAAGAAGTATAATCAGATTTGTAGCATAGGCCATTCCCACATATATTGTGAGTGTCTTTAAACTCCCGTCCACATTGTGTATAGGGATCTTGGGGTTGCTTGCGAAACTCTGGTGGGCTAGCAAAGATGACAACCAGTGCATCCGTTGGTTGACTTGATAGAAAACTTTGGAAGGCGAAGGCCTCGGGGAGATTAAGCTACGTTGGCCAGGCAGGTCCGGAGGTTAATGCATGATTACATCTTACTTCTTGCAGGGGTTTGGAAAGTGAGTTATTACCCACATATAAAGTTCAATCTAAAATGCCAGCTTGGAAGATAAACCAATTTATGCGTGGGGAAGTGTGTGGGATAATCGAGGTAGTTAATGAAAGAAGGGTTGTGTAGGACTATGGCAATGGTTATGCACTAAAGTTGTGGGTTGATAGTAGAGGTATAAATGAGTTGAGTTGAGCCGAATTATTTTTGTACAAGTTGGACCTTTTTAGTAAAAGAGCCGATCCCAACTAATTTGTTTACTAGATAAGTCTAAATTTTATTATTCAAGTTAAGCTTACTTGTTAAACTAATGGAGTTGAGATGACTCACGAGTTATATCTAGTGATAAAATTAAGTTGAGTTTTGTTAATTTATTTAATTATATAAGCTCAGTTATATATTCAATTTATCTCCATCATAATTAACTACTTTATATGGAGCACAATACAAAGTTTGAAATTAGTTAATGTAAATAAATGCATAAACACTACGAACATGTAATGATACTTATAGATAAATTTCAAATGAAAGTTTAAACAAACATTAATTGTGTTTTCTAACGAGTTTATAAATGAGATGACTTGTCAATAAATAAGTCAAATGTACCCCGCTTGAGCTCACTTGTTTAATAAAAATATTCCTAAAATAAGATTTGAGGTCAATTTATCTAACTACATGAATAAGTTGAGTTGAGTCAAGTCTCCTCATAAGGTGATTTGGCTCATTGATAATTTAGTTTTTCTCTAGCTGTACCCTCTTCTAACCTCAACCTCTCAAGGGTCCTTCCGGACCTTTAGGCTCTGTTTGATATGTAAAAAATAAGAAGGAAAGAAAAATAAGAAAGAAAGAAAAATGAAGGAAAGAAAATAAGAGAAATAAGTTTTCTTTCCCTTGTTTGGTTGTTAGATTTTTTTTTTGAAAAATATGATTCTTGAAAAATATTTTTGATGTTTGGTTTACAGAAAAAAATTATAAAAAAAGTTAATTATTATTATTTAAATATTTTTATATATATAATAAAAATTAAAATATTATATTGATACATGAAAAATAAATTAGGTGATAAAGCCCTGCCAATAGCTCATTTGGTCATGGGAAAACTATGAGATTATAAAATCAAGTAAGGGAGTCTAGCCTTTCATACTCAGTTGTTTTAAACGACTTTACTCTTTCCACCGTATTTTTTTATTTTCCTCGGCAATATGAGAGGAAAATGATTATGTATAAGTTTCTTCAACTCTTTCCTTATTAATTTCTTTCCCTTCATTTTTCCAAGGTAACCAAACGCTAAAAAACATTTTTCATTTGATTTTTTTTCCTTTACCCGTAACTTTCCATAAACCAAACATACTGTTATTGATCTTTCTTACAAAGTTTCAATGGGTGCCACATTATTATGTCAAATGTACACCTATAATATTGTGTTACTACTTTATGACATAAATAAAAATTATTTTAAAAACTTTACAAAATTTTATCAATAATATTACCGAAAATATGTTTTATTCTGGGTATCTAATATGATATTAAAGTAGGTAAAAGAAACATGCGGAAACGTACTACAATATAAAAGAGCAAGTTGGAATGATTGCATATTAAATATATGCATGAAAACGTCACCAAATCACTCATTACTAAAGATGTTCATGTATTTATTTTTTTTGGAATAAAAAGTCAGTTCTACTGTTTTTTTTTATTCATTAAAATTGTATGTCCTCCATCGATTATAATTGGCCAAGATATTTAGAAGGCTACATATACAAACATTATTTATTATATTTTCTTGTAAATTATGTTCAACTAAATTATATACAAAGGGGGGGGGCATAGATGTTATTTGGATTTTTCGGTCATAATAATCGATCATGCCCATGTTTATATATACGTATACGAAACCACACACCAATTAAATGTCATACCAGTCAGATGAAATCCTTTGGTATCGTTCCCGTCGATTGCTTCGGAATTAGGACCCAGGTCACACTTGCCAAGTACAATACAAGTCCCCCAAATTATCGTTAAAATTAGTATCGTTGATCCGGCCATTAATCCCATACCAACTGATATCTGACTTTGGGCTGTTTCTGTACTTCCTGATATTCCAGAAGCTGCATGCAGTTGATCATTAACGCATAATAGTCCATTTGGTTTCAGGAAAATTTAAAGGAAAAGAAAGAAAATAAGAAGGAAAATAATATTTTGTGTTTGGTTTACATAAATTAATGAAAGAAAAAAAGAGTTATGAATAAAATTGTTAAACATAAGTTATTTGATTTCCTTTGAAGAAAGTTGAAAAAAAAATACTTTCATTTTAATTTTCTTTCCTCAAAATTTTACTAGAATCAAATAAAGCCTAAAGGAATTTAATTAGTTTAGTTTAATAAAATATGGATCCGATCAGATCAACCCTGCTAGCTAGCTAGCTAGCTAGCTACATTAATAAACTCATAAATTAAGTTACATATATATGATTAAAGCTGGTTCATTAATTAGTCAATCAATTACCAAGAACAAGCATGGCATCAGGGAGAGTAGCAAGCACTGGAAGCAAGAGACCGCCAATAACACCAGGACCAACTATCTTTTCTAACGACTCACTTCCGTCAACCAACCAGGTAGCACCAATGTACATTAGATAACCGTACATACCGATTAGAAAAGCATTCCCTAAGGCCGTGTCGCTACAAGGCATGAATCCGAACGTTGCATCACATGTCGACGACGAAGAAGATGACGACTTAACACTGGAATTATTGAAATCGTACCATGATTGGACTTCTTCGTGTGGCAGGCCATGAATGTTGGAGAGTACTGATTCGGTGTTTAGTGGTGTGCCGCCGCCGTCTGAGACTTGGGAGGCAGGAGTGAAGCGGGCGGCAACGGTGGTCGTGATGGCGAAACACAGGGGGAGGAGAGCGAGAAGTTTTTTTTTGATGATGGCCATATTTGCTGTTACGTGCTAGCTAGCTAGGAATTTTTATAGCTGAGAAGAAATTATATATAACACGCTTCCATTTTAATTATTTCTTCATGCCCTCCTAGAGCTTTCAAAGACTAAATTAATAAAATTTTAAAATGCACTTATGGTGAATAATAATAATAAATAAATAAAAACTAATTGACTTGTTAAAATTACGGTACAAACGAATCTCGTACAAATCTATTTTGAATACGCATCGATAATCATTCAATGCATAGCACCATTCATATTAACACTGAATTTATTTTTAAATTAGCTAAGGTAGGGCGCAGCTAATAATTTATTGACTTTTATGAGTCACTTGACCAATAATCCTTCTTTTCTGTCCACAACTTTGTCACTTCATGAAAGTTGGTACTTAGTTTTCTAATGGTCATAGTATTATACAATGTATAATCTTTGTACTTCACGATTTAGTTTTCATTAAGAAACCGTCATTGTCAAATTATGTTAATAAATAAAATAGTAATAAAAATGCATGACATAATAATAGGTAGGAATCCCATTAGCATTTGATAAAGATGAAGAATTTGACTTAGATTAGCTTGTAATTTCACTCGACAATTGATTAATTTGATGCACAATTGTTGTCATGTTTTCATTTATCACTTATTTGAAATGCTTAAAAGTTATGGAAATAAAATTTCATTTCTATGTAAATAAATATAGGACCATTATGATGTTGTGTTTAAGGGCGAACATTGATTCTTGAAATAAAAGCCATGGAAGTAGGGCTCTTGAACCCTGATTCTTCTACAAACCCTCTCCATCCCTCTCTCTTCATCTCCTTATACATCCTCTCCTTAGCCTGAGCATGTCGAGCAGTTCTTGGTGGTTGTTGTATCATCTTCAACATGCATGGAAGTGAGAGTCATTCGTCAAAAGGACCATGCAGATATGCACGTTTAGAAAGAAGGATATGTACCTTATTCACATGATTAACCTTCTCAGCATAAGATATGGAGTGATGGGGTCAAAGGAGGTTTTGCTAGAGACAACTGAAAAAGACGTTTGCACAAGCTAATTCCGCTTTAGTTCATCATTCCTAGAGTTGATGAACACAATGTGTATATGGCCAAGATTCAAGAAGATCATGTTGAACAAAGCAAGTTGGATTGGAAAACGCTATGATTGGGTTTGCTATGGGTGTGACAAGGACGTACGATGAGATATTGCCATTTATAAGTACTTATTGGTATCACATTACTTTGCCTAATATTTATATGCATGATGCTAGTTTCTTTTTTCATAAGTTTGACTCTAATGAAGCTACATAAACTATTATGCATCAAGACTATTGGTATAAAAAAGGAACGCCATTACTTTTAAAACATTGGACTAGTGAATTCATATTTAAAGTTGAGGGTTTCTAATTTGTGTTTGCATGGATAAGATTGCGTTCCTTTTATCTTTATTGTCAGTGTTGAGATATTTTAGGAAGGATTGCAAGATGCTAGGGTAAGCCTATGTGAATGGATGAATATATGGCTAATAGTTCTAGTAGGAAGTCATTTATGAACCAAACCTCAGGTATGCATTAAGTGTCACAAATTAGGACATATAATTAGAATATGTACTTTTAAGCAACCTAATAAGTAGAAGGGAAGGTTTAGAGGAATGTGAAGAAAGTGCGGAGACTTGTATATGTACGAAAAAATGCTATAAAATCAGCTACCACAACAAGCTCTTTGAGTAAGAAGGCATATGTGATACCTCAAAGTGAGGTGTAGGCTGAGGAGGCCAATAACCTCTAGAGGTTGTGTTTTAAGATAGTTGGACCTCAATAATATACTTAATAATGTTAGTGTAATCCCCTAAAATTTTAGAAAATCTATAATTAAATAAATAGCTTTTATTTGAAATAAATTAGCTTTTAAAATTATTTAGTTTAATTATTTTATTGATTTTGAGTATGTAAATGTGGATAGGAGTTTATAATAAATTAAAATAAATATTTTGTTATTTTATCATATTATTTTTATTTAAATAATTTTTCAAACTAATATTTTACCAAAATTATCCTTTTTGAGCCAATATATTGAATTATATTGAATTAAATTATTAAATTAAATAATTTATCGGGCTGCCAGGCTTGTGCCCTCCTCGCACCTGGGCCAGCGGCCCATTCTTCCCCTCGCCCCAGCCACGCGACCCAAACCGGCCTTCATTTTTTTTTCTCCCCAGACCGGGCCGGTCGCTCATTTTTTTCCCCCGGCCGGCCTGCTCCTTTATTTCCTTCTTCCTTCTCAGGTCTCGACCCAGCTACGCCTCCTCCAATGCCCTCCCTGACTTGTCCCCGTCGGCCAGTGCTGCCACCTCGGGCACGCCGGCCACCGTCTGCTGCCACCTTCTGCCACCACCTGCATCCTCCTCTCTCTCTCCCCTACATTTTTCACCAAATTAGAACTGGGCAGCCATGCACCCCGTCCCGCATGGCTCCCCTTACCCTCTTCGCCAACCTCCCCCTGCCACCCTACGACAACCTGCCACCCTAAACACTGTCGTCGATCAGCCCCTGCCTCCTCTCTTCTCCCTCTTCTTTTTCTTCTCTCCTTCATCCATTTTCTGCCCATCATTTCGAGCTCCTTACCCCCCGATCCTCCCTTGTCTCTCATTTTCTTCCTCTCCCATTTCCACCCTGTTTTTGTGTCGCCACCACCGCCCGCCGCTCCTGCCGCCTCACCAGCCCCCTGCACCTCTCCCTGCCACCCTCCACCTCAACCTTGCGCCACCACAACACCACCCGAGCCACCCCGCAACTCCCTCTTCCTCCCCTCTTCCTTTTCTCCCGGTTTTTCACCCTTCCCGATAGCCCACCTGTAACGCCGCCTATCGCCACCTTCCGGCCGCCTATTCCGCCACCCAAGCCACCATTCAAGACCCTGCAACCCCCTCTACAACCGCCATTCATTAGTTAGCCAAAAACAGCCCTTTAACCCCTCCATTTTTCCCTCTCCTTTTCCTTCCTTCTAAGCCCCTCGCCCTCGACCCTGCTTGGCAGCCAACTTCGCCGCCCTGCCGCCGCTGTCTTCTCTGCCTTGAGCCACCTCGAAACCACCCTTAGCCTCCACCTACACCCCCTCTACACTTCTGCACCATTCACCTGCCTTAGAACCTCCCCTAACCACCTTCTTTTCTAGCCTAAAGACCCTAACCCGAAAATGGTTTATTTTTCTTCCTTCACCCCCTTCGAACCCTTTTCTCCCCATAATTTTGCATGAAACTCACGCTGCTCATGCACCATGAGCTCCCCTTGGTTTTAAAAATAGGTTGGATAATTTTAAAGGTATAATGGTATTTTATATTAAGTGTTTTATTAATTAAAACTTATAAAGTTTTATGCTTTGGTTCTTATTTCTAACATAAGTATGATGGATATTATTTTTAGGTGTTGAGTTGATAATTATGCTTGGTAAGATTTGATATTTTTGCGGGATTAAGGTAACCGTTAATCCTCCCTTAAATATATGAAAAACGCATGCTAGCACATTTAGGGTTTAGTATGATTTTATGCATGTTTTGTATGCTTAGCATGATATGTTTATGGTTTCTTATATTGTTTGTTAAAAAGAAATAGCATGATAACTTTTATGCCATATGTAGGTAGGTTAAATAAAGAAGGAGTTGGAATATGGATAGAAATGTTAAATACTTGTTTATGATGTACCATGTTGTTAATGCATGAATGATGTTATTGCTTAAGGGTATTTTAGTAATTATGCTTACGAGGTATTTAAATCAATGTGTGTAGTTGCTAATGAGTATTATGTTGAAAAATGACAAGTTGGTGGACTTAGATAATAAAAATGAAGTATTAATATCATTATTTTATGTAGTGCTAGAAAATTCATAAAAATGGTGAATAAAGGGGTTGAGTGGAAATTCTATAAGTGGAGAAGGGTATTTCGGTAATTTTTGAGACAAAATAATAATATGGTAATTTTATAATTAAATGGCCAAATGATAATTTACAAGTAAAGGATAAAATTGTAAGTTGTGAGAAAGAAGGGTAAAATGGTAATTTTGGAAGTAGGGGTAAAATAGTAATTTTGGATGAAGGAGGGCATTATGGTAATTGTTCAAGTAAAAAGGGCATTATGGTAATTTTGGAGGTAGAGGGGAAAAATCGTAATTTCATAAGTAAAGGGTAATATGGTAAATTTTATAAGTGAATGGCGAAGTGGAAATTTATAAGTAAAGGGGTAATATGGTAAATTGGAAAAGAAGGGCAAAATGGTAATTATGTAATGAAAGATAAAGATGGTAATCTTGGATGTAAAAGGGTAAAATAGTAATTTGTAAAGTAAAAGATGTATGGTGGTAATTTTCATAAATAAAAGGATATTATGGTGAAATTGGATGTAAGGGGTAAAATGGTAATTTTGTAAATGAAAGGATATTATGGTAAACCTGGGGGTAAGGGGTAACTTGGTAATTATGATAACGACAAAAGATAATTCAGCAATTAAATTATGATTGTAGAAGGGCAATTGGATAAGTATGATACTATAGAAGGGTAATTTGGTAAATTAACCAATTAAAGGGCATTATGGTAATTTTAACAATGGAGAAGGGTAATATAGTAATTTTGATTATGAAAAAGGGTAAATTAATATTGGTGATTATGAAGAGGAGTAAATTGGGATTTGTGATAATTAAAAAGGGTAAATGGCAATTAAAATAATTGAGAGGGGTAAAATGGTAATTATGATAAAGGAGAAGGGCAATTTGGTAATTTGTTCAACTAAAAGGGCAATTTGGTAATTTAGCCGATAAAAGGGTAAAGTGATAATTGCTTAACCAACTAAAGGGGTAAAATAGTAATCATGATAATAAAGGAGGGTAATTTAGTAATTTATCTAACTCAAGGACAATTTAGTAATTATAACAAAGGAGAAGGGCGATCTGGTAACATAACCAACCAAAAAGGGAAACATGACAAGTGTAGTAATTATAAGGGGTGAATGATGATCTAAAAAGTGTATGAGATAATTTGGTAATCCAAATCGGACAAAGGACAATTTGGTAATTATGCAACCATAAGGGTAATGTGGTAATTTATCAAGTAAGGAACGGATACTTAACAATTATATAAGAAAAGGGCAAATGAGTAAATTGTACCTAATAGGTCCTTGAGATTGTGGAACATTAATATGATTAAATAATGTGGATTAGCCAAGTAAGAGTATCTAATGATTAGTATGGCCTTAATGGTTTCTCTGTGACATCCTAGATAATCCTCTGAATAAGAAACGATTAATGATATCGAAACGATTGAAAGTGACTAAGTATCGGATCATCGTGCTTTCTGTGATCACCTTAATTAAGACACTATTACTTAAAGTGAAAGACCTCGAGATGGGAATGGTGACTCCTTAGGGGTCGCTACCCTAAGGACGTGGTTTAGTCCACGATTATTCTGGTATTTGCTGGTGTGCCTTTGTGCCCCAGCCAGGCTCTATATCTTACTCTTCCTAGCTCTACGGACCTAGTTAGGGGGTATGCATACTTATGGATTAGGTGTCCTTGTCGGTAGGGTACTGAGTTAGCTTTATGCACCAGTACGACCAGGGTACCTTTGCGTCCTTGGGTTCATGGTTAAAGGGTACTGAGTAGCTGATATGCACCGGTACGACTGGTGTACCTTTGTGTCCCGGGTTATCGATCTCCCAATCGAGGCAAATAAATATGATTGATGTGCTGATTAAAGAAAGGAAAGATACGATAATTGAAAGTGGAATATTAATGAGCCGGGCCCAGATGATTTACGATATTGCGTACCGGTCCACCGGTTATAATAGTGGTCCAGGAGCGTGTAGCCCTGGTATGTGATATTGCGTACCGGTCCACCGGTTATAATAGTGGTCCAGGAGCGTGTTGCCCTGGTGTGTGATTATGAGTACCGGTCCACCGGTTATAATAGTGGCCAGGAGCGTTGTGCCCTGGATGATGATTACATATATATTCCGGTCCACCGGCAATAATAGTGGGGGTCCCGAGCTCAATAAAATTAGTTATGTATGTGAATAAGATTATGGAAAAATACTAATCACTTATAGTGGAACACCATGTGAGTCGGGGCCAGACCGGTCCACCGGCAAATAATAGTGGTTAGGTGCGTTCTGCCCTGTGTGTTTATCTTCCGGTCCACCGGCAATAATAGTGGTCAGAGGCGTTCTGCCCTGTGTGTTGACTTCCGGTCCACCGGCTATAATAGTGGGGTTCTCGTACTCACATGGATACAAAATATGATATTGATGGATTAATGACAGAATAATGGCTTAAGGCCCAAAGTATCGATCGTGACTTATAAAGCATTATGTGTGTTATTGTTATGTATGCATCTCTCATTATTTATATGTGTGTGGCTTGCATTATGTGTCGTATGCGGGCCTATCTTTAAGTGTGGTATTAAAGGGTTACTCAGTACCGTAGTACTGAAGGGATTCCCTTTATGGGGCCCCTGCCTATTCAATGGGCAGTGCCCTTGCAGGTTTTCAGGTGCTACTCAAGTGGGTTACGGGAAGGAGAGTAAGGAATTTTCTGGTATCATGGCTTTTTCTCTTTCTCATTCAAATTCTTGGTTTTAAATGTTAACGTTATTAAAGTAACCACTATTGGTGGATTTTATTCCTGAAAACGATTTGATGTGCTACTCTGATTTAAATATGTTGAAGCTTGCAATTTACTCTGATTTATGCATGTTGAATGTCTTTCGAATTGTATTTCATTTTCTTAGCCTTAGCACTTGGTACTGGAACGGTATGAGTGAACCGATCTGATACTAAGTGTGGCGGTAATACTCCCAAATTTCACGTTATGTTTATCTGCTTCCGCTATTATCTTTTAATAAAACGAAATTTTTCAGTAGTGAATTTTGGGGGTGTTACAGTTAGTGATTCATAGGCTCATAATATTAAAGATTTTTCCATTGCTCAACTTGCTCCTTAGTAGCAAATGACACCAAACCACCTCCTAGTAATACCCATGGGCCACTTACAGGGAGAAAGAAAGCAAAGATGATTGTCCCTAACAATAGAAGTAGATATAAAGGGTCAATGGTTCACCTTGTTAAGAGGAAGGGAAGTACCTAGTAACCCCTTTAAGGATGAGTTCTTCATCTCATTTCCATGATTGGGGGCATAGAATGTTAGGGTCCTTAATGAACATAAGAAGCATAGTGAATTTGCTCATTCGATTGAAACTAATAAGCTGAGCTTGTTAAGCTTAATAGAAACTAGGGTGAAGGAACATAATAAGAGTGATGAGATGAAGAAGTTCCCAAGGAAATGGTGTTGGTTACATAACTATACCCACCACCTTAATGTTAGAGTTTAGGTGGGTTAGAATGCTGATATGTGTGGAAATGATAGTGAAGTAATAAACCTTATTGTTAATGATAATGTTAAATGCATGTATATGACATGATAAGCTAATGTGGCCATTTGTAGCATAGATAATGTTGATATGAGACCTAGGGGAATTTTAGTAATTTATCTTATACAAAGGTGTGGCTTAAATAAGTATATATATGGTAGGTGCTAATGAGTATTAATAATAAATAAGGATAGTTAGTGGTGTTAGATGATGCATATGGACCATGGATGATAATGGTTGATGTGGAAAGGGTATTTTAGTAAATTTAGCATATAAAGAGAAAATTGATAATTCATATGAAGAAAAGAGGCAAAATGGTAAAATAATAATTTAGAAGGGTATTTTGGCAATTGGGCATAAAGGAAGGATAACTTGGTAATTTTGGTGAGTAAAAGGAGTAAAACGGTAAAATAGTAATTAAGAAGGGTATTTTGGTAATTGGGTATAAAGGAAGGATAACTTGATAACTTTGGCTAGTAAAAGGGGTAAAATAGTATAATAGGAAGTAAGAATGGGATATTGGTAATTTGGCATAAAGGAAAAATAACTTGGTAACTTTGTGAGGAAAAGGGGTAAAATGGTAAAGTAATAAGTTAGAAGGGTATTTTGGTAATATGGTATAAAGGAATGATAACTTGGTAATTTTGTGAGTAAAAGGGGTAAAATGGTAAATTAATAAATAAAAAGGGCATTTTGGTAATTTGGCACAAATAAATGATAACTTGGTAATTTTATGAGTATAAGGGGTAAAAAAGGTAAATTAATAAGTAAGAAGGGTATCTTGGTAATTTGGCATAAAGGAAGGGTAACTTGGTAAATTTGTGAGTGAAAGGGGTAAAAAGGTAAATTAATAAGTCCTAGCTTTGGGAGCTAAACCAAAACTCTTATGGGAGCATCTCTGCAAAAGGTTTTTGTTGTGAAAGAAGAATTAGAACAAGCACAAATACAATTGCAAGAATATGGTCATAATTTAGAGCTATAGAATAGAGAGATGGAATGGACTGTAAAGCTATGACATTTAAGCTACTATAAGGAATTTTTTATTTATTTTTAGGAAAATGAAAACTTCTCTTAGATGAAATAAGGGGATTCCAACTCCTCATATTTTCATGCCATCATGAAGGGAAGACAGCAACAAAATCTAATCACTCGCATTAGACATGATCAAGGAGTGGTTCATAGTGACACTAAGGCAATTCATGACATCTTGAACAAGTCTATACTAGGATTACGGGGACTAGAGGAGCTCCCACAAGCATTTATGACTCTAATATTGTTTTTACATGTTACACACTCTTTATTTAGCAACACTTGTGCCTATCTAGAAAGTTGCGGTGAAGAATGTGATTTTTTTCCAATAATTTCTGATAAGCTGTTAGGGCTTGATGGGTTTAATGTTTTCTTTTACAAAGCTACCTATGATATTATTGGGGATACAATCTGGAGAGATGCTCAGGAGTTCTTTATCACCATTGAGCTTCTGAGGGGGATAAATGTGGCTACAATGCACATGATTCCTAAAGTTCCCACATCAAACCATTATAGTGAATATAGACCGATTACTTGGTGTAATGTTATTTACAAGATCTTGATGAAGGTCATTAAAAATAGGTTGAAAATTCTTATGCCTACCTCTATAGAAGAAAAAAACATAAATGGAGGTTAGAAAAGTGGTATATGCAAAAATTTGTGTTGCCACATAATTGCCATCTATACTATACACTGTGTTCTAAAAACTGCAATATATTTATTTAAATTTGGCTAGAAAATTATCGACACTGTAATTTATAGGGTATTTTAATTGAAAAAATTGTCATGTATAAGTAAACATACACGGTAGTTATAGATAAAACCTATTGTGTATTCTCGTAACACTCCCAATTGCTCTTGAGAGGAGGAATATATAATAGCTGTGGCTATCAACCACCGTGTAAATTTTTGGCTAATAACCACCTTGTATTGTATATCTAAATGGAAATCATTAGCCACAACTATCATGTATTCCCCCTCTCAGCAGCATATGAGAGTGTTATAGGCATACAAAATGAGTTTTATCTATAATTGTCGTGTATGTCCAATTTCTTTTTTTTAAATCACTTTGATAGTTGCATACCAAATTTTTTAGTGAAAAAACCTGCATATGTTTCCAAGATTCTTTCATCAACATCATGAGTATTTGTCTCATCCAAAACAGCAAGTAGCTAAGAATAATTAAGCAATTATATACTTTCATTATACCTTGCATATAAAATCTTATACAAAATTATTTTTCATTCATATTTACACTCTAGGGACAAAAAGATAAAATAGCACATATGGTCCTACAAATAATCATCATAAAAACATGTAATACAACTTAACTATTCTTTTCTAACTTCATTAATCTTGTTATTGTCATATTTACATAGTTTAAAAGAATTATAGACTTATAAAAGATGGAAAGTACCATGTTAGTATTAATTTATATAGTTAGTCATAATTCATATAAACTAAAAAAGTGAATACACACTTATCTTTGTCCGGTCCAATGTTTGCAAATAATTTCCTTCATGAATATCATGACGTAGTATCCACAACTTATATTATCTTGTTTTTATAGACACTAAAAAATATAAATTATATTATTTTATTAGTTTCTCATACTACATGCTTAATATTAAGTGACAATGATTCTTAAATAGCATAAAAACTACAAGCCTTAATTGTTTTCCAAAGACATATGGTGTCGTGGTGCCATTCCCTTCTTTTATGGCCCAAAATAAGTCTTAGAGGACCTAATTAATGTAATAGCCATATATTAAAAAAATTATATGCATGTGTATGCAAGGGATTCTAATTAATATCATAATAAAGAAAAATATTTACAATTCCACAAACAATTTTGGAACAGAACAAGGATTTTTATCAATTGAATCCATCCAATATGTAGTCCTTAAAGATGGCTGCAATATCACTAGTGCCCAATCCATATCAAAGGAAAATGGAGCAAACAAGAGGGATTATAGAACCGTCTTCATTACACTAACCATATATGGAACATGTTCAACATTATCATTTTCATTAGAGATTATGTCGGAGCAAAGAAATTTATATACATGAGACTCGTCTAAGATATCATATAATAAATTATCTTTCAAGAACTTATGACCATAAAAGAATAAATTATATATTTAGTATCAAAATAGTAATTCTTTCTCGTAATTAAAATAAATTCAAATGTGAAAGGATTTAAATTACCTTATATATGCAATTATATGTTGACATTGTAACATTTCACCTTGCAACAAATTTAGGATATTCTTTACCCCAATCCAGATATTCACATCTTTTAATTTCATATGCAAATATGTTGGAATAGGATTAATACTAGAATTGTCATCTAATGAAAGTTTCATATCCAAATACAACCTAAATTAAGGTGATAGGTCATGATGGTTAATTATTATTTTGATGCCTAAGGCTCTCTAGGCTTCCGCATATTCCATATCTTTTTCCCTTCTTACTAATTTTTTTTTGCTATAATATGATTGCCTTATGTAAGAAGGAGTGGATGAAATAATTATTAGATTGTATATTATCAATTAAATGACAAGAATGTAATCTAAAATTTAAAAAAAATTGGATTATCTAATCCTTGATAATTAGAAAGTTACTTGACCATCCTATGAATTACCAAACTAGTAAGCATAGTGCAAGAATATCCTCTTCTTCGTGATTATATGACATATAAGTGGCACTGGCTCCATTAAGTATTCCTTGAAGATACTATGAATTGAGATCCAAACTTTATCAATCCCTAATATCAGAGTATGAAGGGTTGAGTTGGACTCAATAAATGCACTAGCATGTGCTATAATAGGTCAATACTCTATGGCTTCCAAGCTACAAGGCTAATAACCTTGTAAGTAATAGTTAAAAGATTCAAGTTATGGAAAAAAATCAATTACGTAGAGTGTAGTATAGTATATTACCTATTCCCTAAAAGGTATATGGACACTAAACGTGGAGACTTAAACTAGACATTATAAATATAAGGATATACTATCCAACTTTATAAGGATTTTCTCTTGTGAATCCCTTACCACCATCACTTCTTTCTCCATTAATTCAAAATTTTCCTTCAAAGGGTGAGAATGAGGGAGATTTCCATATACCATATATAGGTTGGACCATTAATTATATGTCTTAAATTGGCCACCATACTCTTAAGTGCCCAATGCGTGTGTCAAAAGGTCATCCAGACCTTCTTTGTCAAAAGCATCGGTTGGATAGTCCTTTCACAAACCCTTCTATTTAATGTAAGAAACATAGTTAGGGATAAGTAACCATATTAAACCAATTCAAGAGAAATATGGTGCACGTCATAATTTTCTCAACCATCTATTGAGTCCGTTTATTGATAGGATTTCTACTCATTACCCTAGCATATATCTAAATATCAACTCACTTTATAAGTACATATGAGGTCTGAGTTAGCTCTTCTTGGTCCATTAGTTTTTATCCTATTAAATCAATTAAAAATACACAATAACAATATTAGATCATAAAAGAATGGTATAGAAGTGTATATTCATACTAAGGCTTCTCTAGCTACCTTGTTGCCTCTAC
Source organism: Tamarix chinensis (assembly GCA_030549775.1). Classification (NCBI taxonomy): domain Eukaryota; kingdom Viridiplantae; phylum Streptophyta; class Magnoliopsida; order Caryophyllales; family Tamaricaceae; genus Tamarix; species Tamarix chinensis. The sequence continues at coordinate 63,865,201 of CM060180.1, read as the reverse complement.
GCCCTTTCTTGCGATCTTAAATTTTTTCTTTACATTAGCTCTATTTGTGGTGCTCTTGACCTACCACATTTAAAAGATATATTATGTTAGTCTGAATTGTAACATAAGTTAATAATAATATTTTCTTACGCACTTTATATTCCTTTAAAGTCCTCCATAAACAAAACTCCCTCCATTAGTTGAAGGTGATTACATCGCTATAGATATCTTAGGGCATGGACATGATAGTTCCATCAGCGACATACATATACCTTTTAGCCATCTATGACTTCCAATCCATCTAGTACTTTGCGTCTCATTTCTTATGTTGTTTTCCAACATGAAATCCTTGCTATAATATTTAAAAAATTAAATAGGGCAATAGCACAAAAAGCTGTATCTATTTCTCATATTCAAATTATACCATAGTATCATCCCACAACCTATCCTTAAACTCTTTTGGATCTTCCCTCCAAGTCCGATAAGTGATGGGGATGTGCACATGAGCCCTAGACTTAGAATAATCAATGATCAAATCTCTATTCTCACCTACTAGATACCCTAATTCATCAAAATCAACATTAAGCATAACATATCTTTCTCTGTTTCTAGTAATTTGTGTCAATCTGATCCTTCCCATTCTTTGAATTTTTCTAACCTCTTGAGCATGTGTATCATCTTCATATTGAATATAACATGGAGGAGGAAGAAAAAATCTATTTCCTGCCATTTATGGATGTAATTCTATTTTTATATCTATGCTGACCAAGTCTAATCGAGTATTTATGAATTCCTTTATCATTTTTGAGACATTCAGAAGTATGTTAATTATACAATCATATACCTTTTTCTTAATATACATTACATCAAGAAATACATGAAAGTTCTTCCAATATGGAAGGTCAAAGAAGATTGACCTATTCTTCTACCAGCATGAAGGGAATGCTTTCTTATTATTTTTTCTAAAATACACATTCAAATCTCTTAAATTGTCAAATACTTATAATCCCATGTGAGGATTCAGAGATCTTACTTATTCAAAATTTTCACCAAAAGATTTTCTTTGCTTGTGATAATGATGATTCGTAGGTAAGAATCTAGGATGTTTAAGATAAGAAGTCTTCCTAATATTTACTATTTAGAGAAAGTTTGTGTTATCTTCATAAATAGGGCATTCATAGTGTCAATGCACACGATAACTAGAATGATTTCAATAAGTAGGAAAAATCATTTATATTACAAACTAACATCACTCTCAAGTTAAAAGACTCTTATCTGTATACATCAACTACTTTAACTCTGTGATCCCACATGTACTTTAAATCCTAAATAAGGGGAGCTATATAAAAATCAATATCATTACCTAACTGATTTAGACCAAATATAATTAAGGATAGCATCATCCATTTCCTCTTTATTCATAATAATGGGCCATAAACTATAGTTGATATTCCCACTAAAAGGGTTCATTCTGTTTGAATAGAATGCAACCCATAGTTTTCTAGCTTCACTACCAAAATTAGGATATACAAAATTAATCATCATCTATTGATGAGAATCAGTTGGATGCCTATGGTTGTTATCATAAATCCTTCCTTTGATATGCCATATAAGCTTATCTACATTTTTCTCATTATAAAACTTGCTTTGGAATTGAGGTATGGTTGGAAAGTACTATAAAACCTTATTATGAACAGTAAGACTCTTGTACCTTGACATTTGACACTTGCGATAACTAATTAACAATGCATATTCATTATGATACCAAATGCAATCATTCGGACAAGCATGAATCTTTCCATAATTCAAATCTATAGAGCATAGAATCCTCTAAGCTTCATAAGTACAGGGAGGAAGGACATTATCCTTAGGAAGCATATTTTTCAAGAATTCATAAAGAAAAGTTAAGCTTTTATCACTCCATCCATTACTTGCCTTGAAATTGTATAGTTGTAACACAACAAATAATTTTATTAATTTAGTACAACCATTGCATAATGGTGTCTTTGAATCATTAACAAACTTTTCAAATATGTTTGGATGGTCTCTAAATTTTTCTTCAACATCAGTGGACAAGTCCTCCATGTAAGAAAAGTCATCTGTAACTTCAACATCGTCATATTCAACAACACTAGTTTTATTAAGAAGTGGCTTTATATACCATATCCATCTAGTATAACTCTTATCAATTTCATGGATAATGAGATGATCTCTTATCTCATTTCTTCCTCTTCTTATCATATTTCCACAGTCTACACTTGGGCAAAATATTCGCAGAGGATCTTTTGAAATTTCAACGACTAACTTAATAAATTCTTAAACACTATCTATATATTATCTAGACAACCTACTTGAATGTATCCAGTTACGACTCAAATGAGAAATAAGTATAGTTTGCCCCAAAATTACAAAAAAAAAATGGAAAATCTAAAACTATTAGCCATGTCAAGCAAAAAACCACCAACATAACTAGAATAGATATACACCACAACAACATTTTCACTAATAATAATACCTTAATTTCTAGAGAGTATTATCTATTTCATTTATATGCTCTATTTTTCAAAATATATAGTTTGATAATATATCATTAGAAAATATATCAACACAAAAAATAACAACATACAGTATACATATATACACCACAACATCATATATAGTATAAATATTTATATGAAGAGGTTCGAATATGTAAGAACACAAGCAAAATTCAGAAAAAGAGAAATTTATACACAAAGTGATGTGGTTTATCAAAGTGGATGGAAGGTTGGATCAAATATTGATGATAGAAGATGTCACCCACAAAATTATGCAAAAGAAACGAAGGATTAAGAAGGATTATAGGTGAAGAAATCAAGTAACAAAGATGAAGGTTTTGGGTAGATTTGAAGTGGTCTTCAAATGTGTCGAGTTTGAGTGTTAATGGAGGAAGGTAATGTCCCATAATTTCCTTCCCTAATGTCAAAGCAAATGAAAGAGATAGACTTCAACTAGCTATATTCAAAGTTTGATAAAAAAATCTTATTCATTCCGCTATGCAAAACATGTGTACAAGTGAGGTATATATAGGTAAGTTCCAGCTTGAGTTTTCGAATCCCTCCTACCGGCTCTTATCCTTAATTTATCCCATTAATCATGGTTGAATTAAGCCCATATAACCTTAATCCTAGGCATAATATCATTATTTAAATGATACTAAGGATTAACATTACAAAGCTATACAATTAACTAAGATACATACATGAAATTATATCAAACCCTAACTTACATAAAATACACTTAGGGTTATGGTTTACAATAAGTTAATACAACTAATGAATATCATCACTATATCTTCTTGTTATAAAGTATCATTCCATGTATGCCATAGTATTACATGCTTTGAATACTTGTACACATTAAAGTGTATTAACATATTCTTCTTGCAAATATATGACATACCTAAAAGAACAACTTGAATGTTTTTCAATATTAAGCATATAAGAATTATCAAGAATATTTAACATGATAGGCTCCAACTGTAATACCCCGTATTTTTAAAATCTAATTTTATTAAGTTTAATGATTTTATTTGCGTAATTTGATGTAAACATTTAATTATTTTAATTTCATTTCATTTTATGGATTTATCTACGATTTTGACTTCATATTTGAATTTAATTAATCGTTGTCGTTGCGGAACATTCTAGATAAATCCGCTCACGACCATGATTTTATTATATTCTTATTATTTCAATTTTCGGTTGAAAATATGTATTCCCGCTCTTTCGTGTAGTTTGATTTTTAATATTTTAGATTTGTTTCGATTATAAATTCGTCGTGTGATTTCGACTTTATTTTGGAGTTATATTTCGTTAACAAAATATATTATTTACACTATAGAATTTCTATTTAAATAGTTAAAATTATTTTAATGATTTTATCCGTAGAAAATATTTCTGACTTTAAATTTATTCGTTTTGTGAAATCGTTAATATTTTCGTGAAGTTTTAAATTTAAAAAGGTTTTCGGAGTTTATTTATGAATTTCTTTCCGAAATTAATTTTCTTTCATTTTACGCTTTTTAGTTTGCGGAAAACCGATTTTGATAATTTTTAAATTAGTCTTGGTTTATTATAATTTGACCTAAATATTTTATTATATGTTTTTTAATATTATTTCGGGGTCTTATAATGTATTTCTGAAAAATAATATAGATATTTGCGTTCATTGGTAAATTCTTCTAAAAATATTTCCGAAAATCTTTATATACCTTTTTATTTATTTTAAGCCTTCGAAGCGTTTCAAAATAAATTTTCATTAAATAAATTTTCGATAAAATCATCCAATAATAATTTTACCAATTTAGTGTTTATTTTCTACTTGTATTTGTATAATAAAAAAAGAAAGCCCAACTCCAACCAGTGCCCTTCCCGCCCCTCTTCCTTTTCCTTTTTCTCTTCTCTTTCCCTTTCCCTGCTCCCGACCTGTGCTGCCTCGACCCTTGCTCCCTATTCGCAAGCCCCAGCCTCCTAGCCGCCTCCTTCTCCACCCGCCGCCACTGCGAGCAGCCGCCGCCGGAGCTACAACCGCGAGCAGTTGCAACACAACAGCCGCTCAGCAGCAGCAACAAACTGCAGTAGGGGCAGCGACATAATGTGTAGTTCGTGCTGCCGTCCGGCCACGGCAAGCCTCGCTGACCACCGACGAGCCACCCCCAGTCTCCGACGAAGCTTCTCCGACCTTCTTTTGTCCCGATTTGTATTGGTTTTGTTTGGTATAATTTTTTGAAAACCTTAATATTGATTTGATTAATTGGGTATGAATTAGCTTATGAAAAGATAAATTGATTGTTTGATTATTTATATATGTGTTGTAAGAATGATTTGGATAGGTTAATTGTATGGTTATGTTGGAATTTTGAAAATTTATATTTTTGGCAGGATTATGCCCAATTTTTCAAATTCGCCCGATTTGGCGAATTTGGATGAATTGATTATACAATATGTTTTAAAATGTATTTAATTTCATATCGGAAGTGTTGATTTGGGAAAATTGTGCGTAATTGATCGGAATTGGATTTTTAGGTCAAAACTCTTGTGGGACTAAATTGGATTGTGTAATCGGGTCATTTTATTCAATTAACTATACAATTTATATTAGAATATATTTAATTACACTTTATATATTTTAGCAAGAATTAATCGGATTTGTTTTCTGGGCTCAAAAACCCTAATTGTGCTAAATTGGATATTTCTTTTATTGGTTTTGATCAATTGATTATTGGATATGCTATAAAATGTGTTTAATTGCATTTCTAAACATTCAATTTGATTATATTTATAGAATTTTACTGAATTGTATTTTCGGGCCTAAAACTCTAAATTTCAAGTGAAATTATGAAATCGATCATTTGCATTGTTGTTTTTTTTTTCCAAAATTGAATTTATAGAAATGGTTGAAATGGTATTAAATGCATTCTAATACCTTTAATTAGAATTAATTAATTTGAATTACTCGAGTTTGTGTTGTGAGCTTTAAAACCCTAATTTTAAAAATGGATAGTCTTATATTGGCTACTAGGAAGATTGTTTTGTTGAAATTAATTAGCTAGATTTATCTAAAATTATTTTAATTGTGTTTTAAAACTATCAATTGGAGATAATTGAAGTGATTTGGTCGATTCGTAGTTTAGGCATTTAAAAGCCCTAATCTTCAGGGATGGTTTTATAAAATTGATTTTTGCTATGCATCTTTTATCTAATCGATATCTGCACATATCTTCTATCATCATTTCCCTAGCTTCCAAATCTATTTAAAATACTTTAAGCAATATGTATTTAAACCTATTTGAGTAATATTTAACCTTAAATCTTAATATAGCTATGCTCTTGAGTCCTAGGTTTTGGACACGTATTCCAAGGAAAATTGTTTATGTCTCCTTGTGTCGATTTAATTATAATAATTGAATTATTGATCAATAGGATAGTTTTCAAATTCTATCGGCGATCTAGGAAAGTTTTATTGTGGATCCTCGAGCTAGTGAACTCTCTCTCCCTCTTATCTCGCTTAGCTAGCTTCGGATTTAGGTAAGTCTTTACTTACCTCCACTTATGAGTGTTTCGTAAGGATGTGGCTAAGAACAACTATGTGTGTGTTATGTACCTTGTGTACCATGTGTTATTCCATGTTGTGTACTTTATGTTTTTAATGACTAATTACTTGTAGCGCAACTTGGAGTTGAAGTATGCTTATATGAATTCCTTATGACATGTGTGTAATGATTGTTCTGTTGTGTTTATGATATTTTATGATGTGACCCTCTAGAACATGCATGCTAGGATGTTAATAATATGATGTGGGGTGAAAGGATAAAATGGGGGAAAATGTGGAAGTAAGAAAAATTAAGGAAGAGTAGAGTAATGGGTTAAGAGTGGAAATTTATTATACGAGGGATGAGTATGGTGCCATAGGAAGTAAGTAATGTTAGGTGAAAAGTAGAGAGATTACTTGTGAGGGAAGAAATGTGCTACGGTTTGGAGTGGCTAACTAGGGTTTTCGATCACATACAAAATCAATGAGTAAAGTAATATGATTTGGGATTGAACCAAAATGAGATGAGGTGTTTGACGATAAATGAATTAATGGTAGTGAAATAAGAGAAAGTTGGGCCACATAGGTCCTATTAGGATTTCAAGGGAAACCCTAGAGGATGATAGTGGGTGGAGTTTGGTGTCACAAGGTGTTGGGCCTTAACCTACACCCTTAGGAGTTGGTCTTCATTATGTGTAAGTGTAAAGGGGAATGGATATCGAGGTGTGATAAGGGGCGCAAGAGTCCCAAGATATAGGACGGGCCCTTCGAGAAGGATAAGTGTGGATATAGTTAGTCATGCATATCAAGGGTAAAATACTTTCAAATAAGATATGTTAAGACACTAATCACTTAAAGAGGAAGATGTTGAGCTAGACCCAGACCGGTCCACAGACGAATAATAGTGGCTAGGGCCGGGGTGCCCTACATGACCGGTCCATCGGCTATAATAGTGGCCAAGCACGTTTTTCCCTGCATGACTGGTCCACCAGCTATAATAGTGGGGGATTATGTTCTTAACAAACTGAACGTAATAACGATGAGACATGGGAAAGACACAAAGTAATTATAGTGAAACATCATGTGAGTCGGGGCCAGACCGGTCCACCGGTGAATAATAGTGGCCAGGAGCGTTTTACCCTGCATGACCGGTCCACCGGCTATAATAGTGGGGTTCCCGCACTCACATGAATTGATAAAGACTATGATGTGAATCGACTATATTTACTAGAGATCTAAAGAATGAGTCTACCCGGACCATAGTCGGCCTTCATTAGCTGTATTACTACATACTGCTTATGTAATTATGCCATGTATGCTATATTGTATGTTTTATATCTTTGGCCTTAGCTGCATAGTTCCCTTACTCAGTACCTAGTGTGCTGACTACCCGTTTCATGGGTGCTACTCATTCACATGAGTAGAGGACTGAGGCTAGACATGTCCCTAAGTAATGTCCATAGGGCTAAATGCCCGATTGGTTTGGTTAGGCATTGTTCAAAAATGCCCAGTTGGTTTATCTGAATCTCTTATTGGTTTAAGATGTTGCATCCGAAATTGTGTGGCCATGTAATGAGTTTTCAATAATATGGATTATTCCTACATGAGGTGCATGAGCTACTTTATATTTCGGTCATATCACACTTACATGTTTAAATAAGATGTTACATATGTTTCGCATGTTATTATATGTGTATGGTAGGACTTATGATGTGGGTATTGAGTATGCATAATATTGTATCAATGCAATGCACCATGATTCAATATGCACTTGATGTTATAGTTTACGTCTATCCCATAAGATAGGGTAGTGGGATTTACTCAGTATTGGACCCGTACTAATACTACCTTGGTTGAATGAGTCCTGGGATGATCCACTTATAGTGGGGAGCAGACCTCTTGTGCAGGTTTGAGATTGAATATTGTATTTGGGTGGAAGGCTTGGTTTGAGAGAGTAGGCAATCCGAAATTTAATCTATCGGGATTTATCTTGTTTGACTGTATTTATTTTTGGAATTTTCAATTAATGTATTTAAAATATCAAGGGAGTTGTAATTGGCTTTTAATTCCTCATACTCTAATAAGCTTTTAAAATTCGGATTTATTTCACAGGTTCCACTGATTGATTCAATGATGATTTTATTTAGTGAATCTATGCACTTACCATCTGCCTGTGGATATTTTCTTGTGGGAGTTTATCCTCACGACATAGACGTTGTTTGAACTTTTAGTCGTCAGGTTTTAGCCTTTCATCTAGCATGAGATAGATGATGGACATTTATCTTATGTTAGATGTGGCGGTAACATTCCCCAAATTCTCTTCTAGCTTTCACTTTATTCTTTAAAAAAAAATTCAAGAGTGAATTTTGGGGGTGTTACACCAACATTAAGAAAGCTAAATCTTCCTTACCTTGAGGATTAATATGATCATGACAATCATTAGGTTGATTAGATGCTCCTTCATCATTCTTCTCAAGTTGAGAAGAATTTGTCCTCAAATTTTCATCAGAATAATAAGGAGACAAATCACCAACATTAAAATTTCTTGAAATTCCACAATAAGAATCTAGAAGTTTAATTTCATAAGTATTATCTACAAACTTTCTTAGTATTTTAAATGGACCATCAGCTCTTGGCATTAGTTTATTTTTACTTAAATTAGGAAATCTTTCTTTACGCAAATGTAACCAAACTAAGTCACCAGAAGAAAAGACATAAGATTTTATATGCTTATATGCTTGAGCTTTATACTTGGCACTGACTTTTTCAATATTATTTTTTATTTTCTCATGAAGCTATTGAAAAAATTGAACTCTATCCTTAGCTTCATTATTTTGCAATTCAACTTTTTTCAACAAAATCATGTTAATAGGCATGTGAGGATTCACACCATACACCACCTCAAATGGACTAGTTTGAGTAGTAATAGATGGACTACGATTATAAGCAAACTCTGCATGAGCTAACTTAACATCCCAATCTTTAGTACTTTTATTAACTAAACCTCTTAATTTTAAATAACAATTTAGTACCAAGGATATTCCATAAAGTTTTCCAAAATTAACTCATAAACTTGACATCCCGATAAGAAACTATGCTTTTAGATATTCCATGAAGTTTAACAACCTCTCTAAAATACAAGTCAGCAACATGTGTGGCATCATTGATTTTATTACATGGAATAAAATGAGCCATTTTAGAAAATCTATCTACTACCACAAGAATAGAATCTTTACCACATGGTGTTCTCGGTAACGTTAGGATAAAGTCCATACTAACTCCTTCCCATGGTTTATCAGGAACGGGTAAAGGTGTATATAAGCCTTTATTAAAGTAACTTTTACTTTTTTGACACGTAGAACATCTAATTATCATAGTTTATACATGCTTAACCATTCTTGGCCAATAGAAGTTTTCTTGTAATAATTCCATAGCTTTTATGTATACCAAAATGTCCTGCAATGCTACCTTCATGTATTTCCATGATTAGCAAATCTCGAATACTAGATCTAAGAATAAAAAGTTTATTTAGTCAAAACAAAAATCCATCTTGTATAACATAATTTCCATGGTATCCAATTTCTTTACATGCACTAAACATGTCCTTAAAATCTTCATAATTAGGATATAAGTCTTTTATCATTTCAAAACCTAAGATTTTCACATCCATCATAATAAGTAATGTAGATCTACGAGAAAGAGCATCAACGATTAAATTTTCTTTACCATATAAATGTTTGATAGAGAACACAAAGGATTCTAAGAAATTTACCCATTTTGCATGTCTTAGATTAACTTTCTTTTCACTATGTAAATATTTTATACTTTCATGATCTAAATGTAACACAAAGGGTTTTTGTCTTAGATAATGACTCCATGTCTCTAGACTCTATATGATGGCAAATAATTCCTTTTCATAAGTCGAATAGTTAAGTTTGACTCCATTCAATTTTTTAGAGAAAAATGCTATAGGTTTCTTTTCCTGGGAAAGTACTCCTCCTATTCCAACTCCACTAGCATCACAAGTCACTTAAAAAAGTAGGTTAAAGTTAGGTCACGATAGAACAGAGGCATGATAAATTTTATCTTTTAGGGTTTTAAAGGCTTGAGTAGCTTCTTGTTCCCAATCTATGGTAGACAAATCCTTAATGAATCTTCTATAAAAACTAGCTAATCCAAGAAAACTTCTCACATCATGAACATTCTTAGGGATAGGCCATTATTTTATGGCCCTAATCTTATTAGGATCTACTTTAATACCTTTGCCACTAATAATATCGCCTAGGAAAACTACACTTAGAAGCATAAAATCACATTTCTCAAGTTTTCCGTATAGTTTAGCTTTCCTTAGCTCATCAAATAATTTCTTCAAATACACTAGATGATCATAACTATTTTTGCTATACACAATAATATCATCCAAATATACAACAATGAAATCACCAAGGAAAGGTCAGATAACTTCATTCATAAGTCTCATAAATGAGCTAGGTGCATTATATAACCCAAAAGGCTTAACCATCCACTCATAGAGACCATTTTTTGTTTTTAAAGTAGTTTTCCATTCATCTCCATCTATAATCATTAATTGATGATATTCACTTCTCAAATCAATTTTGGAAAATACTTGTGCTCCACAAAGTTCATCAAGCATATCATCTAATCGAGGTATAGGAAATTGATATTTGATAGTAATATTATTCACAGCCCTAGAATCTTTACACATACGTCAAGTATTATCCTTTTTAGGCACTAGTAAAGAAAGAACACTATAAGGACTCATACTTTCTCTCACAAATCCCTTATCCATAAGCTCTTTTATTTATTTTTGTAATTCCTTAGCTTCTTATGGGTTACATATATAAGCCAAGTTATTAGGAATAGGCATACCAGAAACAAGATCAATAGCATGTTCTATACCTCTTTTAGGTGGTAATCTAGGAGGTAAGTCATCAGGAAATACATTAATATACTCATCAAGCAACTTAACTAGATTAGGATTTTCAATTTGTTATTTTTCAGATTTATAATCTTTAAAAACTAAAGCATAACAAATTCCTTCTTCTTTTATGCATTTCTCCATAGTCTTTTCATGTAAAAATAATCTCTTTTTGTCATCACTCAAAAGCATATAATCACATAAAGAAGGTGTGAGCCTATACAACTCTTTTTCTTTTTTCACCACATATTCATTAGTTACTCCATCATGAGTTTCTTTTCTATCAAATTGCCATGGTCTACCCAAAACTAATCCACAAGCATCCATAGGTAAAATATCACATAGAACTTCATAGCAATGGTCTCTAATAGAAAATGTAATTAAAGCTTTTTTGTTTACTTTAGCTCCTTTATCCTTATTTAGCCATTGTAAAGAATAGGGGTTAGGATGATTAGTAGTTTCAAAATGAATTTTATTAACCATTGCCTCACTAGCAACATTAGTACATGAACCACTATCAATTATGAGTCTACAAACCATGTCACATATTTTACACTTAGTTTTAAAAAATTTCTCTCTTTGAGTAGGTGTAACACTAGGTTGTACTTCTATCACTCTTTGAATTACAAAGCATGGGTATCCTTCTTCCTCTTCCATATTTAATATTTTATTAGGAGATTCAACTTCTAATTAATCATCATCATCACTATATGGTTCCATGTTTTCTATTTCATGTAAGGTTAAGGCTCTTTGGTTAGGACAATCTCTAGTAAAATGTCCATATCCTTTACATTTAAAACATTGTTTATTTTACATTTAAACTACCTTATTTTTACCCTTATCATCTATATTATTCTTTTTATCATATGAAAGTGTTGATTTAGGTGTAAAGGTGTTAGAATAGGGTTTAGTTGAAGTTGAAGCATTAGACTTAACATAGGCTTTAGCTGATTTGGTTTATCTTTTAATTTTCATAGCCAATTTAATCAAGTCATCAAGAGAGTCATAAGAGTACATATCAACCTTGTCTCTTATGAAATTATTCAAGCCACCTAAGTATCTAGCACACTTTTGTTCCTTTCTTTCATGAACATCACAAATAAGGGCCAGTCTTGTAAATTCTCTAGTGTATTATTCTACACTAAATAAACCTTGCCTTAGAGTAGTCATTTTAACATACATATCTTGTTCATACTCTCTAGACACAAATTTTTTTCTTAAGTGCTTTTTAATTTTTTCCCAAGATTTTATTTTAGGCTTCTCTTGTCTTTCTCTTGTTTGCTTTAAATTATCATACCAAATTCAAGCAAAATTTTCAAACTTTAGAGTAGCTAATTTACATTTTGTCTCATCGTCATATTCTCTAAAATAAAAAATAGCCTCAATCTCATGGAACCATTCAAAAAATGAATCCACATTCAAATCACCATAAAATTCAGGAATTTCAAGTTTAATACCTTGATCTTCATGGTGTGCATTTCTTACTTGGAATGTAGGTGGTCTTCTTTGGTTGCTTGAGCCAAAATAACTCATCTCATTTTCTCCATATTCATGATGAGGCATATTGAAATTTCCACATGCACCCTTGGAATGGTAGATAGGCTTCATTCTTCCCTCCACACTATCATGTGTGGTTTCCATGCAAACTTGCTATGGCTTATGCTTCTCTTGTTCGACCAACTTAGCTTCCACACTTTGTAGTTGATGTTGCGGTGTGTTTTGAGTTTGTAATTGAGCATCCATGCATTTGGTAAGGCTTTTAATGGAATATAAGAGGGAACACACCTCTTCACTAGCCATGGTGAAGGTTGACACACAACCCTTCTTGATGCAAACAATATGTTCCACAAAGTGTAGGTGCTGGATTTGTTTTTCCTGCAACCAAACAAGGCACAAACTAATTGCTAATTCACAAAAAAATTATGATCACTACCTTAAGTACTTGATTAGGCAAAAAGGAGATATTTTAGCCCTAATAACAGCCACTTCACACAGATACACACAAAATGGGAGATGTATTCTATAAATGGTGTAAATTTTCACCACATAAAATCACATAATGTCTCTTCTTTGTCTTCAAGAAATGCATGTCTTATAGTGGGATAATCATGTTAGTTGCTTCATGGAGTATGTAGAGGAGATCCATAGGGATATTATTGAGTGATTCTTTGAGAGAAAATGAGAATAATTGGTTCGAATAGAGGGTCTGCAATTCCTGGTTTGTTCGGTCAATTCTGATGTGAGGTCCAGGGTTTTGACTCTTCTGTTGCCGTCTCTATTTGATGCACGAAGGAAACTTGAAATGGGTTGATTCACACTAGATCATGAACCAATAGAGATTATAATTAAGTAGGAATGAGGTGATGGGGAGGCACAATATCGTGGCACACAGGAGACACACAAAACTCCTGCACTTCTGGACTACAACCTGTCGATATTTTATGTAGAAATGGTGGGAAAAATGCAACAAGATTGTTGCAAGATTGCAAGAAATTTGAGCAGGAAATTAAAGAATAATCCAATAATATCATAAAGAAGAAATAATTAAAGTAAAAGGTTGATTAGCCGTGGAGTTATTGATGCAAGAACACACACGCGATTTCCAGGTCAGTAGGTTCGGTTTTCTGCGAAAGCTTCAACAATCGAAGCTTTCATACCAAAAAATGATGTGTTTTATCAAAGCGGATGGAATTTTGGATTGAAGATTGATGGTAGAAGATGTAGCCCACAAATTTATGCAAAAGAAACGAAGGATTAAGAAGGATTATAGGTGAAAAAATAAAGTAACAAAGATGAAGGTTCTTGGCAGATTTGAAGTGGTCTTCAAATGTGTCGAGTTCAAGTGTTGATGGAGGAAGATAATTTCCTAGACTCTTCTTGCCCAATTTCAACCCTAATGAGAGATATATAGGTAAGTTGTAGCTTGAGTTTTCAAAGCCCTCCAATCTTCATCTCTAATTCAGCCCATTAATCATGTGTACAAGTGAGGTATATATAGGTAAGTTGTAGCTTGAGTTTTCAAAGCCCTCCAATCGGCTCTTATCCTTAATTCAGCCCATTAATCATGGTTGAATTAAGACCATATAACCTTAATCCTAAGAATAATATCATTTTTTTTAAATTACGCTAATTATTAACATTACAAATCTATACAATTAACTAAGATAAATACATTAAATTATATGAAACCCTAACTTATATAAAATACACTTAGGGTTAGGGTTTGCAACAAGTTAATACAACTAATGAATATCATCACTATATCTTCTTGTTTTAAAGTATCATCCCATGTATGCCATATTATTGCATGCTTTGAATAATTGTACACATTAAAGTGTATTAACATCTTTTTCTTGCAAATATGTGACATACCTACAAGAACAACTTGAATGTTTTTCAATATTAAGCATATAAGAATTATCAAGAATATTTAACATGATAAGCTCCAACATTAAGAAAAATTAATCTTCCTTACCTTGAAGATTAATATGAACATGAAAATCATTAGGTTCATTAGATGCTCCTACATCACAAAGCTTAAATTTCAAAGAAAGGAAGAATTGATAACAATGAACATATCGTGAGAAGATAGAGAGAATGGCAATGATGGTGAACTGAAGAGGAGGCAACATGAGTAAGAACACTCGTGAAGAGAAGAGAGAAGACCAAAAATGGTTTTAGAACTTCATCACTCAAAAAACATTGTCTCGATATCGAGAGATAAAGTGAAAGTTGTAGGCTATTCTAGGTTAAAAATTGATGAACTAAAAAAAATGGGGGAAATGGGTATAAACGACAGTTATAAGGTAAAACTGACATGTATACCCTAATAGTATAAAAGGGAATAAATAACAATTGTACGTAAAAAAACATCGTTTATAACCCTTAATGATAGAGGTAACTATTAGTTAGGGGTATATAAGGTGCGTTTAATGTATAACCATCATGTATTCCATTATACACTATTAAGGTATGCATGATAGTTTTACCTTATAGTTGTCGTGTATTATTTTATATGATATTTACCTCTTTCGCTAAGGATATATATGGCATAATTATGACAAAACTACTGTGTATACTTCCTACATAGATGCTCAAAATATCTATATATGTTTTTTCTTACTAGGACATGGATTAGATGGTGATTTTTTAAAATTGCCATATACCAATCATTGTTTAATCTAATTTGTGTACTAGTTCCCATCATTGTTGGTGAAGCATAAGCTACCTTTATGTAGGTAAGGTAGATAGATGAGGTTTTATTGGAAAATGAGGCCATAGAAGGATATGGATAGAGGAACATCACCCCTAGATGCATGATCAAGATTGATATGAGGAAAGGTTATGATACTTTGGATTGGGTATTTTTAAAATAAATGCTAAATGTAGCGACCTTTCATTAGAGTTATTATGTAGTGTGTGAAAACCACCAGTTATTCTCTATTCCTTAATAGGGTGTTGTAACCTCCTTTCAAAGGTGATACAAGGCTACGGTAGGGTGAAAATATATCACCATACTTATTTGGGGTGGTCATGGAATACTTCAATAGGTTGTAGAGAAGACTTTGGGAGAATCCAAGCCTCAAGCCTCACCTCAAGACAAAGAGAGTCAAACTTACAAGTTTGATGTTCATTGATGATATTCTCTTATTTTCTTGAGGTGATTTGGACTTCATCACAACTATGCTTGAGACTTTCCAACATTTCTCTAATATATTGGGTTTGTATATGAACTCAACCAAGAGCAACATCTACTATGGTGGAGTAGTGCATTTCTTAACCAAGAAAGCTATTCAAGCTTAGTTCTAGATTCTTGAAGGCTCTCTTCCTTTAAAGTATCTTAGAGTTCCTTTAGATGGGAAGTACCTACATAACAACCAATACCTTCCTTTGATTGAAAAACTCACTTCTAGGCTTCACTAGTGGTAGACCAACATATTAGGCTATAAAGGTTGATTATAGTCAGTCCAGTAAGTGCCTTAGAGCTTGTAATTGTATTATAGTTTTGTATTCCTAATAACTAAGCAAATCATCCATGAGAAAAAGTAGCTTTTTGAAAAACTTTTTCTATTTAAAATTATGAAATGGTCTAATTAATATGAAAATAATACCAAAACCCTAAAACATGCTTATTAGAATAATTGAACTCAAATAATAAGTTTTCATAATCATTGGAGAGAAATTCGAATCATAATTGGAAATGGATCTAAAATTAGAGGCAAATTAGTTGATCGGTTTGGAGACAAAATTTGAATCAAAATTAGAAATAAATTTAAAATCACGGACAAACCAGTCTATCGGTTTAGACAAACTGGTTAACTAATTTTATCGAGAACAAGAACATAAATTTCTCCAATTCACTAGTCGATTGGTTATGTAAACCATTCGATTGGTAGACATGAAATTCACATTTTTATTAAAATTTTAATTCCATTTCAAAATCAAAACTCATTTATTTTATATCAGCATAATTATAAATATAATTTGAAGGATTTTGGGACAGAATATTACATATAATTTAGGACATAAGCATATAATCAGTTAATTGTATTCTTTATTTAAATTAATAAAAAAAGAAAAGTTAAAAACTGTACTAATAATTTACATTTTTTTATAAAAAAAAATGACCCAAGTAAGTCTTCATATAATGTTTACTTTTGCATATTAATATATATATATATTGGTTATTGTATACATTTAAACTATGACTCCAATTAATAAATAGTTAATTTCATTATTTCTTTAAAATAATAAAAATGTAATGTATTATACATTTAAACAAAACTTGATTAAATTAATTCATACTATGGTCATTTTTTTAGTTATAACTAAATATGTATCAATTTTAGCCACATAAATATTTTTCAAAAATATTTAAAGTGAGTTAGCCGTAGAATATCTGTACATTGCAAATTTGCAGTGAGTAAGCCACAAAAATATCATTTTTGGAAAAATCGTAGCAATTTAACCATAATATATTTTTGCGATGAGTTATCTAAATAAATATCTTGCCATGGAAAATTTATGACAAATTAGTTACAAAAATATTTTTTTGCAATAAATTGATGACAATTTATCCACAAAAAATGTATGAGTAACCCGAAGAAATATATTTCTGTGACTAATTTGTGACATGTTAGCCATAAAAAAAATTTGGACAATTTATGTCAATTTAGTTACAGAAATATCTTTGTATAGCAAATTTATGATGAGTTATCCTTAATAGTATTTTTTATGGCAAACTCATGATAAATTAGCTACAAAATATTTTATTTTCATGCCGAACTCATAGCGAGTTGGCCTTAGAAAGGCTTCCTCGTGGCTATTCATGATGAGTTAGCCATGATTTTTTCCTGTGATAATTACTGTATGCTGAGTCCGTCATAAGAATATTTTTCTGTAGCAAATTCATAGTCACCTCATCACAAAAAAAAAATGTGTCGAGTTAGTCATGAATATATATTTTCAGAGCAAAAAAGTGAACAAACTACAAAAATTCTAGTTTTTCATGGCCATTTTTATTTAATCAATATCTTATTTTGTATAAAAATTTTAACCACTAATTTTTTTCCTTTAGTTAGTAACTATTTTCATAGCTTATGAAACCTTTCATTATAGCGTTGGTGATCACCTACTATCACTTCTTTGTTAAATGCTCATTATACATTTAAACGCTTTAAGTTTTGAAAGATATTTAACCCGAATTGCTTTTGTATCGCTCTAGATTACTTCTATGTCTGTAATTACCCAAAAATGTGTCATGAACATACTTATTAAAATATTAATTCGATCATATGATTTTATGATTATATGATCTATAAATCATAAAACAATCCATGGTCTTAAGTAAAATCTTTAAGTAATCAAATAGTTATAAATCTTACAATCTTACAATAGAATCTTATTATCTTAGGTAAAATCCTATGATTATATACAATAACTTTAATATTTATTGATATATATCATCAAATTTATTTTTCCTCTTATTCTACATATATTACTTTCTTAATCCTTTGATTATTAACCTTATATTATTTTACAACATGCCTCAAAAATGAACTAAAGCAAAGAAAATATGATTGAGATATTACTAAAAAATGAAGTCGATTGTTGATGTAATAGGTTGACAGATAATGTAATCTCCCTCTTAATGGTAAAATAAATATATTAAACTTTACAATATTATTGTTGCAAAATAGCATATATTTAGAGAAATCCAAGCCAAATTAAAATTAACAAGATTATGTACAATTGATAATTCAATTATAAAATAGAATAATTAAGGAAAAAGTAGAGATGTTTATGAGTGTTCTTATGTAGTTACATGATGATTAAACTAATCAATCAATCAATTATACAAGTATATAATTCTCTTTAAATGGGAAATTCCATGAAAGAGAAGAAAAAGTTAGGATGCACGAGTTTCAACGGCTAGAGTTTCAATATATCTTATTTGATAAAAGAAAAAAAAAATCCTACGTGACATGTTTCATAAATAAAGCAAAAATATGAACCATATTTAGAAAATATTAGACCCCATGTTTATTCCCTTACTCTTGACTTTTGCCTAAAATACATCAAATATTTCTCTTAAAAACAAGGATAGTGTTTATTTACACGGTACCCCCGTATTTCTCATATAAATTTTCATACTACACTAAACTTCTCCAACACGTACACAAACCAACACAATATAATGATATGCTCAAATACCTTGTCAAAATTCACAATTATCAATAATTAAATTCTATTGAACTCAAAATTAATATTTTTTCTTTAATTTCTTTATGATAATTTTAGTTTTATAATACAAACAAGCTTTAGTTTATGGTATACATATAGTTTACATAGTAATTTAACATTTGTGCATATAACCAAAACTTCTTCTTCTTCTTTTTTATCTTTATTCATCGAAACCTTAAAAGCCAACATAAATATTTTTTGAGTCTTTTTCTCTTAAATGATTAAAAAATCATACCATTATTATACTTTCATCATCATCCATATTCTTTCTTCTTTCTTAAGGATAGTAATAGGCTTAATAGTGTATATTTTGAACATAATAAGTTTTATGTTATTATAATTTTATTGTAATTTTTATCTTTCATTTGAAAATTTATTTTTAATTTTACTGACTTAATATAATTTTTAATATATGTAACGATTTCAATAACTTATATTACGTATAAGTTAGTATAATTTAATTAATGACTATATAAGAGTTTAATTGTATAATTCTCATGTTCTTTTAGCTTACTATATATATATATTTATAGAATGTAAGAATATAAATTTTATATTTGTATAATTTTTATAAGATTTTAAAAACATACGAGAAACTCTATAATTCGATCTTAAATAAAATCTCCATTCTAGCTCTGTGAGGTTGCAAGAAGAGAAGAGATATTACATGCATAGACTATTTAGCAATAAATAAATAAATAGAGAGATGGAGAATAAGGACAAAACATATCACATCAACCCTTAGCTTAAAGTAATAAAATACCAACCATTACGACATGGCCCTACTTAGCACTTTGAGCATTGTAGATATGTTTCAGAAAAAGGAATAAAAAATAATAATAAAAAAACTGCAACTCTTACCCTTTATAAAAAAGGAACCACCCGTCTTTCTTTCTTTCTTTACGGCACAGACACAGTATAGCCAGACCATCGAGCTACAACACCACTCCCCTCTCCGGCCATTCTCTCTCCCAAACTGACACACAGAAGAAAGCAAGAAAGAAAGAAAGATCGCTAAATAAAGAAGAACCGATGAAGTCCCCTCTCAATCTCATCCAATTAGCTACTATTACCTTAATCCTTACCCCATTCCTCCCTACTTCTTCCTCAAGTCGGACATCAATCATCACACAACGAACCGGCGGAACCGAAGGAGACCTAATAGCCTCAGCATGTAAATCAACGCCAGACGCGCACCTGTGCGAGACATCACTTCGATCGGATCCCAGAAGCGGCGGAGCCAGCACAAAACAATTAATCCTAATTATGATCGATGTAGTCGAATCAGGCTTCGTTGATTCATTAAGGTACGTTAATGATTTAATTAAGGATGAAGTACACGAGCCTCGGATGCTTAGAGCGTTAAAAAGGTGTGCTGAGGTTTATAAAGTTGTATTGGATTACAACGTTAATACAGCTACTAAGGCAGTTAGTTTAGGAGCGCCGAAATTCGGTGAACAGGCTATGGTTGATTCGGGAATTGAAGCTCAGTCTTGTGAACGAGGGTTTCAGGGCGTTGGAAGGTCTCCCCTGAGTGATAGGAACGAGTTCTTGTTCGGCGTTTCTAATGTTGCCGCTTATCTTGTTAAGATTATGGAGTAGTACTAGTTGTTACTCGATGCATCGAGCGTGGGATATCGAATATATATATATATATTTATATTAGTGTAATTGTATTAATTATTCTGAAGTTGATATCAAGGAGCTGCGTCTGAGGCGATGCCCGAGCAAATGATGTGTGGCGTATGTATGTATGTATGCATGTATATTAACGATATGCATTCATATACATGGTAGACTCTTGTTCGTTCTTTTATTTACTTAATCGATGTATCATACTTCTCTGTTTTTTTTTTAAATGTTCTCTTATTGCTACTCCCTCGATAGTCGATCCATAACTTTTTTTTATTATATAAGTTTATGTACAAATATAAACCATTAAATATTTAATAATATATAATTAAATTTATCCTTATTTTTTATCTGATTCTTTATTGATATATTTTAGAATAATAAACATCAATTTAAATATTATTTATTCTAAAATATAATTATTTTTAATATATGTATTTGAAAAATTATAAGCCATCTATTATCCTATATATTTTGGAAATTGTAAAAAAGTCGCGTCGGCTGTCGATTGTTGACAAAGCACGAAAAGCTTATCAAGCACGCGGCAAAACTTTATTGCATGGAATGAGATTCAAGTCGTAAAACCTTTAAAACTATCTTAAACATGTCTACATCCAAAGAAGAAAAGTTTGTTAAGGTCTACCTTTTTAAAATATATATATATATATATCTTTTTTTATTAATGAATAAAAAAATAAAATGAGTAGGTCCCGTCCGTATAAGAGAAGCAAAACAGCATCATTAACGAGATAGGAGTAGTAACACCTTCATTGGGAAAATTTAATCGAGAGTATGATGAAACCAATAAAATAAAAAAGGAGAGGCCGTACGGTTGCTAATATATTATGTCAATATTTATTTATTTTTTGTTGTGGTTGATTATGACTTATGAGTGCGACACTAATCGTCTCTTTGATTGGTTGATTGCTACTAAGTGGTGGTAATTTATTTTATGATTTCCATAGTGTATTTGAAATAATAATAATAGTACTCAAAAGATAAGTAAGTAGTGATCCAAGGCGGAGTCGGGGATGGTAATGGGATGAATTAGGAACGAAAAATCCATCCTCATCCTTTACTCCGTTAAGAAAAATAATTTTTGAATCCGATTCGATTTACGTGGAGATCAAACCTTTATATCCGATCCGATTTTTGATTTATTTTTCATTTCCGATTTATATTCCTATTTTAAAATCCGATCTGATCTCCGAAATTTCATCTCGGATCACATCCCCGATCCTCAAGACTTTTTTTATATTATACTTTTAATTTATATTCTATAAAAAATTATATATAATACATATATATATATATATATATAATATTAATATATATTAAAAAAATTATTCGGGATGGATTCAAGGATGAGACCCCAAATCCGTCCCCGTCTCTTCCCTGAAAAAATCTCCGTTAAAAATCCTCGAATCCAAACCCTATCCTTAAATTCTTATCTCGAATCCGAACGAAAAATTTCTAACGGAATCCCAAACTTGCAGAAAAAATTATTATCCCTATTGAAGTTTTTAATATCAATATGTGATATTAAATCTCTTTTATTTTGGTTGATATATTATATGTTGGTTCATATCTCCTTTTATAAAGCTCCTTTAACATGAAACAAAAAATGAAAGATATATATGTGTTTTAAGTCAGCATTTTTTTTTAGATTTTTTTCCCCGCATCAAATATATTGTACTAAGAAAAAAAAATCGGGGGTCGGGGGATAAGTACTCTGAGTCTCTGACAACAGTATCTTCTAGGCTCGTATGCCATTACTCCCTGTGCTGTGGGCCATACCCAACAGTCTAAATATTTTGTGTGTGCGTATCAAGTGAGAGGCTTGTTATTCTAGATTACCGCTTGTCGGTTCTCTCTGGTTTGTGGGCGCACCTGGTAACTAGAATGTCATTTGACGTACGTAATAAATATAGGCGGCAATCTCGGTTGAATTGGGATCGGTTCAAGTTAGATAAATTAAATTATTTTTAAATTAGATTATTAATGGATTATTTTTTTTGATAGATTGATTGTAGGTTGAGCAAGTTATTTTGGATTCGGATTATTTTAGATTACTTTATTGTTTAGATTGGAGTTCGTTCTTGTTTGATTTTACTTAGGAAAAGTAGTTTTTTAGATAATTAATTATAAAAAGTAATTACAAATTAATTATTACTGTTTAGTTTTTCTTTTTTAAAAGTTATTTTTAAAATTAATTATCTAAAACTACTTTTTATAAGCTATAATTAAGAAGTAAATCATACCTACTTATCAAAATTAGTTTATAACCTACCCGGTACGGTACCCTGTTAAATAAAAAAGTCATTTATAATAAATACTGGTTCACTGTTACTATTACGAACGTTGGTCCGTTTGACACTCGACGAACGGATCTCTACATTCGTCCATTCGAGTTGCAGTTGTCCGACTCTTCGCCTCTACGTCGTTCGATCTTGCTTCCACTCCTTCGCCTCTACTCGACGGTCATTATGTGTTTGCTATTGCACGAACAGAAGGATATACACGAGTTTGATTCAAAAGCCGAAGTTATTGACTATTGAATTAATACGTCCTTTTTTTTCTTGTGGGGGAAAACAAGGCAGAAAAGTGCGAGACAGAAGAGAGAGGAAACAATTACGAAAAACAAACAACAACATCCTATCAGATATTCAGCATCCAAGATCGAGACAAAAGTCGAGGAAATATTCTTCTTTGAAACCCAAAACCGGTTTCCTGGACGCGCTTCCGCCTCCAAATACCCCGGCGTCAGAGTCCCCGGAGCTGGAAATATCGGATTCACCGACGGAAAATCCGAGTGGAATTCTAAAATCAAAGGCGGAGAGAGCTTTCGAAATGTTCAAGTTCATACTGTTGGTTATTCTCAGCTTATGGATTACGGTGTTTTGGGGAAGGCTGACTGCAGTGGTGATGACGACTATCTCGTTTTACTTTGTTCGATTATGCAACGGTGTGAAAGAGGCCATACAAGAGAAGAGAAGAAAAAGAAGAATGGGGAGATCAGACAATGGCAGTGCTGGTGGAGATCGTGGTCGTAGTGATCATGTCTGCGGTCCGAGTAAGGGGACCTAATACAGAATTTTTTTTTTTTTTGATCCGCCCTTGTAATTCGTAGCATTTGGCGTTGTATATTGCAATTAAGTATAGGTTTTAGGTTAACTAGGATTTTATATATATATATATATAAAGTGTTTTTTTTAAGTTATTAGGATGATGAATATATAATTTTATTTTTATGCATATATATTGGATATACATATAATACAGGTGATGCCTTGATTTTGAATAGATGTTTGTAAATTTTATAAAGTTTGTTTAGTGGTTGTTCATAATTTTTTTTAATAAGTTTATAATTTTTATTTTACAATTTTTAGTACTTTGTAATATCTTTATATTTTTTTTATACTTTTTAATGTTTCATATGCTTTTTAATATTTAATATTACATAATTTATATAATAATTATTACTAAAAGAAATATATAGGAAGATAAAAATTAAAGATGGAAAATGAAAAGTAATTTTATAGAAAAATGAAAACCAAACACTAATGAGGTACAATAAGTACTTTTTAAGTATTAATAATTTATATAATAAAAGTAAAATCAAACATACATTTTACTTATTAAAGTACTTTTTAAAAATTAGATTTATAAAAGTAATTTTGATCTAAAAGTAGTTATTAAAAATAAGTAATACCAAACGAGAGCTAAATCGTTATAAATTTAAATTGTATCGAATTAATTTATCAGATTAGATCAACTTTAGGTTGTTTTGGATTAGCTTGTCGAGTCTGGTTGGATTTAGACCAAGCAAACTCGTATTCGGATACTTTCGTATTCGAGTTAATTCGGATATTTTCGTGTTCGAGTTAATTTGAAGGATCATGTTTGTGTTAATTCAATGAATCGAATATTTTTCAGTTTTGATGAGTTGAATCGGATCGGGTCAAGTTGGGTTTGAGCTGAATTAATCTTGAATCGAATCACTCTAGATTTTGGTTACATTGGACATTGACAATCAATATTTATCTAACTCATAAATCTTGTAATAAATATTAAGTTTGATTTTTTGTAAGCATATGATTAACAATGTATTATTAATTGTTATATAATTATCATTATAACTTTTTAATATTGTATTTTTACACACAAAAAAAAATGAAAAAATTAGGATATCGTTGTTGAATAATTATGTCTATAATAAAAGTACAAAAAATAAGAATTTTTGTTTTAAAAAATTATTTTTAAACGTTTTAAATAAATAGTAAGATATCTGTAACTTTATATTATTATAACTAGTTAATATTAAATTTAGTATTGTCAAGTCAGGTCAGGTTGATGTCGGGTTGCGGATAGGATTGATGCGCATCAGATCACTTATATTTCGGTCAACATCGGATCAGGTCAAATTTAGATCACTTTTGGATCGAACTGGGATGATGAATTTTTCAAATTATATCAAATCAAATTTTATATGAGTTTGCTTATATCAAACAAATCAAATTAAATTTTTATCAACTCTAGTAATAATCAAGGGAGCTTTATTAGCTGCGTTGTAGATAAAATTTGTTATCAAAATAAAAATTTCAGAAAAATAACTAAATTCGATAGTAAGGAGTGGATCTTCATTTATAATGTTGTATATTGTAACTTTGAATTGTATTATATATATATATAACTATTTCAACTAAACAAAATTATAAACTCTACCTCAAAGGTAATAAATTTTTAAACATTTATTATATATATATTTTTTATCAATTTCATCTTCAATCATACACTTTATTTTATTAATTTTTTTAATTATTTTGATTAATATATACCAATTAATAATTTTAGATAATAAATTTTAATTGGATATAAATTTGAAATTATTTTTATAATTAAATTTTTTTCCAAAAAAAAATTCATAGATATAAATTTTTATGTTGTAGCTCTACTATTTAATACTTTCATAAAACATACAAAACTGATGAAAATATATTTTTTTAGTCAGGTTATTGTTGCTAATTTATTAAAGAAAACAAACAAAAACTTCCCTTCGTTTGCGATTCTGACGGGGTTTAAAAAAAAGAAGAAGTCGACAGCTACATTTTTCAAAAGTTTCATATCATTAGAGGTGTTGATTAGTCAAATCAAACCAAACACCATCCAATTCGAGCTCAACTTGAGCTCGAAGTAAATCAAACAAGCCGTGTTCGAGTTCGGTTTAATTAAATTTGCGATCTGGCTTTCGTAACAAGATTTGTCAGCCGACTTGATTTACTTATTTAATTTAAAAATAAAATGAACAAATCAAATAAAATTATTTACTAGAATTTAAATCGTAACCTTACTTGTTCAATTATTTTATTTATTTAAAAGTTAAAAAAATTAAATTAAATTATTTAATTTATTTAAAATCTCAACTATTTAACTTATTTATTAAATAAATTCTATACAACTTTATTTAATATTATTATTGAGTCTGAACCGAATTTAAATCACTTCACAAGCAAACGAGCATAACTTGAACTAATAAAAATTCAATTTATTTATTTGTGAGCCTAAAAATATATCTTATATTTAATTTGATTTTTAAAATAAATAAATAAAATCGAGTCAAATCAAATAGACTTTTAAAAGCGGTTTCATTTGTTAAGACCCCACACTTATCACGTCCATCCGTCTAGCGAACCAGACGAAAGCGGTGATCGATGAGACAGAGGGAGA
This sequence comes from Tamarix chinensis, assembly GCA_030549775.1. NCBI lineage: Eukaryota > Viridiplantae > Streptophyta > Magnoliopsida > Caryophyllales > Tamaricaceae > Tamarix > Tamarix chinensis. The sequence goes on along the minus strand of CM060180.1, from coordinate 63,839,109 downwards.
GAGCGTAACAGTAGGGCCCGCAGAGTTAATTTGATGCGATTTTAATTTGTCTCATATTATAAACCTGGCTGCAAGAATTGAAATTGATTTGATACCCTTTGTTTTTTCAGTTGATGGGGATGGTCCGAGGCATAAACACTAGATGAAAATATTTTACGCTATGATGAGACTGCGGGATATGTGATTTGATACCCTTTGCTTTCTTGGCCGTCATACTAACTCCAAAGAAGCAATTTGACCTTCAACACCTTTACTACACTCGAGTTGATGCTCGACAAAATTTTATGGTCCGTTTGTTTTGGGGTGGAAGGAGGTTAAATGGAGATGAATGAATTGATTCATCCCATTTGGATATCAAGTTAATAATTTTACTTGGATAAATCGAGGTTAATGTTTCACCTCTATTCACCTCATTTTTATTAACCTCCGATTTCGGAGATAATTGAGGTGAAGGTGAAAGAATAAGTAAATTTTTGACTTGATAGGACCAAAGTACTCATCAATATGACCTATTTATTTAATATAAAGGTATAAATATCATTTATTTTATTATTATAATCTTCATTCACCTCAATTTAAACGAAAATTTTAAAACATTCACCCCGATTCACCCAGGTTAAGTTAATATCTTTCAAATAGAATTTTAAAATATTCACCCCGATTTACCTATATTCCCTTCACCTAGGTTAATTTTTAATGTTTATCCCTACCTCGATTCACCCCAATCCAAACGGAGCCTTAGGAACACTAATTCCAAAAACTAATTGAGGAAACTTCATTTTACTACACCCCTTAAGTGATCCCCATGGGATACTAAGTGCTCACTTGGTATTATGGGATGAAATATAATTTAATTAAATACCCCACCCTAAGGACTGTTCTTCTCATTGAGTTTCTCAGAGGCATTTGTATATATACTCTATGACTCGTCTAATACCGATGAGCCTTCGTGTGTGGTGTCTCGTGGCTGCCGCCAAACACAAGGCACTGTTAATTACTACTATATACTTTAGTATTTTCCACTTTCGCCATCTTCATTTCTGTTATTTTTACCACTAGGTAATTTTGAGCTTACTACTATCTCATGTAATACACATATATATGTCTATATATATTTATTGTACTAGATGGTGAATGAAAGATAGAGAGTTATCAATAGAAAATTTCTCTTAAATCTTATGATCCTTTTCCACCCCCATTTCTATTCTTGGGGCTTGTTGCTCGAAAGAGATTTATATCCTCCATTCTGCACCAATTGGTGCTTTCATTGTGAGGTCAAACATTCTTATCATGATGTCATTGAACTACCTATCCTATATCTTGAGGGTCAATTTTATGTCTTTATCAACTTAAAAGACTATATGATTATGCTAACTACAAACACTAAGATCAATAGATACAGACCACTAGGTCTATGCTATTTTTGCAAAAAAAAAAAAACAAAAAAAAGTTGGTGTAGATCATCGTTGCAAGCCGATGATGGCGTCATTTGTGTTTATTGTTCATGAGCACTTCGAAAATGGATGCCCATCTATTGTGATAATTAAAGCTTCATCAAAGCAAGAAATGTGCATTTCAAGCTCATTAAATGTTGAACAGAGCCACATTAAAGAAGGTGTTGACTCAACCATAAGTTTTGAGCCTCTATATCTATCACCGTCATCATTATCTTCCTTATTAACACTATCGTTCCTTTCTTGGATTTAAGATCTGGCTAAAATAATGTTGTTTGGGGCTTTAGGTTATGCTAAAATTAAGCCTTGACTAAAAGTATTGCTCAGCATGGCTAGCAACAAGAAATTTATGGACACCCACAAAATTTAATGATTGTCACTCCCTATCCTTTACTACCAAGTTGTTCTTATATGACCATCAAACTTGTGGAATCCTAAAGGCAGGCGGCCTATCTATAATACTCCCAAATACAGTACTTAACATATTTGTTTTAGAGGAATTAATTATGAAAAATAATTGAGCGTTATTGCCACATCCAACATGGAGAAATGTAAGACCAATACATAACACATGTCAAATGTAAGGTTGAAACCACTAAAACACAAATATTAAATTTGGTCATCACTTAGTCTAATGTTGAAATAAAACCAACGGAAAATAATAAAGTCTCTACTCCAGAAAGGGATTTTAGTAACAGTTATTTTATGATTTTAATAATGGTTTTGAACCATTATTGAATCATATGTTATTAATGCTTTAATAATAGTTTATAACCGTCATAAAAAATATACAAATTATTGTGAATATTTAGGTAAACTTGGTATTTAATAATAGTTTTTAAGTCACAACTATTGTTAAAAAGTCAACAAATTAGGGTTTTAATCATTGATCACATATTTATTAAATCCTAATATGTATTAAACAAGCATTAAAGAGATATTTTAATAATAGTTTTAAGTTAAAATTGTTGTTAAAACACACATGATTTAGAGTTTTAATCATTAATTATGCATTTATTAAACCCTAATTCAGATTAAATGCCAAAGTATGTTATTTCTTCATTATTGCATGAACAATTATTTTGGCTAATTTAATTATTCACTCTTATTTCTTCATTATTTTCTATGTCTATTGAATCCTCATCAAATAAAACTTGTTAACATGCAACTCTAATTAAAATTCTCATTTAATGATGTACTAATATAAAATGTATTTTAGTTTAATTATATGGCATTTCCTAACATCTTAGTGTCATATACTTATTAATGAAAATGTATATATGTATAGTTTTTACGAGTGACATTACTGATATTTATAAGCATTTTATTTCTCTTGGTAATTAAGCACTATAACGGTATATATATATATATATATATATATATATATATATATATATATATATATATGTAAGGTTGGCCAACACATTCATGTATGTTAATAACACTGACAAACTCAAAAACAAACAACAACATTTTTCACCAACACATTCAACAACAAATAACAACACATTTTTCAACAACAACAACATGCATGCATATAGATATATAGATAAAGAGAAAAGCTAGGGAAGAATAAAATCATATATAGGAGGAGAGGCAGCAGCAAGAGGAGCAGCGGTGAGTAAGAGAACCAACAACAAGTAAGAGGACAGTAGTAACCAACTACAAACATGGTAGAGCAAGAAGGACCAAATGCAGGCAAGGTGCGTAAGAATGGCAGAACATGCAATAGCAAGAATGGTAGTGGTGTGGTGGTGCAAGAGAACCAGTGATGGTTACCCAAAGTTGAGAGAAGGAGAAGTGGTGGTGGAAGGGTTCACGAGAGAATCAGAGTAAGAGAGGGTAGGTGCCAAATGAATGACAGAGTATGAAATCTTTGGCACGAAATAAGAAGTAGAAGATTTGGATTTCAATTATAGTTCTTACAAGAATAGTTATTGAAACCCCAATGTCAAATTTTCATACACTGGTCCTTTTAATAACGGTGATCACAAAAACTGTTATTAAAATAACTTTCAATAACAATTTTTTACAAGTACTATTATTAAAACTTTTGTGTGTAATTTTAGGATGTAGGTTTTAATAATGGTTTTAACCTATAATTATTATCAAAACTTCCTCAACTATCGCGTGCATTAATTTTCACGCATTTGGAAACGGTTTCAAAAACACCCTTATTAATATGTCGTTATTATTTCCCCTTTCCAAGTAGTGAGTGCGAGAGGAAATAGATTTAAATATACTAAGCAAAATTTTATACAACATGTGATGTCCCAACAAGGGAACAGAAGAATAAAACAAATATAACTAGAAAGAGACACCAAATAACCCTAAACAACACTCTAACCTAATCTAAGCTGCTACCACTGTTAACATAACCTGCAAGGATAAGACTGCCAATTGAATTGATAATGGAACATAACATGAAACTCGTCAATTTAATAATATCAATTAAACCACTACACAAAACTAAGTATGACATAAAGAATCATGACATATGTAACATCCCTTTTTTTTTACTAACAACAAAAGTTTATTTTTAAAACATTATGGAAGCAAAAATATAAAAATACACCAACGACAAATGGGGTGCTACCATCTCACTTAATATAAGATAGATATCTACTACATATCCCATTTTAGATACAAGATTAAAAGACCAACCATACAAAAATTTGGGTAAAGAGGCATAAGATATATAACATAGAGATAATAAATTTTAGGGTTTACAAACAAGACCATGTTGAGTCCTAAAACATTTGAAATTCATGAAAGAAATAAAGTGGATAGTACTAAAATACAGTAAAGGGAAAATCAGGTAGTAAAACATAACCAAAACTCAAGTCTCTCAAGATGAACAAAAGAAATCTCCGGCTGTCCGTGGTTATTTTCCCCTAGCCCAAACACAAGTTAGACCGACTACCTACCACCCTCAAATACCTATATAGGGTGCTCTACTCATAGAATTAAGTAGTTAAATGAACAAAAGGGTACATCAATACCCTATGTATTGAGTAAGCTAAGCACCTCCTTAATAGGATTCATTATGCATGCAAAGGTTGTCACAAGATATAGAAGTCATGGCAGAACACATGACCATGCTCACATAGCATAGATAATTTACATACTATAGCATAAACATAGGATGTGCTAAGATTTTATATCATGCCAACTTAGACAATTCATAAGTCATCCTGCTTTTCATCATAATTTAGATATCATGGATTACAACATATAATCAAGTGAATACAAGTTATCTATTTAACTCTCTAAATGCTTCTAAGATCTATTTACTTCAGTTCCCATTAGATCCATATTCCACATTCACATAATTCATTAAGTTGTTAATTTATAATCCATTTTTTCCTTTTTCGAGCGATGGGAGGGATTAACTCTATGGTCTCTCAATACCATGGGAGTCACACCAAATAATAGAGGAGTTATAATACAAATAAAGCTAATAGAACCACTAATAGGCATAAATTTTAACCGAAGTTAAGAAAACCACTAATGGACATAAAGTTTGGCCAAAACTAAATAAACCACCTAGGTAACCAAACAATTTAGTATTGGTATCCTTAGTATATCATCAATGTCTATAGTAAGTAAGGCACGGGGATCAAATAGGATCCCTCTTGAAGGAAAGTCTAAAGGCACAATAAACACTTGAAGGCAGACTGACCCCAATAGCTAATCAAGGATTGGATAATCTAGAATCATATATCACTTTATCATCTTCCCCTTTCAATGATTAGTCTGATCCATTAGATTTTATTCACCAATTCATGTACCATACAAGGCCCACATAACATACCAAAGCAACCAAATCCACATAGTCATTCCAACTTATCCATTGTCGCCATTCAAAATATTCGATGGGAATTCCATCACACTTAACCAAGTTTAATCCATCCATTTAGTTAATTTACATATGTGAAGAACTAAATTTATATTCTTCAAGTGTCACACCATAGCACATTAGTTCATATTTACCCATTAAAATCTTCTAAAGGTATTTAATAATGATACCATGAATTATAGTCCAATTAATATATCCAATAGATTAGTTAATTCATGCCAAGATGTGTGTTCTTATCATTAAAGATTTATGTCATAGCAAAATACCAAGTCTCAAATCATACCAAGATCAAAAGAAGAAAAAATAACACTCCTAGTATAAACCGATCCATCAATTTAGATAAATCCGTTGATCGATTTGGTGCAACCAAACTCTGGAGTTCAACATTGAAAGCAATCAACTAGTTGGTTAAACCACTCGACTATTCGAAGACATTAATATGATTTTTCCTTTTTTCCTAATAATGTTGATCCATTTTTCCTTTTCCCTTTTCCCTTTTCCCATTTTCCTTTTTATTTTCTCTTTTCCTCCTTCCTCCTTTTCTTTTTTCTTCCTTTCTTCCTGGTTTGGGCCTATGCCCCTCGCTACCCAATCCTTCCCCCTCTTCTTTCCCCGCGTGGCCTAGCCCGCATTTCTTTTCTTTTTTCCTCCTCCACTCACCCACCAGTTCCTTTCTTTTTTCTTTATTTTCTTTTTCCTCCAAAACAGCTGGCCCACTGCCTCTTCTTATTCTTCTTCTTCCTCCTTTCCCACATGTTGCAAGTTGAGACCTGCAACTCTGCCATCGCTGACCAGTCAACCACTATACCACCAATCTGCCACCTCTCTTCTCTTCCCTGTCCTTTTCCTTACTAATTCCATCCCCAATCTGCCTTATACCCCTCTCACGTGTGCCTCTCTCCCTTTCCTTTTTCTCCTCCCCGACCCAACCAAACTTGCAAATCGTAGGCTTGTACCGGCTAAAAATCCATATGATAAAACTAAACTAATTACTAAATTAATAACCGAACTACTCTAATAACTAAACTAATCCATATAATAAATAATTAAAATCAAAATTAAAAATATAAAATGAAATTAACTAATAACTAAACTAATATATACATATCATACCATTCTCCACCCTAAAATCTTTATTAAATTCATATAACCAATTTTTATATTAAGTGATAGATATATAAATAATTAATTTTGTTAAGCTAGTCGTATAGAATTAACCTACTAACTCTTTTGGTTTATATCTTTTTATAATTAGGATAACTCCTGCATTTTTTCTAAAACTAATAAACCTCTCAAAATTAATTTTTACTATTTAATTAATCTAGAAATAAACTAATCACATTACTTTCTAAGAAAACTCATTAACTCTAGCCAAATTAAAAACCCCAAATTTTTAACACAACTAGAATATATCATATTTGAATTTAATTCAATCATTTGCTAAGACTCCAAATTAAATTATTTACTTCTGATTTTGATTAATTACTTACCTGCTATAATTAACCAAATAGCTATAAACCTTAACCCTAAATATAAAATTGATCAAGTTTCATATAAAAGATAATAATTTAATCATTAACCACAAATATAATTTTATATATCGAAACACAATAATTCATAATTCATAATCCATAATATTAAGATACGATAAAAATCAACTTTTAATAAAATATGGCCACTAAAAAGTTAATACATATCACATGTATAATTAGGAATATATAAAAATTAAGTACATGATTATATAAAAATAAGGAAATTGATAATAAATATAGGAACTTTCCAATTGAAGTGCACTTGCGAAGATTCCTCCCATTGATTGGTTACTCATCAAACTATTACGAACTTGCTCCCTTACTATGCTTATTCCCTCTATTTATATAAATCTTAAACTTTAATTTAATAGGTTCCTAATTGATACGTGGGATGAAATATAGAGAAGAAATAAAATAGACTTGGTTCTTGGTTTTTTGATGGCAAGGCTTTGGTCTTTGATTTTTTATTTTTGTTGCTGGTACTCTAATTTGTTTCCCTTATATCCCTCTTCTCTTATTTTTTTTCCCTCTATGTGTGAGAATATATATATATATATATTGCATATCTCCAACTTATTCTTCTATTCAAACTTTCTTTCCATCTTTTTTTCTTCTTCTTATGTGTAGCCTTATTTCCTTTTGTTCTTATTGATGTAATCTGCAGATTCACATGCATGATCTCAACTAGTAACATTTTATCTGTAGTATAAAAATAAAATTTGTGTAAAAGTCTAAAATCTCCCCTGTAACAATTCTTTACCATGTGTTATGCTTTAAACAGTAAATTTAATTCTAATCTTGAACATGATAAACTTGTATTTATCAAAACTTTATGGAAATAAAAAAATTTAGATCTTGTTATTATCTTTACATATCCATTTGAATCACCAAAATCTAAGTTTGTACGTGAAAGTCATGACTGAAATACGGTAGGATGTCAAATATTATGTGAATTTTATCATTTGTTCAAAAATAATTAAATAATTGAGATTATTAAAATTTAAGCATACATTTATAAATAATTCAAATAACCTCAAATATTATTTAAGTAAAAAGACAACAAATTATATTAAAATGGTATGAAATAGATAAGAATATGTGTTCATCAAGTATACAGACACAATGGGATACCACACCTACCACATGGGGTTAGGATACCTCAGAAAGGTTTTTCTCTAAGGATAGCACACCCACTATATATCAACTGCACCAGTTACTCTCCTAACATAGATTAGGATACCATACCCACCTCATTTGGTTAAAATATATTGAGTGGGCTTATATTGGAATACCTTAGCCACCACACCTTAATTGCATTTGCAGTGTATGCAAGTTGAGATACCATAGCCTTGTAAGGAATGGACATGCGAAGTACTCGAGGGCTTGTACTCGATTACCGCTCTAACCCTAGCTGGGCACTGATGCCATGTCATCCTACCGCAGTATTATCCTACCCTCAAAGATACAGACATATCCCTTGCTAACCATAACCTAATACATAAAGAAATAAACACTAAGTGAAAAGATGAAAACACAGGGCAACTTGCTCACTCACTTAATACTCCAAATTAAGTGAAGCATCATAAGGGTTGATCTAGCTACTTATATCAACATGTTATACCATCCTTTTGGTGCCTCCATCCTAAGAATTTCACAGTTAAGCATGCTTACCATTGAGTAGTTTTTAAGATTGGTGACCCTCGTGGGAAGTTTTAATTTTTTTTGAAAATTTCTTATGAAGTTTGTGAGTAAGGACAAAATTCTTTGAAATGACTCGTGGTGATTTGTGGAGCCATCCAATCAATCTAAAAGTACTAGAAGATAGCCCCCACATGGTCGTATTGACTTGGAGTGTTACATCCCCATTTTTGGCTATTAAAAACAATCATTTTAAAACATTGTGGAAGTAGAAATACAAGTCCAACCTAATAAATATAGGGTACCACCACTGTGTCTAACATAAGATAGGTGCCTCACCTTCTACCTTACATTAGGCATAAGGCTAAGTATCCAACAAATCAAATACAAAGAAAAACTAAAGTGCGTAAGGAAACATTTAGAGATAGGAAAATAAAGGTTTACAATGCAGGGCTACATTGAACCAAATTTTGTATAAAAATATATTAAAAAAATGCTACCTAGAATAAATAATTTTTAACTGAAAAGTTCTTTGATCACTCAAGGTAATAAGAGAGAATCCCTAGGAATGACTAGGCTCATCAACCCAACCATATTGAGAGGAAGATGGTTCATTCATTGGCCATCAATAGGAAAATTGCATCAAACCTCCTACTCGTGAGCTTGAGTAGGGGATTGCTACAATAAACCCATCAATATGCATACATACTTAGAAAATCAATCTACCACTATCATATAGGTCATAGTGCAAGTAAGGCCCACACCACATGCTCACTGTAAGACCTACCAAAATGTACATGCAATTCCTCTACTATGTCATTCATGTATAATCATATAATTCATATAAAATATATTTGGATCCACAGAAACATGCTTAGTTATAGTCATACTAGCATACAAAGGTATACAATATATAACATACATACCACTTTCTTAAGGATTATGGATTACTTAGACTATCTACACAGTATTATTTAGAGTATAACTTGGAGTGTAATGTAAAAGCAAAATTACAAATATGACTTCCCAATCATAAATTTTACAATAGGTGGACAGTGATTACGATAGTAATAGATCATGCGACCATTCATAGAAAAATGCCGAAAACACATAAATGTACCACAACAGAGCATTTAGGGGAAACAGATAATTGGCATAGAATTTGAGGAAGGTAAACGTGAGTTACACAACATATTTATACTTAGGTGAGGCATGAGCTCTTTAAGTACTCATAGGGAAAGCCAATATATTATCAATAAACTATTCATATCAAGATCATACATAGAATAAGATAAGGCCAATTAATACCTCTTTCTATTTCACTTTGGTTATTGTCTTGAATTAGATGAATATAGAAATACTTTATGAAATTATTAAGCAATAATTGATCATAAAATTATTTTACCCTATGTTATTGAACAATAGGTGATCATATAATTATTTACCAAGCTATTGAGAAATAGGTGATGATAGAAATAGAATTATTTACTCCATGTTATACATAAATATGTGAAATTATTAATCATGGTCTCTCTATACCATGGAATTCAAACCAAATAAATGGAAATAAAATCTCGACTCATGCTGAAGTAACCTGGTGGAAATAAGTTCTAGCTTATGCCAAATAATCATCATATGATAACTAGACCCTTTAATATCGATACTCTATATTAAATTATCATTGTTTAGAGTACGAAAGGTATCGGGATCAATAAGGATCCTGAGATCAGCTAGCATCCAACCTAAAGGCACCTAAAGGTGTTTGAAGGTAAACTAACCCCCTGTAGCTAATTGAGGATCAAATAATCCAAACCTATCATGATGCTCATTCCACTTTAAGTGATTAATATCTTATTAGATCGGGATATCATATCACATAAAGGCCTACAAAAAATATCACTCCAAATAACAATTCATTTCAATTCAATGTACCCATATAAGGTTCTCACATCATCAAGTGTTCCCATCTAAGGTATCTTCAAGTGATCATTCCATTACATGATCAATTATGCCAAGGGGTGGAATTATATAATGTTAGAATCATCCATAAATGTCCAAGACAACATTTGATTATCATTTATTCTATTTTTTTTTCATAAATCAAATCTAGAATAAAGCTCAAGGCTAAGACCAAAGTTATAGTTCATTTCTTAACCACATTCATTAAAGGATATTCCAATTTAATCCCTAAGGCCAAAGATGAAGATCCCATTAGAGGTCAACAAAATTCCAAACCCAACTCACAATTATTTATCCATCTATTTCAATAGCTAAGTGAAAATCATTTTTTATAGATAAGATCAACTTAAGACAACCATATATGTCCTTGTTATTTTCTTCTATTCTTGCTAAGTCATTTAACTTACAAGGTTTCACATTTTAAGGCATAATATAAGTCATTAGAGGTCTATTACCCATAATTTTAAATAAATAATAGTCATATAAAGAGTTCATTTTTATCCATCTAATAATCTACTCATGTTATAGTCAAGAGAAAGGCCCAATGCTAAATTAAGGTCAAAAATTTTCAACTAGGATAAAATTTCTCTTTATTAACTATAATCCATTATTTAAACTTCATTGATCCATGAAAATTCATAGCTACTAGAATCTTAAGTCATTATCCAAGCATGAGAAACTAAAAACATCACATTTAGAAAGAAATAGGTATGAAAAGCAAAACTGGCTGAGACCTATTCATGTGTTTTCAAAACTAGTTGATGGGTCTTGCTAACCAATTGATCGGTTTCATATACTTGTTGATTGGTCAGGGCACTACCAACCTTCCTAGTGGTGGTGAACTAGTCTATTAGTCAACCTCACCAATTGACCTTTCTGAGAACCAGTTGATTGGTTTGGTTAAATCGGTCGATGTATCCAACTCGAGGCTAAGACTACTAGGGTCACAAACCAACCAGTCGATTAGTTAACCCAACCAGTTAATTATTCTAGGAACTAGTTTATGGATTTGGTTAAACCATTTTATGGGTTTAACCCAACACCAAGACCACTAAAGTCAAAAGACAACCGATCAATGGCTTTATTAGACCAGTCGATAGGTCCTAGGGACTAGTATTCATGAATCGACATTCAAAATAACAAATCATGCTTGCACTTTATAAACTCAATAAGAGTTAGATAAAAAAAAAGCATGCATCATGTTATCTTCGTGCTAGACCTTCATGAATATAAACCATGCATCTTATTGTACATGCTAACATAATAGAGATGCTTATAATATCACTAGAAAATGTGAAACCTAAAACCATATTCATATGTAACCTAGTTGCAATCGACACATATAAATTCTATCATGTTTATATAAAAATTGAGAAAGCAAAAAATTATCGATAGAAGCCTGTATGTCAATGGTAGTGCAATGCTAGAGAAGTCGTTTATGAATCGTCGATAGAAGCCTAAGCCTACATGTCTAAGAAAAGAGCACACCTCTCTCATGCAAGTGGGAGTGGGTAAGTAGCTCATAGCATCTATCTTAGCTTTATCAATTTCTATCCCCATAGATGAAACAATATGACAAAGTATGATTCCTTGTGTTACCATAAAATAACATTTCTTTCCAATTAAGTACAAGGCTAGTTTCTTCACATCGCTTCAAAACTAAAGTCAGATTGTTAAGGTAAGATTCAAAAGTATCACTAAAGATATTAAAAACATCCATAAAAACCTCAATAATATTCTCAATGTAATTGGCAAAAATACTAACCATACATCTTTGGAATGTACCAAGGGTGTTACATAGGTTAAAAAGAATGCGTTGATACGTAAATGTGCCAAATGGGTATATAAAGGTTGTCTTCTTTTGTTGCAACTAGAGTACCCATTAAGGAAGAAATAATAGGAATGCTAGCCAATATCTCAGGCATTTGATTAATAAATGATAATGGGAAATTATATTTCCTTGTCATGCATTCAACTTCCTATAGTTGATGCATACTCGATGCCCAATTACTGTCCTTTGTGGGACAAGCTTATCATCCTCCTTCTTCACAATAGTGACCCCCAAAGTTTTGGTACCACCTAAATAGGCACCATCCATATAGAATATGAGATCAGGTATATGGCTCTGCAATCCAAAAGCTTGATGATTTCCTTCTATACTACTATCATAATATGAGGATTAATCATGCATTGAGATTCTCTAGTTGGTTTAGCTCCTTCTTTAAGAAGTATGCAGTGAACACACATGGTAGGACTTATCCCTTTGATGTCTGTTAACATCCATCCAATTGTTATTTTGTGAGATTTAAGGACTTCTAATAGCTTGGTTTCGTGGGCCTCTATCAACTTTGAAGATATGATAACCGGAAGGGTCTCGCTATCTCCTAAGTATGCATACTTCAAATGATCAATAATGGCTTGAGCTCTAATATAGGGGCCTAAATCACAGAAGGTACAGGTTTGTTATTAGCTAAAGGAATCCAAAAAGGAGGGGATCAATACTAATATGGAGGGTTTCTCTCCATGTATGCTACGGTATGCACAAGATGTCGGAAAGTATCGCCTATATCTCTTCCAAAGAATTATCTTCCCCTTTCTCATCGAGTTCTAATCTTTTCATAAGATTAGTTGCCAATGGATCTTCCTCATCTTCCTCAAAGTAATCCTATGCTAAAAGGCCAATGGTATCAATAATAAGAATAGTCATCCATAGGTTATCTTATGGTATTGATGACGGTGAATCTTATGACTTCTCCATCAAACTCCATAGTGAGAGAACCGGTATGAAAATCTATCTTTGTGTGAGTGGTTCTCATGAAAGGCCTTCTCAAGAGCAATAATGTTCGACTCAAGCTACTTTTATCCATTTCTAAAGCATATAATTTTGTCAGAAATATAATTTTACCAACCTATACAAGAACATCTTCTACTAGCCCCTTGGGGAATGCATTAAAACAATAAACAAATTGAATGATAAAATTATCTTTTTTAAGCTCTCCTAAACCTAAAGATGCATAAATAGAATATGAAATGACATTAATAGATGAAACTAGGTTTAGCATGTCATTTTCAAACTTGTTGCTACCAATTACACATGGAACAATGAAGCTTCCAAGATCTTTACAATTTGGGGGTAATTTCCCTTAATATGACAACATATAATTGCTCACTCATCCTAACCACTTCCTTCTCCCACAAGCTCTTCCTTGTGATGCAAAATTCCTTTAGGCTATGTTTGGATACAAGATTTTTAGAGGAAATTTTAGTTTAAAAAAGGATTTTCAAACTCCATTAACTTAAATACTATGTTTGGCTAAGCTAAAATAGATTTTAGAAAATAACATACAATTTTAAAATTCATTTTACAATCCCACTCAATAAAATTGCTAAACCTCCAAACTCTTTCTACAACGTACGGCTAAATACTTATAAATTTCTCAACTCCCGGTTGATATATATATATATATATATATATATATAGTATGAAAATAATTCGAGAAAGTTTCAGATTAGAAACTTCATAAAAATTTTAATTTATTTTTTAATATACTTATATATATGTGTGTGTTTGTGTGTATTTGTTTGTATATATAAACACACACATATATGTATATATATGTCTAGTATTATCTGTAATATGAAAATAATCTGAGAAAGTTTTAAGGTCTTTTTTATGAAAGAATGCGTGTATTAAAAGCTTGATAAAATTTTAATTTATTTTTTAATATACTTATCTCTCTCTCTCTCTCTATATATATATATATAGATATACACACACACATATGTGTATATATATGTATAGTGTTATTAAGTAATATTATTATATTAACGTATTTTTTTTCTATGTTACTGATATTCTTTTATTTTTTTTATTAGTTTAACGATAGAATCATTGCTAGCATAATAATCATGAGCTGCAACTGATATGAAACATTGCCTTCTTTTATTTGTGACCAGCAGTTTTACAAATTTTAGTAACGGGTTGATTATATTCATACAATGAGTTTATAATATTTTTATATAATTTTATAGGTGAAAATATCTATATATAAATTCTTGTCGGTAAATGGATAAGTAATTTTATAATATTTCTATAGGTAATTTTATATTATACAATGAATTTGAAAAAAAAATAGGTATTATTATAAATTCTTTATTCTAATTCCATATATAAAAATATCCAAATAAAAAATTTTAAAAATATTTTATTCAAATTCTTTATCCAAACAATGAGTTTATAACCATAGAATTTTAAAAGTGAAGTACTTTAAAAATTCTATCATTTTTCAAATCCCTTCATTTTTAAAATTCTCTGTCCAAACAAAGCCTTAAGAATTTTGCATATTTGGGACCTTGTTTAATATCTTCTAGGAGTAGGGTGTTGATCTGCACCTTCCTTGATGTATCCAATATAGCTTGATCACTCTCATCCTTTTTTTTATTTGAATAGCCTATTAGGAAAAGAAGCTGTAGAACTAGGGTTAATAATAGAAAATTTTAGAACGGTAGAGGATTTATCATTCAAATTACTCTCCAATTTTTGCTAAAATGTGGATTAGTCAACCAATTTTCTATTTTCCTTCCTACTCTCTAACTTTTGCATGATCTTCCCTTATTTTGTTATGGGATCTTCTTCCAATTACTCTAAATTTTCCTTAGTTTTGTTTGAGTACTCTAATATGTTTTCACAGTCCTTGTTACCACTACATTAGCTGATTAAATGTTTTCCTTTAGATTTGGTATGGTACTACTAGGTAGGTTCCTCGGATCATGTAATTAGTTCATCTTAGTGAACACTTCTCCTATTTGATGCTCCATATTAAACACTCTCTTATCCACCTTCATTTCACTTTGTGTCAACTGATTCTATCCTTTTGTTAGCAAATCAAACATCTTGTCTTATTTATCAGTAGTTAGAGCTTGAGGTTGAGAGGATCCTCCTTACAATTTTGATAAAAACCTAGTGCCACTTGGTTGAAACTTGGAGGATTAAGAACATTATTACTATCTTTTTGATAAAAAATAGGATGGTTATGCATACCTAGATGATAAGAATTTGAAAATTTAATTGCATTTTCTTGCACATGATCTTCTCCTCCAATAATTTGTGGCATTTATCACTAGTATGTCATATCAATGAGCATACTCCACATATATTAATAGCTCCAATACCTATGGAAATCTAAGAAATAAGAGTAGTGAGTTGGTTAAGTTTATCGTCAAGTTGATATACACTTACCTCATTTACTCTTGCACGGGTGGAGAGTCTATCGTATTATTATGCGGTCGAGGATCGATTTTTTAATAAAGCTTGAACTAAAGTAGGATCCTTATCCATGAAAGAGCCACCACTCTCTGCATCCAATATATTCCTCTCGAGTGGAGTGACGCCCTAATAAAAGTATTGCAGCAAGTTCTCTTCCTTCATCCCATGTTATGGACACTATGATAGCAAGGCCTTGTACCTATTGTTTTAAGGATAGAATGTGATGCAATAGCATGGACTTATTCATTTCCAAACATGGTTTTGAGACATGTTTGAGGAGTTTCTTTGATTTCTTGGCAGTTCCAAAGTCAAACAAGACACTTTCTTAACTTTCAAAGCATAAGTTGCATTTTATGCAATTTCAAACAACCAAACAAGACCTTAATGGCATGGCATATATAGTATGATTCAACCTATGTTTTGATGACATGTTGGAAGTTATTCCACTTTATCATGACATGTGAAGCTTCTGGAACAAGCACCACATGTGGAGTAATGCAAACTAGGGTTTTCTTTGTTATGGTTGTGATTTTATGTAACTAACTAGCTCATAAGGCAACGATTTTTATATGATGTATTGCTATATCATTTAAGTGTAATTACAGGTTGTAATTAGCTGTAATTAACAGATGGAAAATCGAGTTTATGGCCTATAAATAAGGGTATTCTCATGTGTAAAAGAGAGAGTTTTAGTTTGAATAAAAAATCATCTCCTTTGAGAGAGTTTAAGCCTTCCAATTCTATGTAAGTTAAAAATGGCCATTGTTAAGGATTCTTTGTGTGTTCCTTTTCTTTGTTTTGAATCCTATGAAGATTCTTTATGTTTTCTTCATTTGATTCATATCAAAGGGTTCATCTTTGTGAGTTCTCTTTGAGATCCATTTACTCATCATCTTTGTGAGGTGTTTAAGTGTTACATTTGTTGCATTTTATCCTACCCTTATTCATCCACCATCATACTACACGAACATCATCCTCCATCATCTTTCTTGAGTGGAATTTGTGTGGGTGTTACACATCATAATGTTTTGTTAGGATCTTACTAGATCCCAATAATCCTCTTCCTCGTAACTGTGACACAAATACTTGTCTAAGAATGCACTAGTTAAAGTGTCCCATGAGTACATATGCCCTATAGGTAGCTCATAAAACCAATCCTTTTCTATATACCAAGAAAAATGGAAATTCCTTAAGCTTCAGGATTTGAAGATCTGCCTCCTTAGGGCACATGTAGTCACCTACAAACTGAAATAACTTTAGAAATTTGTTAGGATCATCAGCTAGGAGCCCATGAAAAGTAGGAAGTCGGTAAAGTAAGCTAGATTTTAGCTTAAAATATTTTTCCTTTCCAACAGTAGGCTTAGGGTAGCTAATACATGTAGGGACAACTTCAACTATATTGTGGTCTGCCAACTCCCGTAAACTCCTCTTGGCTGCTATGTAAGTGAAGTAGATAAGCTCTTTCATTAATGATGTGTTGATATTTAAAGTTGTTTATTCTAATTTTGATCATAATGAAGAACCAGAGAGCTCATATTCTATTCTTGGTGATGAAGGAGAACTAGAAATTCTTAACTTTATAATTGCTCATATAGATTTCTCTAACTCAAGACTTATTAGTATAAGCACTCCTTGTGGTTTCCCTCTTGTATGCATTTGCCAGTGAATACCTAAAATAAGAAAAACACTATACCACACTAGATATAAAGAGAACACACAAAAGAAAAATACTAAATAAATAAAACTCAAGAAAAACACTCGAGACACTAAAAAGATATTAGCAAAATAAGGGCAAAGTTATCAATCCCTAGCAACGATACGAAAAAATAGTATGGTTGTAACCAGCATACAATTTAACCCTCTTATAGTCAATCGTAGTATTGGTAAATAAGGGTATCTTTTTATACCAAGGATTGAGAGGGATCACCTTTATTTAACTAGTTATAAATAATATAACAAAAAAATAAATAAAAACTATAAATCATCAAAAAAAAAGAATGGCATGAATTTTCAATAGAAAATAATAAAAATAAATAAAATAAATAATAAGAATAATAGGTAACTATAAATATGATAAATATGTTAGGAAAATTGATATTAGCCACTAGACTATATCAAAATATAATAATAATTTCTAAGTCATCTTTTAATCATAAGAAGGAGAATGATCAAGTTGTAAGCCAAAAGCAAGTCTATACACTTCATATTACTTTCCTGAAATAATGATTACGATAAAGCACCAATATTAAATCCTATTAAATACTAGCGGTATAGTCACAACAAGAGGCTTCTATATAACTAAATTTATAGCATTGAAACCAGTCCATTGGATGATAATAAATTTTAGGAAGACATTAATTATGAACTATAGAACACCGCGTGGGTCAAGACTAAATGTACTTTATTTACTGGTCCACCAATGAGAATATTAGTCTGAAGCGTGCTACCCTAAGGTTGTACTTTGATTACCATTCCATAGGGGAGAATAATGGGGTCCCTGATCTCATGTGGATAAAATTTATGAGTTGAATGTTTATGGCATTTAAGATAATAATGAATGAACTTATATAATCTGTTTATGTGTATTTCATTCCTTATTGTGGTTTTATTAATATCTCTAACCCACTTAACTATATTGTTACCTTACTTAGTACGTAGCATATTGATCACCCCTATTATGGGTGCTAATCATTTCCATAAGCAAAAAAAACCCCTTTTGAGTCTGTGCAAGTGAATAAGGATTCATTAGATAAATTTGCTACATATGATGCTATGATTGGGGTAGAGTGATGCTATTGTATATATGGATGAGGATAGAAGAGAGTGGCATCCAACTGTTATCTTTTTCATTTTTCCTCACATTAATGTTTTAATTTTTAAAAATAATTGTTTATTTTGGTATTTTGTTTGAAAATAAGCACCTAACCCTATTTATCATATGATTTGTTACCTTTCTATGCTTATCATGGTTTGCGTACAGTTTTTGTATTGCCTTATAATTAGTATAAGGATGTCCTAGGGCCAAACTTATACTAATTACAGTGGTAACACCCCCTTATAGTTGGATGATCTTATGTTAAAAAAAATATTTTAATAGTAAATTTTGTGGGTATTACAAGCAAGATTCCATTATGGGCAAGAGGAAGCATGAGGCACATGGTTCTAGAGATGGGATGTAGTTCTGGGGAGGTGGACCTCTAGGGTTCCAACAATGGAGTCAGCTCTAGTCCTAGGGTGGTCAATTTCAAAAATAGGGTCATATAAGTGGTCATAGCATATTTACAAGACAACCGAGGTGCTTGATGAGTCATTTTTGTGGTTAGAATCATCCAAGGCAAGGTTGTTGGGGTAATCCTATTTAGTGTAGAATGTGTGATCAATTGGACCACCAATATTTCAAGTTTTAAGGTCATGAAGGTCAATTGCAACAACAAGGACCATTTGTACATCAACAATTGACCTACCAATCATAGTAGCAATAGCAATAGAGGGCATCTACCCAAGGGAGGCTACGGGGAGAACATAGGTGAAACACCCCAAAACCCTAATTTTAGAAAATTATGGCAAAATAAGGATTTATTAGAAAAATTAATTAAATACACTATTTTTATTAAAATAAAGGGGATTAATTAAGGTAAATTAAGAGAAAATTAATAAATAATTTAATTTGAAAAAATTAGGTGTTTTGCTAATTAAAATGAAAAATGAAAAAATTATTCAAAATAGCCAAAATTAATCTAAAAAGGAATTTAATTATTATTTGTCTAAATATTATTATTTTAAATAATCAAAAATACCAAAATATCTTAAACACCCAACCAACCCATTATTTTTCATTTTTCCTTCTTTTCCTTTTTCTTTCTTTTCTCTCCTTCTCTCCTTTATTTTTTTCCCCTTATTCTCGATTTTGGTCGACCCCTCATGGCCAAAACCCTCTCCTTCCTTCTTCTCCTTCGGCGCGGCCCAAGCCCCCATGCCTGAAATGCCCCAAAAATTCTAATTTTAAAAATTATAGTTAAATAAAATTTTATTAGAAACATTAATTAAATATATTATTTTTATTAAAATAAAAGAAAATTAATTAGGGTAAATTAAGAAGAAATTTATAAGTATTTTAATTAGGAGAAATTTGGGTATTGTAGCTAATTAAGGATTTTATTTTGGAAACTAGTTAAATAAATTATTTTATTTAAAATAAGGAGGATAAAATAGTTCCAAATTAATATGAATTTTATAAATAATTTAATTGAAGAAAATTAGGGTGTTTTTCTAATTAAAATTAAATTTATAAAAAACCTTTTAAAACCTCTAAATTAGCCTAAAAAGGGATTTAAATATTATTTTATTTAAATATCCAAGATATTCAAATTAATTTAAATACCCAACCTAATTATTTTTCTCTTTTTCTCTTTCCCTTTTTCCTTTTTCTTTCTTCCTTTTTCTTTCTTTTTCTTTCTTTTTCTTTTTTTTTCTTCCTCCCCTCCCCCAAACTAGGCTTGTCCTCCGGCCTAGCCTCTTTTATTTTCCTCTTCACCTTCAACAGCTCGATACACCATGTTTTGGTGCTTTTCTTTTCTTCCAACGGCCAGTCTGACTTTCTTTTCTTTTCCTTCTTTTTCTCCTGAACCACCCGGTCCGTGCATGTTTCTTTCTTCCTTCTTTCTTGTTCTTCCCCTTCCTCCCGTTGACGACCTACACCGCCATCTAGCTCTGGATTTTCACTGCCAACCTCGCTGTTGATCTAGCCAACCTCTCCTCCCTCTCTCCTACTGACTCATCGACCTTTTCACGCAACTAACTCCCCCTCTCCTTGCACGTTTCTCCCTCTCCCAGCCAACTAACCCTACCACGTTCAACCTAGATTTTGGCCGGCTAGACGCCATCGACGAACCCTAACCCTACTTGCCTACTCCCTCATCGTCCCATAGACCTTAACCTCTCATTTAAACCCTATAAATACCCCCTTCCCAGCCTGGGATCGAACCTTTCTTCGAAACCCATATCATCTCCCCTCGCACCGTTAGCCAACGCCGCCACCCACTTCGCCTACCTAAATCCTCCCTGCACCTCCCTCTAACTAACCAAACCACCCATCCCCCTCGATATTTCCTGCACAAGCCACTTTGACTGTGCAAAGCTTGCTTCCCAACCAGCCCTTCCTTCCACCTCCGCCACCCTTTGAATTGCCCTTAGCCACCAATTCCACCACTACTGCCCCTCCTTTCACCTCCCAAATTATTCTACATACCCTCCTCTACCTTCCCCTACCTTTTTTTCCTCTTCCTCCCTCTCCTCCTCTATTTCTCTTATTCTTCCCCATTCGGCTGCGGTCACCATGTGCCGCCACCTTCATTCTACTCCTCTCCACCTGGGCAACCCTAAACACCCCAACTCCCACCTCCATCATACCTATCCTTTTCTCATCATTCAACTTTTTCCCTTTTATTCTCTTTTTCAGGCCACCGCTGTCACCGCCATGTACCACCGCCGGCATCGCCTATCACCACCAACCCAAGGTTGAACCCTAGACCCTCTCAACTACAAGCTTTATTTTATTTTATTTCATTTATTTGAAATATATTATTATTATTATTATTATTATTACTATTATTTATTATTATTATTATTATTATTATTATTATTATTATTATTAATGTTTTCATTATTATTTCTATTGAGGGCCAAAGCCATATTATATTTTTACTTTGATTTTATCATTTTTATTCTTATTGTTGTTATTATCCTTATTATTATTATTATTATTAATATGTCATTATTATTATTATTATTACTATTTTAAAATTATTATTATTATTATTTCATTATTATTATTACAACTATTTTACTATTAGTTTTGCTATTATTATTATTAGTGTTATGCGATTATTATTTTTTTCAATGTTGGTATTATTATACTATATAGGGCTGAAACCTTATTGTGTCTATTTTGAATTGTAGTAGTGGTATTATAAATATCAAGTCTTATTATTATTAATATTATCATTATTTTTATCATTAGCATTTATTATTATTATTAGTGTTATTATTATTATTTAACAATTTTATTATTATTCAATGTAGGGTCGAAACCCTAATTCATTTTATTTTCAATTATTATCATTACCATTATTACCATTATGATTATTATTATTTTTCAAAGTTATTATGGTTCTTAGTATTTATTTTATTCTATTTCTATTATTACTATTTTTTGTATTATTATTATCATTATTATTATTTTGGTAAAGGGGCTGAGGCCCTTATTTCACTTTGATTTTGAATAATGCCCTTTTATTATTATTATTATTATTATTATTATTATTAACAATGCTATTATTTTTAGTATCTTTGCTATTATTGTTTCAATATCATTATTATTATTATTAGGGTAAAGTCTTCAACCTTATATTATCAACTTTTACAATATTACTATTATTTCTTATATCTTTAGTAAAGTTAGTAATTAGTTAATGTCCTTTTATTAATATGTTATTATTTTATCAAAAACCTAGTCTTAGAGTAAGTTAGTATTAATAGTATTTTTAGTAAGAGAGAGTCTAATTTTAGTTTTTCCCTCAAATAGGTGAAACAAGTCAAAGCCCTAAGGAGGCGTAGGAGCGTGCTCCAAGACCCATGTCGTTTTAGGTAAGGGTGTTACTAAGGCCTATTGTGTGCTGATGTGCATTATATGCTTTGTATGTTATGCATCCTATGTTTATCATTATATTGATTTCGTGTGTGGTATGACTTGGAGTTCAAGCATGTTCTTGTGTTGTTATATGGCATGTGTATTATGTATATGTGATTAAATATTGTGGTATGTGATGATTGGTTTGGACCCTTTAGACATGCATGTGAGGATGTATAAAAGTGGTATTGTGTGGGGAAAAGGTTGAAAATGGAAAATGGGAAATGTGTTGACTAAAAGGGAAATGAGTTGACCTAAGTATTTTAATGATTCATGAGTGGAAGAATCTAATCTATGGTTTTGTATGAATGAATCTAATTTTTGGTGTTATAGGGGAGAATCTAATCTATGGTTTTGTATGGAAGAATCTAATTTATGGTTTTGTATAGGAGAATCTAATATATGGTTTTGCATGATTTTGTGTGGGAGAATTTCATCTATGGTTGTGTATGGGAGAATCTAAACTAGAGTTTGATATGGATGGATTTAGGGTTTCGCATGGCAGATTTTATGGTGTTGCATAGGAGAATCTAAATTAGGGTTTGATATGGATGGATTTAGGGTTTTGCATGGAAGATTTTATGGTGTTGCATGGGAGAATCTAAATTAGGGTTAGATATGGATGGACTTAGGGTTTTGCATGGAAGATTTTATGGTGTTGTATGGGGGAATCTTATCTAGGGTTTTGTATGGTGGAATCTAGGGTTTTGCATGGATGGATCTAGGGTTTGCATGGTTGAATCTAGGGTTTTACGTGGGAGTTTTAAGGTTTGCATGAAAAAGTTTGAAAGGTTGCATGGGGAGGTTAGCATCTGCAAGGGAGTAAAGTTTACGTATGAAAAGTTGATTTGGAGTGTGAGGAAGGTAATGTAAGTGTTGTTTGGGTGTTTTAACACTTGGGATGAAAAAAATAGTATGTGGAGCAATATAAGGGTACGTAGGAGACTAAGCTGGGGTTTGTGTGGACAATTAGGGTTTGGTGTGGCTGCTTAGGGTTTTGTGGTATCATGTGTATTTGGTGATTAAAGTGTAATTAATAGGGTGGAATTTATGAGTTGTGATGTGTGGAGTGTTTCTAGGAAGTGGAGTAAGATGAGCCACTTAGGCCTAAATTAGGGTTTATAGGAAGTTAATAGGTGCAGGGTTCTCATGATATGATACGGGTTAGTTAGAGGACAAGTATAGGGGGAGTGATTTATGCATGTCTAGGGGAAAAAGCTTCTGAATAAAATACTTAAGACACTAATCATTTAAAGTGAAAGATTATTGAGCCAGGTCCAAACCGATCCACCGGTTAGAAATAGTGGTGTGGAACTGATGTTGCACAAGTGACCGATCCACCGGCGGATAATAGTGGTGTGGACTATTGTCCCGCAAGTGACCGGCCCACCGGCAATAATAGTGGGGGATCCCGAGCTCAATAAACACAAACCAGAGTTTGATAAGACACTTAAAAGATACTAATTACTTAGATTGGAACACTATATGAGTAGGAACCAAACCGATCCACCAGTTAGAAATAGTGGTGTGGACATGTTGTCCCACAAGTGACCGATCCACCGGCGAATAATAGTGGTGTGGACTATTGTCCTGCATGTGATCGGCCCACCAGCTAAAATAGTGGGGTGTTCCTGTACTTGCATGGATTTGATAAAAAGTATGGTGTGAATCAACTTTCAATAAGATATTAATTAAATAATTAATCCAAACTATAAATGGGCATTTATGTATCTACTCGAATGATTGTATGATAGTATGTTATCATGTTGGTCTTTATGCTCTTTTATTATTCTGCATGGTTTATGTGAATTTTGTATGTTGTCCTTAGTGCACGGTTACCTTACTTAGTACGTAGTGTATTGATCACCCTTTTTATGGGTGTTGCTCATTCCCATGAGTAGTAGGCCCTTTTGACTTTGTGCAGGTTGGTGAGACATCAGGTGGGGCTGAGTGTTGAGCTTGAGGTTGGCTCAAAGGTCGAGAGTGTTGTGGCCGTATTTACTCTTTATGCGATTATTTCCTTCTGTATTTCTTTTGTATCGTATTTAACCTTTTATGATTTAGTAATTGTATTGAGTATTTTAAATAAACCTTTTTCGATTGTAAGACTATTCCCTTCGAGGAATTTTGACTTCGCACTTTGATTTCTATCTTATGATTGATTTTACTCTATTGGTTTGTAAACCTTCATGCGTACTCTAATTTTTGATATTATGATCTTTCTAGTTATTTTATGAACTCTTGATTTAAGTTTAATATTAATCTTTTCTTAATCTTAGCACTTGGTATTGAAACGGTCGGAGAGAACCGATTTGGTACTAAGTGTGGTTGTAATATCCCCATAATTCACAGGATTTTAAATTTTAAATTCTTCCACTTTTTTTTTAAAAAAAAGTAGTGAATTTTGGGGTGTTACAATGCCCATCCTTCTTCCTTCCTCTGTCACCCAGCCATGGTCCATGTTCTTTTTTTCTTTCTTTCCTTCCCATACCACCCGGTCCACCCTTTCCATTCCCCTTCCCTTCTCTCTCCCCAGCCTGACCTGCAACCCCTGACCTGCAGCCCCAATTCCGTCTGTAGCCACTAACCACACACCGGTCATCCTATCCCTCTCTCCCCCGTCATTTTCTTTTCCATTTTTGACCCAACCAACCTTCTCCCTCCTCACGCACACCTGCCCCTTTCCTTTTCTCACCCTCGACCAATAACTCCCCCTGTCACGGCAGACCTGCACCACCTGCCACCGCCGACCGGTGGTCCTACCTCACCTATCCCCTCTTGTCCTCTTCCTCCTCTATCGTTGTCCCCTCTAATTGGCCTATAAATACCCCAAAGGTAGCCATAATCAGACTCCTTCGGTTCGCATCCCAGAAAACCAACCCTTGCGTCACCTCCTGATCAGACGACTGCCCGTCACCACCACCTGTGCCACCTACCAAAGTGCTCCCTACATCACCCTCCACCAAACTACACCTTCCACCACCATCGATTACCTTGCATGAGCCACCTCAACTGTGCAAATTTCACTCCCCGATCAGCCACATCTCGACCATCGCCACCCTTCGCACAACCGTCTGCCGCCGTTTTCCCCACAACCTCCACCCCCTCTACCCTTTAGAACAACCAGGAGAACTTCCTCTACCTCCTCTACCTCCCTTTTTCCTTACCTCCCTCTCCTTCTCCCTTCCTCCCCTTCCACCACCTTCAGCCACCATACCCACTATCGTACGCCACCTCCTTTGGCTGAACCACCATCTCCATTCTAGCCCTCTCCACCTAAGGCACCCACCACCTCAATCATCCCCTCATTCCCTCTCTTCTAGACTAGATAACCATCTATCCATTCTTCTCTCTCCACCACCAGGTCCACCACTGCTGCTACTACTATGCACTGCCGCCGGTGCCATCACCATTCCTAGGTGGTACCCTAACCTCCTCAACCGTTAAAACCTTTTTATGCAAGTGTTATAAATTTTTAGTAGTATTAATAGTATTATTCTTAATAATAATAATAATAATAATAATAATAATAATAATAATATTATTATTATTATTATTATTATTATTATTATTATTATTATCACTACTTTAGTTTTACTAATATCACTACTATTATTACTAAGATTTGGGTTGTTATTAGTATTATCACTATAACTATTATTATTATTATTATTATTATTATTATGAAAGCTATTATCTCTAATAATATAAATATTGCTATTAATACTTTAACATGAACAAATGTACCTCTTAAGATCTATTTTAACTAGTAATGACATGGTTAGCTACTTTGAGAATAATAACCCTACTTTTATTTATAAAAAAACTATTATTATTATTAACCCTAATAGTAGGCCATGATAAGGGTAAGGTAGAAAATAATGGTAATTTTGGTAAGAGGGAGGTTAACCCTTAGTATTTTCCTCTTATAGGTGAATCAAGTTAAATCCCTAAGGAGGCGTAGGAGCATGCTCTAAGTCCGGTGTCGTATTAGGTAAGGATATTTTTAAGGATTTTATATGTAAGAGTGCGTTGTGTTTGTTGGTTTAATGTGGGTGCTTTATATTTTATATTATCATGTTCTTGTAGCAGAGCTTGCTAAGTAGGGAGCTAAGGTAAGTTGCATGTGTTTATAATATGTGTAATGTGATGTTATTACTTGTACTTGAATTGTGCTCATGTAATACTGTCCCTTATGAAATGCATGATAAGTGATCCTTAGTAGTATGATGTGGTTATGAGAGACATGGAAAAGAATGAGGAAAGTGAGTTGACTAGAAAATTGTAATGATTGTCTAATTATCTTATGACCTATGGGTGGATAAAAAGAGGTATAATGGGAATAAAATTAAGGGAATGGATCAAAACATGCATGGGAAGTCTAGGGTTTGCATGAGATGATTAGCCTTTGCATGGGGATGACCTTTACATGGGAAAAGTTGATTTGAGGATTGAGTAAGGTAAGGGAAGAATTATTAGGGTGATTGGAGTCCATATGTGAAAAATAATACGTGGGTTGATGTAAGGATGGATGGAAGATTTGACTAGGGTTTTGGGAGAAAACCCTAAGTGAGAGAAATGTGTAAGGGAGGAAAAATTAATGAAAATGGTTAGAATGAGGATAAAATATGGAAGGGGTGTCACATGAAGGAAAAGTGAGTCAAGTGACAAGAATGTATTTGGGTGTTGAGTAAGTGGCATAAAAGAAAGGAGAAGTACTAGGGTTTTTGAGTAGCTGACTAGGGTTTTTGGTGATCATGTGTGGGATTTGGATAATGAGGTTCTAATGGCAAGAGTGGATCGAGGGAAGTGATTGTTTTGGTAATAAAGAAGAGTTTTGGGTTCATGGTGAGTGGTGAGTGGAAAAATATGGAAGGAAGCCTCGGGATCATAGGTTGTGTTGGATATGTATCATGTGGAAGAGGTGATGGTAAGTATGAATGATGAACAAATAACATCGTATGGGAAAAGAGAGCTACTAGAGTTTTGGGATGGCCAACTAGGGTTTCATGACCACATGTATTATATGGGAAGTAAAATGTGGTGCTTGGGGACGAATTAAGTGAAGTGATAAATTGGAGGAGTATGAGTTGTATGGGATAGAGGTAGGTTGGGCCATATAGGCCAAATTAGGGTTTTCTTCTGAGAAAACCCTAGAGAGTGATATTAAATTGATTCAAAGATATGGAAAGTGGGTCTCGGAGTTGAGTATTCATGGTAATGAGGAAAGAGTGGGAAATGATGTTTGGATGTACTAGAGAAAGTAGAAGTCCTAAGATATGGGATAAGAGTTCAAAAAGTCAAGCGGGTCGTGCATGTCTAGTCAGGGTTGTGTGTCGAATAAGATACAATAAAACACTAAGTACTTAAAGTGAAATATTATCGAGCCTAGGCCCAGTGAGGTTATACATTTTCTAGTCTACCGGCAATAATAGTGGTTAGGTGCATTTTACCCTATTGAGTGTTTTCGGTCCACCGGCTATAATAGTGGGGATTCTAAGCTCAATATACCAAACTTTGCATGGTAATAAGTCATGGAAAGATACTATTTACTTACAGTGGAACACCTCATGATTCGGGGCCAGTGAGCATATATATATTTTTTGGTCAATCGGCAATAATAGTGGTCAGGTGCGTTCTGCCTTGTGGAGTGTTTCTAGTCCACCCACTATAATAGTGGGGTTCCCATACTCACGCGGAATTAATATGAGAAATGTGTGAACCAAAAGTATAAGGCATGGAAAGATACTAATTATTTACAGTGAAACACCATGTGAGTCAAAGCCAGTGAGGTTATATATGTATTTTTCGATCCACCGGCAATAATAGTGGTCACGTGCGTGTTGCCCTGCTGAGTGATTCTGGTCCATGGGCTATAATAGTGGTCAGGTGCGTTCTACCCTATGGAGTATTTTCAGTCCACCGCCTATAATAGTGGGGTTTCCATACTCTCGTGGAATTAATATAAAAGAGGAGTAAGATAAATTATTAGTATAACTTCAGCCTGATCTTGTAAATCGGAATTATTACCTTATATGCCTTACGTGTTTATCTTCTTGTATGGCCTTACTTGTGTGATTCTTGCTAGTCTTACCCATGTGGTTACGTTGCTCAGTAAGTTGCATACTGACCACCCGTTTCATGGGTGCTGCTCATTCCTACGAGTAGAGGGCCCACTTGAGTTTGTGCAGGTAGGAGATGTTATCTTTGATGCCAATAATACTTATGAAGCATCGGGTGGGGATTAGAGTTGAGCTTGGACTTGGCCTGCGGACCAAGAGCATCATGGCTAGAATCTCTTTTTTATTTTATTTACCTTGTATCATTTTATCTTAGTCCTATTTTATGGTACTATACTTTTTGTTCCTTTAGAAACTTTAATTATGTACTCCTTTGGATTGTAAACCTTTGTACGCATACTCTAATTTCCATATTATGATCTTTCTAGTTCTTTTATGAATTCTTGTTTTAAGTTTAATCAATGGTTAACGGTAAATTTCCTTTAGCCTTGTGGTTAGTACGAGACTAACCGGGGGCCTGGCTTTTGTTGATCACGACGGCAATATCCCCAAAATTTACAGTTTTGTTTTCCTTAATTCCGCTATATCTTTTAATAAAATGAAATTTTTTAGTAGTGAATTTTGAGGGTGTTACAATAGGGGTATCGCCTATATCCTCATGGAGGAGGACATGCTTAGCATTCTAGAGGGCATCATAGATGATACTAGGGATGACATGTGGGCATACACCTAAATGTCATCAGCTAAGTAGAGTCTATCAAAAGCTAGGTATGATCACGGGTATGTTTTCCATCATCTAATTTCCTACTTATGTGTTATTTGATCTAGGTGTAACTCTGTCGTATACATCTATTGCATTTACTACTAAAGATGCTTTATCACCCTCTACTATTATACCTATATGTGTTATGTTATCCTCTAGGGATACATTGGATTGTACTAAGCGATACTAGGATGTGGCCTTAGAGATAGGCAGGATACACTTTCTAGTGAATTTTGTTAAGTTGGATCTACAAGACTTTTACGTCATCCTAGGTATGGATATGTTGAGGAGATACTAAGTAGTAATGCACTATGCATAGGAGTGAGTTTTGTTGCGGGGATCTTAAGGTGATAGGGTATCCTATAGGATATATAAGTCATGGTCTATGACAAAGGTCGTATTTATCCATACATTGTATTCCTTAGTGCACATGGATTACCCCATGTATTTTTGTAGAGTTTGGGAGATAAAAACATGATATGTCAACGTTAGAGGATATTCTATTTGCTCGAGAGTTTCCTTACATATTTTTGGAGGAAATACCAGGTATGTCATCAATAGGTGAGATATACTCGAATATAGAATCCTATATGTGAGATGGACTTCACCATAGATATAGTACTAGGGTGGAACTATTTTTAAAGGTTTGTTACCAAATGGCACCTACGGAGTTGGAAGAGTTGAAGGCTCAATTGGAAGATTTATTAGACCATGGGTACATTCACCCGAGTGTGTCTCTGTGGAAAGCACCAGTTTTTTTATAAAGAAGAAGGAAAGGGATCCTTTGTATATGTATCAATTATTGTTGTATGAATTAATTGACAATGAAGAATTACTACTTGCTTCTAGGGATTAATGACTTGTTCAATCAACATTTAGATGATTTGACCTTCTTAAAGATTGACTTCAGTTTAGGATATCATCAATTGCATATCACTGAGGCATACATCATGAAGACAACCTTTATGATACGATGTGAGCACTAAGAGTCCATGGTGATGCCTTTTATGCTCACCAATGCACTTATCGTATTTATATATTTGATGACAAGGATTTTTTGGCCATTCATCAATTAGTTTGTGGCGGTTTCCATTGACAATATTTTGGTATATTCTCGGAGTGGAAAGGAGAATGGGTAGAATTTTCATAATATACTATCATTACTTAGAGAGAATCAATTGTATTTCAAACTCTCTAAGTACGAATTTTAGCTTTGGGAGGTTTTCATATGGAGTATGTAGGAGGAGTTGACATGGATCTGATAAATATTTTAGTAGTGCCTAAGTGGATGGCACCCTATAGCCTCCCTGAGGTTTGTAGTTTTCTGAGTTTAGCAGATTACTATAGAATCTTTGTTAAGGACTTCTTAAAGGTAGCTCATCCGTTGATGAACCTCTTAAAGAAGATGATGAGATTTTAGTGGTATGACGTATGTGAAGGAGCATTTTAGGAGTTGAAGTGATGTATGACTACAACACCAGTTTGGCTTTGCCATTAGGATCATATAGGTTTGAGGTCTATAGTGATGCATGAAAGCACGGAATAGGTTGTGTATTGATGTAGTAAGGTAAGGTAGTGGCTTACACTTCTCATCAATTAAAGTAGCATGAGTGGAACTACTCAATGTAGGACTTGGAATTAGCAACGCTCTTTTTTCTGCTTAAGATTTAGAGGTATTATCTATATGAGATTTAGTACATATTCTTCACCGACCATAAAAGCCTCAAGTATATATTCACTTAGAAGGTGTTGAATATGAGGTATATGAGATGGATAGAGTTGGTGAAGGACTGTAATATCAAGTTAACCTACCATGAGGTTAAGGCCATTGTAGATACCTTAAGTTGGAAGACATAACACTCCTTGAGCCCTTTGGCAGTGTGTAATTAGTTTCTCAAGGAGCTCCATGAGATAGGGGTTGAGTTGATCCAATATGGAAGTTTTGAGGTTTGGATGAGTGCTTTAACTATTATTCCAATCATTTTTAATGAGATCCATGAAAAAAATCCTTGGGATTTAAAGGTCGAGAGGATTTAATAGAAGATTCGGGACAATTGAGATTAAGGGTTCTAGATTCACAAGCATGATATAATTTGCTGCAAGGATTATTGTTATCTACCTCAAAGTTATGCTAATCTAAAGCGCAGGATTTTAGAGGAGGGTCACTGTACTTAGTATTTCATCCACCCAAGAGAGGATAAGCTATATAAGGATCTCAAAAGGATCTATTGGTGGTCTTGCAAGAAGTGATAGCTAGTACAGTTTGTGTTGAGATGTTTAACCTGTTAGAAGCTCAAGATCGAGCATCGAAGGCCTGCAGGGTTAATCCAACATTTATATGATCCCAAGTGTAAGTGGGATTCAATCTTGATGGGTTTTGTGAGTGAACTACCAAGGAATCCTAGCAAGAATGATACAATCTGGGTTTTCATCAACAGGTTAACTAAGTCAATAGTTTTTGTACCAATGAAGTTGGCATGGAGTATGAATTAGCTAGTCAATGCATAATTGAGGTTTGTGGCGACTAAGCATAGTACACCTACCAACATAGTATTTGATCAGGATTTATGATTCCTTTCACACTTCTTGGAAATGTTGTAGGAGGCTATGGGTATAAGATTGAGGATGAGCACCATCTTCCACCTAGCTACGGACGGATAGACAGAGAGGAAGATTTAGAAACTCGAGGATATGCTAAGAGCTTGTGTTCTAGACTTCTAGGGCATTTACGTGGAGTGTCCACATTTAGCTGAATTCTCATAAAATAATAACTTATTGTGCTAGCATAGGGATGACACCCATTAAATCATTATATGGACGTAATTTCTGTACACTTTTGTGTTGGAGAGACATCGGTGAGATAGTTATACTTGGACTAGATATGATTAAGGAGATGAATTAGCAGGTTCAATTGATCAAAAATAGAATGAGAGCAACTTAGAGTTGCTAGAAGATCTATACAGATTAGAGGCATTGTAGTGATAGATTTGAGCTAGGGGACAAAGTTGTATTTATGGTTTCACCCACAAAAGGAGTGCAAGGATTTGGTAGAAATGGTAAGATGAGTTAGAGAAATATTAGTCCTTATGAGATTCTTCATAGGGTTGGCAAGGTTTCACACCACTTAGCATTTCCACTAGAGTTATTCCAATTTCATAACATCTTCTACATCTCTCAACTAAGGAAATACATCGTATAATCATCCTATGTAATCATGCCTAATGAGATTGAGCTCAATGACTCTCTCCCCTATAAGGAGGTACCTTTACAGATTCTCGACACCTAGGTGAGATGACCCAAAAAATATTATTTCCACTTGTGAAAATCCTTTATTTTTGTCATAGAGTAGAGGAGGAAACCTGAGATACCAATAAGGATATGTGTGATTCGCATGTAATACCCCATTTTAAGAAAATCTTAATTATAACAAGTATTTATGTTTAATAGTTGTAATAATTATTTTAGGATAATTGATAATAAATATATTTGTTAATATGTGTAATATTAATACGACTTATTAGTTATAAAAATTTAATTAGGTTAAAATATACTAGAGGGTTCTTTTTAATTTTTAAACCAAGGTTGGGACGTAATCGATATCCGTTCTATTAAATAAAGCTATCCCGGTAATTAAATTGTACCAAATATTTTATCCTAAATACTTACCTAGATTTTTACTCTAACCTATGCTAGATATCCCCTGACCATCATCCTACCCTCCTTACCCCCTGCATGTTACCTGTGAAATGTCACACCATCACTCTACACCATACCTCCTCTCTCCCCATTGTTTTGATCCTCATCTTACTGCGCACAACCTCAAATTATACACTTCTTATACCCTCTTGTGTTGAGCTAAATGCCCTCAACCATTGTACAAATCCCTGCCTCTCTTGGGCTCCTTTGAGCACCAAACTCTTCCTTTTTCTCAGTCACTGCTCCTTTCCTTTCACCATTTTTATTTACTAAACACCAACCCTGACCAGCCTCCCTACCTTGCCACCGGCCACCTAAACTAAAGCCCTATACCCTACACTAACCATCCATGTCATAGGTCCCTCATCAACCACACACAAAACCCTTGTAACCTCTCCTTTCCTCACACGCCTTCTTCCTTTTCCTTTTCCTTTAGCTCAATCCACCAAAACAATCACATCACCACTATCTATTTCTACCATTCCTCCCTCTTCATCTACGGCAATTCCTACGTTAGCCACCCCTAACCTGTAGCTTGGCCCACTAAAGCTTGCCTCTTTACCTTTACCCAAGTATGTTGAAACCTTATTGTACCTTTATCCTCCACAACTTGCCCCTCAATCTTTGGCTCTTCTCACCTAACACCACCACTGGCCTTACCCATAGTTCCACCTCTCCTCCTTTTATCTAAACCCACAGAAGCCAAAATTTCCACCTTCGGCCATTTTGGCTAGAGCTCCCCTGTTTTGTTGCACACATTTCTACCACCAAAGCTTCCCTCTCTTGTTGCTCAATTTTCCTTGGAATTACTCTTATTTAATCCAAAAGTTAGTAACAAAAATTATTTTATTAATTATGTATTATTATTTTGTAATATTATATTTTAATATATGCATGTGTTTGGATGTTAAATTCCCAATTATTCCTTGAGAGCTTTGGATAAGTCTTCTTTTGTGTGAGCTTGGGTTAGGAAAATCCAATCACTCATAGGATGGTAGAAAATTATGTGTGATCATGCTAAGAACTTTTAGACCTAGAATAATTCTAGGGTTTATCCTTTTCAAGTATTTTAGCATGCATGATGAAATGATAATATGTTGAAAGGACGATATACATGATTAATGATAATTAAGTTATATGTATAGTAATATGTCAAATATTTTATGCCTAAATGTCTAAAATTTTGTTATGGATTCCATTATTATCATATATGATTCAAATCACATGGTATACGCCTCATGAATGATTATGCATGGAAGTAGGGTTACGATAGTTCACAAGGACATGTATGCGCATGATTAAGGTTAGCTTATGATAAATTCTATTTCATATGGCTTAGGTTTAAAGATATGCTAATACATGTAATATGTTGATAATATTCCTATTTAAATAATGTTTCATGCTTTAAATGTGCACATGTATATTGCATAAATGATGTGGTATCTAATAGTTGCATGATTAGGGTTTTAGTGGGCGCAATGTACTAAATGCATGAAAATTTAAAAAAAATATAGTTAATTGCTAAAATGTAAAGACTAACTATGTGATAAAATAATGTGAAATATTTCCTTGTTGCCTTCTCATGAAAAATCTATCATAATTATAATGTTTGATACAAAAAAATGAGTAAAATGTGGAAACTAGGGTGTTGAAGGGTATTTTGGTAATTTTAACCTAATATATCATTTAAAAATAAATGAATGCTAGGATGACCTTAGCCTTTTGATAGGTTTATAGTAGCTTTGGCTTGGCT
This sequence comes from Tamarix chinensis, assembly GCA_030549775.1. NCBI lineage: Eukaryota > Viridiplantae > Streptophyta > Magnoliopsida > Caryophyllales > Tamaricaceae > Tamarix > Tamarix chinensis. The sequence goes on along the minus strand of CM060180.1, from coordinate 63,804,481 downwards.
ATACATAGATCTATGACCTTAGAGTTTATCTAAATAATTGAAAATAAAGGAAAAAATGGTTAAGTATGGAAAATAAAAAAAAAAATATATGTTGTACGTGAATTATATGGATTGTTATTTTAGTATTTGCCTTAGTGCCCTTCCACTATGATTGGAATGTATTTAACTAATCAAATATGATTTTGAACTTTGAAATAATGAGAAGTGGATTGGTATGTTTTGTTGTTGAGTTGACACATGGACCATGATATATGTTAATCTATGAGTATTGTTTGTAGGGTTTATGTCTTGTGCTTACGTATGCTATTCAATTTTTTTGGGGCTATGTGGAATGTGGGTGTGCTCCCTCCTATGAGGTATTGTGATTTACTCAGTATGAGGAAGTCATACTGATACTACTATTGTAGATGACTATGTGAAGGCCATAGAATGGTATGAAAGCTACAAGCGTGGGCAGGACAAGTGGAGTCCTTGGGAATATATTTCATTATAAGAATGGGCATTTGGGTCTAAAATTTAGTGCAAACTAGATTTATACCTTCATATGCTGGTCTTTGTTAAAAGAAGTGTTCATTTAGACTCTTATTGTAATCCCCCAAAATTTTATAAAACCTATAATTTAATAAATAGCTTTTATTTGAAGTAAATTAGCTTTTAAAGTTATTTAGTTTAATTATTTTATGAATTTTTGAGTATATAAATTTGGATAGGAGTATTTAAAAATTAAAAATAAATATTTTGTTATTTTATCTTATTATTTTTATTTAAATAAATTTTCAAACCAGTATTTTACTAAAATTATCCCTTTTAAGCTCATATATTTAATTATATTAAATTAAATTATTAAATAAACTTATTATCAAAAATATTACATCCTATTATTTTATAAATTCAATTATTTTAATTTTTTCCATTTTCCTTTTCCTCCTTTTTTTCTTTTCTTTCTCCTTTTTCTCCTTTTCCTTATTTCTTTCTTTTTCCTTTTTCCTAGCTTTGGGCAGCTAGGCCAGCCTCATCCCTCTCCCCCTACGTTTGGGCCTCCGGCCCACTCCCTTCCCCGGCCCAGACACCCAGCCCAGCTCCCCCATTTTTTTTCTTTCCTTCCCTTCACCCTAGACCAGCCAACCCAGTCTTTTTTCTCCTTCCCCGACCTGCCTGATGCTCCCTTCCCTTTCTTTTTTTTTCTCTTCTTATTTTACGCCTCAACCTAGTCGCTCGCCCGACCTGTCTTTGTCGACCATGACTACCACCCTGAGCACCACGCCGACCACTGCAGCCTCCAACCACTACCACCACCTGTGTCTCTCTCTTTTTGTCTCTCTCTCCCATGTTTTTTTTCACCAATTTGGAACTGGGCAGCCATGCACCCCATCCCGCATGGACACCCTTTCCTCTCCTTTGTCACCCTCTCCCTGCCACCTGACGACCCCTGCCACCCTAAACGCTGCCACCCGATCAGCCACCTATCCCCCTACCCTCCCTCTTCTTTTTCTTCTCCCCTTCAACCTTTTTCTGCCCCATCTTTCGAACCCCTTACCCCCCGATCTCCTCTTTCTCTCATTTTCTTCCTCTCAATTTTTGTAGGAATTAAGGTAATCATTAAACCCCACTTAAATGTATGAATAAACGTATGTTTGCACATTAGGATTTTTAATATGTTATTGTGTTTGATATATGGTTGTTAGTATAATTTATATGTTTGCTTGTATTGTTTAATAAAAAGGAAAGTATGCTCTTTTATGTGCTATGTGTGTAAATGTGATCTAAGGGAAGAACTTGATTATTAATGTAAGTGTTAAAGTACTTGTCCATGTCATATTCTGTTATTGTCACCATTTAGGCTTGAATAATATTATTATGAGCCCTAGGAGAATTTTAGTAATATTTCTTGTGTAATAATGTAGCTTAATATGTGTGTGTGCTAACAAGTATTATATTAAAATATGATAGTTGGTGGAGTTGGATATTGTTAAGGGAGTATTAATATTATTATTCCATGTAGTAATGTTAATCTAATAAAATTGGTGTATTAAGGGGACAAGATGGTAATTTTGGAAGAAGAGGGTAAAATGATAAATATTCTAAGTAAAAGGGTAAAATGGTAATTTTATGGCAAAATGGTAATTTTATAAGTAGAGGGGCAATATGGTAATTTTGGAGGTAAATGGCAATATGGTAATTTTATAAGTAAATGGCAAAATGTTAATTTTATAAGTAAAGGGGTATTATGGTAATTTTGGGAGTAAAGGGTCAAATGGTAATTTTGTAATTAAAGGGTAAAAGGGTAATTTTGGAATTAAAGGATAAAATGGTAATGTTATAATTTAAGGACAAAATGGTAATTTCATAATTAAAGGTAATGGTAATTTTATAATTAAAGGGAAAATTGGTAATCTTGTAATTCAAGGGCAAAATGGTAATTTTGTAAATAAAGGGTCAAATAGTAATTAAAAGGTAAATTAGTAATTTTGAAATTAAATGGCAAAATAGTAATTTCATAATTAAAGGTCAAAATGGTAATTTTATAATTAAAGGGTAAAATGTTAATTTTATAATTAAAGGGTAAAATGGTAATTTCATAATTAAAGGAGCAAATGGTAAATTTTTGAATAAAGGGTGTTATGGTAAATTTTGGAAGTTAAGGTGGTAAATGGTGAATTTAAAAGTAAAAGGGAAAATGGTAATTTTGTAAATAAAAGGGGTAAAGTGGAAATTGGAAAGGAGTAACTTGATAATTATGATAATAGAGAAGGGAAATTTGGTAATTTAAATAACTAAAGGGTAATTTGACCAACTAAAGGAAAATTTGTTAATTATAATAAAGGAAATGGGCAAATTGGTAATCTAATCAACCAAATGGGAAATACAGTAAGTGTAACAATTACGAAGGGTGATTAGTAACCTAATAAGTGTGTAGGAGATGGCTCGGTAACCTAAACTGAGTAGGGATGTGGCTAAGATCAACTATGTGTGGGTTACGTGTCATGTGTGCCATGTATTATACCATATTGTGTACTTTATGCTTAATGATTAATCATTATAATGCAACTTTGAGTGAATGCATGCTCATTTAACTTCCTTATGGCATATGAATGATAATTATATATGTTGTGTGTACGATATTATATGATGTGACCCTCTAGGACATGCATGCTAGGATGCTTAATAACAAGATATGGGGTGAAAGGCATGAAAAAGAAAAATGGGAGAATAAGATAATCAAGGGGAAGTAAGTTGGCTAACGTAGGAAAGAATGACCTAAATAATCCATGATTCTTTAGTGGTGAAAAAGAGAGGGCACATAAGTAAAATGAAAGAGTGGGAGAAACTAGGGTTGCATGGGAGGAACTAGGGTTTAGAAGGAAACCCTAATGTGAGAAGGTGGAAAAAGAAAGTAATAAAATTAAATGAGAATGAGTGGGGTATGAAGTGAGAGTTGAATCTAATGGTCGTGACGTATGGGGTGTTAAATAGTTTTGGTGGTGTGAGGATGGGCCACATAGGCCCAAATTAGGGTTTTTGGAGAAAGTCCTAGGGTAAGGCGGTGAGTTGACCTTGGGGTATAAGGTGGTGGGCCTTGACCCACACAATTAAGAGTTGGGCTTCCGGTGTGAGAAAGTGGATTAAGGGAAGGATGTTGGGGCTAGTTAGGAGGTGCAGAAGCCTCAAGATATGGGACGGGCCCTCCTAGGAGGATATGCGTGGATATAGTTAGCCATGGATGTCAAGGGTGAAATACTTTCGATTAAGATACGATTAAGACACTAACCACTTAAAGAGGAAGATGTTGAGCCGAACCCAGACCGGTCCACCGGCTAATAATAGTGGCCAGGGCCGGGGTGCCCTGCATGACCGGTCCACCGGCGAAAAATGTGGCCAAGTGCATTTTGCCCTGCATGACCGTTCCACCGGCTATAATAGGGGGAGATTCTGTGTTCAACAAACCAAACATAAAAATGATAAGACATGGGGAAGACACTAATTACTTACAGTGGAACACCTTGTGAGTCGGGGCCAGACCGGTCCACCGGCGAATAATAGTGGCCAGAAGCGTTTTGCCCTGCATGAGCTGTCCACCGGTGAATAATGGTGGCCAGGAGCATTTTTCCTGCATGACCATTCCACCAGCTATAATAGTAGGGTTCCCGCACTCATATGGACATTTATAATCCGAGATTAATGATTAAAGATGGACTAATGGCCTTAAGGCCCTAAAAGTATCGATTGTTTATGATGGCCTATTAACATTTGGTTGACTTCTTAAGTATGCGAATGCGCGAAAGTGAATATTACCTATGCACCATTAATATCCAATTGACTTGTCAAGTAGGTGAACATACGGATCTGAATATTATGTTTACACCTATCGTTATGTATGGATATAGTAGTAAATCATATGTTACATTGTGGACCTACTTTTAAATGTGTTTTAAAGGGTTACTCGGTGCCATAGTACTGAAGGGTTCTATTAGTGGGCCCCCTGCCTATTCAATGGACAGCGTCCCTTGCAGGTCCATTTTCATGTGCTACTCAAGCGGGAAATGAAAAGAGCATAAGGATTATCTAGCTTTTAGGGTTTCATCGTTCCTCTTCTAATGTCTAGTTTAAATGAAATCCTTGTTCTTGTAACCCCCACTGGTGGATTTTATTCTTGTAAATGTTTACTTGCACTACTCTGATTTGAAAATGGTTTGAATTTCTAGCAATTGATATTTTATTCTTTAGCCTTAGCACTTGGTACTGGAATGGTATGAATGAACCGGTCTGGTACTAAGTGTGGCGATAATATCCCCGACTCTCACAATTTGTTATTTTTCTTCCGCTAATCTTTTAATAAAACAAAATTTTTCAGTAGTGAATTTTAATAAAAACACTTATGTCCTATACTTTACTTTGGTTATATTTTTGTACTACAACATTTATTCATAACTCTATTATGTATTATTTCTATTTCTGCTAAATTGATTTGGTTGAGTTTTGTTTTAGCCTTAGCACTTAGCTTAAGAAAGGCGAAGAGCCACACTTATTTAAAGTGTGGCAGTAACTCCCAATTATTTATAATGCTTCTGCAAAAAATAAAGTTAGCTAGTAAAATGGGGGTGTTACATCACATCTCGAGCTTCTTAAAATGGATGTGTTAGGCTTTGGGTTTTTCTCTCTTTCAAGGGGGTAACCTGGTAGTATTGTATCAACTCTTATAGGATTCAACTAGCAAGATCAATATCCTTATAGTTTTTTTTTTCATTTCCTCGCCAACCTTGACTTGTTGATATTTAGGATGAATTCTTATTTAAGAGGGTAGTGATATAATACCCTAAATTTTAGCTAAACATAATCTCTTATAATTATTACCTTAACTCAATTCTAATCTCAAGAAATTAATATTCTTATCTTACCCTAACTTTCTAATCCAAAATCTTAACCAAAATTTAATCTTTATTCTAGAAAAATTATAATTTTTTAACCTAACCTTAATTTTGTAGGATTTATATCCTAATCTTACCTAATTTAGCTAATCACTAAATTTTAATCTAATCTTAACAATTAACACACTTATCATTTTCATTTTCCTTATTCTCCTTTTCCTTTTATTTTTATTTTTCTTCCCCACATGCCTAATCCCTTTTTTCCTTTATTCTCCTCTTCCATTTGCATGAAATCTTCCCCGACTATACCTCTATCGTAATCTCTACCAAGACTTCACCTACACCCTACCCCATTAGTACATTACTTATACCTTGCGTTAATGGGTTTCATTGAAAAATTATGCCCCAATACTACATTTACTACCTTTCTCCTCCCCTTCTAATTCACCCCATCCATACACACCTCATATATATACATCACATAAAGATTGCCTTATTTAATGCTCAACTAACTCCACACTCTCTATTTCTATCAAGAAAAATCACACCCCAATCATCTCCCTCTTTCTTCTTCTTCCTCCTGCTCTATTAAACATCAAAGCAACCATCACCACCGCACACGCCACCACCAAACACCACCATTTCACTATGAAATCGATCGCCACTACCACCTCTTCATCCCCCTCATTGTCTCCGACCATCACCACCCTAATCTCTTCTTCATCCCTCCTTCTATCGTGCTCTATTTATTTTTCCTTTTAGATGCACAATTGTGAATCCTCGCATGCCCTAGTCATGCCCTCTCACAAAATTTAAGCTCAAATCTATGCACCATCGCATGCCTCACCCATGTGGGCTCACGCATAGTCCCACGCACATCCATGTGCACCTCATTCCTTTTCATGAACTTCTTGCATGATCGTACTAATCTTACATACCCCGCTAGTGCATGCATTGCATACAAAAATCATGCCCTTCCTCTAGCACAGTCATTTTTCCATCTAATAACACCCATGATCAACTTAAGCATCACCCTAACATCACTCTAGCACCTCCATAAATTCCACCATACGTCCACAAAACTCGAGCCTTCCATTTGTTTCGATTATTTCCACTTCCACCCTTCTTCACCTTAAATTGTCCCTCGATTCATATTCTTATATCCTAATTATGAATTATTCTATCATTTATAGTTAAAATTACAGTGATATTGAAGGAGGTAGTTTAGGATTTTGTGCTTAGAGATCAACATTTTTGTTTGTAAGGATACATGTTGTATTTAGGCTTGTATGTATAGCATGCATTTGGATGTATATCTTGTTTGTAATGTTATGTAGATAATATTGATTATGGTTATGTTATGATATGATATCTTGAAAGGGTGGAAAATATGAAGGGACGTATTTGGGTTATAATGTTGATGTATGGTATTTATGTATATATTATGTACTTACGTAATTCGTATGAATATTGAGTATTGATACATATTGATATTGGGATTTGTGAAGCCTTTGGGAATTATGAGTATCATGAGAACATTATGGTCATTTGATGATAATAAGGTAAATAATCTAGGATGATAAGTTTTGAGGGTTTTAGCTAATATTTCATAAGTAATGGGATTAAATAATGGATTGAGTAAAATATATGTTACCTTATATGATGGTTTGAGGTTTTAATAAACAAAGGGTATTTTGGTCCATCAAGGTTAAAAATAGAATTTTGGTGATTTTTAGAGGGTAAATGGAATAAAAGTGTGCTAAGAATTATACTCGGAATATCACACCATGTCCCGCATTATAATGCTTTCAAATGTACTAAAATAACGCATTTTCACTTATAACATGAAACACCTCTATCTTATGTGCCCCATGGCATCAATTAACTTTCTATATAGAAAACACTTATCTCATTGTCTCATACACATTAGATAACTATTAAACGAAAACCATTTATCCTCTATGTATCATAGGCATTAGGTACCGATGAAATAGGAAAACATATATTTCTTGTGTCTCATAGACACCAAGTAAGTATGTTTTGTGCTGTAAGGCATCAAGTAGATATCTCGTGTACTACATGAGCATCAGGTATCTATTCCAAAGAAAAGATGGCATATGGACCCTCCTATATACTCTAGTAACCCTATCATTCAGTATTGATGCCTCCCAAAGGGCTTGTATGTAACACCCCCAAAATTCACTACTGAAAAATTTCGTTTTATTTAAAAGAGTTAACGGAAGCAAATTACAAAATTGTGAATTATAAGGATATTACCGCCACACTTAGTACCATATCGGTTCACCCATACCGTTCCAGTACCTAAAGACTAAAATATCAATTGCTAGAAATTCAAATCATATTTAAAATCAGAGTATCGCAAATAAACATCTTGCAAGGTTGAAGTCCACCAATGGTGATTACAATAACATCATTAATATTAAAACTAGGAATTTAAAAGAGAAAGAGGAAAACCCTAACAGTTCTGGATAATTCTTTACTCTCTTTTCCGTTGCCCACTTAAATAGCACTTGAAAAGACCTACAAGGGACACTGCCCATTGAATAGGCAGGGGCCCATGAATGGAACCCTTCAGTACTATGGTACTAAGTAAACCTTTAAAACACACTTAAAAGCAAGCCCGCAATGTAACACATGATACAAAGCTATATACATATATAACAAGATGTGTACATATAACATTCACATAATTAACATTCACATCAGATATCATTAGGTCTGATGCAGGAGTATACATTAAATATAATGATTGTCATTTTCATTATAATCCTTAAGGTAAGGAAGATGATTTAGCTTTCTTAATGTTGGAGCCTATCATGTTAAATATTCTTGATAATTATAATATGCTTGACATTGAAAAACATTCAAGTTATTCTTGTAGGTATATTACATATTTGCAAGACGATAATGTTCATACACATTGATGTGTACAAGTATTCCAAGGCATGCAAGACTATGACATACATGGGATGATACATTACAACAAGAGATAAAGTGATGATATTCATTATTTGTATAAACTTGTTGTAAACCCTAACCCTAAGTATATTTTATGTAAGTTAGGGTATGGCTATAATTTCATATGTATATCTTAGTCAATTGTATAGATTTATAATATTAATCCTTAGTATCATTTAACCAATGATATTATGCTTTGGATTAAGGTTAATATGGGCTTAATTCAACCATGATTAATGGGCTGAATTAAGAAGGAAAACTCTATTGGTTTAAGCTAGTCACCACCAAGTCTCCGTTCTCCTATATATACCCTTTTGTGCGCAACATTTGTATGCAGAATATTGACTGAGAATTTTAATCAAACTTTGAGAAAGAGAGCTAAAGTCTAATCCTCCCTTTTGGGTCTACATTGAGCAAGGAAGATCCAGGATAATCCTTCCTCAAAAACTATCTTAAATCTCGACATATTTGAAGGTTATACAAATCTGTCGAGTACCTTTAACGTGTATCTTCAATTTCTTCATCCATAATCCACCAAATCACTTTATTTCTTTTGCATTAGATCGTGGGTGACAACTTCTACTACAAATTTCGATCCAACCTTCCATTACTTTGATAAAAACCACATCAAGGTTGCAATGTACGATCCATACTTTCGGCCTTAAGCCATTAGTCCATCATTATTCAATCATCTCTCAGATTTTAGATCCATGTGAGTGCGGGAACCCCACTATTATTCGCCGGTGGACCAGTCATGCAGGGCAAAACACTCCTGGCCACTATTATTCGTCTGTGGACCGGTCATGCAGGGCAAAATGCTCCTAGCCACTATTATTAGTCGATGGATAGGTTTAGCCCCGACTCACATGGTGTTCCACTATAAGTGATTAGTATTTTTCCATAACTTTATTCACATACATGACTGGTTTTATTAAGTTCGGGACCCCCACCATTATTGTCGGTGGATCGGAATACATATCAACCTCATCCAAGGCAACACGCTCCTAGGCCACTATTATATCTGGTGGATCGGTACTCATAATCATCTTCCAGGACAACACGCTCCTAGGCCACTATTATATCTAGTAGATTGGTACTCATAATCACTTATCAGGGCATCACACTCCTGGACCACTATTATAACTGGTAGATCGATACTCAATATCATAATTCAACTGGGTCCAACTCATTAATCTTTCACTTTCATGATTAGTATTTTCCCTTTTTTAATCAGCACAAAAATTCCATTTATTTTCCTTGGACGGGAGATCAAGAACCCGGGACACAAAGGCACACCGGTCGTACTGGTGCATACAAGCTACTCAGCACCCTTCAACCATGAACCCAGGGACGCAAAGGTACGCTGATTGTACTGGTGCATAAAGCTACTTAGTACCCTACCGACAAGGACACCTAATCCATAAGTATGCATACCCCTTAAATAGATCCGTAGAGCTAGATAGAGTAAGATATAGGGTGTGGCTGAGGCACAAAGGCACACCAGCAAATACCAGAATAATCGTGGGCTAAACTACGTCTTTAGGGTAGTGACCCCTAAAGAGCCACCATTCTCAATCTCGAAGTCTTCCACTTTAAGTATTAGTGTCTTAATTAAAGTGATCATGAAAAGTACAATAATCAGATACTTATTCACTTTCAATCATTCTGATATCACTAGTCATTTCTTATTCAGACGGTTATCCAAGATAACACAGAGAAATCATTAAGGCCATCACAATCTCATCTAATTCCGAATTAGGATTCGTTCTTGTGATACTTACTAATTATCAAATACTCTTACCTTGCTAATCAACATTATTTGAGTCATATTACGAAGTTCCACAATCACAACGACATGTTAGGTACAAATTACTCATTTACCCCTTACTTATATAATTGGTAAGTCATCCCTTCCTTACTTGACAACTTACTCTATTACCCTCCTTGTTGCATAATTACCAAATTACCCCTTGCTTGGTTTAGGTTACCAAGTTATCTCCTATGCTTTTTAGATCACCATTAAGCCTTCATAATTGTTACACTTAACATATTTTCCATTTGGTTGGTTAGATTACCGTATTGCCCTTCTCCTTTGTTATAATTACTAAATTGCCCTTGAGTTGGATAAATTATCAAATTACCCTTCTTCATTATCATGATTACCAATTTACCCCTTTAGTTGGTTAAATAATTACCAATTTGCCTTTTAGTCAGTTAAATTACCAAATTACCCTTCTCCATTATCATAATTACCAAATTGCCCCTTTTAGTTGGATAAATTACCAAATTGCCCTTATCCATTATCAAAATTACCAAATTACCCTCCTGCTGGTTAAATTACCAAATCACCCTTCTCCATTATCGTAATTACCATTTTATCCTTCTCAATTATTATAATTACTATTTTACCCTTTTCCGTTATGATAAATACCAAATTACCCTTCTCCATAATTACAATTCCCAATTTACCCTTCTCCATTATTATAAATGCCAACTTACCCTTCTCCATTATTACAAATACCCATTTACCCTTCTCCATAATTATAATTACCAATTTACCCCTCTCCATATTTATAATTATTAATTTACCCTTTTACTTACAAATTACCGTTTTACCCCTTTACTACCAAAATTACCATAATATCCTCTTATTTATAAAACTAATATTTTACCCCCTTACATCCAATTTTACCATATTACCCTTTCACTTGCAAATTACCATAATACTCTTTTACATCCAAAATTATTATTTTACCCCTTACTTCCAAAATTGCCATAATACCCCTTTACTCGTAAAGTTACCATTTTGCCATTTACTTATAAAATTATAATATTACCCTTCTACCTCCAAAATTACCACATTACCCTTTACGCCTAAAATTACCATAATACCCTTTTACTTATAAAATTACCATTTCGCCATTTACTTATAAAATTACCATATTACCCTTTGCCTCAAAAATTACCACTTTACCCCCTTTATTACACCACTTTTATTAAATTAACATTATCACATGGAATAATAATATTAATACTTCATTAACAATATCCAACTCCACCAACCATTATATTTTAATATAATACTTATTAGCACCCACACATATTAGGCCACATTCTTGCAAAATAAATATTACTAAAATGCCCCTAGGGCTCACAATAATATTATTCATGCATAAATGGTCACAATAACATAAAATAACATGGATAGGTACTTAATGCTTCCATTAATAGCCAAACTCTTTCCTTAAGCAACATTTCCACACATAGCACATAAAGAGCATACTTTCCTTTTTATTAAACAATACAAGCCAACTCTTTACTTAAGCAATGTTTCCACACATAGTACATAAACTAACATACTTTCCTTTTTATTAATCAATACACAAAAATATATATATTATATTAAACCACAAACATCAAGCATAATAACATATTAAAAATCCTAATGTGCTAACATACATTTATCCATACGTTTAAGTGGGGTTTAACGATTACCTTAGATCTCGTAAAAATCAAACCTTACCGGTATCCCAGTTAAATATTTAAGCTTTAAATAGCAAAATCAACACCTAAAAGTAGTATCAAAACTTATCATGTTAGGAATAAGAATCCAAGCATAAAACTTTATAAAATTTAATTAATGAAACACTTAACTTAAAATGCTATTATACCTTAAAATTTTGTACTAAAATACTAAAGCATGCAGCAGCTCATCCTGCTCATGCAGCCTGAGCTACATGCAAAATAAAAAAGAGGAAGGCTCGAAGAGGGGGTGAAATGAGGGAAAATTGGTTATTTTCGGGTTAGTGGTTTGGGGCTAGGAAAGAAGATATATGGGGGAGGTTTGGAGGCAAGGGAAGGGTGCAGGAGTGAAGAGGGGGTGTAGGTGGCAGCTGGTGATTGGTTGTGGCGGCCAAGGGCGGCGGAGGCAGCGGCGGAGAGGTGGCAAAGTGGGTTGTAGGAGGAGATCGAACTGAGAAGGAAGGAAAAGAGAGGGGGAAAATGGAGGGGTGAGGGGGCTTGTTTCGGCCAAAAAAGGTGTGGGGTGGTAGAGGAGGTTGTAGGGAGTGGATTGGTGGTTCGGGTGGCGGTAGAGGCGGCCGGACGGCGGTGAATGGTGGGGTTGCAGGGGGATGCCGAGAAGGGGAGAAATGGGGAGAAAAGTAGGTGGGGAGGAAGAAGGGGTTGCGGGATGGCTTGAGAGGGTGTATTGTGGTGGTGCAGGGTGGTAGTAGAAGGTGATAGGAGGCACTGAAGGCGGTGGGTGTGGCGGAGGGGCGATGGTGCACAAAACAGGGGGAAAGATGGAGAGGAAGAAAATGAGAGAAAGAGGAGATTGGGGTTAAGGGGCTCGAAAAGATGGGGCAGAAAAAGGCTGAAGGGAAGATAAAAAAGAAGAGGGAGGATAGGGGGGATAGGTGGCCGGTCGGTGGCAGTGTTTAGGGTGGAAGGGAGAGGAAGGGGAAGAAGGGAAAGGGTGGCCATGCGGGATGGGTATGCATGGCCTGCTAGTTTCCAAAATGATGAAAAAAAAGGGATAGGGGAGAGAGAGGGGGGCAGGGAGAGAGGTAGGTGGTGGTAGAAGGTGGCAATGGTGCAGTGGCCGGCGTGCCCGAGGCAGTAGATCTAGTCGACGATGACAGGTTGAGGATTTGGGTCGAGACATTAGACGGGGTGTAGAAGAAGAAGAAAGAAAGGGAAGGGGGAGCACCAGGCCGACGAAGGAAAGAAAAAAAAAAGAAGGGTTGGGTCGGCCCGGTCCAGGGAGAAAGGAAGGAAGGAAAGGAGGGGGTTGGGTCGGCTGGTGCGTGTGGGGGGAGAACAGGCCTGTGGCCTAGGCTGGGGAGAGGAAAAGGCTGGCCTGGTGGGCCAAAGCCAGAAAAAAGGAAGAAAGGAGAAAAGGGAGAAAGAAATGGAAAAGGGGGAAAAGGGAAAAGGAAAAATAGGGATACAAAATAATTTAATTTATAAAATAATAAAATGTAATATTTTTGATAAGTTATTTAATTTAATAATTTAATTAAATATAATTTAATATATTGGCTTAAAAAGGAAAATTTTAGTAAAATATTTGTTTGAAAAAGTATTTAAATAAAAAGGGCATAATAGAATAACAAAATATTTATTTTAATTTATCAAATATTTCTATCCAAATTTATATACTCAAAAATCCATAAAATAATTAAACTAAATAATTTTAAAAGCTAATTTATTTCAAATAAAAGCTATTTATTAAATTATAAGTTTTTTTTTTAATTTCGAGGGACTACATTGTAGGTCATCCATAGAGTAGAGAAGGGTCTAGCTAATATTTGCAATGTTAACGCTATGTGAATGAGCACTCATAGCTAAATTAAAGCTAACCGTAGAACATGTGCCTCATGGGATACATGTATGATCTATGTTACATGAGAAAAGGATCCTACTATTTTCATATATAATCTTTCACCTTGAATTTACCACTTTATTAGATATAATAGATCATAACACTTCTCATATGTATTCATGCTTCAAATATAAAATGCAATTTACTTCAGTAAAATGCTTAATATTTCTAGAATCCAATTAAAATAGTAAACGCATATAAAATCTCATGAAAAATTACACAAATAATTCTTATCCAATAATGAACATATTAAAACTACAATAATTAAAAAAAATAAAATCATATTTCATGTACAAAGATGAATATACCCCTAAATTTCAAAAACGCTACTCATGTCATAACATTTAACATGTAAAGATCTAGCTTATGAAACTTCACATACCTAAAATATAATTCATGAAGAACATATTTTAACACCAAAAACACACTACAAAAATCTTAGGTCACATGCAAAAGGATCAAAATGCCCTTTTTCATGCTAAAAAAAACTAATTATGTTATATATCAATATTGACCAAACTAAACTCACAAATTCACTCTAAAAAATCTATAAGCACTCATATGATAAAATAAAAAAACACATAAACATCCCTAAAATTAAAACCCTACAATATCTAAACTTAGCAATTTCAACACTTCAACACATTTTATCATCCTAATGCCCAAATTTATCTCTAAATTTAGTATGATCATGTTTACCTAGATCCTAAGATCTAAGATTAAGCAAAATCAACCCTAGGATCAAGACTTGCCTCTTTCTTGAAAACCATGAATACAAAATCATCAAAAATAGTTTAAATCACTTGAAAATTGTAAAACAAACCAAGAAAATATAAAGAAAGACTAGAAAGGCTTAATTTCCATTTAGATGAAGATCTTGCAATTAAGGGCAAGTAAAGGAATATTTTTCTTCAAGATAAATGACCTTTAACTCTAAATTACTTAATAAAGACAATAAAGAGCTAAAAATCAAATATTGGGAAGTAAAAATCAAGAACAAAGGTGTAATAATGGAGGGAGGAGGAGAAGATGAATATGACATTTTTGGGGATATTGGAGACGAAAATGGTGGAGAAGAAATGAGCTTGGAAAAGTTTTGGTTAAGATTTAGGATATTTAAGTTAGATATTTATTAATAAAGGTGAAAATAACGAAGGAAGTAAAAGTCAACTTGGCCACTCCGAGAGGACTAGTGGTGCCATGTACCACCCTAAAATTTGCAACTGAAAACTTTGTTTTAGCATCAGCATAAAACAAACATAATCGGGTGTTACCATCATATTTGACATAAATATGGCCTACCATACCATCTTTACATCAGTTGCAAGACAAAATAATTAAATACTGGAAACATGAAACAAAGAATAAGATAAATTACTAAATATAGATAATAGTTTGGAGGTTAACTTTAAACTCAAAAGACATAAAGGAATACCCTGGACAAATATTCCTAAAAGATATTCAGATAAAAAAAAAAAGAACTTGATAATATAACTCTATGATCACAAACCCATACATAAAATGTGATCACTCCTCTCCAAGAAAGGCATCATAAGTAGCAAAGTCATCTAGTGGGTCCTCAAAGACCTATACAAACTCAAATGGGTTATCTGCTAGTAGAAATGAGCAATACCCATAAAAATGATGATATATGGTACATATTGAATAAGGTAGCAATATATTCATAGTAAGATCACACAAGTCATAAGGTAACAACAAGAGATAAACACACATATAGAATAACATTAATGGTACCAACTTATTTATTGGTTTTAAGTCTCACAATAATAATGGCAAGATCAAAAATCTATAATGTTATTCATGATAAGTTCAGGGACTCCACTATTCTTAACTAATAGACCAGTATCAATAATATAAAACCTCATGGCATAAAGCTTTTGGCCACTAATTTTTATCGGTGGAACGGTATCAATAATATGCAAAACAATAGCATAGAGATCCTGGCTACTATTTTCCATCAATGGAATGGTATCAATAATATACAACCATAAAGCATAAGTCATATGGCCACTATTATCATCTAATGGAAAAAATAGGTACATCCAATACTAATTCACATGGTCTTTCATTTCCAAGTAATTAATATCTTATCAATAATTACGATCATTCTAATGATTTATTTTAATTTAATTTTAAAGACCCCACTATTTTCAACCGGTGAAATGGTATCAATAATATACAACTTCATGGCATAAAGCTTGTGACTACTATTCTCTTTCAATGGAAGGTATATGTACAATCCTAGGAAATAAAACTCCTGACCACTATTCTCGTCTAATAGAATAAACATATACAATCGATCCTGACTCGTATGATATTGATTGTTCGATATGCTACGGGAGAATTTCATATGCATCCATTACATTAAAAATAGACCAATAAAATAGTGACAGGTAGCAACTCAAAGATAAAATAGTCTGTTTTCTAATTTTTTTAAAAATAACTTTTTTATAAAAAAAAATTAGTAGCAGAATAAAAAAAATTAAAAGGATAAGTATAAATTATTATTATTTTTTTGTTAGATCTGGACCTACGAAATTACGTCCCTCTGAAATCTTTTGTGCCGCAAAAGAACGCAGCACTTTCTTGTCTCTCTTCCCTTGGACCTACACACAGCAGATCACCACAGCTCCATTTGTTTTCCCTTCGCTATCAGTTAACATGTTTGGCTACTAAATTACTTTTTCCCATTTAAGAATTGAAATAATCCACGCTTCTTGAAGCAATCACTAGTTACCACTTTAAGGAGATTAAATCGTATAACTAAATTTTCTATAACAATTTTGAAAATATAATATTAATAATTATAATCACAATAATATTAGTAATGATTACAACAGTAATAATACTAATAAAAGCTATAAATGATAACAAATTAAAATGACTAACAAAGTAACAATATTTATTTCAGATAACCAAAGGTAAGTCAGGGAGAAACGGCAGCAAGTACTCCATTTCTAACAACGGCACGACAAAAACATCAGACAAGTTATCAAAAAATAAAAATGAAAAAAAAATCAGACAAAATTTCAAAAACTCTAGGAATAATATAGGCAAACATTTTTATATTACGGTACTTTAGTCCCACAGCCAAGCAAAAGAAAAAATCCAACTCCCAGAAAACTAGAGCCCTCCGCAAGACAAATTAAATAAATTGATAAATAGAAAATTTATTACAAATTGAGCAAAGATAAAAAGGCCGCCGAAAACCAGTGACCAATTATAGACTAAATCAGCATCTGCTGCCAGCATCAGAACTCACTATTGCTGCTTGCACTCTGGAGGTCGCTCACCCTGTTGACCTGAGCCACCATGAGCTCTCCCAACCCTCTGTAGTGATCAGAGGATGTAAAAAATTATACACTCATTAATAGATTTCACACGATTGAAAATACACGGCCAAGATTAAGAGATCAAATTATTTACCTTGGCCACAGCTGTTGTCTGCAGTAGCAAAAAGCATCAAAACCATCAACAAAATAAATAAATAGATAAATAAATAAATAAAACAGCATATTACCAACTTAAATGCCGCTTTCACCATAAAATAGTGCACTGACATCATTAAATACATCGAATCTACAACTCATAACCGGTTTTACCTTTTTCCTAGACTTGCCTTCATCCTCCTCGTCATCTTCTTCCTCTCTGTCTTCATCCTCTTCTTCCTCTTCATCCTCTTCATCTTCTTCTTCTTCTTCATCTTCCTCATCCTCATCAGTGTCACCAAATTCCTCACCTTGAGCAGCCTCACCCGTGAACCAGGAGACAGCATGTGGGATAATCTTGTCTCGAATAGTTGACCTGTGTCAAGCAATATCGTACATCCTTCAGATCTCAAACAGGAAAACAGAACGGGACTTCCGAGATAATGAAAGCCCAACACACCCAATTTCATAGTCCTGCTCCATCTGAGTCTGAAGCTCTTCAGCCTACAAACAGTTCATTTAGATCAATTTTAACATAAAAATCGTAGGCCAACTATGAAGAGAGTGAAGCTGATGGATATAAGCTCACTGCATCCTCATCAATATCATCATCATCCTCTGGAACTTCAGGTGGGCTGAAAAAGTTGAAGAAACTGGGACAATTTTCAGTTTTGGTAATAGGTTTGGCATTCTTTGCACCCTTTCTAGGCTTCTTCTTTAGAAGCTTCTGTGTCAAGCATTTCCCAGGATGCCACTCGATCTCCGTCCTAAAAAGCATCCAAGTAACTTAATAAATAAATAAAGGCAAACAGGAGATATAGCTGCCAATTCAAAGGTTTATAACATACCCAATGGCCTTCTCAAGAATGGGCTCACCATCATCAATCATATGATAAATCTTTGTAAGAACATTATTTTTAAAGAAAGGATTCTGGTCAAAAAAGAACTCTAGCTTGAATCCTTTTGGATCATCAATCCTACACCACTTGATATCTTTGAGATACTTGAGAGCTCCTTCATCGCTTTCTGTGATCTGAAAACCAGATAAGTCATGATATTCTGGGTACAAAATAACAGAAAAGAAAAATAAAAAACCGTACATAACTGAAAATGGTCAAGCCAAACCTCCTCAGCCAAAACTTCGTGGGTCTTCATAGCATTAAGCCAGAAGTTCGGGACACCTTTCTCTGCAACATGCATCCAGATCATATCTCATCAAAGACTGGAAAGCTCAATGCTACCCAAGTTCTATCCCCGACCAAAGTAGATCAGATAGCAAACTAACATACACTGTACCTTCTGGAGCTTTTTCCTCTCCCTCCTCCGTTGTGGACTCAGTAGGCACTCCTTCAACTTCAACTTCTCCATTCACAATTCCATATCTCTACAGGCATTACAAGAAAATGACATGAAATATCTAAGAGCAAATTACAAGAAAAAGGCAAAGCCACAGCAGAAAGAAAGCAACACGGTAATCCAAGTTGAAAAGCTGAAAAGAATGGTTCTTTTCCAGCATAAACACACCTTGGTGTACAATGGCTCATACAGCTTTTGGTACTTGGCTTCAAGTGCTGCTCTCTCTTCAAAAAATTTTGCCTCAAGCTCGTCATGTAAACTCTACAAAACATAAATGCAAATCAAAGGATGGCCCTTGAGCTCAAGAAGACGAGAAAAAAAGAATAACTAGTACTCCAATTAAAAAGACCATATTTAGGTATATGCACGAGAAATTACAAATATAAGACCTTATTAGGAAGGTCAAGCTGCAAATATTACGACTAAAAGAAATGGTTTCCAATTCAAACCCTTACAATTGACTAACACAAAGGTTTTAAGTGTTACAATGTATCAAAAGAACAAGGAAATCAATTCTGAGGATCTTGGAGGCAGGCAGGATAAAACTACATTCAGAGGTTCACCAACCCGTTCATTTGGGAACGTGATAAAAACAAGATGGAATCACAGCATGTAGCAACTATTACCGGCAAGATGGCGCGAAAGGATTGTGTATTGAGAGATTATGGTAGTTACAGCCAGGCTTTCAAGGACCTGGTTCCTCCCCTCACTACCAATTCCTCCATACCTCTCTCTACTGACATCCCCCTGTATTTAATCCCTACTCGTTCCCTAACAGAATTGCCCCTCTGCCAGCAAGGCATAACAATTCTAACAGTCTCAATAAAACCCCTCCCTAATGTGCAAAACACCCGGCTAAGCATTAGTTAAAGTAGCATAACAACTCCAGCAATTAACAAAGACTCAGTAGCTGACTAAATCACAGCCGAGCCGTCTCCAGGACCCCCAGCCTTAACCTTCCCACACCCTGCATGAGTGAACCTGACCAGCGGCTTATCAATACCCCCCCCCCCAACTAACACGTTCACCTTGATCTCAAGGTGGAAAGTAGGAAACTAAATGTTAAGAAGATCAAACTCTTCCCAAGAGAATTCAAAGTCCAAAGGTCTTCTCCAGCTGACCAACGCCTCAAGACTTCAAGTTAAACTTAGAAAATAACTTTGTGCCATGGAGCTCATCTAACAACTCGTTAATTACTGGTATTGTAAACATATCCGGGATTATTAATCTATTTAAGGTGCAGTAACCCACATAGAAACGTTAATCGCCGTCTTTCTTCCTTATTAGGAGCACTGGACTGGAGAGGGGGTTGTGACTTGGTTGCATGATACATATTACCAACATTTCTTACACCAGATTTTCTATATCATCCTTCTGAGCTTGGGGATATTTGTAAGGTCTATCGCTCACAGGTTGTTGCCCCTGCTTCAACTCATTGCAGTGATCCAAGGCCTGCCGAGATGGAAGGCTCGTTGGACGACCAAACACATCTTGAAACTTATCCAACACCTGCTAGACATCCTTAGCCATTGGGGTTGTTTCCTACATGTTAACCTCAATAGATTCCATACCATAACACTCCAGCAAGACCCCATTCCCCTATCTTCAGACGGTCGTCATCATAGCCCGCAGTGAAATTTGTATTTTGCCAAATCTCGGTTCCCCCCTTAGCTCCACAAGTTTCTATACGACAATAAACTTGATCACCAATGCCTCCCAACTTACTTGCATCATCCCAAGTTTCTCTAGCCACCACATCCCCAAAACAACATCCACACTTCCTAATTCAAGAGTTAAGAAATCTTCACATTCTTCAATCCCTTGCAGAGAGGACATAATCCTTGAGTTTGGATCAACCTGTCTGCCCCCATAACGACCCCATATGCAATAGTGGGAGTTAGTGGAAGTTATGAGATGCACCCCTATCAATAAGTACTGTAACCTAGGAGCCCTTCATCTCTCCTGCAAGCTTCATAGTTCTCAGTCAAGTGAAAGTAACTATCGAGTTCATGGATAACTCGATCCACCCTTCCACCTTCTCCTCTCCCTCCCTGGGTCTAGCAACTCCTTCATCTTCCACCCAAGCTCCAATTTCTTTTATAGGACAAGAGCCTTTGCAATAAGTGATTTTCGCACTCGCACCCCAGCAAGAACTTTTCATTGCATCAAAAACATAGACCCTTGTCCTTCCATTGGTTCTTGACATCAGCAAATCACCAGAACCCATGGACTTGCTGGTTAGTGGAATTCCCTTCAGAGTTGGTTGCCACGCACTAACTTCTTCACTAAGCCTACATACATGCGATCTTAATCTTTTCTCACTCCTTAAGAGACTAAGTCAACCTTCCTCCTTCAAGTGTATTCAACACTTAAGTAAAAGATGTCTTCGAGAACACAACTCTGAACACTTCACAAGTGGACTCAATAAATAACTTTAAGAGAGAGAAAGAAGTATATATTATAGAGAAAGAAGCTCTAAATACAACTCTTGGTAGATGATTCTCAAATACCTCCACCCCCATCTATTTATAAATGAAGCTCTACCCCCTCCCCCCATACAATTAAATATCGATCTCGACACGCAACATTAATCGATATTTATCAGATTTGGGGTCACCCAATATGCGAAATTGGCGATACGCAACGGATTTAGAATTTTACATATTTATAGGTGATATTTTACCAATATTTACCGATATTTAATGGTATTTGGTAATATTTATTGTGAAAAAAATAATAAAAAAATCACACTACGACGATCATGACATATAAAATATCATTCACGACGCTTTGATAACGCGACACTACGACCGCAATCGCAATCGCAAAAGCAACCGCAATTTTATTGCTTGCCTCCGCCTCCCCCTCTCCCTCCCAAGAAAATTCTAGAGACGAATGTAATAGATCTCTCTAAAATAACCTAATAAGCCTTTAATGGTTTCTAGAATACTCCTTTAGAATTACTAAAATGCTTTATACTTATCTATAAAAGTGTAGAAGGATCTAGATAAATCCCCCTCTAAAACTACCTAGAACCATCTAAGAGAGTGTAGAATTCTATACTAGGACATTCTAGATTATTCTGAAACTATATGGAACCTCATCGCAAGTCTCGATGCAAGTCACGACATCCTCCCCCACCGAAACCATCATAGTCCTCGGCAATAACAAAAGACAAGTAACTCTAGAGAGCCTCCTTGAATTGCCATAAATCTTTTGCCTTTTCTCAGTTGTTCTAACTCTCGAGTAGTCCCTTCCACCTGATGAGATACTCCTTCTAATACAGCATCCCTCTTCTCTTGATTACCCAATCGGCCAAAATCTCTTCAACCTCATGGTTGAACAATGTCACATTCACAAGCGATGAACACTTGCTTTCTCCTCTTATCCGGTCTTCCTTATCTTCACGATAAGGCTTGAGCAAACTCACAAGGAAGATTGGATGCACCTTGAGCTTGGACAGCAATGCAAGCAGATAAGACACATTTCCTACCTTCTTAATGAGGGGATAGGGCCCTTATATCTCCTCACCAAGCCTTTTTGGACTTGGCGGTATGCCTTGAACACCAGTAAGGACAACTTCACCATCACTGAGTCTCCTTCCTTGAACTCCAAAGGCCTTCGATCCTTGTCTGCCCAGTTTTTCATCTTTTTTTAAGCCTTCTCCAATTGTGTCATGGCTAGGTCAAGCTGTTCTTGCCATTAGTGTGCAAAGGAGTGTGTTGCAGGACTACTCCCCTTGTAGCCCTTAGTAACTGTATGTGAAGTGATGGATTGGTGTCCCATAACCAACTCGAATGGACTATGCCTGGTGGACTCGCTCCTTTGAAGATTATAAAAGAATTGAGCCACATCAATCAACTTGGTCCAATCCTTTTGATTACAAACCTACTTCTAAGAAAATAGTGCCTCTATGCTCGCAAGCAGTGGATGATAGCATTCATCTCCTTATCATGTGCAGGATATCACCTCTCTGTATCATTTAGCTTGCGACTCTCAAAAGTGATTGGATGCCTCACCTGCATAAGTACTCCCCTAATAGCAAAATTGGAGGCATTCGTGTGTACCTCGAATTCTTTAGAGTAATCAGGTAAGCACAAAACTAGCTCTTCCATCACAACCTTCTTCAAATCTTCAAAGATCTTAACACACTCATCATCCCAACTCCATGGGACCACCTTCTTCAATCTGTTTGTGAGGGATGTGGCCCTTCCCAAGTATCCTTGAATGAATCTCCAATAGTAATTTACCAAGGCAAGGAAACTTCGGAATTCAAACACATTCTCTAGGGTTTTCCATTCTTGAATAGCCCAAATCTTAGCCATATCCATCCTAATATTTTGATCCTTGATATAGTGGCCTAGAAACTTTAATTCAATGAGAGAAAAGAAGCATTTTTTCTTCTTCACATAGAGCTTATTCTCCCTTAAGAGTTGGAAGACCTTCCTGACGTGCTCAACATGGTATACCAAGGTCTCACTGTAGACCACTATATCGTCTACATAAACCACCACAAACTTATCCAAGTAGGGATGGAATATCCTATTCATCAAAGTACAAAAAGTTGCGGGGGTATTAGTAAGACCAAAAGGCATAACACGAAATTCATAGGACCTGTACTTTGTTACACTAGGCTCATCTCCTTTGGCAATTCTCACTTGTCAATACCCCGATCGCAGATCTATCTTGGTGAAATATCTCGCCTTCCGGAGCCAATCAAACAAGTCATCTATCAAGGGCAATGGATAATTAGATCTTCACCATGATCTTGTTAAGTGCCCAATAGTCCACACACATTCGAAGAGAGTCATCTTGCTTCCTCTAGAATAACACGGGTAGGGATGGCAATGGGTCAGGTCCGGCCATACCCAAACCCGAACCTGTTTATATTACCTAGATCCAGACCCGTCGGGTCTCAAAAGTTCAAACCCAGACCCAGATCCACCGGGTCTAGAGGATAAACAGATCCGATTATTTAAAAAAAAATTAATTAATAATCTATACTAATACAAATACATTTATATTTTATATAACTTAATATGTATTTTTTGTTAAAAAAATCATCTAAGTGAAAAAATAAATATATTAAAATAGTTATGCTAACTTTTCAAATGGTGTTTTAATGCTTTTAGAATATAATGTTGTATATATTGTTTATAAAATAAATATACACAAATAAAATTAAAAAAAAATGAATAAGGAGCTCAAATAAAATTATGACAACAATGACAAACATAATATTAGCATGTATTTATAAATGTATATATATATAAACACACAAACATATGTATATTAAACGGGTCCGGCGGATTGAGTTTGGGTCTAGCACTAGACCCAGACCCAGATCTTTTAAGGTATATATGGATCCAGACCCGACCTAGACCCGTCGGGTCCAAAAATCATGGACCCAGACCCACTAAAATTGAGGCGGGTCTAGCGGGTCCATCCCTAAACACGGGGGCACCATAAGGAGCTTTTGAGGGACGAATGAATCCAACATCAAGTAAATCCTTTAACTACTTCCTCAATTCCTCCAACTCTGGCGGGCTCATTCGATAAGGATTCATTGAGGATGGCTTGGCTTCCGAATCCAACTTAATAGCATGAACCACCTCCCTTCTAGATGGAAGCTTCTTGGGTAGCTTCAGGCATCATGTCCTTGAACTCATTAAGGACCTATTGTATCTCCTCAAGCACCTCTATAGGTTGTGGAGATTCCTCCTCAACAAACAAAGCCAAGTAGCAAACTTCACCCCTTTTAAATCCTTTAGAAAACTGTATAGCCAAGAGAGAGCGGGACTCTACCTTAACTCTTGCTAGGGGCACAATGTGGCTTTGCTTTCCCCTCGTGATGTGCATGGTGCTATCTCTATGGAGGTAAGTGGAGTTGCCACACCCATGAACATCATCCGGAACACCATGTCATAGTCATCCATTTCAATCGTCGTAAAGTTTTCCCTTCCTTCCCATGAGCCAAGGGTGATGGAAACTCCATACCTAAGAATGGACTTAGCATTAGAGTTCATTGTCTTCATTCTTTTTGCCTCTTTGGTGACTCTCAATTCCATCCTCTATTCTTCCTTAGGACTGATGAAATTGTGAGAGGCACCGGTGTCCAACAATGTCTTACTAGTGATGCCTTAGACTATGACCTCAGCAGACATCAAGCCCGTAGCTTGCTCCCTGGGCTTAGAATTGATGGAGTTTTTTGTAGAGGTAGGGACCCCATCTGTGCCTCATTCGTGCACTCCTTCTCGACTTAGCTTGCCATTATAGCACTCAAAGCCTTCTTCTAGGGACAATCTCAAAGGAGATAATTGCCTCCACACATAAAGCATTCATGCTTGAACTTCGAGGAATCTTTACCACTATGCTTTAAATTCCTCAGTCTCCTCATTGCATCCACCTAGGCATTTGCCGAGTAGAATTGTCTCTTCAATTCCACCTTGAAATCTTCCCATGTGTTTATTACACATGTCCCTCATTCAATCTCCCGATGACAAGCACACAACACAGCATGGCATCTTCTTCTAGGTATAGCATGGCATGTGTAATACATAGATTAACATCATATAAATAAGTGGATGCAAAATCTCTCTATGTCTCTCTTTCGCATTTCAAACTCTCTTGAATTTATGCAGTCAAGGTGTGTCCAACATCGACATGGAACTCCTTAAACTTCAGACTCCGAGTAATGTTGCTTCCTTGCATTGAGCACAATCGGGCTCAATGTTGGCAAGCCGATCCTTGAGCACAACATTCTCTGCCATCAACTAATCCATTCAAGCTATTATATCCTCCATGAGCTTTTGGTGTCTCTCCATCATCTCCTGACGAAGTTGGGTGGCTAGGACATTAACTAACCCATGACCTCCTCTTAGCTTGCCAAGGCTTCCACATTCTTCTCCAACTCGTCAACCTTTCCCTCTACAGTGGCAACATCCTCGTGGCACATGATCATGGAGCGATCCATCCTTTCAAGAACTTCCTCCAAAATAGGGACATGAGGCTTGGTGGTAGACTTCAATCTCTTCTTCTTATCACCATCACCACTTTGAGTGATTTGTGACGCTTTAGGATTTTGTGTCATCATGAACCGAGCTCTAATACCACCTATCACGCACTAACTTCTTCAATGAGCCTAAATACGTGCGGCCTTAGTCTTTTCCCACTCCTTGAAAGACTAACTCGGTCTTCTTCCTTCAAGTGTATTCAACACTTATACAAAAGATATTTTGATAACACAACTTCGAACACTTAACATGAGAACTTTTAGAGAGAGAAGGAAGTATACATTATAGAGAGAGAAGCTTTGAATACAACTCTTGGTAGATGATTCTCAAATGCCTCCACCCCCCTCTATTTATAAGTGAAACTCCACCCCCTCCCTCCCAGGAAGATTTTAGAGAAGAGCTTAATGGATCTCTCTAGAATAGTCCAATAAGCCTTCTAGGGTTTCTAGAATAGTCCATTATGATTTATACAATACCCCTTTAGGGTTTCTAGAATGTTCTATACTTCTACACAAGTGTAGAAAGATCTAAAGACATCCCCCTCTAAAACCATCTAGGAGAGGTAGAATCCTATATATCTCTCTACACTTATCTATACTATACTAGAACATTCTAAATTATTCCAGAATTCCATGGAACCTCACTACAAGTCTCAATGCAGGTCATGACATGGTGTCGTTGATGGAGTTCGAAGCTTGGCCAATGCTATAGCCCTTAACTACCTTTGTAACCACGAGGCTTAAGGGTGTTAACGTAGACAAGTAAAATGGGATTGAAACTTTTGGGCCCAAGATATTTTTTTGGGCACTAGTGGCCTTGCCCATCTTACTCCTAGATTCAATTATTTTCCTCAATCCGCAAGGTGACATCCATCATCTCTGAGAGATTGCCTGGTTTCATTAGTCGCACCTCCACTTGAATTGCTTGCTTGAGTCCATTGAGGAACATACTCTCTAGAATCTCCCTCATCAATCTTCCCTACAACGACACCGCCATGGCTTCAAACTTCCACTCTTCTATGGACGCGTACTACCTGATTACAAGGAAATGCTCACAACGGGTCCCTTCTTTCTTTGCTATAAATCAAAGCAACAATGGCTCCTTCAATCCAACCTAGGAAGTGAATTTCCAAGCCTCCTCTATATATTGAAATCAAGACGAAGCACAACCCCCATAGCCACCACCGCAGCCTCTGGTTTTTCCCCCTCTATTAGTCTATTCAAGTTGAAGTAGCATTCAACCCTAAAAGCCCACCTATCGGGGTTACTGCCATCAAAGAGAGGAAATTTGATGCACAACACGAGGTTCACCTTTATACTATACATCTGATTCTCAAGTCTCAAGTCTGACTATTTGATGTGCCATTCTAGCTGCCATTCCCATTTTCTCCTTTCCATTTCCCGCCGCCGAGACACCAGAGTCCCCACGCAGCTTCTCAACCAACTCTCTGATGATCCTATCCGGCCCCTGATTGTCCAATTGTAGTGTCCCTACCTCCTGAATAATCCCCACTTTCTCTTCCTAATCCTTCAGGGTCATTTTTCTTCACGACCGTCATTGCTTGATAGCACGTTGATAAGAACATAATGGAATCACAACAAATATTACCAGCACAATGACGAGAAATGATGACGCGTATTGAGAGATTGTGGTAATTACAAGCCAAGTGTTCAAGGACCTAGTTCCTCCTCTACCAATTCCTTCTTACCTCTCTCTACTGACATACCCCTCCATTTAATCCCCAATCATACCCTAATAGAATTGCCCCTCCCCACCCACCTAAACTACCAGCAAGGCATAACAATTCTAATAGATTCAATAATACCACTCCCCTAATGTGCAAAACACCAAGCTAAGCAATAGTAAAAATAGCATAACTCCACCAATTAACAAAGACTCAGTAGCTGACTAAGTCACAACCGAAACGTCTCCAGAACCCCCACCTTAACCTTTCCACTCCTTGCATAAGTGAACCGGATCAGAGGCTTATTAGAACATAATTAACTAATCATCCCCATCAAATGATCAAAAGGCTATTTCCTTACAAGCCTCATAGTCCTCACAACTATAGAAGATGCCTCCCCTTTGCAACCTTGAAAGAACTAACTTCCTCAAATATCAACTTTTCTAGTAAAGTTGCTATCTATGTTATGTTGCCTTCTACAAAGTCGCCGCGGGCATAAAAAGAGGCATGGCACTAAAGAGATAAGAGAACTAGACACTCACTTCAAATCTTACAACTAACATCCTAGTAACAAAGCAATAAAGTATCTTATTCATCTACTTGATGGATAAGGATGGCTGATTTGATGCTTCAATATCTCCCTATCAAAATGACTAGACACAAAAAAAGGCATAATTTATCATCTTAAGTTTTACAGTTGGAGCGTTATCTTGTTGCAACAAAGGCCAAGAGACCATTCTCACTGATGGACGCTAACTATATGAATAAAACACAAGTACTCCCTCCATATGTGAAAACACATCACTTTATCTTTAAGTTTTTGTATCAAAAAATAATGTCATTTTAGAAAAGTCAAAGCATAATTTTCATATTTACCTCTACCTTTCTTATTTATGAGTGTATTAAGCATACTTGAACCTTCCCTCTACATTGGAAAATAAAAAAGTAAAGGACATATTTGGAAGAATAGGCTTAATAAAATTCCCTTCTAAAAAAGTGAAAAACTACTTGATGTAATGTAACTTAGGTTGTGTTCTCTAGAACTTATTTTTCGAACTTATCATATTAAATTAGCACCAATAAAATTATATTATATTAACATACTAATTAATAATTTTAATTTAATAATATAAAAATCATAATTAGAAGATAAGTAATAGAAATATTATTTATTTATTTATTTATTATGATAAATAATATTACCGATAAATAATTTAATAATTATTATTATTATCTACCAACTTTAGATAGATTACCATTTAGTTTGTAGGATGGTAATCAAATTTTCACATATATAGTGCTCATTGGTATTAATAAGATTATTATTAATTATCAAAAAATACATAATAATATCTAATTTAACAATATCAATAATATTATTAATATTAAACAATTGTATTAATACTTAGTAATTATCAATTATTATTAGAATGAATTATTATCATGATTATCAATATAACTATCATAATCATACTTGTTATTATAATTAATAATATTATTAATATTAAAAATATTAGGATAAATATTAATATAATTATTATGCCAATAGTTAGTATAACAAATATCATAATTATTCTTATTTATATAATTATTATAATTATAATTAATAAAAAAAACTATTATAATTAATTATGATACTTATTATATAATTATTATAACTATT
The DNA here is from genome assembly GCA_030549775.1 of Tamarix chinensis. Classification (NCBI taxonomy): domain Eukaryota; kingdom Viridiplantae; phylum Streptophyta; class Magnoliopsida; order Caryophyllales; family Tamaricaceae; genus Tamarix; species Tamarix chinensis. The sequence goes on along the minus strand of CM060180.1, from coordinate 63,775,585 downwards.
ATATTGTAATAATTATTTATGTTGTTAACATTATTGTGATCATTAATATAATTATTATAATAATTGTCAAAATACCTATTAAAACTATAACTATGAATGTGATTATTATATTAATTATTATGATTATAATTAATATTATTAATACAATTATCATAATTATTATTCTCATCAGCTCAAATCAACTTTAACCAGTTCAAATCAGCACCAATCAAATTAGATTCACAAAAATAAGCTCTAAAAATAGGATCTTAATCTCATATATGAAGGGAGTAAAAAGTGAGAAGTTTTCCAACATATTAGACAACAATCCTCAAACGCCAATAATAAGACAAACTTCTTGCACTTTAAGCAAGCAAGCATGAGCTTCACAACAAATGGGCAAAACAGACGAAGGAGTGCTAAATTTGAAAGCAATGTTGTTAAACATGGTGTAAGTGTCACTTTATCAAATAAATAACTAACATTGATTTGTTTAAAAATTAAATGATGAAGAAACCATCATAGCACAATCCTTCTCCCAGTGGTTCACAATCTCATAGGTACCACACATGCCTCATGGAAGGACAAAATTCCAAAGGGATTGCCAGTTTGCCACTTTCACCTAAGTAATGTGGAATTTACGGCACAACTTCAAAAATGGAGAGAACCCCAATTAAACAACAAAGGTGCCTAGCATTGTCATCAAATGAAATCAGGATGCAAGAGAGAGCCAGTGTTTGAAAAGGCTTAAGGCACACCGAGGCGCTAGGGGTCCTGGAGCCTAGGCGCTAGGCGCAAGGCGAAGGCGCACGCCTGGGTGATGTGAGACACCTAGGTTTTTTTTTTGTGGGCAGATATACTTTTGTTTTTACAGTTTTCCTTGATGCTCTCTCTATTTTTTAATTTTTTAGATGTAGTGGTACATTGTTTTTCTCTTTATTGTTGTTGTTGGTTTTTTTTTTTTTTTACATTAGGAAGAAAAATTTTCTCCAAAAAATATATAGGACAAGGGGGGACCTTTCTTTTTCCCTATATCTTTTGTTTTCCCCTATATCTGCAAAAATTATATGCAGATATACCAAAATAACTATTTCTTGCTTTAAATTGGTGATAGCAGACTTTACAGTCTCTGCAGCCTGTTTTACCTTTTCCAAATTAACTCTTGGTCTCCCCAATTCCCATATTAATTGCAGAATATTTTTACTGCAATCAAGACTATAAATAGACTTACCTTTTTCCAACAAATGACTATTTAACTCCCCTAAGTCCCTGCAGTCTGCATGTAATTTTTTTTTTCTACTGAAAAGGTTTTTTATCCCTCTTCCCTATGTGTCTATTGAGCTCCCAAGTTTCTGCTTGATTTTATGCCAAGGCATGCGCCTCATAGCCTCTGCGCCCAGCGCCTTAGGTGTGCCTTATATGCACTTCACTTGCCTAGCCTCGTCTAGCACTAGAAAAGCCCCCCCCCCCAACCGCCCTGTGCCTCAAGCATGCTTTTTCAAACACTGGAGAGAGCAAGAACATAAATCATTCAATGGAGACCATATAGACACAAAACAAATCAAAAAGACAAAAGCAATGATATCCAATATACTAAATCCAACATGAATAGGCTGATATGTCTATACGAATAGAATTTTGAGTTAATTGATGCTAATGCAAGAAATCCTAAGTTTATTGCCACCTGATATTTTCAATATATTCCTTACGCATCCGTACATACTTATAGGATAGCACAAAAGCAATAACTTTGGTTAATAAAACTTGGTTGTGTCGAATGTGGGGCCAAACTAGACTTAGACGCTGGATAATGCAAGCATAGAGGCTAGACTCCTCGCCATAAAATAAGATTGCCGCCCCAAAATGCAATATTGGCCAACATTTTGCTGTGTTTGCATTAGCCAACACGCAACGGACCCAAAACACTAAGTAGGGAAAAATTCACAAACTTATCACCGATAGTATGCAAATACATTGGACATCAATGTTATATTCCAATAAATTTAATTTATTGTATAAATGTAAAATAGTAATAATTTATTATCAATAAATTTAATTAATATTATATAACACCACTTTCTTGTAGTATTTTATTTAAATGGTCCATAAATAAGAATTAGACACATGTTGTGAGAAAAAAATACATCGCAATGACCATGTCATTATTTATCATCCGCAATGCTATGGTACCATGGTCCATGACACCAAAGCCACAATCACGATTGCATTTTTACATGCTCCACAGTCTCGCTAAGCAACACCAAGCATAACAAAGGATTGAGAAGAGATGCCCCTCATACAATAATTGCATTGGAAAACAAGGTTAGCAAGTGGCACAAGATGCTTGTCCAAGGTAGATAAGGCTTGCTGATTGCAAACTAGCCTTGCCACTACAACCATTTGCCACAACTACCATTCACCAATGTTACTTTGGAGAGTAGGTTAACTAAGAGTTTGATTTCATGGATGAGAATTGAGTTGATAGACTCAATTGTGGAGGATATGATACAAGGGGTTTAACAATCTCAAGTTTAACAAGTGAATAAGTTGGGCAGGATAAGTTGATTGTCTTAACAAATGGGATACTTCAGCAAGTTTGAATTATCAAGCCTAAGTTGATCAGCTCAACTCACAAATAGCCTATGCTAAGCATTATTTTACCTATTATTTAAGGAATGCAACTACAAAAATAAAACATCAATCTTTTTACAATAATGGGTATTTGTTTTCCTATAAAATTAATGCATCAAAATCATATGAACTAGAAAATGATTTGATGTCGATAATTGTAAAGTAATTGTAAAAACAAAATAAATATTTTACCATTCAACTAGCAATTTAAATGTTTCTAATATACCATAGAATCATGCATGTGGGTACAACAAACAATTACAAAAGAAATTCCTACAATGAAAAATTAAGAGGGTAAATATCTGTTTCACAAAATGGAACTTCTATCTACCCAAACAACTAGGGCAAGTAGACAATTCATGGGGGAACAAAGTAAAGGATAACAAAATTTTTTCCAAGGAAACACGTCATCTTTAGCATGATTGAAAATAATTTCACCAAAAAAAAGAAGAAGAAGAACACTATCACATTGTAGGCTCTTGAATGCGCTTACACACGCCAGTGGCTTAGGCCTTTTCAAACACCGCATGCCACCATGGCTTGATGGAGAGAATGTTTGGGCACAAAATTGATTTGAAGGCTACAAATGAAGATGTGGACAAATAGAAAGCGCAAAAAGGTAGGAAAAATTACTTAAGAGTTAGATAAAGGCAACTAAAACAAAATACTTGAAGGATTATTATGATGGGACATGAACAAAGTTAAAACCTAAGGAGCATTTTGGGATCAAAGATAGAGGGGGTTGCTCTCGATGCTGACAAAGAACTTGCAAATAGAACTCCTTTAAAAAATTATTTCCCCGAACATGGTGCTTCAGCTCCTATGACATGCACAAACAAAATTGTGGCAAACATAAAGCTTAACCGAATTGTCCAACAAGGGGTTGTTGCAACTAAAATTCAACATCAAGAACCAAGGAAAGAGGTGGTTGTAAGGAAAAACTCCATTGTTGGCCTGATGTTTGGTGCTCACCCTACCGATTCCATATATATAACTTCGTTTAATCCAACTAGTCATGTAATGATTCCCCAAATCCTTCTCTATGAGGAAGGCTATTTTTTGTTTTGAATTCGATATGAAAGTGATGGCAATCTTGGAAACAAATATCATTTGATATATCAATATGTCAGCAATACATAACCGATATTGAGCTTGCCGGTAAGTGATACATAAACACATGGTGTGACCAACATGCACCAATACACATAGGTATGAACCAATACTCAACAATATACATTGATATCAACTGATATTTAATACTCCCTCATTTTCACAACATAAAACCTATACTGTTTAAATTTTAATTTACAATATAAGGTCTATTACATAAAGTACAAAACGTTAAATACTTTATTACCCATTTTATCTTTTAGTTTCATTGATAATTACAAATAAAGTTATACTATTAATCAAAGGAGCACAATTAATGTAAGGATATATTCGTTAATTTACGTGTTAGTTTTTAAAATTTATTACTTCTTCATATGTGTTCTAAAATGTTATAGGCCTTACACTATGATACGGATGGAGTATAAAATTCATGACATGACAATTGCAGCACTATGATACAAATGGAGTACGATATCGCGACATCGTGGCTACGATTTTATTCCCGATAGGGTATTCAACATTCATGAACAAACCTTTCCTTTAAGATATGACACCTACAATGACCATTCACAAAAGAGGGGTTTCATGTCCTCCATCTATGAATTATGCTACCTGGATTACCCTTATGGATGCAAAGGACCCAATATCTTTTGCTCCAATGATGGTAGAGGTAGACATATATAGAGCTTTGTGCAATTCCGGTAAAAAATAAAATAATGCCAATGGAGAATGTGATTGGTGCCCCTAATTCTATTCATTATGCCACAAAGTAGGTCATATTGCCTATAAATGTGCTTTGAAGGTGCCTCGGGAAGAGACAAGAGTTCAAGCCCAAGGGTTTACAGTCTATCCGAAAACAATGGAAAGTTGTTTGTGATGGGTGGAAAAAAGTACTTAGGCACCTAATTCAACAAGATGGGAAGTGAACTTAAACAAGTACTAATTATGAAGTGGATTAGACAACTGTTACATGCGTAGGAGAGAATGAAGATGCTCCGTATGTTGTGCCTTTGACCTCTATAGCTAGGCTCAGGGAAGAATTAATGCTTACCCTAAAGCTCCTATCCTAACTTGATCGGTAACAAGATCAAGTCATGTGTTAATGCAATGGGCCAAAACTCACACAATCAATCCCATCTTGAAAAGCCAAATCGATGAAGGAGATGATGGGAGAGAGGTTGTGATGTGAATCTTAAGAATTTATATCTAATTAATTTCAAAAATTGCTGTGAATTATTTACTTATAATTGTTTGTCTTATTTGGTGAATAAATAGGAGTGTAATGCAGCATATGGATTCTGTGGAACTTTGGATGCAGTTGCTGGGAAGTGCAGATTATGTAAATTGAAGTGTGCAGATTATGTAAATTTTTGTTAATAACTTGTAATCTCATATGATGCATTCACCGGTTGAAATTGGCTAACGGAAATTAGGTTGGTTGTATAATCCGCCACCCGGTCCTTAATTTGTACTAGATGGATTGTGGATTAATCAAAATCCTTAATAGCCATGATTAGCTAAAGTGTAGTTTTAGCTGATGGGAAATAGTCCTAAACTTAATTGTATTTGGGACATTTATTTGTGGGGTTCGATTGGGTTGGTCGGCTATTTTGTGGCCCAAAAGCAAGCAGGCCATTCGGCCTTACCGTTGTCCGTTTAGCTTGTATTATAAGCTCTGTATTGTGTATTTTTATACGGCGATATACGGTCTGTAATACGCCTATATATAGTTGGGTAAAAAAAGTTGTAAAGGACAACGATTATTTTTTATTGAATTTCTGGTTGATTCTCGATTCTTCTCTCGCGACTTTTCTCTCTCTCTCTCGGCGATTCTCTCGCTCGCTCGTTCTTCTGAATCTGCTCTCTCTTACCTTTGATCGATCTAGATCATTCATTCTTCAAATTTCAGTTGCCGTTGTACAAACTGTGCCTCTGAATCTTTTGGTCTTCCTTTGGAGTTATTCCTTAGGCTGAACCGGCGAATCGAACATTGCGCTCGATTAATCTTTCGATCCTTTCGAGAAACCCTAACAGTTTCCATCATTTGGTATCAGAGCCTCAATTATTAGAGTGCTCGTAGTTTCTTTGTTACTGATTAAGTTTTCTTCCATTTTTGATTCGATTTCTGTATTTCGCTAACCCTATCTTGAGGTGTGAAATTTTAGGGTTTACAACGACGAAGATTGTTTCGATTCTCGTCGTTCTAAAACCGGCGATTAAAGTGTTTTGGTCCGCTGTTTCGAAAGTCTGAAGAGAAACCCTAATCAACCTAGGGTTTGGTCAAGAACTTGAATCTTGACTGACAGTGCGACAAATTGTTGTTGGTAACCTCGATTCGTAATTTTTCTTGTCTAATACTACTATCTGCTATACTTAATTTCCAATTTCTTCGCAAATTACTTGTTTGTTAATAAGTATACAGGTAATATAACCGGCGAACCATTTGGTTTCAAGAAAGGGGAATAGACCTCCAAGAAGAAGGGTACCCTAGATAAGTGAATTAATTGCTTAAGCAGACGCGGTAATATCGTTCCCTTTTACTTGGTTATTATTGCCGAATTATTATAAACATTGAATAAGTCTAAGTAAGCTTTACTATTGCTATTTCTGTTAATCAGGCATGAGTTTTAGGAAGGGCTCCAATGGATCCTAGGATTAGAATTCCACCCATAGCTAATCTAGAGGAGTTGGAAGACCAAGTATCTCACAATAGTGATAGGATAGGGAATTAGAGTTCATTGATAGGAATTTGAATAATCTTAAGCTTAGTATACCAGGGTTTAATGGCAGGAATGACCCTGATTATTATTTTGAATGGGAAAGGAAAATAGAACTAGTATTTGAGTGTCATAATTACTCTGAAGAAAAGAAAATTAAGGTGGCTGTAGTAGAATTTACTGAGTATGCGTCCTCTTGGTATCATAATTTGGTGTTAACTAGACGAAGGTGTGGGGAACCACCTATACAGACTTGGATAGAGTTCAAAACCTTAATGAGAAAGAGATTTGTACCAAGTTACTATTATAGGGAATTGCATAAGAGGTTGCAAACTATTAGTCAAGGAGTGAGGACAGTGGATGATTATTATAAGGAACTAGAAGTTTTGATTATTAAGACAGGAGTTATTGAGGATGATGATGCTACCATGGCTAGGTTTCTGAGTGGATTAAATTCAGAGATAGCTGATAAAGTAGAACTGTATCCTTGTGGAACCTTGAATGAAATGGTGAATATAGCTACTAAGATAGAGATTCAATTAAGGAAATCTAGGCAATATAAACCCCCTGGGATTGGGTTTAAGACTACAGTAAGAAGAAATTTTGGGGAAAATACTTCTGAAAACTGGAAGAATAATAGTAAGGTTGAATTTAAGGTAGAAACAATGAAGCTAAGGTAGGACAGAAGTTTGAAAAGGGTAAGAATGTGATTACAAATCCTGTAAATGGGTCAAATAGGACTAGGGATATTAAATGTTTTAGATGTGGAGGCTTAGGACATATAGCTTCCGAATGTCCAAACAAGAGAAACATTTTAATTAGAGAGTCTGGAGATATAGAATCTGAATCTGAAGAAGAAGAGGAAGGGGTCAATATAGTTAGAGAGGATGATAGTGACCTAGAAGAAGAAGTAGAATTACCAGTGAGTAGGGATCTTTTTGTGGTTCGAAGGGCTTTAAATAGTAATAAATTACCTGATTCTAATGCTATACAGAGGGAAAATATATTCCATACCCGATGTTTAATTAATGATAAGTGCTTTAACATGGCCATAGATAGTGGAAGTTGTATTAACGCTGCTAGTACCCTGTTAGTGTCTAAATTAGGATTAACCACTACTAAACATCCAAAACTATATAGATTACCGTGGCTTAATGAATTGGGAGATGTTAAAGTTAGTCAACAAGTTTTAGTGAATTTAAAACTAGGAAAATATGAAGATTCTGTTTTATGTGATATAGTTCCTATGCATGCTACTCACCTGTTGTTAGGTAGACCTTGGCAATATGATAGGAGAGTAATACATGATGGTTATAAAAATAGGTATACAGTACAGAGGATGATAAGAAGATTGTCTTAGCACCTATGACTCCAAAAGAAATATTTGAGGATCAAACTAAAATTAAATCTGATTATAAGGAGTTATCTAAGCCTAATTTGGAGAATGATCTTAGTACAAAGGACATGAAAGGAACTTTTGGATTTTATGCTAAAGGTAAGGATGTAGAAAAGGCAATAAAAAGAAATGCCAATGTGTACTTGATGATTTTTAAGGACTGTTATGAGTGTCAGAGAGGAATAATTGAAGAAGTACCTAGTACAGTGAAACTGTTATTGGAAGAATATAGTGAGTTGTTTCCTGAGGACATACCTAGTGGATTACCTCCATTAAGGGGAATAGAACATCAAATAGATTTTATTCCAGGAGCTGTTATACCAAACAGACCTGCTTATAGAGCCAATCCTGAGGAGGTTAAGGAATTAAAAAGACAGGTCTCTGAACTGTTAAGTAAAGGATATATTAAGGAGTCTATGAGTCCTTGTGCAGTACCAGTGTTATTAGTACCTAAGAAGGATGGTAGTTGGAGAATGTGTGTGGATAGCAGGGCAGTGAATAAGATAACTATTAAGTATAGATATCCAATTCCTAGGCTGGATGAAATGTTGGATCAATTGCATGGTGCTGTTATATTTTCTAAAATAGATTTAAAAAGTGGGTATCATCAAATTGGAATGAAACCAGGAGATGAGTGGAAGACAGCTTTAAGACTAATTTTGGATTATATGAATGGTTAGTGATGCCTTTTGGGTTGTCAAATGCTCCTAGTACTTTTATGAGACTTATGAACTATGTGTTGAGGGAATTTATTGGGAAATTTGTGGTTGTTTATTTTGATGACATACTTATATATAGTAGATCTTTAGAGGAACACCTGAAACACTTGAGAATTATTTTGAATGTGTTTAAAACAGAACAGCTTTATGCTAATTTAGCTAAGTCTAGATTTTGTTTGGAAAGTGTGGTTTTCTTAGGATTGTGGTAGGAAAAGAGGGTGTATCTGTAGATGAAGAAAAGGTTAGAGCTATTCAGGAATGGCCTGTACCAAAGAATGTAACTGAAGTAAGAAGTTTTCATGGACTATGTTCTTTTTACAGGAGATTTGTGAGAAACTTTAGTACTAAAGCTGCTCCCTTGACTACCATAACAAAGAAGGATAATGGGTTTACTTGGGGATTAGAACAACAGCAATCTTTTGAGACACTTAAGACTAAATTAACCCAAGCACCTGTGTTGAGTCTTCCTGACTTTGAAAAGATGTTTGAATTAGATTGTGATGCTTTAGGGTTAGGAATAGGGGCTGTAATTTCTCAAGAGGGAAAACCAATAGCTTATTTTAGTGAGAAACTAAATGGTAGTACTTTGAATTATTCTACTTATGAAAAGGAACTATATGCTTTAGTAAGGGCTTTGGAAGTGTGGCAACATTATTTGTGGCATAGAGAATTTATAATTAATACTGATCAGGAAGCTATTAAGTATTTAAAAAGTCAATCAAAATTAAATAGAAGTCAAGGTAGATGGATAGAATTCATTGAGATTTTTCCTTACATAATTAAATATAAAAAAGGTAGTGATAATATAGTTGCAGATGCTTTATCTAGGAGATATGTTTTATTAAATGCTGTTGATACTATTTTATTAGGCTTTTCCAGTATTAAACTATTATACTTAGAAGATACTGATTTTAAAGAAATCTATAAAAGGTGTGAAGTTTCTTCACAAGGAAAGTATTTTATTAATGAAGGATATTTGTTTAGGGAAAATAGGTTGTGTATTCCTGCATGCTCTTATAGAGGGTTATTAATTCAAGAAGCTCATAGTGGTGGGTTAATGGCACATCTAGGATCTCAGAAAACTCTAGATGTTTTAATTGAACATTTTTACTGGCCACACATGAAAAAGGATGTTTTAAAACATTGTGTCAATTGTATTAATTGTAGGCAGGCAAAAACTACTTCAAAACCTTTTGGTTTATATACTCCCTTACCTGTCTCTAACCATCCTTGGATTGATGTATCTTTGGACTTTGTTTTAGGATTACCTAGGACTAATAGAGCTAAAGATTCAATAATGGTTGTAGTAGATAGGTTCAGTATAATAGCTCATTTTATACCTTGTAATAAAACAAATGATGTTGTAGCAGTGGCTGAATTATTTTTTTCTAATGTGGTTAAATTACATGGAATTCCTAAGACTATAGTTTGAAACAGAGATGTTAAGTTTTTAAGTCATTTTTGGAAGGTTTTATGGGGAAAATTAGGAACTAAGTTATTGTTTTCTACAACTTGTCACCCTCAAACTGATGGACAAACTGAGGTAGTTAATAGAACATTAGGAAACATGTTAAGAGCTGTCCTTGGAAAGAATCTTAAACAATGGGAATATGTTTTACCTCAAGTGGAATTTGCTTATAATAGGACTTTACATTCTACAATTAACAAAACTCCATTTGAGATTGTGTATGGTTTTAATCCATTAACTCCTTTAGATTTGAGTCCTTTACCTCATGCTGAATTGCAAAATTTTGATGCTGAATCTAGAGCTGATAATATGAAGAGGTTACATGAAACTATAAGCCAACAGATTAGCAAAAAGGTACAACAAATGGCTGAACATGCTAATAAAAGAAGGAGAAAAATGATTTTTAAACCTGGAGATTTAGCCATGGGTTCACCTTAGGAAAGAAAGGTTTCCAAATTTTAGAAAGTCAAAGGTGGACCCTAGAGGAGATGGACCATTTACTGTATTAGAGAAAATTAATGATAATGCTTATAAAATTGATTTACCTGTTAAATTTGGGAATGTGAGTAACTCTTTTAATGTGGCTGATCTTAGTCCATTTCTGGGACTCATTCAGGTTTCAGAGGCGAAACCTTTCCAAGAAGAGGGGAATGATGTGAATCTTAAGAATTTATATCTAATTAATTTCGAAAATTGCTGTGAATTATTTACTTATAATTGTTTGTCTTATTTGGTGAATAAATAGGAGTGTAATGCAGCATATGGATTCTGTGGAACTTTGGATGCAGTTGCTGGGAAGTGCAGATTATGTAAATTGAAGTGTGCAGATTATGTAAATTTTTGTTAATAACTTGTAATCCCATATAATGCATTCACCGGTCGAAATTGGCTAATGGAAATTAGGTTGGTTGTATAATCCGCCACCCAGTCCTTAATTTGGACTAGATGGATTGTGGATTAATCAATCCTTAATAGCCATGATTAGCTAAAGTGTAGTTTTAGCTGATGGGAATTAGTCCTAAACTTAATTGTATTTGGGACATTTATTTGTGGGGTTCGATTGGGCTGGTCGGCTATTTTGTGGCCCAAAAGCAAGCAGGCCATTCGGCCTTACCGTTGTCCGTTTAGCTTGTATTATAAGCTCTGTATTGTATATTTTTATACGGCGATATACGGTCTGTAATACGCCTATATATAGCTGGGTAAAAAAAGTTGTAAAGGACGACGATTATTTATGATTGAATTTCTGGTTGATTCTCGATTCTTCTCTCGTGACTTTTCTCTCTCTCTCTCGGCGATTCTCTCGCTCGCTCGTTCTTCTGAATCTGCTCTCTCTTACCTTTGATCGATCTAGATCATTCACTCTTCAAATTTCAGTTGCCGTTGTACAAACTGTGCCTCTGAATCTTTTGGTCTTCCTTTGGAGTTATTCCTTAGACTGAACCGGCGAATCGAACATTGCGCTCGATTAATCTTTCGATCCTTTCGAGAAACCCTAACAGGTTTCCATCAGGTTGATTATACTTGGATAGGAGTGGTGCATGAATATAAGAAGGATGTCAGAGAATAAAGATAGGCTTGCCTTTGATATTTAGTTAACATAGCAATGGCTTCTAGTCTTGTTGATATAAAAGGGGATTAAATGATCCCTGGAAGCAGGAAGCTAGATTATGGATAAATCAAAATATTGAGTTTGATGGGTTTGATGGATAAAAGGGTAAAAGTGAATAAAGTTGCTCCTATCATGGAAAAGGTAATGCACCATTAGCAATAATTGTACTTATCCCAATAATGGTAAGATATGGATTGGATGTGCCCCTCTTCGGTGGAAGATCAAGGAGGTATATGCTTATCCCAATAATGAAATTCATTTGTAATGTGGCATAGCAAAATACTTTAGGCACCTCCATAACTTACTTCCACTCACCTCTTACTTCTAATTATTCATTCACCACAGTTATTCTCAATGAGCTCATCAATCATGGAAAGACAACCTTTTATTTCTTTAACATGTGGGCTTTTAAAAAAGAATACCTGCATATTGTGAGATTCATCTGGGGAGCACGCACTTAGCAACATCATTAAAAAGTTAATAACATCACCTCAAGGCCTTAACAATCACATATTTGCAATAAAGTTGGGAACCGGTTGATGCAAATGACTCTTTCAACTCAAAGTATATCAAGCACACTCCTAACCTTTCGAAGTGTGAGGCGAGCTTCTACAAGTCATTAATACAAACTAAGAGACATTAATACAAATTTCATTCACTCTACAATAAGGACAGGAAACAATAGAATTTCATTTATCAACAACCATGAAGGCATGATTCATACTAATCAAGACAACATCTTTCAAGTTCTTATGGGTTAATGTTTCACAAAAGAATCATCCAATATCATTGCTAGAACCAAAGAGCAAGATTGACATTAAGACCTTACTTTTCAGCATGAGTAAAGAAAAAAAATGACCAGATGACTTTAATGCATTTTTCTTCAAAACTTGTTGGAGGGACATTAGTGATCACTTACGAAGAACATTTATGGGCACATTTGTGAATTGGAAAATTCCTTCAAGATTGAATGTTACTACTTTAAACATGATCTCAAAGGAACCTAACCAAGTACACGCATTGTAGCCACTGATGGTCTATATGATGCAAGGGATTAAAGACCAATAGCTTGTTATAATATGGTCCATAAAATCATTGCAAATTCCTTACAAACAAATTACATCCTCTTATGCCAGACCTCATAGTTTATTCACAAAGAGCCTTCATCAGGTGGAGATGTATTGGGAACAACATTGTCATGGTTGCAAAACTGGTTAAATGGTATACTTTTAAGCACTTAACTCATGTATGATGATGTTGGATATACCGAAGGCATATAAGGTAGTTGATTAGGGCTTCCTTAACAAGCTCTAGCATTCCACACTAACATCATCAAGCTTATTATGAATAGTGTAACCAGCATAAGTTACACTCTCAAGTTTAATGTCATCCTTCATCCCCATTTAAGGTAAATAGAGATCTAACGTAGGGAGATACTCATTTGTCATAGTTCATGAGTATTTGCATGGAGCTATCCAAGGTTTACCATCTACTTCTAGTTTAATGCTCACCATACAATTAAATATCGATCCCAATACGTAATATCGGCTGATATTTATCGGATTTTGGGTCAGGCGATACACGAAATTGACGATACGCGACGGATTTATAATTTCACATATTTATCAGCGAGATATCAATTATTGACCGATATTTACAGATATGCTACCGATATTTACCGATATTTACTGGTATTTGCTAATATTTATTGTGAAAAAGAAATAAAAAATCATGTCGCGACAACTGCGGCATATAAAATATCGTTCGCGATGCTCCAATACCGCGACACCATGACTGCAACCGCAATCACGACCGCGATTTTATTACTTGTGCTCACCTCAAATGCAAGAAACTGAAAACTATAGACTTTATGTTTGCGAATAACTACTTTCTACCACAGGAATGTACCATGACACTCCATGATGCTTTCAAACACGTCTTGATAATCTCAACCAATTATTAATGTTTCACATTCAAAGGTAATATTCTAGGTAAGTTTATAAGGTTTTCTCACCTTGAAAAGAATTAGCTACACAAATTATCTACTATTGGTGATTCAGTGGATAAAATCACTAGCAAACTTCATTTATGATAGAAAGTTGAGCTATTCTAGCTTCAACTTAATAAATGAATCTTTTAGGTCTCAAAGCCTATTAGAGCCAAGCCTTCGTCCTACTAAACGAGTGCTTCATTTCGTCAATGCCCATCATCACTCTTCCTCTAGAAAAGAAGTGTAGTTGCAACAAAAAAGGCTATGATTGGTAGCCTAAGAAAGTTTGTCTTGCAAAGGCTAAAGGGGGACTTGAGTTCGTGAATTTGAAATGGCAGAACAAGGTTTGTTCAATGACTGCTTTGTTGTTTGTAGGATAAGGATAAGCTAGAGTTTGTCGCGGTAATGCATATTATGTTCAAGCCATGGGCTTTTGGAGTTTGGAGCTGGGCTACAAGATTAATGCTTCTTAGACTATAAGAAAAATAATGGATTTTTGCGACCAATTTTCCCATGAATTGTTCACCAATCATAACAGATATCATGCTTATATCATATATGACAAGTATTGCGTGGCAAAACTCCACAAGGCATTGATGCCTAAAGGTAAAAATATATATATATAATTCATTAAATCTTCCAAGGCATACCATTGTAATACATAACAAAATCATTAACAAGTTTAGGATAGCAGATTTCGTTATGGATATATATCTATAGTGTGTATTGTGTAGTGCTCAACTTTTTATCAATCCATTTTTCTTCTTAATCAAGAATCATATGACAAATGTTTGAAAATGCCTAAGACGCAACAAAGGTCCTATAGCCCAGGCACTCGGCACAAAACAAAGATGTGCACCTAGGCAAAGTGTTTAACAATCAATTTGATAGTGTTTTTCGATCTCACAACAAAAATGTGATTTATTCCTTCCTTCTCTACAATAAATAACTTCCTTTCATTATCCACTCAATTTTACTCCTCTCTTTCCTTCCAACATGAGATTTAGCTATCATATCTATGAAAATAAAGCCTAGCAATAACTACTTAGAGTTTGCATATCTGTAGTGAATATCTTCTTTCCTTTTCCATTCCAAAATTATATCTATTGCTCTTCCTGTGACCTTTTATCCCTACATTCTTTACTTCCCAATGTGAGATTTAGTTATCTTATTAATTTTAGAATTTTTTGTATAAAAATAAAGCTTCAAAATAGCTAATCAAAGTAAGTTGTGCACCTTAGATGCCTTATGCACCTCTACACCTTAGTGTGCCTTAACAATGCCTCATCAAACTTGCCTCACCTTACCTAGTATGAAAAAGTGCCTAACCCTAGTGTATTGTGTCTTTTCCAACACTGGATATGACAGATCCTCCTTAATGGAATGGGCAGAGTTCAGCTTGTATCCAAATCAAACCCAGTCATCAAGATGAAGGGAGGAGGAAAGGGGGAAAAGGAGGTGAGGAAGGCTTTGAGGGTGGTGTCTGTTGTTGCATCTTATCACATTTGGCATGAGAGAAACACACAACATTTTCAACGTCATCAACTTTTCTATCTCAACTTACTCTTAGTGTGGTTAAGGAATCAGCTAGTAGAATTGAAGATTTATATCATAGTAAATAGACATCTAGCTCATATTGTAGATAGCATGGCTAGTTGACTCAATTTCTTATAGTATTCTGCTTTGACCTGTTTATACAGTGTGGATGGTCTCATAAATTTGCAATCACCAAGTAAAATTATCATTCATTACCGACAAAAAAAGGGGGGGCACAGGTGCAAAAGACAGAAACAAAGAAGCAGTAAAGATCCTACATTCCCCAGAATAATTTCGATTAAATCGACATTTACCCTCTACGGATCCCCAAGACTAGAGCGCAAGCCTCACTCGAGAAATTTTTCCATGTCACTATGCCTCAAAAGATAACCGCTAACAACTAAAAGAATAATATTTACCCGACAAACAATCAAACTCATTTAAGTTGAAAACAAAAGCGTTAATTTGAACGCCAGTATTACATATACTGCAAACTGAAGCTAACCTGCAACTCCTTCAGAGCCTCAACTCGCTTTCTAACTCTCGGCGTCAGAGTTTCCATAATATCTGAATGCTGACCAGCGAGATTCTTTAACTTATCCTATCCATAGAAGGGGAAAAGGACAAGTTCAACAAAGTCACAATCAAGGGAACCTTAGACTCCAATTGGATCATCTTTCCACGCTCAAACAAATCCGTAATCCATGCCTTCACCATAAAAAAAAAAAAAAAGAAGAAACGGAGAACTGTTCTTCAACTTACCTTCAGCGCATTTACAAGAACCTCGCTGCCTTCCCCTCTAAGCGCTGCAAATGCATAATCAAACAACAAAGTCAACGAACCAGGAGTCAGAAAATGGAAGGACAGGTATCTCGGTTAGGGATTTTTGTTTTACCCGCAGCGGCAGCAGAGAGTTCCAACATATCGAATTGGTCTTTCAGCTCGCTCATTCTCGGTTTTCTATATACTGCGATTCGCAGATGTAAAGGACAAGGGAAGATTAAGATAGTGGGACGGGGATAGAGAGGTAGAAGGAGGGAGCAAGCAACTGGCGAGTGACCGACTCTTTTCCCAAACGGACATGCTCAGGTTTAAACCAAACTCAAAATCGACGCGCAATGCCGGGGAACGAAAGATATGGGCATTTATAGTTAGTACAAATCGGAGTACACCGGACCGGCGAGACAAACCGGTGAATCAATGTCGCGACCGTTCCGTATGGAGTTAAAGAGCGGATACATATAATGTATGTAGACCATTGAGAAAACAGCATGACTTATTGGCTTTTGGAGAAATCAGTGACCGGTCTACTTTAATGGAACCAAAATGATTAGTCAAAACAGAAACTTATATTGTACCCCCATTTTCTTTAACTCATTTTCTGATAGTGTGACAATAATTTCCTCTTCTGCATAAAACCCTATGACTTAATCTTAGTAACTAAATGTCGTACTATTATGAACTATGAAATTTAAATCTTCGTCATCCAACAACAACTAGATTTAATAAGAAACTCCATTGTTGATGCAGACAAAGCATATATAACCTATTTTCATCCATTATGATCTTAGATTTACATAATAATTGAATGGTAAGTCATCACCAACAACAATACTTAAAAATCAAATGAAGAGTGTGTTAGAGAAGAGAGAGAAAAAGAGACAAAAGTAAAGAAAATTTTAAAGAAAGACAATAGAAAAGAGTATTCAAGTAGTGTTTGCCAAAGCTCAACTAAGCTCAAAGACTACTTGGAGATAGAGAAAGAGAGGGAGGGAGGGAGGGAGGGAGAGAGAAGGGTATCATGGACTATCATAGGTAAAAAATTATTTTGATTTGCTCACATTTTGCTTGTGTATAAGATAAAGTAGTTAAAGCTTAAGGAGAAAGATGATGGTGGTAACTTGTGGGTATAAACTAAGAGGTAAATACTTTTTTTATTTTGATATGACAAGTGCAATGGAGATATGTAAGTCTGAAACACTACTAAGACATATACTTTTTTTTTTACCTTTATTGTAAGTATGCAACACTATGGCTTTTTTTAACAAGCTTTTAGTTATTTTGGCATGTAATATCATGTAATATTATATAGTAATTATATTCTCAATAAAATCACTATAGTTATACTTATATTAGTTAAACTAATATTGTAACACCCCCAAATTTACTACTGAAAAGTTTTGTTTAATTTAAAAGAGTTTAACGAAAACGAAAGTATAAAATTGTAAATTTGGGGGCATTACCGCTACACTTAGTACCAGATCGGTTCACTCCTACCATCCCGGTACTAAATGCTAAGGCTAAACAAGATTAATCCTCAAATACAAGACGTTAATAAATCACCAATCATTAGTAGAACATAAGTCAAACAGAATCAGAGTGCGGAAGTCAAAAGTTATAATCCAAAAGTACAGTTTCAAGGTTCCAAATGTTTGAAACATCGTACACCAGAAATAAATTAGATATAAAGACATAGGAAATAGAAGGTGGGCGATAGACTCCAGCCACATCACTCTCGACCCCCAAGCTAGGTCCGGACTCAACTCTCAGTCCCGCCCGATGCCTCGTAAGCGTCATAGGCATCGAATATAAAATCACCAACCTGTACTAAATCAGAGAGGCCTTCTACTCGTGGGAATGAGCAGCACCTATGAAATGGGTGGTCAGCACGCTACGTATTGAGCAAGTTAACCATATAACTAAGGCCAAACATACAAGGTACACAACACATGCATGATCATATAGGCAACATAAAACAATACAGGTAGTGAGGCCGATTATGCTCTAGTTAGACTTGTTCTTTAAATCTCTTAACAACGTACTCAATTTCACACATACTCTTTATTAATCCATGTGAGTGCGGGAGCCCCACTATTATAGCCGGTGGACCGGAGATACGTACAAAGCAGAACACTCCTGACCACTATTATTCGTCGGTGGATCGGTCTCTAGGGCAAAACGCTCCTAGCCACTATTATTTGCTGGTGGACCGGTCTGGCCCCGACTCACATGGTATTCCACTGTAAGTATTAGTACATTTCTCATGTCTTAGTTTTATTACGTTTGGTTTGTTGAGTACGGAATCCCCTACTATTATAGCCGGTGGACCGAAATCATACAGGGCAACACGCTCCTGGACACTATTATTTGTCGGTGGATCGGTCTCCAAGGCACCCCGGCTCCTGGCCACTATTATTCTTCGGTGGACCGATCTGGGCCCGGCTTAACAATCTTTCTCTTTAAGTGATTAGTATTTATTTGTATCTTTTTCAACAAATTCCGCCCTAGACATGCATGGCTAACTCCAGCTATACTTATCCTCCCAAGAGGGCCCGTCTCATAACTTGAGACCTCTACGCCTCCTAACTCGCCCGACATCCTTCCCTTAATTCGATTGCTCACACCGGGAACCCGTCTCCCTAGTGTGTGGGTCTAGGCCCACCACCTTATACCCCAAAGTCCACTCACCGCCTTCCTTTAGGGTTTTCTCCAAAAACACTAACTTGGGCCTATGTGGCCCATCCTTCTCTGCCTCGTACAACCCAGACTCATTCTAGCACCCCTACACATCACGACCCCTCGGTTCAACCCTCACTTCATGTCTCACTCATTCTCACCTATTTTTATTATTCTCTTTTTCTCCTTTCCCCTACCCAAATTAGGGTTCCCTCTAAACTCGAGCCTAGTCTCCTGCGCACCCTTATTTTGGTCCACGTACTATTTTTCGCCCAAAGCCCCCAAACACCCAAACGACACTTCTCTTACCTTCCACACGCCCCGAGGCATCTTTTCGTTCGTAAGGTTCGCCCCCATGCGGACCTTAACCACCCCATGCAAACCCTAGTTCCTCCTATTTCCCCCACTAGCCAACTTACTTCCCTTTGGTTATCTTTCTTTCCCAATTTTCTTTTTCATGCTCTTAAATCACATCACCACATCAAATACCCTAGCATGCATGTCCTAAGGCCACATCATATCACAACTTGTAGCAAATCCACATTAATACATAACAAAAGCGATCACATGGGCGTACCTCGGATTCCAAGCTACGCTACACATAAAACAAGTAAGATAATATCATGTAAACACAACATATAATCATACGAGGCATCCAAGGCAAGTAGATCACATATCACACAAGCGGCCTTAGTTATACCCTTACCTAAATTGGCGTCAGACTTAGAGCACGCTCCTACGCCTCCTAGAAGTTTTGACTCGATTCACCTGGCTGGGTGGTGGTGCCGGCGGCGGCACGGCGGCGGCAGTGGAGGGAGGAAGAAGTGGAGAGGTGGATGTGGAGGCTAGGGGAGAGGGAAGTAGGGGAAAATGGAGGTGCGGGATGGTAGGGCAGGATTCCCTGGTTGTTTTGGGGGGTAGAGGTGGCGTTGTAGGCGGCGGAACCGGCAGCACGAAGGGCGGCACGGGTCGAATGGGTTGTTCGGGGAGGCAGTTTTGCACGGCTGGGGCGGCTCGTGCTAGGCAAGGCAGGGGAGGCTGGTGGTTGGGTTGTGTAGAGGGGCGGTGCAGGGAGAATTTTGGTGGCTGGATCGAGCGGCAAAGGAGGCTGACGGCGGTGGAACAGGTGGCTAAACAAGTGGTGGTCGCTGGATTAGTTTTCTAGGATGCCAAAATCCAAACTTGATTATGGCAGCCTTCAGGGCTATTTATAAGCAGATCGAGGGGTAAAACGACAAAGGAGGATGGGAGAGTAGGGGCAAGGGCTATGGTGCTCAGGCCGGCGAGGATGGACCAGTGCAGGTCTACGGGCGTAGGCCATGCTTGTCGGAAAGGGGAATGGCGCAGAGAGGAGGAGAACGGCGGGTTGGCGTAGGCCCATTGGCTTAATTAGTATAATTTGGGTAATTTGGGGTGAAAGGTTAATTTAGGGATTTTTTGAAAGAATTTTCTTAAATTCCATTTTAATTAGATAAATACTCAAAATTTCCTATTAAAAATTATTTATAAATTTCTCCTAGATTTAACTTAATTAATTCCCCCTTATTTCAATAAAATTAGTTTATTTAATTAATTTTCTAATAATTCCCTATTCGGCCATGATTTCCTAAATTAGGGTTTTGAGATATTTTAAGTATAACCATCGGTTAGACCAATACAAACCAATAGTCTGACTAATAAATCATAAAACTAATTATGATATTGGTTTGGCTTTAATAACTATAACATAGGTTACATGGTTATTGTACTATTATTTATATTTTATGATCTTAAGATGACAACCCTTTTCTATCAACAATTGTCAACACATAATTCATGATATTCCATCAATTTCCATAGCAAATCTTCTTTTGAAATTATCTCTTTTGGTCTCCTTCCATCTAATATTAACCAAAATTTTATTTTATTTATTCCGAAAAATTGGTTGTCCTTCCAAATTTGTATGGATAATTTCACTTTACATTGTTCTTTGCAGAGTGATTTAAAAAAATATTTACATTTAGACTTACACCCTACATTAATGTTCTCATCGATGAAACCCAAAATGAATTTATCTTAGGGAGAGACAAACAACAGACAGTTATGTTATTACCGAAGAAGCTATATATTATATCATTTATTTGCTCAAGAAGCGGAATCATGCTCAAAGTAGATGGATCAAAAGTTTATGATCATATTTATCTTTCCAATATACTTTTTGGTTTTGGTACTTCACATTATGCTTTACATTTAATTTTACAATGTGTGACTACCACCTATTTTTCTATAGTTATTATTATCAATTGTTATCCTTGTCAAATTTTTTAAAGGGAAAAGGATATTAGACACTCTTTTATATATCTTTTTATTATTTTTTCTCAAGTCCTATCTAGAATTATTTATTATTACAAGAAGGATGATCTTAGGTATGGGTATAAACACAACAAATTGGCATGGCTTATTACTCACTTTATATTTGTAGTTGATTTACTTATTTTTCAATATGCTAGTATTGATTTTTTGTTCCTTATTAAGAAAATGTTTCACATATAATTTATATGGTTTTTCGTTAAACCCGATGAAATCTTCCATTCTTTTTAGTGTGTTGTATATCTCAAGAGCAACAGACTAATTTTAAGGATATAATAAATGTGCAATCCATGTTGAAGGAGGATCAATATTCAGGGCACCTTCTCATTAATCCCAACCGCCAAGAGCAAACATTTTAGTAATGGACTTGTAGGACGGAAGTCTAAGTATATTTATCATACAAGACATCTAACTCATATTTATTATACTTTTTCTTTGCTTCCTATTTATCACATGTGAACTTACCTCCTACCAAAGAATGCATGTTACATTTTGGAAAAACATCAAAGAAACTTGTGTGGTGGCATTAGGGTGATGACAACATAATTTATTACCTTGTTCTTTTGGGGAACCTAATTTATTTAGGATCTACATTGGTGGTTGTTAAATTTTCTCATTTTGATGTTTTATTGCATCTTTTAAGAGTTTTAAAATTTTAGTTGCACTTTTTAATCTTTTTGTTTAGAACTTGTTTTCTTTCTTAAGGTTTTGTGTTCCATGAGTTTTTAGCCTCTAACTCTTTTGAAAAACTCCTTTTATATGTATATTTGAATCCATCATCTTTTTATGATTATCTTAGGATTTTTTAAAATGTCAAACCAAAATATTGGTAAAAAGAAAAAACACTTTTCATTAGTTGGTAAATGTTAATTGCCTGTTTTAGGTATAAAAAAAAAACTTTCTAGTTATTTGAAATGTATAAAAATTTAGAAATCTCTATATTTTAGTGTTATTGAGATTTAGATGATTTAAAAATTCTATATAATTATTTTGAATATTCTTAGATTTAATAAAATATTTTTGGGCACAATAAGTCATCAAAACCAACCTTTTTTCCTCTTCATATCTTATCCTAACTTCATGAGACTCAATCTTCACATTTAATTATTAATTAGTATGGATGATAACCTCTTATTTTTTTTCCTCATGAATTTTGTGGTATTGTAACACTCCTAAAATTTATGATCTAAAAAAACCCATTTAAAACAAGTTTGCAGAAGTTAAAATGATAAAACATAAGCTGTTATGCCACATCTAATAAAAAAAATAGTTATTTTATATAGCCAATCTATGTTAGGTGGAAGGAAAATTTTAAATTGTAGCTAGGAATTAGGTGTGAAAAGCATTTGATCCCACCACAATACAGGATATGAAATAGAGATAAGAGAATAAGTATAACAAATATAGAGGACATGCAATTCAAAAGACAAAGATTTCATATAACAATACTCTAAATCATTAACATTCATGAAAAGCAACATAATGAAAGCATTAAATCAATGACCACTATCTAAATATTCCTAAAAAATCACAATTTCCCATTGAATAAGAAGGGGACCATTAAATAATATCCATTAGTGTAATGATAATAAGTAAATCACTCAATAGTACTAAGCATGTAAATGTCACATGAAACATATATAATATCACACAAGAGGAAAATATGGCATAAACGCTTAAAATAACGCATGCTATAACCATCACCAAGACCGCATTACCATCATACCATTACTCTTAATTGCATGTAAATTCAATAAGTGATCACACCCATTCCAATTACTTTGTTAGGTTGAGTTCAAAGACTCCACTATTCATAACCAATGGGACGATATTAACCTATCAAACCTTCCAAGGAAAAATGATCATGGAACTATATTTGATGGACCAGTAACATAACCCTTTCAGGAAAAAATGCTCTTGGAAATTGCTATTATATCCGATGGATCAGCAGCATGGCTCTTTCGGGGCAAAATGCTCCTTAAAACCACTATTATATCTGATGGACTAGTAAAAGCACAAACCACTATCAAGGCATAACACTCCTAACCACTATTATATCTAGTGGAATGATAACAAATACAACCCCAGAGTATAATACTCTTGGCCATTGTTATATATGGTTGAACGGTAACAACTACAATAGGTTCTAACTCACGTAATCTTTTACTTTAATTATTAATGTCTTAATGAGCATCATAACCAATGCAATGCATATTTTAATTACTCAAGGGGATAAATGAGATAACCTAGAGATATATAAAGTACTTCAGTCATGCTAGCACACAAAGATAACACAATATCATTCTAATCATACAACTCAAAGACCTATAAAGTTCACTAGTTACACTAACACACTAATAGAAACATAATATCCTCCAACATATGTCACCTAATATTTAAGTATCTATATCTGCTATAAGACCTATAGATCATGTATAAAGTATACTAAGGCCTTACTAGAGCACTAAGGCACACTAGTAAAATCAAACCAAAATGATGACTCATACCTCATATCTAGGGTAGCTAGCTCTAGAAAGTAAATCATTCTTAATCTCAAGGTCTTCCACTTTAAATATTAGTAGTTTATTTAGTGATCACAAAACATCACATAATACAACAATTCAAATTTTCATATTTAACTACTTTTTTATATTTTCAATTATTTAAATCAACCTAAAAATGAATGGCAAAACCAAAGTCAAAGAATCACTCTAAGGTCGACCAAAATATTTACTAAAGTCATTTTATATCCAATCATTTATATTTAGGCGCATTAGGTCATATATGACCAAAATGCCTTTAAAACCAAATTACCACACTTTCATCCATTTAAATGTTAACTTTATTTTATTTAATATTTTTTCATGAAAATGATAAAATAAAATAATTTAAATTATTTTAGCATGCAATTAAATTATAAGACTGGAAATTTAGTATTTTGCCCCTATACATTATTATACGTATAAAATCCTAGCATGTGTATTTATGTCATCATAAATCACATGCTTTTATAATTAACATTCTATTAATATATGTTAGGCATAAATGTTGATATAATATAAACATGATCCATTTAAAAGACAATTCTACACCTATGGCATGTGAATAATGTCCATGCGAAAATAAGTTTGACATGCTCGGCGATATCATGGCACATTAACATCCTTATAGATCATGCATAATTGATTTACAACCTTTTACCAATTATATCATGATTTCATACATTTAATATTATAAATAATTTACATGCTCAAGATATATAATTTCATGCTAACATATTTAGGCAAATAAATGCAACATAATAAGACATGCTTAGAGAAATAAATAGAACATAATATAATGAGACCCTAATATGTTATTATGAATTTTTATTACATTTTAATAGAGCATATGGGTTTCCTTAACTCTAAGCTCAAAGTGAAAACAACTTAACACAAATTCTAACCTCCAGTACTAACCCTCCTTTTTTACCAGACCAATGATTCAGTTGGTGGGGGAATATGTGTAGAACTCATGTTAAAATTTTCACACTTGCAAGGGTACAAAATGTGAAGGATCAACATAGTATAAAAGGGGAAAAGTTAGCTGGTTCGTGTAGGGTTTGTATGTAGAAGGTGGCAAACAACATAATAGTAAAGGAAAATGGGGGATGCTGGGCAAAAAAGAAGGTGGTGGGTAATGTCTATGGATATGAAAATAGGTGGTGTAAAGCTATAAAGGATTACATAAAAGGTTGGGAAGGAGTTTGTGGTGTTGCGGGAGATAATGATGGATGCTAGTATTATGTTGTGCGCAAGTTGGTGATTTGAAGTAGATATAAAGTTTAGTAAGATAGTGGTGAATTGGAGTTGTGGGTGGTGGTACAAGGATGTTAAAATGGTGGTAGTGTGGCAAGAAGACACAAAGATAATAAAGAGAAGGAGACATGAGAAAGGAAGAGGAAGAAAAAGGAAAATAAAGTTCGATTTGGTTCGGCTGGGTGAACTCTTGTTGAGACTGGGGTACAATGCAAGGATTTGGGTACCTAAGGAATTTTGTAGAGAAAAGCTAAAGCGAAATAGGAAGAAGAATGGAGTAATAAGGATGAATGAGGCTTGGTAGGTGATGGCCGACAAAATGCAAGGGAATGAAATAGTTGTAGGAGATGATAGCATAAAAGGAAAAAAGTGCGAGGGGGTAAATTAGTAGAGAAATGGAGAAGGTGGGAGGTTGATGTGTGGATCAGGAAGAGGAGGTGTTACATAAAAAAGAAAAGGGGTAAGGGTTGGGTGTTAGTTTAGGATTTAGTTAGTTTAGGTTGGGTTTTTTATTAGCAAAGCCAATCAAAAAATAATTGGTTAAGGGTAAGAAAAATAAAAAAATAAAAGAGAGAGGATTAGGGTAAAATATTTAAGGAATGATTAAGGTTGTGATTTAAGGGTTAAAAGAGATAAATAAGCTAATATTTAAAGTTAAGTTTTAGAAAAAGGCTAAACACTTGAAAATAAAGATTTACAAAATTTGTGGGTATTATAAGCATCCCTTTGGTGGTGATCATATTTTTTGTGTCTTTGTTATTAGATATTTTGCGTAAAAATCTAGTGTTAACATACTTTTCTTTTTTCTTCACCTCAACTCATTTTTGTGCCTGAGCTTATTTTCTGAGCCACTCATTTCCCTACCTTAAGTGGCACTAAATCTCCCTTGGATATTTTTCATAAATATCTCAATAAGACCTTAATAATCAAATATTTATCTTTCTTTAACCATTAAGTCTTCTAAATATATTAAATTTATAGTCAATTTCTTTCCTTCTCCTCCTCCTCCTTGGCATGTCATTCTCCTTCTTTTTCCTCCTACATTTCGTGGATTTTATAGTCTTTTCCACCATTGATGAAGCTTGGTTATCCTATCAAACTTCAAGGTAAGTATTATTACCTTCTCCTCCTTAATCTTTTTTTTCTCTGATTTAGTTTTTGAGGATTGGTTTCCCTAATGTTTTCTATTATTTTCCTAGGTTTCAATAGGTGAATTAGAGGAGTTTAAGTTAAACGTAAACCTCCTAAACTCTTTGAAGATAGATTTAGCATGTTAAATGTGTTTGTCGTGTTTGTTTCTTCTTTATGTATTATTTAGTCTTTGGGATTCAAGTATGGTTTTTATGCTTTTTAAATTAGTTTGGTGATACCATGATAATCCTTGATATTTTTTGAGTATTTTTGTTATATAGTATGTTATGATTTAGGTTTGTTTAGTATGTTTTATAAATGATTAATTATTTCCATGTGTTTAGGCATTTTTACATGTTCCTAGGTGCTTTAATGGTGGATTAGGTTTTAGGAATGATTTTAATGCTTGAGTTGATTATTTTTTATGTTGAGCTTTCCATGTTATTCATTGCAATTTTTAGGTAAGGTTTGGTATATAGCATGCCATGTTTCAAGAATGTTTATCATGTTTAGTTTTGTGTTAAAGCTTCGAAAGTTTTATGTTGTTCTTCATATTCTTATTTTTATAATGAACATCAAAGTGTTCTTGGTTAATTTTACCTTAATTATAGCATATAATGTTAGAAGAGGATTAATCATATTTTAGCTAATTAAGCTTAAAATGGCTTTTAATATGAGTTAAGATATTTTATAAGATATGTTGTTACAATGAGATATTTTTGAAGGTCTAGAGTCTAGACTTATCATAAATAGTACCATTTGTGAAAAAAAATTTAATGGTTTTATAGTGAATAGTTATTTTTGGTAATAAATATTTTGATAGTTTTTTGACATTGTATAATCAAAGCCTTTCATGGCTAGTTGTTTGTGATCTTGAGCAGCTTAATTATTTGAGGATTTGATTGACTGTTGGTTACCATATGTTTTGTATCCTTTCATATGTTGTTGGTTACTATAGGTAGCGGTAATTTTCTGTTGTGCACTATCTATGTTTTTTATAATGTTACTTGAGTGGTGGTAGTTACTTGTTTTGTACTACCCTTGTTATGTGATTTATTCATTGATTGATATATGGTTTTTTGATATAGTTAGTAGCATTGTGTGTTATAGCATATTTTACCCTTGAGTATGTGTGGTTTGATATTATCAAGTGATTGTATGGTTTTATGCATGATCTTGTAAATTATATATGATATAGTTGTGTAGGTATACTATTTGATCTAAATTCGATATGTTTACTTAGTACTTTTGCACTAAACAGCTTGCTTTCTAGTTGTGTTTTAGTATAAGTGATATGTAGCTCATGGAACTTTGGGTTGAGTTAGAGAGTGGGGCTTCTAGTATTTTGGTTGTGTTGGGATTTTTAGCTTTTAGTTATAATCGGTTTAATTCTACTTTGTGAAATTGTGTTGAGATTTTGTAATTTATAAAGATCTTGATACAAATCAAAATAGGGAAGCATTGATCATGAGTTTTTGGTCGATCTTCAATTGAATTCGAAGTTGTAAATGAAGGATTAATGCACGGATTTATTATATTCAATCAAGAACTCAATGGAATTATTTAACTTCGAATGATTCGGTTGAATGCATTCAAAGTCTTCTATTTAGGATACTACTTCGACTAATGTCCTATCTAGAATGCAATCTCAAAGAGAGGATACCCAAGTGTTAAACTTGTAGGTTTTTATTATTCAAATCATGCTTCTTACGTGTACAATGACTTAGGGTAGGTATTTATAGGACTCTTAACAACTAGTTAGCCAACTAGCTACGTCGAGTTAGTTAGAAACTAGCCGTTAGGAACCTTTAAATAACCACTAGGGTATGCAAGCTAACCTTAACCAACCTAAATTAAGCTTCCATAATCCCTAACCCTAGTTGAAGTAATTAATATCATCATTTAAATGATATTAATGACAATCATTACAAAGCATTACAACCGACTATGGTACATACATGAAATAACAACAAAACCCTAATTTACATGAAACATATCTTAGGGTTTACAACAAGTCTAATATAACTAATGAGGTCATTATAACAAGCTTGTTGCATTGTCATCCCATGTATGCCATAGCTTTGCATGCTTTGAATGTATTGTACACTTTAGGTATCTTTATATATCTTGACGTCTTCAAATATCAAATTTCATCACCTTGCAAATATGTAGCATACCTGCAAGAACATCTTAAAGTCTTTTCAATATCAATGATATCAATGGTAGAAGTATTAACATGGATATTTAAGATGATCGGATCCATTATTAGAAATGACAATTCCTCATTATTTTTAGGATCACTAGATGCTCCTGCATCATTCTCCCCTAGTTGAGAAGAATTTGTCCTCAAATTGACATTACTATAATAAGGAGACAAATCACCAATATTAAATGTTTTTGAAACTCCTCCATAATGATCCAGAAGTTCAAGTTTATAAGTATTATCCCCAAATTTCCTTTGTATCTTAAAAGGTCCATCGGCTCTTGGCATTAGTTTATTTTTATATAAGTTAGGAAATCGTTCTTTACGTAAATATAACCAAACTAAATCACTAAGAGAAAATACCTGTGGGGATCGATACTTATTTGCTTGGGCTTGATACCTGACCCTGGCCTTCTTAATGTTGGTCTTTCTTTTCTGATGAAGTTGTTGAAAGAATTTGACTCTATCTTTGGCTTCATAACTTTGTAATTCCCCTTTCCTCAAAGGAACCATATTGATCAGCATGTGTGGATTCACTCCATAAACTACTTCAAACGGGCTAGATTGAGTAGTACTTGATGGAATTCAGTTGTAAGCAAACTCTTCATGATCTAACTTAACATACCAATTTTTAGTAGTTTTGTTAACCAAACCTCTTAATAATGTACCAAGGGTTCGATTAGTTACCTCTGTTTGACCATCGGTGTGTGGATGATGTGAAATGCTAAATAACAATTTAGTACCAAGCATATGCCATAGAGTTTTCCAAAAATAACTCATAAACTTGGCATCCCTATTTGAGACAATACTTTTTAGCACACCATGATGTTTAACAAGTTCTCAAAAATATAAATCAACATCATGCGTAGGATCATCAGTTTTATTACATGGATTAAAATGAGCCATTTTCAAAAATCTATCTACTACCACTAAAATAGAATCTTTACCACATTGTGTTCTAGGTAACCCTAGGATAAATTCCATACTAACTCCTTCCCAAGTTTTATTAGGTACGGGTAAAGGTGTGTATAAGCCTTTATGAAAGTAACTTTTACATTTTTGATAAGTAGAACATTGACTTATCATAACTTATACTCCTTTAATCATACATGGCTAGTAGAAATTTTCTTATAATAATTCCATAGTTTTATGTATTCCAAAATGTCCCGCAATGCCGCCTTCATGTACCTCTTTTATTAATAAATCTCTAACACTAGATCTAGGTACACAAAGTTTATTTAGTCTAAACAAAAATCTATCTTGTAAGACACAATTACCATGGTATCCACTTTCTTTACATGCATTGAATACATCCATGAAATCATCATCTTTAAGATACAATTCTTTTAACATCTCAAAACCTAAGAGTTTAGCATCCATCATGACAAGTAATGTAGATCTACGGGAAAGAGCATCGGCTACTATATTTTCCTTTCCATCTAAGTGTTTAATAGAGAAAACAAAGGATTGTAAGAAGCTTACCCACTTTGCATGCCTTGGACTAACTTTCTTTTGACTTCAAACTTTCATGATCCGAGTGTAACACAAAAGGTTTGGGCATCAAATAATGACTCTATGTCTCTAAGCTCCGTATGATGGCAAAGAATTCATTGTCATAAGTCGAATAGTTAAGTTTGGCACCACTCAACTTTTTAGAAAAGAATGTTATAGGTCTCTTTTCTTGTAAGAGAACACCCCTTATCCCAACCTCGCTGGCATCACAAGTCACTTTAAAAAGTAGATCAAAATTGGGTAAAGATAGGACAAGAGCATTACATAGTTTAGTTTTGAGGTTTTCAAATGCTTGAGTAGCTTCTTGTCCCTATTTAAATTCACCTTTTTTCATGAGTTGTGTAATAGGTGCAGCTATAGTAGAAAAATACTTAATTAACCTTCTATATAAACTAGCCAACCCATGGAAACTACTTACATCATGTACATCTTTAGGGATAGGCTACTCTTGTATAGCTTTAATCTTATCAGGATCCACTTTAATACCCTCGCCACTAACAATATAGCCTAGGAAAACTACACTTGGAAGCATGAAATCATACTTCTCAAGTTTTCCATAAAGTTTAGCTTTCCTTAGCTTATCAAATAGTTTTCTCAAATGCACTAGGTGATCATATTCATTTTTACTATACACAAGTATATCATCCAAATAAACAAAGGTGATGGACGATGATGTTCATGTGGTATGATGGTGGATGAATAAGGGTAGGATAAAATGCAACAAATGTAACACTTAAACACCTCACAAAGATGATGTTTAAATGGATCTGAAAGAGAACTCACAAAGATGAACCCTTTGATATGAATCAAATGAAGAAAACACAAAGAATCTTCATAGGATTCAAAACCAAAGAAAATGAACACACAAAGAATCCTTAACAATGGCCACTTTCAACTCACATAGAATTGGAAGGTTTAAACTCTCTAAAAGGAGATGATTTTTATTCAAAACTCAAACTCTCTCTAAATTTTACACATGATAAGACCCTTATTTATAGGCCATAACCCCCATGCCAACTCATACCAAAATCGTAGGATATTTTCCAATCAAACCATATCCTAACTAAACTTATCCACTTCTAACTAACTAATATGACCATTAATTACAGCCCATAAACTCAACTTTCCAGATTTTAATTACATCTAATTACAACCTGTAATGACACTTAAATGATATGGCAATACATCATATAAAAATCATTGCCTTATGATCTAGTTAGTTACATAAAATGATGGGATATGTGAATGGTGTAAATATGTGGTCTTCATGCTATTTGTGATCTATGTGAATTATAAATCATTAAATGATGGGATATGTGAATGGTGTAAATTTGGTGCAATTTGGAAACACTTGTAATTGCGTAAAACACATAGGTTGTTAGGCCTTACCTAGGTAAATTAACAAATCTAAGGGACCCTAGGGTGGCTAGTGGTATAGTACCATCTCTACTTTATACGATCTCTATGGACTTGATAAAAGGTGTGCACACTTGAAATCAAGGATACCCCTATGGTGGTGAAGCCACCATGGCTAGATGAACACGAGTAGACGAGTGATATATACCAGACCCACCATGTTATTGGGTGACACATGAGAGGTCAATATACCCTCATCTGACACTAATGGACATAATGTGGCAGTAAGCTATAACAATTCCATTTATCTTATGTGGCTACTATAACAATGTGTATAGGAAGTGGGTGTTGAAGACTTATTATGATAATATGATCTAGTATGAATAATATTCTTAATATGTGAATAGTTTGGTATAATCTTAAAATATTGTGGTGATATGTAATTGATATGGATTAGCATGAATAGTATGCTTAATGTGTGATTAGTTTAGTGTAATATCAAAACATTGTGAATATGGCTTATGGGAATAATGTATGTGTATGATTTTCGTGTTATCATAAAACACTACGAGTGTGGATAATATGGAAAAGATGGTTAGTATGAATAACATGGATAATGTATGTAAGTAGTTTGGTGTAATCTTAAAATACTATTTTTAGACTTAAAGTAGTGAAACAATATGAACATACTCAAGAGGGGGGAGGTGAATTTAGTATTCAAAATTTAAACTACTTAAACAAATTTAGAAGATACACCTTTTAACTACATTTTTAAGATGAAGAACTCATAACTTAGTCTTTTCTCACACAATTGTATGCGAAATTGCTTTTGAAATATTTAGTTCCATATGTTGAATGGATTAGTTTCAAGTGTAGAAAGCAATAAAGAAAGTAATGCCATATATTATGTACTTCCTCTACTTAAGAGATACTCCTTTCTTAAATAAAATACATCCGCGGTCTTTACCAGATCTCTTATATCTCACAATAAGTAGGTATAGATAATATAATTATTTTTATGTATGAATTCTCAAGAACTCATCAACTTAAAATTAAAGGGAACATAATTATAACTCCATAAGCCAATCCACCTTACTTAAGGTATGCATAGAGTTAATAACTCTAGTGTGTCAATAATCTCCCCTTAGTGATTAGTAAAAAAATTACAACTCTATATAGATAATTGTAATGAAGTAACTCTTAGTATAAACTCAATAATAACACTATGAAAACCATAATAAAATTTCCACAACTTCTTTAATAAAGTATGAGAACTCTCTAAAAAATTTTGTATGTTGAATATCATCTCTTGACACTCTCCAAAAACCTTAGCAAAGCTTTTTGTGATTTACATGAAAACGATCAATTTAAATAAGTAAAATTCACATGTAAATCCTGAAAATTCTCAACAAAAAACTCGTAAAACCTAAAGCTTTTAGCTAAATATATGTTAACTAAGTAAAAAAAATATATTTACCAAGATAAAACCAATTAGATAATCAATGTTAGCTACGATGAAGACTACTTTATCTTGAATAACCATGAGCTAAAATCGAAAATACAAGCTAGCACAAAATCTTCCTTTTCTTGGTAGAAACTATTATGACCGGTTAATTATCTTTAAATAAAATCAAATGTGTTATAGATAATGAACAAAATGCAAGATGAAATTTCAAGAAGAATTTCCATTGAAAATAGATTTAAATCAAGCTTAACTACATGATAGAAAATATCATTCTATTTTTTTAAGTGCTTCCATTATAAACATATAAGTAACTCAAAATGAAACTCATGTTGAGTTTCTTCAAAAAGTTCAAAGCATAAGAATATTTGAAAAAACTTGTTTTGTCCTAGTGTTGTTTGAACCCTTATGAGTACTTAATTTTCTTACACAAAGACCTAAAACCTAGACCTTCCTCCAAGCTTCTAGATCTTCATGCCATTTATGTTCCTCTACTCAGTTCCACATCTCAGATCTTCAACTTGCTTTACTTCAACAATTTTTAACTGGCAAAATCATTAATAATTGGAACAAAGAAATTTCCTTTGTTTGGTAGCGACAAAACTAGGAACTTAATAAACAACCCTATTTTCATGATGGCAAACAAGTAATAATTTCCAAGGTATAATAATGATGAAGAAATTATTACTCAGTTTCCTCCAACTTACTACTAAAAGATTCATCAATGTAACTCGCTTAAAAATGATATGTGACTATTTCCATAAACACTCACCTATATTACTTGAAAACATTAAATCATTAATATTGTTGAAAATCCCTTTTTAAATCATAGTCATTTACAGTAACAATTTTTTATTTTCTAATTAAACCTTGACAAGGGAACTAATCCCTAATAGATAAATAATACTTAGGAGTTAACATAGTTACTCCAATGGACTCTTCTAAAATTACGAAGTACCTCCAAATTGAAATAGTTTAGATTAGATTAGTTGAGTTTGCATCATACATTATTCCCCCCATTACCAT
This sequence comes from Tamarix chinensis, assembly GCA_030549775.1. Taxonomy (NCBI): domain Eukaryota; kingdom Viridiplantae; phylum Streptophyta; class Magnoliopsida; order Caryophyllales; family Tamaricaceae; genus Tamarix; species Tamarix chinensis. The sequence continues at coordinate 63,742,135 of CM060180.1, read as the reverse complement.
CATTAAAATGAAGAGCTAGAGAGTAATAGAGCATAAGAATGATAAATTAGATTAAGCCACCAAGCCTTAAATCATAGAACATGAAACTATGCAATAGATAGCTCTATTTCAAACAAGATATAATTTTAGGTGATATGCTCGATTCTCCTGCCACTAAGATTATCTTAACTCAAAAATTGAATATAGAGAGATAAGATGATAGTACAGATTGGATAGATGAAGTACACACTATCATAGCTAAATTCAAAGATCTATGACTACAGATTAATAGAGAATAAAGTTTAGGTGAAGGAAACAAAATGAAGGGTTCTAAACTTAGATTAAGGCTTAAAAGCATAGATTCAGGGTAGGGCATGAAATGAACTAATTCTTGGATGATGTCGAACCACTATACATCTATATAAAATATGCATGATGAGCGCCAGAGAGTTCCACCAAGTTTTCAACTATGTATTGACAATGTATTAGTCTCTTTAAAATGTTAACATGGTTCTTAAGTAAATTGAACAACATAGTTTTTATTTCAGCATCACAACTTTTGGTATCACTAGATCCCTAGTTTGACCCACCAATGTCAATTCCCTCTTACTCATTAGGTTCCTCCACAACTCTAACCTACCTCTTTTTCCCTGCTTTCTTTACATCCACATTTCTCACCAAATTTCCATCTACCAACTCTAGACCCATATTTCTTATCTATGTTATGTTGAAATGATCTCTTACCCCTAGAATTTTTTCTCCTCTTGTAAGATCAAATTTAAAAATGCTTAAAGATCTTTATAAGCCATAACCCATAAGGTAATATGTTACTGACATGCTTAACCATCCATCTCATGTGCTTGATTGTTAGACCTAGGAGATTAACAATGTTGCCTTTTGACATCAAATACATTAGATTTAAATCCATAAATTTTGCCTCATTCTTTTGTTTCCCTTTAAAAAAAAGTATTGGTATGCAATCGCATGCAAAACTTTATCCATTGGACTTATTTCCTCATTCATAAATTTCTTTGCCACCTTCTTAATTCCTTTGAATGAGAACTTCCTTGTTATCTTTAATGGATACGTACCACCTATAGTAGGCCACTTATTATTCACTAGGGTGATGAATCCTTTCTTAGGCACACCCATAATTGCTCAAAAGTCCTTCACCATGAACTTTATTAGGTTTCCATTCATCTTAGATTCAACCACCCCTTTGTGCCATGTAAACTTAGTGAAAAATTGAGCAATTTCCTTAGGATAGTACACACCCTAATAGTTAAATAGTACCTCAAATTTCTACTTGCATATCACTTTATACACTTCAAAGGCATGAGTGGATATCTATTATAAAGGAAATATCTTATTAAGGGTGATTTGTCTCTTTGATAGGTCCCTTTCCACCATATATATGTCAACCTCATCATCAAATTGTTATTCTAACTTGGGGGAAATTGCCTTTTCCTTTAGTTCCTCCACAAGAGTCACATATTCTTTCTTGGAGTACCCATACTTTTTTAATATCCTCTAGAATCTCTTATTTACCTTCCAAAATGCTTTATTCCTCAATCTTTTTGGCAGACTCTTCCTCCTCTGATTTTTCAGATTTAAATTCATAGTCTGATTTACTACTTTTAGTTTCTTCTTCAGCTTTGTAGTATGCTTAGTATATTCTTTGTATTCTTCACCATTAACTTAAGAATCCTCTACAATTGCATCATCCCTTAGTCATCCTCATTAGAGAATCATTTTCTCTCAGTTTCTTTTTATAACTCTTCAGCAAGTTTTGAAACAACCTTCACCATAATACCTACGTTGGTCTCATCATCTAGAGCCTCATTAGTTTCCTTTTTGGGGATATTTTCTTTCTTAATTTCAACTATTCTATCTTTTCTTCCAATTTTACTTTCATAAATTTCACTTCCTTTTATTTTTTTCACTCTCTTAGGTACCTAACCTCCCCTCTTTTGTCACTAAATATTTCTTTTTGGTTCTATTTAGCTGGTTCCCCTGAAATCTCAATATGATTTGTTTCACCGTTCTTTTATTTAGCATACTTTGTACTCTTTTCCACTTCCATAATCTTTCTTTTATCTTCCCTCTATCGCTTTTGGATATTTATTCTTTTCATTTTTTCTCTATTTCTTCACCTTCTCCCTATTTACCTTAGTTACATTTAACTCCTTCTTACTCTGTTTCATGTTCTTTATCTTAAGTTTTTTCGTTGGCTTTTTTTTAGTATTGGCTTTGAAACTACTTTTGAGGTAGTTCCCTGTAATCTTGAAGACTTATAAACCATATTGCTACCATCTTTCATGTTTTTTTTTTAACTTAGTTGCTTCCATTTCTTAAGCACTTGATTTTGTGGTAGTAGTAAATGGTTTCATTGAGGTTTTAGGAGCCATTAAGTTTGAAAGAAGGTAAGTGAAGATAAATATTATTTAAGATGAAGCTAATTATGGCAAGAGAGTTTGTATGTAGAAAGAGTGTGACAATGTGATGTGAGAGTGAATAAAGCATGGAGGGAAACTAGATAACTATACGTATACATAGCTAATGAACAATAGTAAACATACAAATGGCTTGATAACTTTACCGAGAGATCATAATTAGAACATTGGGAACCCACGAATAACATAATGGTAACTTGTGTTTAAGGGTGAATAGTAGCGGTGAAAGGAGTTTTAAAAGTTCGATTATTCTGTTACCTAGTTATATTGGAAACTCTACTGAGTTTCTTGCTTAGTTTCTCTCAATATGGATACCAGCTTTCATAAGGATATTATTATATAAAATGAACGAATCACATAATCATATCTTCACATCCATATATTATGTTGTTACGAGGCTTAATATTAACTTACATCATTAAAAATGCACAACCATTATAATGCATACGATTTCTAGATAATCATTTAGTTTCAAAGGAACTCCCTTCTCCGCAAATCTTGATCATATCTAGTGTAACACCCCCAAATTTACTATTTAAAAGTTTTATTTTGTAGAAGTGTTATTTATAAAAATAGTAGGTTTTACCATCACATCTAGCATAAGTTTGGCATCCTTTACTATTTTTATACAAAGTGCTAAGGCTAAAACTTTATTCACTTAAAATAATAATACAATTATAAACATTAGAGTGGAAAGATAACCAAAACAACTTAACATCATTCTAAAAAAACTAATTGTTAGTGGTTACAAAATCCAGTCAAAAGAAATATATAAGAGAATAAGAGTACATAATCATCCGGATCAAAAGATGTCGAATAAACCCCCAAATAGTCCTGACTATTACCCTATGCAAGAATCCATCATACCTTATCATCAAAGTAGGCATGTAAGGTAAAGGTTTCCCATTGAATAGGTAGGAGACTATGAAATGGAACCCGTTAGTACTACGATACTAAGTAGCCCATTATACAAAGCTAATATATAAAACATGTATGGAACATATCAAAGGCATCGCAACAAAATATGGTAGGAGATATTGAAATATACATGCGAAGAACAAATTATAATAATTACCAAGAACACATGTCATTCATATAGAGCATAATGAAGCTTACCAACCAAGCATACAAGAGACGCTTTCTAAAGTAAGAATTAGAAGAAATCTTAACATAACAAGAATAATCTGCATAATATATCTCATATCTCAATATCAAACTAATAATATATGTAATACCACAAGTAGGGCTCAATGATGCAATACTAAATAAAATCCATACTATCTCAGGTAGGGTCAAAGGCACAATTCCAAACTATAGGTAGGTCCAAGGCTACTACCAAACCAATCCAATAACCATTTCGATCCAATAATAAATTTTTATTTTTATTTACTCAAGGGGATACAATAATAACCTCGAAACATAAAAGTAAACTAGTCATACTGGTGCACAAGGCATCACGATACCCTCCCAACCATCAAACCCATAGGCTTAAAAGCTCTCTAGTTATACTAGCACACAAGGCTACATAGTACCTTCCCATTCTAAGACACTTAATCCTTAAGTATTGATACCCTCTATAGGGCACATAAGTCACCTATGGAGTAGAGTAGAGTAAAGCCTTATTGGGGCACAAGAACACACTAATAAACCAAAAAAATTGAAGGCTCCTACCTCATCTCTAGGATAACTACTATAGACGGTAATGGATCCTGGACTTGACCTAGACCTACCAGATTCACCTCATTTTTAGTTGGTCAGAGTCCATGATTTTATGATCCAACAGATCTGGGTTGGGTCTAGGTTTATATATATCTAAATGGGTCTGGGTTTAGTAGTTTCAGTCCTAGAATAAATCCAAATCTATTTAGTGTGTGTGTGTGTGTGTGTGTATACATATAAAAATATATAATAATATTATATTTATCATATTATATTGTGTTTTTTATCCTTATTTTTTTTAACTTTATTTCTTTTATAGACATTATTTATAATATTTTATTCCTAAAGTATTAAAACACCATTTAAAAAGTTAAAGTAATTATTTTAATTTTTTTTCTTTTTACTTGAAGATTTATTTAACAAAAAGTAAATATTAAGCTATATAGAATATAAATGTATTTATATTTACATATATTATTAAGACAAATTAAAAAAAAATACTTGAATCCATTTATGACTCATTTATCTACTAGACCCGGTGGGTTTGGGTTTGGATATGAACTTTTAAGGCCCAATGGGTATGAGTCTAGGTAATATAAATCGGTTTGGATATGGGTTTAGCTGGACCCTACTCAAATCCAACCCATTACCATCCCTAGTAGCTACCCCTAGAGAGAAACCATTCCCAACTTAATGTCTTTATCTTTAAATATTAATATCTTAAAAAGGTGATCATAAAGCATCATATATTTAAGAAAAATTTCCAATTCCATACTTATCTATCTTTCCTTTATTTCTAATTATTCAAGTTAACTCTAAGGTCAAGGAATTAAGTTTAAGTCAAAGTCAACATTAAGGTCAACTAATCAATACACTAATTCCATCCTATGTTTGATTATTCATGGTGTCTTAGGTAAAAAGTGACAAAAATATCCTTGAGATCGTTAATACCACATTATCATCCATTTTATATTCTAAGTTCATTTTATTTATTATTTTTTCATGAAAATGATAAAACATAATAATTAAATTATATAACATACAAATAAATTACTAGACATGCAAAATGAACATTTTCCCCCTACATATGATTTTGCATATAAAATCCTAACATTTGTTTCTAGCACATCAAATCATACATTCCCATGCTCCATAGAAGGTAACACATATTAGGCACACTTATTTAAATAATTATCATGATACGATTAAAATGAATAAAATACCCCTAGAGCATATACTAATAATAATCATGTTAGAACATGCATTCTAAACCATCAAATTACATATTTCCATACACAACAACAAATAACACATAGTAGGCACAATTATTGGAATAAAAATTATAATATACTTAAAATAACCAAAATACCCCTAAGGCATATAATAATAATAATAATAATAATAATAATAATACTAATAATACTAATAATAATAATACTAATAATAATAATAATAATCATGCTAAAACATTTGTTTCTAAAATATAAAATCACATATCTTCATACTCATCAATAATTAAGACATGTTAGGCCTTCTTACCAAAATAAATATTATAATACACATAAATAACCAAATTGCCCCTAGGACACACAATAGTAATAATTATGCTAAAAATAATTTCTAAGCATAGTTAACCTATCATATTAGACACACAAATCATACTTAATTTATTTCCATCATTTAACCCATTTTAACCAACATTCGTATGTATGATAATTTACACAAATTGCACGCACCATTTTTACCAAATTGTATGCAATTTCAGGTAGATAATTAAAACATAGAGAACATACTTAATATAATTTATAATTTAAAACTCTAATGTGCTATCATGCAATATTTTACATTTTAGTAGAGTATATAGATTACCTGATTTCCAAAAAAAGTATAAAATAATACCACATTAACCATATTAATATTTAGCAATATAAAATAATATTTTTTTATTAAAATAATTATTAAATAGTAAATTACCAAAATTTATTGATGTTTAAATGGGTACAAATATATTTATACACACTCATGCTACTTGCTACATGTAGTGTGAGCCAGGGAGCTTTAGGAGGAGATGTTGGTCAACCGGTGGGGGTGATGCCTAAGGGTGGTGGTGTAAATATGTATGGAGGGTATGGAAGTGGATGGCAAAGAGGTATCCTTAGCCTTAAAGGCATTTGGGTCATTTTGACCTAAGGTGCCTAAGTGTGAGTGTTGGAGCCTAAGAGGGCCTTAGTAGACTACTTATGTTGGTATTGACAATAATCATGATTTGGTTATTTTATATTGTTGGAAACAAATAAAAGTGGTTAAGTAAGTGATTAATGCGTGCTTCTTGTGGTCACCTTAATCAAAATACTAATAATTAAAGTAAAGGACCTTGAGATCGGGAATGGTGGCTCTTTAGGGGTTGTTACCCTAAAGATGTGGTTCAGCCCATGATTATTCTGGATTTTGTTGGTGTGCCTTAGTGCCCTAGTTAGACCCTACATCTTACTCTATTTAGATCTATGGACCTAATTAGAGGTATGCATACTTATGGATTAGGTGTCCTTGTTGATTACGTACTGTGTGCCTGTATATACTAGTGCAATCAAGGTACCTTTGAGTCCCTAGGTTGATAGTCGATAGGATACTATGCTACTCTTATACACTAGTATGATTAGTGTACCTTTGTGTCTCCAGGTTTGTGATCACCCCTTGAGTAAATAAAATGGCATTATGTGATAACTAAATGGAAAGACTCTAATTAATTATAGCAAAACACCACATAGGTCCGGACCATATGGATTATATGTACTGATCCATCGGTGATAATAGTAGTGAGGAGCGTCTTTCCCGGATTGTATTATCTATACCGGTCCACTAGTGATAATAGTGGTAAGGATTTTTTTTTGCCCTAGATTGTATTATATGTACTAGTCCACTAGTGAGAATAGTGATCTAGAGCATTTTTCTTTGGATTATATATATTTACCGGTCCATCGGTGATAATAGTGGCTAGGGACACACTATCTTGGGTTGTATTATATTTACTGATCCATCGGTAAGAATAGTGGTGTAACACCCCAAAATTACAACTTGAAAATTTCATTTAAATTTTTTACTTTGCGAAAGCGGAAATTAAAGAATGGTGGGTGTTACCGCCACACTTGACATAAGTTCGGTCTCCTCACCGTCCTTACGTCAAGTGCTAAGGCTTAAAACAAGTCAAACTAACAAAAATGATAGAAACGAGAGAAGTACGATACATAATCGAGGGTTTTACAAAAGAAAGATTATCCATAACAAATGACCATTTAGATAATTAAGTAGATAACCGTTTTCAAAAAATAACAAAAGAGCACACAAAGGTGCAACAATGCTTTGCCTTACACTCATTTGGTCCATCATAGTTACAAGGAAAAAGGGAAAACGGGAACAGGGTCTACTCACTCCCTTAATCTAACTATTCGCCGGGGTGATGCTCCTCAAAATTCTTCAACCATTTTATACCATGGACGTACTCCTCTGAAAAGTGATAGTATCAGTACGACTTCCTCGTACTGAGTAAACCGTAATTCTTTTGGAGAGGTAGCATACCCACGTAGCAATCATCATACAAATACGGGATTCAAAGAAAACATATGATCACATGCAAAGCCATGATTTCATAACATGAATCCACATCACAATTAACAATACTAGTTAGATCAAAATCCCTAGCAAAGGCATTTAAAACATGCTTATAATTTCACAACCATTTTAACTTACCAACAACCATACTTTATAGTATAATAGGAAGAATTATCGATATTCCAAACAATCTAACCAAGGTCAAGTCACTCCTAATCCAATTATTACAGAAGTATTATGGTGGGTGTCTAATCCAGTTATATAATTTATATAACAATTCGCAAGTGGAATATAATCCCATATCCATGACAATGATCGTCAAGGAGGGTGGTACCAAAATAATTCACTCGATTCTAGGGCAAAGCTCGCCAAGGAAGCCACATGACATATCAGTTGTCCATACTAAACCTCAGAATTCAAGTCCTTAAGTACGCGTACTCCCTATAGGGTGTATGGAATACCTATAGAGTAGAAGTGAGCCCCTTGACCCGAAGGCCCAAACTATGCACTCGGCGGCCAAGTTTGAGGCACGAGATTTCTTTCCAACTCAAGTCTTTCTCTTTAAGTAATTAGTGTCTTATGAAATTCAGGGTTATTATTTTTAGAATATCGAGGTTCATAATATTCAACCTATCCATCAATCAAACAACCAACATTACATCCAAAAGACCACGAAGGTCGCAACCATTCCAAGCCAACACGACCTAGGGTTAGAAATCATGCCATAGCCCAAATAATTATTCGATTCAGTTGTTCAACCCAATTGTCCAATTATTTCTAAAATTATTTTAAGGCCAACACTTAATTCAACTAGTCCAATTATTCACTTTGGAACACCTTTTTGCCTTAATGACCAAAATACCCTTCAACCTATAACTACCATATTTTCCTTCACTTTATTATCAAGTTTACTTATATAGGATGCTTGTTATGAAAATTCTAGCATAAAATAGCTAATGATGCTTTAACATACGATAATTTCTTCGATACGACAAAAGACCATATTATCCCTAAACATTCACCATACATAGTACACGTATATACTCCTAGCATGCATTTCTAATATCTCATAAATTCATGCAATTTTCATGAATAACTTTCAAATGCAAATCATGGTATATAAAACTTACATTTTACCCCTAGAACATGCAACACATAATAATCACCATTTAAACACATTTATACCCTAATTTAACATGTTATACGTTCAAAATTATCTAAATTATCCAAGGAACACATTTAATCCATTTATGGTTCTTACCATGAAACATGACAAATTTTTGGTTGGACTCTAATCCTAAACATGCACATTTCTCTTTTAGCATAACTCCATGTATGTTGTCATAAGCATACACTTTCAATTTTTAGAATACTACCTAAGTATACAAATATTAGCATGGTAACATATATTAGTACCCTAAACATACTCATTTCATTTTCTTAGCATAAATCTATATTTGTTGTCATAAGCATACATTCTTCAAATTTTAGAATACTACTTAGACATATAAAAATTTTCATGGTAATATATATTAATTTACACATCATAATATTCACATAGAAATGAACTACAACATACTTCCATTTCCCACAAAATACAAATCATTTGATATCCTCAACCTAACATGATTTTTACCTTAGAAAACTAACCTATCATTCTCACATAAAATTATACCATCTATGGATTATTTGGATTTACCTTGAGCTAAGAAAATATTAACACCAAGAAGCTTCTTCCAAAAATATCTTAGGCGGGGTCGAGAGTACCTAGGAATGAATAACATCATCCACAACTATGAGCATTAGTATTTATTCTAATTAAAATAATCAAAAGATAACCTATGTGAGCTAATACTCAAAAAACGATTAGGGAAAATAAACAAGGTGGCCGGTGCATGAATTTTCTACGCACCAAGCCCACTGAAAGATAGAATACTTACATTGGAAAAATAATGGCTGCTTGGAGAGGTGAAACACAAGGGAAGAGTTGGGTGATTTTTGGGCAAGGTTTCAGTGAAGGGAAGGGAGAGTTTGGGGCTGCAAACAAAGATTTCAATGTTGGAATTAAGGGGAAGAAAGAGAGGATTTGTAAGGAGAAAAATAGAGGAATTAAAGGGAGAGGTAAGGAGGGTATTTGCTACAGGTTGAGACTTAATAAAAGGAGGGGAAAGAAGAGGGAGGAGTGGCTACTGCGTAGGTTAGTGGGCAAGGTGCTGTAGGTGGGTTCTTTTGGGGTTGAGGGTGTCGAACAAGTTGGATGGGAAAGGGGCCTGCAAGGGCAGGTTGAGGCATGGGAAGGGAAGAAAATGGAGGGGTAGATGGCTAGAAAAGTTGGGTAGGTGTGTAGGTTGAGAGGAGGGAAGGATAAGAGCTACAACTTGGTGGATGGGCTGGGGTTACGTGCAACTAGTGATGCATGCTGCTGGGTGACATGATGGAGGATGGCTGGGTTGATGGCTGTGATTTTTGCAGGGTGAAGTGGCATGGGAAAGGAGGAAAATGGGTGGATAGATGACTAGAAGGTAGAGTAGTGGTGTAGGATGAGAGGAGGGAAAGATAAGAGCTGCAACTTGGTGTATGGGCTGGGGTTACGTGAGGTTTGGGGCTGCATGTGGCTGGGTGACGTGATGATTGTGGCTGCATGTGGCTGGGCTGTTTTGTTGGGATTTTGTAGGGTGGAATGGCATGGGAAAGGAGGATAATTTGGTGCATAGATGGCTAGAAAGTAGAGTAGGGGTGTAGGTTAGGGGAAGAGAAGGATGAGGGTTGCAACTTGTTGAGTGGCGTGAGGGAGGGTGGCTGGGTTGGTGGTTGCGACGTGCAGGGCTGGGGGTGTGGCGTGAGGGGGTTGCATTGTAGGGAGATGAGGGGATTTGTTTGGGGTAGAGGGAAGGCTGCAAAGAGGAGTGGTTTCTGGACAAGAAGGGATGCATGCATGGAGAGGAGAAAGGAGGAGATGGGCTGCATGGGGAAGGGTTCTTTTGCTCGACAGGTTGGGGAGTTGTGGCTAGGGTTTAGGTGGGGAAAATGATGGGTATTTGGTTAGGAATTAATTAGCAAAAGTATCCCAATGTATTGGGCTTTCAAGTGTATGGTTATTAAGGAAAAGAATCCCACTTAAGCAAGGTTTTATTTTCACCAAAAATATCACTACTATTATTATGATCAATATTATTATTATTTGTGTTATCACTTCCCCTCTTTTTTTCGTAATTATTTCTAAAATTATTATTCTTAAAATTATTATTATCGATATTATTATTAAGCGTGTTATTCATAACAAGGTTATTATTATTACCATCCCTTCTATTTTAATTACTCTATTCTTATTATCAGTATTATTATCGTCATCAACTTTTATCTTCCACTACTCATACATACATTTAATCCGGGTTATTTTCATAACTTAAAATTTATAGACTTACTCAAAACAACAAGGCAATCGCTTAAAAATAATCTTATGGTTTACTTTGCATACTAATCAAACTTTAAGTCTTGCATATCTAAATTAAGGATTTATTAATACGGGGTATTACAAGTGGGATCCTCGAACTTACTTGGATATAATTTGAGAGATGACTAATTTATAAACTAATGGCTTGAGTCCGGATAATAATGATTGAACTATTATGACCTACTGATGTAATTTGGTAGTAGCATTGGTGCCTACCTGGATGGATTGTGTATGGTATTATATTAATGGGCCTATGGGCCTACCTAGGAGTTGAGTGGATGGTGTATGGTTGAGTATGATGTTAACTCTCTAAATATACTAAAAAGCACATTGCTTGGATGCTCTATTGATAAATTCTCCTATTTCTAAGCAAATAAGCATGGGTGGCATATGATATTAACGTATGTGATTATCTGTATGATTATTGTATTTTAGTTATATATGTGTAATTCCATGTTCATGTATTTGTTGTGTAGAAACTGATGTGTTGCAAACGGGCCTTACATACTAGTCTCGTATAAAGGATTACTCAATACCATAGTATTGAAGTGTTCCTTTCTTGAACCCCTACTTATTCAATAGGCAGTGGCCTTTGTAGGTTAACTCACAAGTGCTATTCAAGATTTACTCTCGTTTTAAGCCAATAGGACTATTCGGAAAAGTTTGTGTATTTTCCTTATAACCTTTTATACTTTTTGTTCCAATGAATTTATTCTGTAACCACAATTAATAGGTTGTATTTCCTATATTATAACTATCGTACTACTTTATTTTATGATTATATCTTTGAGTTTGCACAAATTACGTTTTTAGCCTTAGCACTTAGCACCAAAACGATGGAGGAAAACCAGTATGGCACTAAGTGTGGTGGTAGCACCCCAAAATTTACCGTATTCGCATATGCACATAACTTTTAAAAATGAAAATTCTTAGTAGTAAATTTTGGGGGTGTTATATACACGATTCACTTTGGTGCAGTTTTGACCTCAAACCAATCCATATCACAATTTTATGGTTCTATTTAGTTTGGTGGTTCATACACTTTAAAACTTAATATTCATTTTAATGATTACATTACAAATGAAACTTCATATTTTTTGAAATATAAAATTCAAGTCTACTATATATTTTTACATATTTAAAACCGGTGTAAAGTTAAAACTATAAAACTATGTACAAAATCAATATCAAATTTAATCTATAACACTTAAGGGTGGATTGTAATGTTGATATATAACATAAGAAGAAAGAAGAAAATTATAGTTACAAACTATATTTTACCACTTGAAAATTACATAATTTTTTTTTGTTATATATATACTCTTCCTAAGATACATGTATAGAAATCAATCATAACCATTAGATTAGTATTTGATCAATGGTCAAGATTTAGTAAAAACCTAACCTAAATTTATTTTAATCTCAGCCCTTAAATCTTCTAGATCTAACGGTGATTAACGATTCCTACGTTTGTATTTTAAATAGTAGTTTGTACAAGAGCCTATATATATATATATATATATATATATATATGAGTTACAGTGTATACATAATTTAATTAATGAAACCATAACCAAAATGTTTTAATAAATTCTAAACCAACACATAATTTTTAAACCATAAACTAAACCAAACTATAAAACATGATTTGGTTTGGTTTATGATTTGGACAATATTATAAACACCCCTAAATGAAAGTATCTTCAAGCTATTTTTATCCATAGTAAAGATTATAGGGGTTTTTACAATATAAAAAAAACTATGGTTGCAAAAGAGTCTATTCATGTGGCTTTTGATGAGTCAATTCCAAGTGTTCAAGGTACCAGTGAGGAATATGTAAGTCTGTCAATTCAAGCTAACAAATTATTGTAAGAGGATGGATCAAATGTAAAGGAGCTTTAGGAAATATCAAGTTAAGTACAATGATCCTCAAATCTAGTAAGAAGAGGTTAAAGAAAGTAGATATCTATGTAGAATATGGATACATGCCTGTAAATATCCTCAAGATCTCATAATTAGATATCCATTAAGAGGTGTCACCACACGTCCTGACTAGGTAATAGTTTCAATCATTATACATTTTTATCACAAGTTGAATTGAAGTCTCACTTGCAGGCTACGAATGATGTGAATTAGATTATAACAGTGTAAGATGGTCTTTGTTAATTTGTGAGACATTATTTTTGGTAATTAATCCTAGAGCCTCCAACTAAACCCATTAATAAGACAAAATAAGTCATTAGGAATAAGCTTGACAAAAGTGGTGCAATGGCAAGAAACAAACCCGATTGTTTATTACAAATATAATCAGGAAAAAGACATTAATTTTGAGTAACTTTTTAATAATAATCATTATAATAATTAATTTAATACTATAAATAAAATTGATCAAAAAATTACTAATAATAAATAGTATTAGTATTAAAATTATTATTAATTTAATAATAATAATAAGGATAAACTCTATTTAAGTAATTGGATGTTTGACCTAATATTTTTTATGTACCATGTGTTTTCAATAATTCCCTACCTTCACATTTCAACTTATTTTCACTTAAGTACCTAAATAGGTACCTAAATGAAAGTAAAGATAAGGTTTGTTTTCATATTTAGGTACCCAAGTGAAACTAAATTGAAATGTGAATGTACATAAGTGGAATTATTGAAACCACATAATTTCTAAAAAATATTAGTCCAAATGCCAAGGTACCTAAATAGAATTTGTTATAATAATTAGTATAAATAATACTAATCAATGACATTTTAAGTTAATGATATTAAATAAATTTTATTCTTGATAATAATAATAATGATGATGATGATGATGATCATGATGTAAGATCAAATCAACAAGAGTAAGTTCATCTCAAATCACATTAACAAAAATAAGGTGGAGAGATTAAGTCCTTATACCTTCCATAATTCCAAATTTAAAATTGTAACAAAATACAACCTTAACAAACACTTAACAACTAATATTTCTTATAATTTACATGCCATAGTCTGCATTCAATTGGTTAGAAATATCTACATCTACTCTCACACTTTTGGTTCCTATACCATGCAATTGATTGTACAAAGAGCATCGCAAGACTAGTATAATATGGTGACACCTTTGTACATAGGTCAACTTGTTCATATATTTAGATTTTTTTTTAAAAAATAGTGTCTTTGATTTGAGTCATTTAGAAACATAAGATGACTATATCCAAATTATTATAAAACTTTTCTCCATAGATATTAATATTTGTTATTCTTTCGATGTAAGGAAATTATAATGTTAGATATTGTCATTTTAAAGTAAAAAATAAATAAATAAAAATTCAACACATGTAATTTGAAATTTTAATAAACATTAATATTGGTGTACAGTTTTAACATTAATGTACTACTATCATTACATAGTTATTATAAATTATTACATACTATTTGAAAATTTAGTATAACAAGTATCATATAATATTTAAAAAATAAGCATAGCAACAATAAAATTTAATTACAATAATTATCAAAGAAATTAGTACACAATAGTTGATGTAAATTTAGCACATAGTTATTTGAAAATTAGTATAACGATGATGAGAATTCATTTCAACTGTTATCAAAAAATTATTGCATACTTGTTCAAAAATTAATCATATAATTATTATAAATTTAAAAAATCATAAGTGATTGTTAAAAAAGCTAACAATTTATATAATACAATATTATCAAGATTTTGGTACAAGGCAATACAAGAGTTGTCTTGGAATATGAAAAATATTATTACAAACATTGAAATTCGGGAACAGTTTTAATGAAAAGTATAGCAATTATTTTATTCCATTGAAAGTCATGTACAATGTTGTTATAAAAATAGAGTATAACAGTAAAAAAATTCATCACAACAATGTTAAAAAGTCTATTTAAAAAGACAATATTTTACATAATGCTTCCTTTGAACAAGAACTATAGCAATGTGTATCTATTCAAAGAAAAAAAAAATACAAAAGGTATTATAATATAATTTCTTTTAATGACCCAAATTTTTTTCAAAAAAAAAACCAAACTATTTAAATAAATCTAAAAATACCACAAGCTTGAATCATTTATTATATAAGCCACTGTTTACACTGCATAACCAACTGTGGGCAAACTGCCGCCTTTCACAAGCTGATTGCAAACTAAGGGATGGTACAATATTTTAAAAATTAGATTAAAAATTAAATTGATGGATATTACAATACACGATGTGATCAATCCGACCATAATTTGATCACAAATTTCTAATATAACCTAATCTAATTTCAATTCAACCACTTTGGCATTTGTCCTTATATTTTTTCCTTTGTATAACAAAACGAGGACGTCCTGATCAAACTGGATTAAACGGTCCAATTCGATTTTTGGGGTCCAATCTGATTTTCCAATCAATAGACTACTTTTAAATTCGAATAATTTCATATCAGAAGATACCCCAGCCGGATTGAACCGGTTAAACCGATCAATGTCGTCCAATTTTTTATTCCCCGGCCATACTACCATCTGATGGGTTCCACGATGAAAAGACAATAACCCGACAATCAGATACCTTTCAGAAGCTTTATTGCAAGTATCCACTAAGAATAGAAAAGAAATAAATCTGAAAAATGCCATACAAAGTTTAGGTAAATATCGTTTTGTACTAACTTTAACTTTGAACCAAAAGAGAAGATTAGGAGGGCAAACGTTAATAATACCGTAAACAATGATTAACCATCAAGGTGAATAATGAAAAAAAATCCAAATTCTAACACGAGAAAATAAAAAATCAAAATCAAAATTACATTTTAACAACCCTCGCCCTGTACATGCAAATATACGCCATATGCCAATCACCTGAAAGTGGGAAAAGCACTTAAAGTTACTATGCCCGTCAATTGGAGCATACTAGTCATGCTTAAAGCCGGTCAAAACACAAGACTTTTACAAGAAAACCTACCTCCTCCTGACAGTTTGACAATATCTTCCTCTTGCTGGGGCTTTGGGTTGTCGTCATCAAATTCAATCCATTTCCCTGCTCGCAACAATGAGATAAGTGCATGAAGTCCTACCACTTCATTTAATGAGAAAGTTGGGCATTTTAAGATGGAGTTCGTTTAGAGCTAACCGTTATCTTGCTTCACCCAAGCAACGTAATGTCCTGAATCAGCACTTCTACCCTTATGAGTTAATACAGCTACCAGATCGTAAACTCCAGTCAATTGTGACTCCTTGTTGGAAGGACCGCCTGAAACAGGACAAAGATAATCACAAAAGAGAAAAAGCTCAAAGCTCTTGTGACACAGAATTCTATGCGAGTGCCAGCACACGCATTACCAAATTGAAGTGATAACAGTCGAATGAGCATCATCCTTTTCTTTTTCTTTTCCTCCCTCTCTCTCTCTCTCTCTCTTTCCCTTTTAGTGTTTGTCATGGTATCAAAATTTGAGCCATGTGACAAATCCCCTCGTACTGCGGCTCGAATAGCCAATAACATGGGATCCTAAAAATTTTTGTTTTGGAAAGAGGAGAACCAAGCTTAACAACCTTTAGAAAGGGAGAAATCCCACAGATATCCTTTAATTTTAAAAGTAAAGTCCTTCCAAGAATTGACACGATCTTTATTAGGTGTCTCCCATAGAATCACATTGGAAAGACGAGAGAGGAGAAATAGCATGAGAACGTTCTCATAAACTAATTTAGAAACCCCAACATGGAAAATTGGCATCAAGGGGGAGTATCTTCAATACAACTTTAAGTCAGATGAAATATGCATTGGAAATACATTGAAAATGCTAGATCGGCAACCTTCATTCCTCTAACTTCCTGCATGATTCTGAATATTGTTCAACGTACCTTCTTGAGAGGTATCTACAGATGATTCTCCAATTCTATTTGAAGATCCCTGCAAATAACAGAGAGATAAGGTACATGTATTCAGAACAATTATACTTTACAAGTATCCAGCAGAGTACAGGGAGAGCACGGATTTCATCCTCCAGATATTGACTACCTCTGCCTCAGTCTTCTTGACATCACCATCATTTGAATCGGAGTTCTTCTGACTGGATCTTAAACCCAGCTTTTTACCTTCCTCATCTCTTAATTTCTGGAAAAATAGCACTAAGAAATGAACTTTGCCCAGCAAAAGAAACATATACACCATACAGATAATTGCATCAAATTCTGAAGGCAAGAATCAAGTACCTTACGTGGCCCTTCCAACTTTCTGCGAAGATCATCTGAACATAAATCATAAATATCCAACTCCATTGGATAATCCACTTTCTGCATTATTTTGAATGTTATAACAAATTTGAAGAACCTCAGCCAAATATTTTACAAAATTGCAATTTCAATAGGATGACAAAGAAATTCACTTTCTGAAAAGAACATGAGAAGTCACATTTTTTGTCTTAAGACAAACAAAGAAACTGGTTAAATGCATTACCCTCAGAATCTTTGCCTTCTGATTTGATTCTCTCTTCCAGAAGAACCGGACAAACTGTATTGTCAAGTACCTGCAACAGGAGAAGAAACAGCTACCACAGTTTATCCGAGAACCAAAAGCTTAAAGAGCTGTAGAAGCTCCAGAAGGAATAAGACACCATGAATTCTAGCTACTGGATGCCCATAAAACATGGACCGGAAAATTTTAGGTCCCAGTAAATCTTATAACTTTAATATTTGTTTTGGAAAATCTTAAAATAAATATATATTATTGATCATACGAAATTGATGCCCCAGACTCTGTATAGCTCAGGGATATACAATAAACACATCTCATAGAAGACACAGAAGGAAAAGGGTTGATGGAAAACTAAACAAAAGATGGGATAAACACAAGGAAATTAAAAGCCAACTTCATGTAAACACGACTGTTGAGTTAGAACATGGTATGTCGACCCAAGGAGAACAGCAGACTGTGCTTAAGGCAGGCTGAAGAAATGAACAAGGCATTTTTTATGAAGCTGGCTTGGGATCTGTTGGGTGCGAAGCATTGCTTATGGGTGAAGATATTTTCTAAGAAATATCTTCAGAACCATTTGATCACAGAAGCCGCTTATCTGAGGGGTTGTTCCCCAATTTGACATCAAATACGTAGATCAGTGGAATATTTAAAACTGGGGTTAAGCTGGTCGGTACCTGGAGGTCATGAGACACGTTTCTGGATTGACATCAAATACGTAGATCAGTGGAATATTTAAAACTGGGGTTAAGCTGGTCGGTACCTGGAGGTCATGAGACACGTTTCTGGATTGCCTGATGGGTTGGTCGTGGCCCACTTATTAATTCTGTCCACAACCTGATTCCCCCAGAGACTCTTAACTGCCCCATTGCGGACTATATTGGCCCACACAGCTGGAACGGGAGTTGTTTGCTCACCTCCTCCCACACATTGCACTAGCAAACATTGCTAGCATGTGGATCAGATATGGCTGACAAGAGCCAGAACTGCCTTTCTGGGGCAAGAAGTGATAGAAACTTCTCCATCCGTTCCCCCCTACAATATGCAGCTGGGTGATGTCGGTCTTGCTTCTTCCCGATGGAGAAATATTTGACAGGTTCAGGTATGCAAAAGGGTTAAGACCTTCCTCTAGTTAGCATCTCATGGTTGCCTATTGACCAACCAGAACTGTAAGCATCGCCACTTGACTGATGATGGGTTGTGTGAGTCCTGTGGCAGAGAGGATACCTTACTACATGTACTCCAGGACTGTGCTTTCAGCCATCAGTTTTTGGGTGAACTTCAATCCGGAGCAGCATAAAACTTCTTTAGTCCTGGAGCAACAGCGTCAATTCAGCCATCTGTTTGGTATGTCTCTTAATGACTCCCACCCTCCCTACGTGAGGTCTTTTCCTATTTGATGTTTGATCGAGTGGGAGGCACTGCACCTCACCAATGTGCTAACCCTTAGGGTGTTGACGTGTGCTCCTGGGTTTCATCCCCCCCCCCAAACAAAAAAAAAATCTTATGAAAAAAAAAAAAGAAGCCAACTCCAAGAGATTAGCACCAGGAATTGGTCTAAACCAGGCATGTCACGCTTTTAGGAACAGCATTTTGCAAATAGGAACACTAACTATTAAGGACAACGAGAAAGAGGTTGCGGCCTATAATACATGTATCCAATATCACTGCATCAGCCAAAATGTTATGAATCTTGCTCAAAGGCCGGATCTATTACAGGGCCTGCCGGGGCCTAGTGACCCAGTTTTATGACTAATGCATTACACTCAAGTTTATTAATAAGAAGCAAGTATTAGTGACCCAGTTTTATGACTAATGCATTAGACTCAAGTTTATTAATAAGAAGCAAGTATTAGTATTCATTAATTCTTATCGTGCCTTAGTTTATCAATTGATTCATGTAATAATAAACCTACTAAACCCTATCTTATTATAGATTACTGTCTCGCTTGATTAGAAGCAAGTAAAAATCAAAAGTAAGTCTCACCTCCCTTTGATCATCTATACATTTCCTAAGACGGTGACTTACCTAGTTAGACACAAGTAGGTTCTTATTTAGTTTTTAACTACACATTAGCCCTCATTTGCTTTTTTCCTAATGTGAGAATAGATATCAATAAAAAAACACCTTATGAGCTTTGAACAAACTTTTAGATTTATGGATAATCTAACAAGGCAAGGCCTTACAAGCTGTGGAATGACATTAGGCTCTAAAAGTATACTTTAATTATTAGCAAGGGATACTTTTGTATTTTAGTTGTTACTTGTAAATAGTAATAGTGAATCAAATATAAATTACTATTACTTCAGGGTGTGTAATAAAATAATAGTCCTAATACACAATATTGGTTGATATTTATTAGTTTCTAAGTGCCAATATGTGACACAACCACAACACAACAAACAAAAAATTTCACAAATTTATCATTGCCGATGTATCGATGAAATATCAAATATCGACAATGTTTTCTAACATACCAATAAAACATAAAATTATTGAGGAAAAAAAAACATGTGTTTGCCTCCTCTATCCATATTCCTCTATTTTAGCCCAAACTATTAGTCTTCTCTCAATTTCTTAAGTTAAATATTAATATTTTATAGGATAAGCAATTAAGTACCATTAGTTAAGTAATATAAATATTAGTTTTTTTTTAATATAAGACTAAGAATTAGATTAATAGATAACAATATAATTGTTGTTGTAGTTTAAATTTATTGAAAACATGTATAAATGTGACATAGCAATAATATTTTTCAATAACATTAATAATATAGATTAGCTACTAAAGAAACCAAACAAACAAATGTAGTATTATTAAGACAATTTAACATATAATGAGTCATTTAAATACTTCTAATATAAAATAGAACACGAGTTTATTAAATAATTATATTTACATGATTAATAAATAAGAATTATAACATAAAATAAAAATTAAAATTCACATTGCGATGACGGCAACACATAATTATGCCTAGATACCGTGACACCACGACTTTCACCACAATTTAATTGCATACTTTAGGGAAATGGAAACACATACCAAACACAAAGTACTATTAATTCTAAGCAAGTATTTCCCAACAACTTACTTTCTTGAAAGTATGACTTGCTAAGGAAGTTTCTTTCTTTGTATCAAACAAGTTGTAAGAAAGTAGCAATTTCTTGAGGGGTGGGTAACCTTCTAGAATAGATGATTAAGTCTAAGAGAAATGGTCCTCCTTTTTCCTTGTACTTATTTTCAACCAAACAAGTTATATATAAATAAAAGGCTACAACTTCAATAATAGCCATGTTGGATAGTCAACAGAATAGTTAATTCTTGAGCCTCCCCTTTTTGCTCTCTACTCTTTCATCTCTCTAGTCCTTGTAAACTCAATACCATGATTCCCACACATGCATGATAAATTACTTCCCTTCCATCAACCAAATACTCCTCTTTAATTCATCCAATTCAATGAAGACCACTCCTAAGTCAAACTATGGCTTAATCTAAGCTAGTTAATCTGGAAACATGCCAAATTGGTATCAAAGGAGGATATTGTGGCTTAGGCACAAATGAAAGAAACCCTCATCTAGAAAAGCATTGATTTGATGAGAAGACATGCTAGGGGATGGGGAATCTAAGCTAAAGCATTTGACTCCCTTGATTCCAGATGCCACCACCAACCACCAAAATCACACACTACACTTGGAAACCATGAGCCCACGAAACCCCCACCCATGACACCACCTCTTATTGCACCTATAGCCTCATCCCAAATCTTTGGCGAGGGCCCTAACAACCTCACCAACCCTCACCCACCCTTCATCACCACTACCATACCACCTTCAACCCTATCCCCATTAATCCGAAAACCACAACCTAACCTTTGCCTATCCTTTTCACTCTTGATGAATAAAATATTGTCTGTTACATTGATATATCCTCAATATATATCGGATTTTTAGATTGGTGACATGCAAAATGTTTGATACATAATGCAAAATGAATTCACATGTGTATTAGTCGACTCAATCATATTTCTCAATACTAACCAATATTTTATTGATATAAGTCATATTTAACGATATTTGCCATTATTTAACAATTTTTATTGTGAAAATAATTAAAACATCAAGCCACAACAAATACGACACATAATTTATCCTCCATGACAATCCCATAGGGCAAAATTATGAGTGCGGTTTTATTGATTGGCTGCCCCAAAACCCACCCTTACCACCTTGCCTTCTCTATTTGACCCCACCTAAACCACCACTCCAACCCATTGCACCCCCACAACGGCTCACCACATCACCACCCATACTAGCACCCCCTAATCCAGAATCAACGACCATCATCCACCACCCCAGGAACATGCTTACCAACCTCACCGTCACTTAAAAAACCCCCAACCACACCACCTACAAGTCTGCAACCCTACCAGCAACCACAACTCCTACAAGGCTATACCTACAATCCAAAATCTCTCTGCCAAGTGCTAACCGCTACTGGGAAGATCAGGGCCATTGTAAGTCCCCTACCATACCCAGTAATCCCTCATTGTATTCAACTCATAACTATCTTCCATAAACTACTACTTCTCTATCTATCCAAGAATCACCTATTTCGTGTCCAGAAGAAGCTCTGGATCCTATTGAGGGCTAGGCCATTACAATTATCAGTTCGGGATATACAGAAAGAAGTTGGGCGAGCCAACTTCTGTTGTTGGATGCACTTTTGAGACATTAATCATATCATGGTAGATATTCGACCTATAGGATACTCTCCACCAGCAATTAGTCCACCAATTTGGCCTCCTTGTCCTTAGTGCTCCTACCAACCCCGTTGTCTAATATATGGTCACAGCTCGACACTTAATGGAGTGTAGTGAAACACTATAGTGCTTTGATTGTGCCGCTAGACATCTGCTTCATATAAGAGATTCCAAGCATCTTATGATCAAGCCCTAATTTCAAGTTGTGCTACAAAGGACAAAGTGTTACACCTAATTGTGCCTAAATGGGATAAACAATTGGATCAGGGAAAGAAAGGTACAAATTTGGGCATTGAAAAAGAAGATGGATTCAGCTAGATGCCCAAGTTGCTTGAGCTAATATTTTCATACATGGCTTATATGCAATAATTGCTTAGACATCACTAGCATTAAGCATGTATCAACTCTTTGCATGGTTAGACGCTCACAACCTGGGGCTGCTAATCAAGTGGAATGGATTCCCTCTTAATCAAGCTACCACAAAGTTTGTTGCTGAGTTTTGTTGCTCCTCTTTTGATTATAAGCTTGAGGACAAGCTCATTTTCCAATGTGGACAGTGGAGTAATGTCATGCATCTTGATCATGGGTGGAGCCTACTACTAGGTACACTGAAGTCAAGTGACCTAGTTTCAGCACGATTTAGACTCGAGTTTATTAATAAGTAGCAGACATTAGTTTTTGTTAATTCTTAATGGGCCTTAGTTTATTAGTTGATTTGTGTACTAGGGTTAATAGATCTTATCAATAAAAGGCTTGATAAACCCTATTTTGTAATAGCCTCTAAAGGTAATAGTCATGTCGAAGAGTTGACAAAATTGTTAATTCTCTAACCTTTCCCTTTTTCTCTCTACTAACCTGATGCCCACACATGCATAATATATTAGTTCCCTTCAATAAACCCAATCCATGCCCTTGAATTCATCCGATTCTATGGGGACCACCCCTAATTAAACTATGGCTCAAGCAGCCATAGGTTATAGAGAATCTCCGATCTGGAAACATACCACCAAGAATGAACTAACTTTACTAGGAAGCTTGTCAATTAGGATCCCAGGGAATACTCTGTTGAGTCTGTACTTCATAATTCAACATAAAAGGAACAACCCATTATGAAAATCATAATAACAGATCTGCAGAGGTTCAGAACTATTTAATCTTAGCAAATCGTTTATAAAAGACTTGAATAGCTCTTGAAAGGATATTTGAATCACTAGACTACAACCACTTAGATGAGGAGTCAATCATTGTTTAGTGTAGTGTTTGAAAAGGCTTAAGGCGCACCGAGGCGCACGCCTGGGTAATATGAGCACCTAGTTTTTTTTTTTGGCAGATATACTTTTGTTTTTCCAGTTTTCCTTGATTCTCTCTCTATTTTTTTTTTCCAGATGTAGTGGTATATTGTTTTTCCCTTTGTTTTTTTTTATTACATTAGGAAGAAAAAGTTTCTACAAAAAATATATAGGACAAGGAGGGACCTTTCTTTTTCCCTATATCTTTTGTTTTCCCCTATATCTGCAAAAAATATATGCAGATATACCTCTGGTTTTCCCTAATGCCCTATATGTTTTCCCCTATATCTGGAAAAAATATATGCAGATATACCAAAATAACTATTTCTTGCTTTAAATTGGTGATAGCAGACTTTACAGTCTCTACAACCTGTTTTACCTTTTCCAAAATAACTCTTGGTCTCCCCAATTCCCATATTAATTGTAGAATATTTTTACAGCAATCAAGACTATAAATAGACTTACCTTTTTTCAAACAAATGACTATTTAACTCCCCTAAGTCCCTGCAATCTACATGTAATTTTTTTTCTACTGAAAAGGTTTTTTTATCCCTCTTCCCTAAGTCCATCTTCCCTATGTGTCTATTGAGCTCCCAAGTTTCTGCTTGATTTTATGCCAAGGCGTGCGCCTCATAGCCTCTGCACCTTAGGCGCGCCTTATATGCGCTTCACTTGCCTAGCCTCGCCTAGCACTAGAAAAACCCCACCCCCCCCCCCATCGCCCTACACCTTGTACCTCAGGCGTGCTTTTTCCAACACTAGTTTAGTGTAATGAAAATTTATGCTATATAAGGTATCCTACAGTCAGTAGTCTCATTAAACAAATTATATACACACATCAATAGAAAGATATTACCACAACTATGTGAATATTTTATTTTTTTTACAAAAATTTTAAGTATGAAAAATTACAATTTGGTTTATAATGTACAAAAGCAATTCTATTGTGATATTAGAAATTAAATTATGGCTAATAAACAACAAATCAATATATATATATATATGTATATATATATATTAGTAAAAATGATTTTTTTATTTATTTTATATAACTTGTAACTTTCATGTGATAAATTATAAGTTGCAAGTCTAATTTTCTTCTTTACACAATATAAGGTTTCTTTCCTCCCTCATTTTTTAAAGTTTTGTTCCCCTGTAAGTGTTATGAAATTAATTCAATATTGATCTTACACGAGGTGTTATTATATAGACCTTAGATTGGTAGCAATCTTATAAAAATATATTGTTAACTTTTTTTTAATTGTAAGAGTATGATTTACATCTATAAAATATGTATTAAAACACATACTAAACATTAAAATGTATAAACCGCAAACCGAACCGAACCACACCATAAACTTATATTTTAGTTTGGTTTAGGTTTTTCAAAAGATGATTTGATTTGGTTCGTGATTTTTACAAACCAAGAAATTACAGTTTGGTTTAGTTTGCTACCAAAATTGAATCAAATCGAACCATGTACCCACTCACTGTATAGTGACTATGCATGGGTGACCCCAAAAGAAACATGAGTGGCTATATTTCCACCGTATAAAAGGATTCGAAGATGATAGAAATCAATAAAACCACGATTATGGTTGCAATCGTGGCATCGCAATATAGGGGTGTTGCAAAGGATAATATATACGATGTGGTAGTTGCAACATAGTTATAATTTGTTAACAATAAACTTCTAAAAAAATTGTTAAGCAATAGCAAATATGGATAAAATATCCAATGCGTATGTGATTTCATTTCAAAGTTGCATATTGGATATTTCACATATTGATAAGCTCAAAATTAGATATCTATTATCAATACATTGGCGTATTAGCTGAGATTTTATTTCATCAACTACTTCAAGCCCAATCAAGCCACTAAGGTATGTAAGTTGTCATACTATTATTATTTGGACTTATGCTGATGTTTGAAAACAGCCAACTTAAGGGGACAATTTGTTGTAACTATGACATTTCTTAGTAAGAAATAAATAGTTTGTAATGGCTATAATTCCCACCATATAAGGGGATCTAAAGCCATCATCTCAACTACTTCAAGCAAAATTCAACATAGACAAGAATCCCAAAGGAGGAATTAGGAATTCCACCTACCAATACCATAAACATCTCTAGTTCATCAAGGAAGACATGTTGGATTTGAATAATGTTACAATCTTGAATAGTGGGTCCAAATAATGGGGCCAATTAGGAGGATTAATTGAGTATGTGAGTGCTTAAAACCAGGGTTCTTTCTTTCCCTATGATGGAAGAGGAAAATGGCAGTAGACGGCCTTCTTATTGTGGAGGCGCTCGCGGCCAGGTTTGCAAGGAGGGAAGGGTGCGAGAGAGAAGAGAGAGGCAAGCACAAAAGGGAGAGGTTAGAGAAAAAACTCTTAGGTTAACTGCTCAGCTTAGTCTTTTATTACTAAGACCCATAAACCCTAATACATAAATAAACTAATTAACTAAGGCCCATCAATAATTAATAAAAAATAATGCATGCTACTTGTAAATAAACCAGCCTCTAATGCCCTAGAACTAAAACTAGGTTGTTGGGCCCAAGTGAGCCCAACGATAGGTCCAACCCATTACTAACAGATCACTTTTTTTATTCTCCAAAAATAATTAGAAAACAATAATGGATCACGATTTTGCCAATCAAAATCAAGAGATTCAAAAGAGATGCACTCAGCTATTCCTTCGAAAATATGTAGAGTTATCTGAAGGCTTAGAAAGCAACAATTACCTTGGCAAGCCAGTGATAAGTGACTCCCTCAAATAGAGAGCAGTACGGTCCAAAGCAGGAGAATTTTTCTCCAATTCAGATTTTAGACCCTGCCGAATCAATGAAGATGTATAAAATTAAATTTCAAGGCTGGCTGATATAAAACAGGAACCACACCAAGCAGACTGTTCAAATAAAGGTAGCATATTGCACACTTACAAAATGCAACATAACGTTGTTATTATTGAACATTACCTACATAATTGAGTCATGAACAGAAGCCTAATTACATCTTAACATACGTATTGGGGCACCCATAATTGGCCTAACAGCAACACTGGATTACATATCACTTTATTGACAAAAACAAGATACCCCCCCCCCCCAAAAAAAAACCCATCCAAGGAAAGGGGCCAAAAAGTTCCATTGACAACAAAAAGGCTCAGAGTTAAGAAAGTGAAAAATAGCAGTTATGGTTGACTACATATTTGTTCATGCGTTGCACATTAAAGCATCACAAACAATAAATAATATTTCACAGCCACAGCAATGTGAGTTTTCAATGACTGCTATGAGGCTTCTTATGCTCATAGTTTCTAGCATTTGACTCGACAAACCATAACACAAATTTCGTAACATATATTTAGCAATACTATGTAGACTAAAAACTAACCAACATCCAAATCTAAGAATCATGATCAGGCTCTAATGTAACTTTGAGGAAAAAGAAACAGAGCTTCATGCATGATTACAACGGTTTCATATTATTATTTCTTAAAACAATAAAATAAAACAATTTCAAAGCATATTGGGCATAGCTGTTTCACCTCAAAAAAATAATGTTTGAGATACAAGAATATCAGCTATTATGTATCTCATGAAGTAACAATTATGGTTGAAGCAGTCGCATTTGCCTTCTTGCAGAATAAAAGCATGGAAAATGATAAATGATGTTTTGTGGCCATTGTAGTGTGTCTTCTTTCCCATTACTATTTGGATTCATGCTTATATTTTTCTAGAGTAGGACTCAATAAAAATATAATACAAATTTTGGGACAAATGGTTTTTTGAATATACATATTGAAGAACTAATCAATGTCCTAATCCAGGAGTAATGCAATGGCATCTTTGGGGGAGAGTTACTCAATAGCTGACACCTTCCATAACAAAAGAATACAAACTAATAAATAAAATAACAGCAACTGAGACTATACAAACAAAATATATACTCTATCTCAATCATATGTCGCTTAAGTACCATATTAGTGAGCTCAAAATTTAATATGTACAAGATAGTAAGAAATTTTATTCCATGCTATCATGGATAGTATTAATGAGATTCTATTTTTCCACTGTATATTGCTTGAATATCATATCAATAAGCTCAATATTTGAAATATAAGGAAAAATACAAAATGTATTTAACTATATATTAATCCATGATTATATGCACTTTACTGAAGTCCCCAAATAACTAGCAAATATGTCATCCTATTTTTCAGTATTAATGAATCTTTCCAGCTTTGTTGAATGATGTAGTTTTCTATATCATGAAAGGAATTTGATAATGATCAGCTTGGCCTCTTTCTTTCTTTCTTTCTTTTTTTTTTCTCATTTACATGGCAAACTCAACCACCTAGGAATCAGCCATTCTCTGTCTTGCTGTAATCAGAATCTTATCATGCTCAGCACCGCTTCTACATATCAACCCATTCTTCGTCTGGAAATCATTACAGCCTCAAATATAGATGCTCAGTTTTCCTCTCTCTCTCTCTCTCTCTCTCTTATTTTCCTTTTTTTTTAAAATGCCATTTTTAGTCAAAGGATTTGAAACAAATAATATATGAAAGTACAAGACCAAAGTATTGATCCACGATTAGGCATCATCCAAGTACAAACTAAAAACAAAAGCTATCGACAAAACCTCAACATAATTAATGCAGTAGGCTAGTAGCACCCTAATTTTTCTGAAGGGAAAAACACTTGCAAACAAAGTATTTTGAGTCGAAAATTGATAGTAATTAATTTTCAACAAAACTTTAAACTAGGCAGAATCAATTTTCAGCTAAGCTAAAAGAAAATTAGGGCAAGTATCATTTTAAGCCAAAATATCATTACACTAAAGCAAGCAGAAAAATAATATATATTCTAGCCTCCAGCGAAGAAAGCACAAAGTAAAACAGGAAAAGCATAAGATAAACACCTTCAACTAGAGCTAGACATCAAGATAAATAAAAGAGAAGATGAGCACTATGTTATAAGGCTTACATGTTTTAGCCCTTGATGCAAATGGTTTACTTCGTGTGATATATGGCACTTGAGAGAAAAAGTTGATTCCGTCTCAGAACTCTCCTCGTTACTTTCTTGGCAATGCACTCTAGACGCAGCCAGATATAACCGATAAATTATATTATAGAAACTGAAAAAACTAGTTACTAAATACTCAGTAATAGCAATAGTGAAATGATGGAAACCTTAGCAAGAGTAAACACAACAAAATTACCCTCTGTTAAACAGCTCAACAGTTCATTGAGCAGGCTGTATATTCTTTTGCTTAATATCTCACAAATTCAAGAAGGCCAGACCCCTGATTATCGCAAGCAAACACAGAAGTTATAAATTACGTGCGCATGTGGACTGAGACAATAATTGAAGTTTGCTCAGATATTGTTATTTTATTATTGTTTTATTTACTTTCATTAGCTGTCTAGATCTCTAGGATATCTATAAAAATTTACCAACTGAAATAGATACTAATAGCTGAATACTATAGCATAATCAGACTACTTTTTCCTGTTAGTTCCCTTTCCCTATCATACAAAAGATCCTAGAAAAGTCCAGCCCTCTTGGTTGCAACCCTACAAGAGAGCCTAAATGTACCAGAAACCAGGTACTATATACCCCCTTACTCCAAAACAAGAAAACAGCCAATGTCATAGCTACTCAACCAATACAGAAACAAATACCTATACTTGGCTGGCATCCTGTTCTCTTGTAATAGCAACAAAATCTAAGATGTCCTCATGCAGAATGAGAGCAATTTATTGGCATCTAGTGGTAGCAATTGTAATACCCCCAATTTGAGTAGAGTATTATAAGAACTAATATGACTGCTTAAATCAACATAGTATACCACCCTGATTCCGTCCTAAAAACTACATAGTTAGGTGTGCTGCTAGTGAAACAATTTTTAAGATGGGTAACGCTCATGAAAAGTTTCGAAAATTTTCTAAAAATTTATCAAAAAGTGCATGACAGAAACAGAGCGCACTGAAAAGACTCATGTTGATTTGTGAGACAAGCCGATAAATCCGAATGCACTCTAAGGTAGTCCTCAAAACCCTTGTACGCCCAGATGGCTACCAAATGGCTCCCGTGTGGCCGTATCAACTCAAGATGTTAAAAATAGAATCCAAATAAAATCGCGACCGCGAGCTAAACTTGGACGAGTCAATCAGTCACCTAGCAGGATAATTCTTGGAAAAAAATATAATGAGACAGTTAGTGGTTGAGGTGTAATGAGGACGTTGCTTTCTTGAGTGGAGGTGAACGTAATACCTCCAATTTGAGTAGAATATTATAAGGATTGATATGACTACTTATATCAACATAGTATACCATCTTTTTGGTGATTCCATCCTCAAAAGCTTCACAATTAAGCGTGCCGATCATGAACCAATTTTTAGAATGAGTAACCCTCTTAGAAAGTTTCGAAAATTTTCTAAAAATTTTTTGGAAAGTGTGTGAGTGAAGATAAGACATGCTGAAAGAACTCATATTGATTTGTGGAGCCAATTAATTGATTCAAAAGTGCTAGGTAGCCCTAGCAACCCTTATGGGCCCAGATGGCTACTAAGTAGCCCCTATGTAGTCGTATCGACTCAAGGTATTAAAACTTAGCTGTGATACCCCATTCTAAAATCCTTCAAATTGTATTTAAAATTATGTTGATATAAAATAAATTTGTTTTGGTTTTATAAAGGGCTTTCAATTTCAATAATAATGTAAATTATAGGTGCATCGATCAACCGGTACACTCGAGAATTGACAATTTCATTTTCCGATGAACTAGCCAATTAGTTTGTTCAAACCGATCGATTGGCGGTACTGCAATTTCATATTCTTTTTCTAATTTTGATTCGAATCAATTTTCAATATTTATAGACTTCTAATTAGAATCTATTTGTGTTAATAAGCATATTTTGATGCTTTGAGATTATTTTACATTATTTAGATCATTTCATAATTTTATTTAGCTAAAAGTTCCCCAAAATACTTTTTGAGGAATTTCTCACCGTCTCTCTCTTCTCCCTCACTTTCCTCTCTCTTTTGGCGGCCATGGAAGCGTATTTTGACAACCTACTCCTCTTCCCTAACTTACCAACCCTCTGGCTTGACTATCTTTAGTTACACTCTACCTCCCTTACCTAATCATGTATTTCTCTTGTACCTTGGTTGTCCACACTCAACCCAAGTCAAACTTCTTTCTCTCCCACTTGTGGATGTCGACCACCTCTCATTTATACACCCTACTCTTGATTCACTCTCACCCTCTACCATCTTCACTTGCCCACTCTCTCCCTTTCTTCATGAAAGAAATCCTAAATAGTGGATATTTCTCCAGAAAAGAGAGGCTTGCCTCTTGTTCTTTTCTCTTATTAGTAGATTCTAATATTTCTCACTTCAACTAATCTTAACTTTAACTCTCCCTTGTTTCTCTTAAGTAAGGAATGATTAAGGTTTTAAGCAAGACTGAAGATGAATTTCTATTTGAAAGAAAAGATGGGTTATGGCATTTTTATTACTATTCTTTTGATTTTGTTTTATTTTAAAAATAAAAATAAAAACTATTTTGATTCTTGATTCTCTTAGCAATCGAGATCTTAGCAGAAAGTCATCAAGATAAAGGTATTTAGTGTTAGAAGAATTGCTTGGAGGTAATACATTCTTATCTCTAATATGAATAAGGTCTTTTGTTGTATGTTGTGGCTTTATGTTCATGGTATGTTTCCATGTTGTGTATGAGTTAAATGAGATCTTAGATTTGAGCATGTGGTAAAGTTTTCATTTTGAAGTTTAAGCATGTTTTGAATTCTTTGTTATTATGCATGATTTTGGTAGATTTGAGCATGATTTTGTTCAAGTATTGATTATATGTATGTAATATATCTTTTTATGTGTTTTATGACACATAAGCAGCTAGAATTAATTTGGAAAAGTGAGTAAATTTTTGATAAGTGGATTACGGGTCTAGGTGTTGTTTCGCTAAACCAGTTAATCGGTTTGTTGGACCAATCAACTGGTTGTGTGAATAGTCGCTCGGTTTGGTATTCTTGATCTAGTAGTTGTGAGAATAGTCAATTGGTTTGATGAACCAGTTGACTGGTTTACATGAACCGTCAATCAATTTGGTCAAACCCATTGATTGGTTTGCATGAATAGTCGATCGGTTTGGTCAAACTCATCAATTGGTTCCTATGAAAAGTCGGTCAATGGGACTAACCAGACGGTTGGTTTACTACTTTTTTTTTTATCTCAAGTCTGCTACTGCCAAATCAGTTGACTGGTTCAAGCGACCGATTGTTTGGTCCACCCAAATTCACCATGCTTGTTTCATTAATTAATAATCTTGCTTTGTGACTTCTATCTTAATCTTGCCATGTAATTATAACATTTTAATCATAATTTCAACCATGCCTAACTAGAATTTGATAAATATCAAAATGATAATATTGTAGTGCTTTGTTAGGTTGAGTTTGGTGTTCCCTTAAAACACCCAATTTGGTAGCTTGTATACTTTGGTTAGTGTTTGATGTTAACACTTAAACCACCCACCTAGAATGATATTTGGAATTGAATAATGGAATCATAGAAGCCTTCCCCGTATGCATACTTAGGCTTTGATTATCTTTTGTGCTCTATAGCCTAGGTGCCCAAGTGTGATGGATGTTGAAGATCTCATAAAAAAGCTCCTAGCAATAGCGTAAAATGGTGATGGGAGTCTTTGTTCATCCCAGTCTTGGATATAGACGTCGTTTTAATTCCAAATAATTTTTTCTTTTGTACCTTTTAACCTAGACACCTAAGTGTGGTGAATGTTAAAGATCCTAAAAAATGCTTCTTGGCACTAGCATTATTGCGGTGGATATTACAAACCCAAAATTTAGCACATGCCCCCTCACTAAGGCACCCAGGTTCAACGGATGTTGAAGAACCCTAAAGAAGTCCCCTAGCACTAGCGTGATGTAGTGGTGGGAGTAGCAATCCTATGCTAGTCCCCGTCATGAATAATGACATATTGTGACTTGTTCTAGAAACTTATTTATGTGTATTCTATATGCCTTGCTATGTCACATGTGTATCTACGATTTGATGTGCCATGTTCCTCTTGCCAAGTTTGATTATATATATGTTATTATGTGACCTTAATGTACAACATGAGCCCTTACCATGTTTTAGGTAGTATATTTTACTAGTACTTCACCATATAGATATTGTATTTGTGCGGTCATTGCAATCTACCTTCTATTCAGGTTAAGCAGAAGGAGATTTGTAAGGGTATGATTCTTAACTAGAGTACATTGAGGATGATGATGTGGGCCATTAATTGGCCATTATTTTGAGATTGAGATTTATATTTTGTTGGTTAAGAGTTAGGATAACCGGATAGATGTGTTTTGCCCAACATATTAGAATGTTTCTGTTCTTCCGATTATCTAAACTCTCGGTTTCGGTCCTTGTATTTGAATTTTGAACCTTTTCTCATCTATATTATCTCATCTTGTTGTTATCATTGTTGTATTACTATTGCATGCATATTTTAATCCGTTGTTCCATTTTGCCTTGCATCAAGCTTAAGTTAGATGATGATCACACCTTTCTTATAGTTGATATAGCAATAATTTCCCTGGTTGTGCTTTTATAAGAGCTTCTACATTGTCTTTACAGAGAAATTTTCTCGTTCAAAATTTGGGGGTGTTATAGCAATGACCTAAAGTGGTGTAGACTCACCCCTTGTGAACCAATTAACAACACAACTGCCAATAAGTATTGTAGAAAAGATCAATAAATATAGCCATTAATTTACTAGATATTAGGAGAATAAAGTCTAAGTTAGTTCGACTGAATAAGGGGCGGGATATTAGAAGTTGTTGTTTCCTATTTCCTAGGATCTATTATTTCCTATTTATTATGATTTTTAGGAGTTTGTTACGGTTGATCGTACTCTTTTATCTTCTACCTATATATAGGTGTATCTATGTATAATATCAATAATAAATGAGAAAAAGAAATACAAATCAAGTGGAAATAAACCCTAGCCACTCTCTCCTCTCTCCTCTCTCCTCTATGGCGCGCACTAGGAGAGCAGCCTCCACGGCAAGGAAGAAGATTGGTAAGGGTTGTTCTTCTTACCCTAAGGCTTTGGATTCATCTTGTATTGATAATCGGAAAGATGGTGTGGTTGGTGCGGATGTGGTTGGGGCAAATCAAATTGTGGTTGGTATGCCAAGTGCATGCAATCTGCATGCAGATTCAGAGGTCGATACTGCTCATGATGATAGGGTTAGAGCTGGCAAAAGTTGACCCGACCCGAAAAATCCGACGAATACCGACTCGATCCGTCCGAAATCCGATCCGATTTTATCCGAATAATTAAGAACTCAAAACTTATCCGACCCGATCCGATACATATCCGATATCCGATATAACCCGATAAATCATAAGCCCGAAATAAACCCGACCCGACCCACTGCTTACCCGAAACCCGATATAACCCGAAAAATTATAAATCCGAAATGACCCGACCCGATCCATTATTTATCCGAAATCCGAAATTATCTGAAAAATTATAAATCTATAAAGATTTGACCCGATACTACCCGAAAATTAATATTAACTCATTACTCTAATTTTTTAAAACTTCATAGAGGAAGTAAAAGTAGAGGAAAAAGGAAAAACTCTATTATGTCATTTAAATATTAATTTACTCTCATATAGTATCATAAGATAATAATATTGTAAATACATTCAACACTTTAAACTCAAGTTACAAATATAAAAGCTTTAAAAGACACCATATAAACACTTAAAAAGCCTCTAAATGTACATTTCCATATCGATAACTCAAAACACAATTATGTAAGCCTCAAAAGGTACGATATAACTCATATAAGCACTTCAAGTACCTATTTAATCCAATACACAAAAATGCAAGCC
The DNA here is from genome assembly GCA_030549775.1 of Tamarix chinensis. Lineage (NCBI taxonomy): Eukaryota > Viridiplantae > Streptophyta > Magnoliopsida > Caryophyllales > Tamaricaceae > Tamarix > Tamarix chinensis. Next base: position 63,707,518 of record CM060180.1, on the reverse strand, counting down.
TTAAAAAACACCATAAGATAATAATAATAATAATAATAATAATAATAATAATAATAATAATAATAATAATAATAATAATAATCCAACATATATAACCTAAAATACAAAAAAAAGCATTAAAAGGCACTGAATAAGTTTTTGAAAAGCCTCAAAAGGCACACATCTAGTACTTCATTTACCGAGCGTACTAAACTAATCAAAAACCTGATTTTACTACATATTGGTAGCTTTAGTATCAAAATATTATATAATTAACATGTCTATCTTCCTAGAAGATCAAAATATATTTGGCTTACCACATGTTGGTAGCTCTACTAACAAAAACCATTGTATAAAAGATGACGAACCGAAATTTATTTTCGATCCCTTGTCTATCAAGTCTTTGAGGCTAACGCTTTCCACAAAATATCAAAACATAAGCTTCGATATCAAAATAAAAGCATCCACTTGATGCTAACCTGCATAAATCACACAACCTAAAAACAAATTATCCCACATTAAATACTGCTCTCTACTCAACAAAAAAAAAGACATTAGATGATACAAATATGTAATATATAATTATTACTTTAACAATACATAGTCTAACAGAATCACATACATTTCAAAGAGCTATTACTAATTTTCTCATATATTATCAAAGAATGTCAACATTTATATCAAGAAAGCATAATGTTTCCTCATGAAGGCCTATATTCTAGATTATTTTACAATAGGAGCATAAGAATTAAGTATATAATAAAAGATAATGAATTACACTGAGGACAATAAGAGAAGTGCAAAAAAAAGTGTCAAGTTCATTCAATGACTTTAGTAAACCCTCAAAATATCCAATTAAGTTTCCACAAATTTAAGCTACTAAGGATATGCAATAATCAGCTCAGCAACAAAAGTAAGGAACAACCAACTTATTAAAAATATTGTAGCGTAAAAAAATTACCTCCAACTCTTCAATTAACCTCGTTGTTTGGTTCGGAAAAGTCTACAATAGAGCAATCTTTTTCAAGATCTATGCAAATACCAAAAATATATGTTATTTCACAAAAAAAACATAACCATAATAAAATATTTGGATTTACATATTCAAATTACCTCCATATCCAAATAACCAATTATGTGTTGTTACCAACACATCAACATTTTTTGGCAAAAGAGAATTTCTCCACTTATTCAATATCCTACCACCCATACTGAAAGTAGACTCTGAAGCAACTGTGGTGATTGGAATAGCGAGAATATCTTTTGCCATGGAACTAAGTATCGGAAAACAACTAGATTTATCCTTCCAATAAGAAAGCACATCAAGTCTAACCAATCGCTCCATTCTTTGAATTTCATGATAGCTTTCTAATTCAGTTTTTCCAATATTGCTAGCTCCCATAAATATTGAAGAGTCAAATTCCTAAATAAAAAGAAACAAACAAAAAATAAGACTATGTATATAATACAAAAGTAAACAAATAATAGGATGAATATAAAAGATATTAGTAAACTTAATATCTAATAATAATAGTTTACCCCTATGTCATCGTTTCTTTGACAAGTGTTGACTTCTCTTTGAGTAGGATTAGACGTGCTTGGAACACAAGAATCAACTTGGCAATTATCCTCATAATACTTGTATAAGTCAAGTAGTTGAGTATATACTTCTTTGGCCATCCGTGAACCCTTGTCGGTTCCATACAATTTTGTGAAAGCAAATGTCACGAAGTCAAACTTGTAACGTGGATCAAAAATTATAGCAAAAGCTAGAATCATAGAGTAGTCAGACCAATATTTCCCAAATTTTTCATACATCTGAGTCGCCATTCTACTAATGTCCATATCATCACACGACATTGCCTTCTCTATGCACCTTTGAATGGTCCACACATTAAAGAAGTATAGATTGGATGTCGGATATTCGGTTCCAGAAAATAAATTTGTGATATCGTAGAATGGTTGTAACAAATCACAAATTTTTTTTTACCTTGATCCACTCACTACTTGAAATATGCCACTTGAAATTAGGTTCATTCAATTCATAATAGTCCAAAACACGACTATAATGTAATGCTCTACTTAGCATCAAATATGTAGAATTCCACCTAGTTGCAACATCCAACCACAACTTTGCAGAAACAGATATGTTTAACTGCACAGCATATTCATAAAACTTAATTATCCTACCTTCAGATCCATCTATATACTTAACACTTTCTCGAACCTTCACCACACATTCTTCAATATTTTTCATTCCTTCTTTAACTATCAAATTTAAAATATGAGCTGAACAAGGAATATGGAAAAACTTTCCATCACACACCAAGTTTCCAAGCAACTTGGATTTCATATTCATAATCATATTGATCATATTTGATGCATTGTCCACAGTCATGGTAAAAATCTTTTTTTCAATGCCCCAATCCATTATCAATGAATGTAACAGATTATATATCTCTATACCAGTGTGGGGAGGAGGACAATGGCAAAAACTCAATACCTTAGAGTTCAATTTCCAATTATCATCAACATAATGTGCTGTGAGAGTAAGATAACCACGTCCTGTACATGCTGTCCATATGTCACAAGTTAAACAAATCCTGCTGGAATTTTTTCTTAAAGCCGCTTTAAGAATATCCTTAAATTCAGCATGCTTCTCCAAACAAATTTTCTTTGCGGTATTTCTACAAATCGGTTTGACATTCGGATTCAAATACTGATGGACTTTTCTCTCTCCTTCATACTCAACATGTGAGAACGGCAACCCGTGTTTCATTATCGACTCACAAACCAACTGACTGTATACTTTTTGATCAAAATGAGATGTAGTCATGCAGGACCCGACAAGATTTTTATACTTTGAACAACTTACCAAATGTCTCTTAAAATTAGATGTGCCATTTTTTGATTCAGCTCTATATGATACCTCTTGGCAATGCTTACATACACCATGAAAATTCTTTTGAACATCTTCATAACAATTATATTCTTTCCATACCTCGGCTTTTCTCTTTAGATTTATAGGGACCCAGCCATCACCAATTGCATTGGGGAGGGTAGTTGGAGTTAGCACTTGATCATTTTCAATATATTCAGAATTAGGAGCTGCAATTTGGAAAAATATAAAATTAATAAGAGATAATATTATGAATCAAACAATAATAAGTATTAAACATCACTAACGTTAGAGATTAAAGAAAAATCAATACCTCTACTACCAACAGATGAGAAATCATAAGTGTCAAAATGCTCTTCTTGTTGTGGAGTCCTAAAATTTTCCTCCATGAATTTTAACACTGTAATAATACCAAAGCATACATGAATTATTTATTATTAACATAGCAACAAATATTATTTCATACATTACAAAATTTAGTAGTTAACATAATGTCTTTTGTTCTATCAGTTACATAAGCAAAAATGCCTTCAAAATAAATGCTACCACGCCCTCAATTCTCAAACTATGCTTTGAAGTCGCATGCAACAAGTTAACATTATTTACTATACCTACAAAGAAATATTAACAAGTAGCATTATTTAATCCTTATAGTTATTAACTTATTGTATTCTCAGATCTAATAAAATTATATCACATTAATTAAAATATTATAAAAATATACAATTATATCATATATACGAATAGAGGACGATGTTCTTGTTGTTATTAATAGCTTCCATTACATATAGGCATAGTTAATGCTTAATTTCTGTCTCATAATGTTTAGATACAATTATTTCACAAATATGAGCTTGGCCTATTTATGCATATTTATTGAGAATGAATAACATCCATTTCCTTATTTCTTTTTTCTTTTACGAAAAATCACATAAATCCCCGGGTGTCTGCAGATGTATATTTGGGGGCATGGATCACAGATTCACAATTCACAATATAGAAATAACAGCAATGTCACAACCAACAGCAATGTTCTGCACCAGGATGCAGAAACAACGACAGGTTATCCCAGAGATAAACCGCTCAGACTTCCGAACACTACAGACACATTACAAACGTAAGTACGGGATCCACTAGTTCTAATATATACAACAATGTCACCCCTCACCTCACTTACCATGAAAATCTGTGGCCAGCTAACCAACTTGGCCACAAAGAAAATACTTCTCCGGCAGAAGAGGAGCCAAGGCAGGTACTTACGTAGGGGCAACAGGTTGGAGACGTTTGTCGGGCTAGGGGAAGCAAACAAGAAAAGAAAATGAGGGGCGAGGATGAGAAGGTGGATCAGCTGGGAGGTGCTACGTGTAGAGGAAGGGTGGCCCAACTGGGTTTTCGGTGGTGGAGGAAACTGGTGGAGGAGCTGGAAACGGGAGGGCTGCGTCGGGTTGGGGAGACTGGTGGTGCTGGGGAAGGATGGTGGTCGGTTGAGAGCTGGAGTAGGGTGAGGTGATGCAGGGCAAAGATGAGGAGGAAAGTGGTGGAAAAGCTGGAAATGGGGAGGGCTGCGACGGCTTGTGGAGATGGATCTTGAAAATGCAGAGGGGAGGAGGCCGACGGAGGACTGTTTGGTGAGGGAGGTTCGCTGAAAAAAAAGAAAGAATGGCACACAGAAACAGAATGGAAGCACTGGAGCAGGGGTGTTTGTGTGTAACGGGCGTTTCGTGTTTGCCAGAGTTCACTGTTTGGCTCGGGGATGAGATCATGACTTCATGAGACTGATGAGTCTCGTGCAGGCTATGTGTGCGTGTGTCATGCAGGCATACGCGGCGTATGTAGAGTAGCTGAGGCATGAGTCGCATCGCATGACCACATGAGGTGATGAGGGTATTGGCGTGTATAAGAAAAAAATATGCAGAGGCAGCAGAGGATGCTCGTTGACCAATTGCCTTGTTCGTTCAGGACCTTCAGAAGATAATGCGCTCTAAAAAAATATATAGTAGGTTAAAATAGGTTTATTTTTATTTTTATTTTAGATTTAATTAAAATAAATTAGGATACTAGATTGTAGAATAATAATTTGGAAAAAATATTTTGATTTAAGATAGGTCAAAAATAATTGAAAAAAGAAAAAATAATTCAGGATAAATTTTAAAAAATTCTTTTACGTTACGGATCAACAATTATTATTAAAATAATTAAGATAAAATTTAGGGGTATAAACTAATATTAAAATTAATAGTCTAATTCTATCAAGTTTTAATCTGATTAAATTTATATCTAAACCATCGTAATAATATATATAATGATAATACACTTAATACTAAACCTCCTAAAATAATCATTACTACTATTATTAATTAAAAAATAAATAAATAATGTCAATTAATTTTAAGATATTATTAATTATTAAACATCCTATCCAAACTCACTATATTATTATTACTGGCATTATTATAATCATTATTAATATCGTTGTTGTTATTATTATTATTATTATCATAAGATGATGATGATGATGATGAATTGATGATGATGATTATGTTGTTGTTGTTGTTGTTGTTATCCAACCCTAGTTTAACTTACACTTAATTATACATAATAATAAAATTTTAAATTAAGATATCGAAATCAGGGTTTATATAAATGGGGTATTACATGTGCATATTGATTTAATATCAAATTAAAAATTAATTTATTGAAAAAGTATATAGCTATTTTGATGCTTAACTAAGAAAGCGAACTAAATTTTACTCGCACACACATAATTCTTCTATTTTTAATTAATCTAAGTTTTTATCTATGAAACTAATCCAAGTTTATAATGAAACTACAATTTTCTATCAATAAAAGCCACTCTAAATTTATAATGAAACTACTCATTTTGATCTATAAGACTACTATAAGATTCTAATGAAACTACTAACTTTAACTTATGAAACTAAGTTAAGATTATAATAAAACTACATACTTTAGCTTATGAAACTATCAGTTCAGCTAATGAAATAACTCGTTTCAGCTTATAAAAGTATTCTATGTTTCTAATGGAACTATTCTAAGTTTCTAATGACATCGCTCATCTAATATTATGAAACTAGTCATTATAGCATATTCATAATACTCTAAATTTCTAATGAAACTAATTGTCTTGGCTTATTAAACTACTTAAAGTTATTAAGGAAAATACTCATTTTAGTTGATGAACCTAGTGTAATAGTTTTATGAAACTACCATAATTGTTCTATGAAACTATTGGTTCTAAATTCTCATTATAAGTAGTAGTTTTTACTAGATACACCCCCCAATATAATTTATGAATGTCAAGGGATTATGATTTATGAATGCTTGAAAAGCCAACATCATAATCTAATTTATTAAATATTAGAACATACTTGTAGTAATATATATGTGATATAACTATTGTTAATATGCTTGTACTGATGAAGATCTCTAAAGGAAGAACCACAAATATAACTATTGTTAAAATTAGTATTATTTCACTTACAAAACATTGTTAAAAAAGAGACGAAGAGAATAGAGAAGAAAAATCAATGGCATGTAAGTATGTAACCTTCATTAACTAAATTGAGTGTATAACTCTGTCAAATCTAAATGGCATAAGAAGAACAAAACTTTAATATAGAGATTCAATATATAGTTTGGGTTGAACCAAATACATATGATTTCTTTCAACCCTAGGTTGACCAAATACAAAATATATAACTTCAATCTTATGCAATAGAAATTGGTAAGGAGCATTTTAGCTTATAGAAGAACAATATAATATATAGTCCAACTAAACATTTGAGACCAACTAAATACATTAACCTAAAAAAATAAGCTTGAATTATCAATTACCCCAACTAATTAATAATACAATATGATGTTTGATTTAGAAACTAATCATTCCAATATTAAGCCTAGTGAATATAGAATATGCCCCATGGGCCACAAGTGATATGATATCGAACACATTTCGACTGATCAAGTCTACCAAAAGTTCCAACAAAGTCTTCAATTCCACGATCTAGTAACCAAAACCCAAACAACAATTATGATATAAACCAATTGCCATTGTAGCTTAAAACTAATATTACATAATCACAATCTATTCCGTTATTCAAAATAGTTATCAATAATACTAATTCTAATATTTGAAGTATTTAGGAACAATTGTGTAAAGGTATATATATAAAGGAAGATTGCATCATAAGTAAAATCCAATCAAACAAAGAAAAAGTTTTATCAATTCTATTATAAGTATACATAAATAACAATTTGTAGCCTTAAACACTATATGTTAGTATCTATACCTTACAATATAATACCTATAACATCATAGAAAAATAGGAAAATCTAATATGAGGATGTTAATTATTCATTATAAAAATTAAAGATTAATGTTTTTGTTACATCAACTATGTTAAATAGTAAGAAGTCATATGAGTTGGTCTTTTGACAATAATAGTCATTATTACTTACTTTATCTAATTTTTATTTGATTTAGCTTGATATGATCGAAATAAAATATAGAAAAAAATAATAATGTGTTATTATTATTATTATTATTCCATAATTGATATTCAACAATTACTACTATTATTGTTCTCATTATTATTATTATTATTATTATTATTATTATTATTATATTAATTAAAATTATGTTGATACGATGTGATCAATCTATTTGAAAAATAATATGAGAAGTAGAACCTTAGAAACCTTCATTTGTTATCAATTATCAATAGTTATTGTAAGTTAATATTATGTAAGGACCGTACAAAATATAAATATAATATACACTTAAAATAATATTTGAACTCAATATGATATGATCAAGCTAATAATGGAGTTGAATTATAAGTTATGCCTTAATATAAAAAGAAAAGTAATCCGATTTGAAGACGTTTAAATTTAGAACATCAAATAAATATTCAAAGATGAAATAATGACAAAAAATTCTAAGGCCCTAGAATAATCTATATAATAATTTATTTTTAATTAAATAAGATAAATTGAAATAAACAATATTAAAATAATTAGTCTTTAATAACATTTTGGAATAGAAAAAAATTGCACAAGCATGACTTGCTACTGAAATGACCCGAATCCGATCCAAACTCGACCCGAAAATATAATAATTCGAACTCACCCGAGCCCGATCCGAACCCGAACCGAAATTAAAATAACCCAAAGTTACCCGAATTTGAGTCAATCCGATCTCAACCCGACCCGATCCGAGAACTTAAAATGATCCGAGATTATCCGACACCAAGTTGATCCGAATCAAACCCGATCCGACCTGATCCGATAAAATGATCCGAGATTATCCGAAACCGATATGATCCGATTATTATTTAACCCGATCCGAAAGTGACCCGACCCGTCCGATTGCCAGCTCTAGATAGGGTTGCGGGCATGGTATCTAAGAAGAGTGTGGAAGGTAATATCATCTCAAAGATTGAAGAACCGATGCCTGTAAGGCCTGATCATGATTCGATACGTAACGTATCGGCTGATCAAGGGTCAGGCGGTTCAACTTCCTAGAAAGATAAGGTCATTGGCAACAGGCTCTCTTCTGCGAGCACCCAGTTGCACTATGTTCCTCCTTCTATTGTAGGGGACAAGATTTGTGTTTCTCTCCAGAAGGAGAAGGTGGAGAATAGACGTTTTGATTGGCAATAGGCAATAGTTGGTTATATTATAGGGTATCGGCCAACTCAGGGACAAATGATTGGCTTTGTGAAAAGGAATTGGCAGGGTGTTAAAGAACCAAAAGTGTTATTCCATGACCAAGGTTTTGTTGTGTTTAAATTTGACTCTCAAGATTCATGTTGTAGATGGTCAGTGGTTCCATAATTCAAGCTGTAGATGGTCAGTGGTTCCATAATGCTGAGGGAATCAAACAGGCCTTCCTATCTTATTATAAGAGTTTCTTGGGGTCTGAGAGTCCGGCAGCTTGATCCATCTTAGAGGATATTTTAGGCTTGGGTCTTGTTATGTCTGTGGAGTATCAACATCTGTTGTTGAGGCCTATATCTAAGCAAGATGTCAAGGAGGCTTTGTGATCTATTGGTAATTATAAATCCCCTGGTCCAGATGGTTTTACAGCTGGGTTTTTCAAAGTTTCTTGGAGTATTATGGGTGATGAGATCTGGTTGCTTATGAATGGTATTTTTCAATCTGCAGTAGTGCCTCCTTTATTGGGTCACATTATGCTTTCTCTTATCCCAAAAACTAGTGGAGCTCAGTATGTATCAAAGTTTAGGCCTATTGCATGTTGCAATGTTCTTTACAAAATTTTGGCAAAAATTATTTCTACTCGTTTACAGGTTATTTTACCCTCTTTGATTCATGCTTCTCAAGCTGGTTTTGTCAAGGAAAGAGTCATTGGAGATAATATTCATATGTACAAAAGAAAGAGTATTTCACTAAGTTGTATGCTTAAGGTGGATATTAAAAAGGCTTATGATTCTGTGAGTTGGAGTTTCTTGGAGCAGGTGCCGTTAGGGCTGCATTTTCCTCTTTATATTGTTAGACTTATTATGGCTTGTGTCACAACTGTTAAATACTTATTAGCTCTAAATAATGATGTCATGGATCCTTTTCAGGGGAGAAGAGGGCTAAGACAAGGAGACCCTTTGTCTCCTTACCTCTTTGTCATCGTTATGGAGTATTTGAGCAGAATGATGCAATCTTTATAGCTTAATTCTGAATTTCATGGCCATCCAAAATGCAAGAGATTGAAGATTATAAATTTGGCTTTTGCAGATGATCTGCTGGTGTTCTGCAGGGCTGATTCTTCTTCTCTTCTTTTAATTAAACAGATTTTTGAATGAGTTTAATGTTGTATGAGGTTTACACATCAGTCCTGAAAAGAGTTCCATATTTTTTGGGGGTGTCAATCAGGAATTGAAAGACTTAATATTATCTACTCTGCAGTTCAAAGAAGACAGGTTTCCTTTCAAATATTTAGGGGTGCCTTTAGATTCTTCTAAACTAAAATCTGCTGATATGATATCTTTGGTTCAAAAGATCACTGGTAAGATGCAGCATTGGTCCACTAGGCTGCTCTCTTATGCTGGGATGCTTCAACTGTTGAAATCAGTTATATTTGGAATCACAATGCACGGGAGTCAGGTTTTCCTTCTTCCTAAGAAGTAGTTGGTGCAAATTATTGTCCTTTGTCGAAATTTTCTATGGACAGGTAAAGCTTTGCCCACTAAAAGGTCTCTTATAGCATGGAAATCTGTTTGTTTGCCTAAAAAGGAAGGGGTTTAGGCATTATTGATCTTCATTCCTAGAACGTAGCAGTAATGGGGAAGCACCTTTGGAATATCAGTCTGAAGAAGGATTCTTCGTGGATTAAATGGGTTCATACCTATTATATCAAGCAACAAGATTTTGCTACATGTCACTTGCCTAGCACTGCTTCCTGGATTAATCAGAGAATTATTTCTTTGAGATCTATTCTCTTACCTTGGCTTCATTTGCATCTGGCTGATTATCACTTCAAGATTTCTGATTTATATGAGTTTGTAAGGTTAAAGGCTCCAACTGTGCAGTGGTGGAGAACAGTTTGGTGCAGTCCTGCAGCACCAAAACACAAAGTTCATTTTTTGGCTTGCTGCCCATTCTCGTCTACCCACTAAGGATATCATGGCTAAATTTTCCTAATCCATTGATTTGTAATGTTGCTTTTGTGATCAGAATGAAAACATTCTGCATTTGATGGTTCAATGTCCTGTTATGAATCATATTTGGAATTCAATCAGGTTAACTATGGGAGGAAGAAGATTCTCCAATAATTGGACTGAAGTTCTAAAAGATTTATCTTGTTCTCAAAGAAGAGGTCGTGTGAAACTCCAATTGACTCGTGCTTTTTATGCTATGGGCCTTTACGAGATATGGAAAACCAGAAATGCTTATCTTTTTTCCAGTGTTGAGTGAAATTGTAATTGGATTATTTTTAACATTTCTCATGCTTTGTCCTCCATTTGTAATCATCCTCATAGGATTCAAAAGTTTGGTGGATATGTAGGGTATATAAATCAATTCTATAGGGTTGGATGTAATCTTTCTCTATGATATAAAATTTTCTCTTCTAAAAAAAATAATAATAATAAAAGAGAAAAAGTATCTATTCTTACTCTCCATAACTTTCATGATATCAGAGCCATAGAAACTAGGAAAAACTAGGCCAAGAAAAATGGCGTTATCAGAAGAAACCTCAGTCAACTCCATGCCAACCAACAACAATGATAGTATTGCTGCTCCCTCATCCTTCCAGATCACAGTTTATAGATTGAATGGAAGAAACTATTTAGAATGGGCACAATCTGTCAAATTAGCCATTGACGGACATGGGAAGCTTGGGTATCTCACCAATGAGGAGAGAAAACCAAAGGAGAATGAACCCAAATTTAAAACCTGGAGGTCTGAAAATTTCTTGGTGAGTGTGTCGCTACTTAATTCAATGGAAGGGTCCATTGAAAAGCCACACATGTTTATGCAGACCGCAAAGGAAATCTGGGACTCCATTCGTGTCACATACTCAGATCAAGAGAACTCATCTCAGATATTTGAGTTAAAGTCTAGATTGTGGCGTTTAAAGCAAGGAAACAGAGATATAACCACCTACTATAATGAGATGGTAACTTAATGGCAGGAATTAGATCAATGTTATGATGATAAGTGGGAGAATTTGAAGGATTGTGCTCGATTTATGAAGCGTGAAGAGAATGATCATATTTATATGCTTTTGGCTGGGGTCAGCCATAATTTAGACGAAGCAAGAGGAAGAATCTTAGGAAGAAAGCCGCTGCTAGGCATAACGGAAGTATTTTCAGAGCTAAGGCAAGAGGAGGCTCGAAAGAAGGTTATGTTGCACGCTCAACAGTTAACTACTGGCCCAGCATTGGAGAGCTCTGCTCTGGTTACAAGTGGGTCTAGTACAGATGGTGAGAGGAGGAAGAAACCCTGGTGTGATCACTATAGAAAGCCATGGCATACTAGGGAAAAGTGTTGGAAACTATACCTTCACTTGAAACCACCTAACTCAAGGAGAAATTCTGACAATAAAGCAATGGAAATAACCACAGATAAAACTCAAGAACAAGAAGTTAATTCAAGGGAGTCTCCATTCACTCAAGAACAAGTAGAGCATCTCCTAAAAATTCTTCAATCCTCACGGTCCCCTATTAGTTTTTATTCTCTAGCTCATCAAGGTAATATAAGCTATCCCATCTCCTATAATGGCATGTCTACATCTGTCTGGATAATTAATTATGGAGCAACAGATCATATGACAAACTACTCCCAATTATTTAAATCCTACCGTTCTTGTGCTGGAAATAACAAAATCAGGGTTACAGATAGATCATTCTCTACTGTTACTGGCATATGATCTATCCAACTCACTCCTTTACTATCTCTTGATAATGTTCTTCATGTTCCTAAATTGCCTTGCAATCTACTCTCTATTAATAAGTTGACTAGTGACCTTAAATGTTGAGTTAATTTGTATTCCTCACACTGTGAATTTTAGAATTTAGTTCCCAAAAAACCTTTATCACTATGGATGTCAAATTCTTTGAAACACAGCCATATTTTAAACCTCATCCTTAGGGGGATACTTTAGGAGAGGATTTGTTTTCAGGGGGAGTTTTGCGTGATCTGGATCTAGAATTTACCACCAACAGCACCAGTGACAAAAACTTTTTTGAAACACAACCACATGTTGTTGTTTTTGACCAGCATGATCAGCAGGAACACAACCAATGGGGTGGATGAATTAAGTAATAGGAATAACCCATGTTTACATTCTAATTCTGAAAAAAAAATCTCCCTTCAAATCAGGAGCATGAAAACCAATATTCTAGTCCTTATAATTAACAAGGAAGAGATGCCCCCATTGTTCCTTCATCTGATCAATCCGTTGAAACAAAAGTAGGCTCTAAGACTAACAGACACTTTGGGCAGATATAATCCAGAAGAACTCCTCCTAAAGAGAAGGATTTCACACGCCCTTTGCATTGCCATGAATCTGCACCGGGGCTAGTTCCTACCTTTGTACGTATCTCTCCTTCTCCCTCAAATCAATTATCTCAAGATAGCACCTTTGTTTCATATTTGAACCTTTCTATTGCCACTAAAAAAGGAACTAGATCTTGTACTAGTCATCCTTTATATCCATTATCAAAATTTTTTGTTTTAAACATCTCTCACCCTCTTTCTCTACTTTCTCCACTCATGTATCTTCTATGGAGATTCCTAAGAACACTAAAAAAGGAACTAGATCTTGTACTAGTCATCCTTTATATCCATTATCAAAATTTTTTGTTTTAAACATCTCTCACCCTCTTTCTCTACTTTCTCCACTCATGTATCTTCTATGGAGATTCCTAAGAACGTTCAGGATGCTCTAATAGTTCCAAAGTGGAAGAAGGCAATCCTTGAAAAAATGAGTGCTCATGAGAAAAATAAGACGTGGGAAGTTGTCAATCTATTAAGAGGAAAGTCTCTTGTTAGATGTAAGTGGGTATTCACTTTGAAATACAAGGTTGATGGCACTCTTGAGAGATATAAGGCACGGTTGGTGGCAAAGGGCTTTTCACAAATCCATGGAATTGGCTACACCGAAACATTTGCTCCTATGGCAAAACAAAATACCATTCAAATTCTTCTATCTGTTGCTGCAAACCTTGATTGGCCCTTGTACTAGTTGGATGTAAAAAATGTATTTTTGAATGGCAACCTAAGAGAAGAGGTATTCATGACACCACCACCGGGCTTTCAGCAGAAGTTTGGCTCGAAGGTGTGCAGGCTGAAAAAGGCACCTTATGGTTTAAAAAGTCTCCCCGGGCCTGGTTTGAAACATTTACCAGATCTGTGAAGAGACAAGGATATACTCAAGCCCAAGGTGACCATGAAATGTTTACAAGGCACTCAAGAGATGGAAAAATATCAGTGTTGATTGTGTATGTGGATGATATTATTGTTACAGGGAATGATTTGAGAGAGATGGATCGCTTAAAGGCTAGATTAGCTAGAGAATTCGAGAGCAAAGACTTGGGATCTTTGAAATATTTTCTAGGAATGGAAGTAGCCAGATCAAGAAAAGTTATTATGGTGAATCAACGCGAGTATGTGGTGGATCTTCTTCACGAAACTAGTTTGAGCAGTTGTAAACCAGTTGATACACCAGTAGATGCTAATACAAAATTAAGGGCGTATAAAGAAAGCCTGCCTGTTGATGCAACCAGGTATCAAAGGCTAGTTGGAAAGTTAATTTATCTTTCCCATACTCATCCTGATATTACCTTTGTTGTTAGTTTGGTTAGTCAATTTATGCATTCCCCACGCACAAAACACCTGAATGTTGCATACAGGATTGTGAGGTACTTGAAAGGGTCACCTGGGCGGCTGGGCGAGGTTTGTTCTTCAGGAAAAATGAGCAGAGGGGAATTGAAACTTTCACTGATGCAGACTGGGCAGGATCAATTGAAGATAGGAAGTCCACTTCTGGTTATTGTACATATATATGGGGGAACTTAGTCACTTGGAGGAGCAAGAAGCAGAGTATAGTGGCAAGGAGCAATGCTGAAACTGAATTTCGAGTCATGGCTCAAGGGATTTATGAGCTAATATGGCTCAGGCGGATTATTAGAGAATTACATCTACCTGTAAGCAAGCCCATGAAGTTGTACTGTGATAACAAGGCAGCCATAAGCATTGCACAAAACCCAGTTCAACATGATCGAACGAAACATTTTGAGATTGATAGACATTATATAAAGGAGAAGCTTGAGGAAGGAGTGATTTGTCTACCATTTGTACCCACTGCTCAACAGACAACAGATATTCTTACAAAGGGTTTATTCAAGTCTAATTTTGAGTTTTTTATTGGCAAATTAGGCATGATTGATATCTATGCACCAACTTAGGGGGAGTGTAGAAAAGATCAGTAAATCTAGCCATTAATTTACTAGATATTAGGAAAATAAAGTCTCAGTTAGTTCGACTGAATAAGGGGTAGGATATTAGAAGTTGTTTCTGCCTATTTCCTAGGATCTGTTATTTCCTATTTATTAGGATTTTTAGGAGTTTGTTACGGTTGACTGTACTCTTTTATCTTTTGCCTATATATAGGTGTATCCATGTATAATATCAATAATAAGAGAGAAAAAGTATCTGTTCTTACTCTCTATAACTTTATGTATTGTAATATCCATACAATAAAATGTCTCTTATGATAAAAATAATAATTTGAAAAGCAGATATGACTTTGTTCATCATCAACAGAAATGCTAAACAGAATCAAAATATAGCCTCAATGACAAAAATAAGCAGAGACAAAAGAGAAGGCAGGAATAGAACCAACCTGCTAACAAGATCAATGCCAAAAAGAGCCTTCACTGCATTTAGATTTTCACTGCAGGTAAAAATTTGCGAATATGAAGATTTTGGATAGTAGAAACCTAAAAGCAGCAAAATAAGTAATATCAAGAATGAGGTGGAAGAAAGTAGCTAAGTGAAGCAACAAGCCAATAAAAGATTGCTCAAAATTTTATTTCATGGAAAGAAAACAAAAAAACGAATGATACTCAATTACACATTCAATGCCTATCCAGGACAAAGAGAGAGACTAACATAATACATTACTGAAATCACTGATTGAAATCAAATATAGGATATAAACATAATCAACCAAATCGGAAATAAATTAGCTCATCCAGAAATATCAAAGAAATATAAGCATGTCACTCAAACACTATTTACATGAGGGCCCCACACATACAATTAAATATTAATCACAATACGCAATATCAGTTGATATTTATAAGATTTTAGGTTAGTCGATATACAAAATTGGTGATACAAGACGATTTTAGAATTTTACATATTTATTAGCAATATATCGGTAATCAGCCAATATTTTACCAATACTTACTGATACTTGCTGATATTTCCCAATTTTTATTAAAATTTGCTTGAAAAAATATAAAAAAAGCACGTCGTGACAACCTCGATACATAAAATATCGTTCACGGCAAACTGACACTGCAACCGTGGCTATATTGCTTGGCCTCACAAGAACATGGATAGCATAGTTGTCACTTGTCAGCCACTAAAGATAGGAAAATGAGAACACAAACTATGACAAGAAAAGCAGACTGAAGATGGGAACAACCTCTAGATCAGCAGATTGAACTATTAATGTTCAAGTTCAAATCAATTGATAATCATTGCCAGATGGAATGAGTATATGAATTTTTTTTAGGGCTAGAAATAATCATAAAGCAATGTCCTAGCTTCATTGTTCTAAATGCTATAAAATCCATCTGAACACTCACCGCAAGGAGGTGAATAAGAAAATGGGGAAAAGCAAGAACATCCAGCTGTAATTATACAGCAAATGAGCACCTTCTATAAATAGTTATGGCCAAAATTCAAACATATCAGAGTACTGATTCAAAATTGGGCACGAGATGGCCCTAATGGAGCAGATATGCTCAAATTGTTCGCAAGGAAATATTTTAACATCACACTCAAACTAGAAATGTGTCAAGGCCGTCATATCAGGAAAATCCCAAAGTAATGAGGCTCTCTTCACCAAGAAGGAAGAACTATACCTTGAACCTGGTGGTTTAAGAGACTGGGAAAGTGTGTACAACAGATGTGTCCAACATTCTTCAGCATCCTGTCATTAACAAATATAACGACTTCGAATTGGGAGCAAAATAGAAGCAGGATAAATCTAAAGATAACACAGAAAGAAACAAAGGGTACAAATGGAAGAGAGAGAGAGAAAGAGAGAGAGGGAGGAAACCTGCTGCATGAAAACACCATTCTGAAGCAGACCAAATTGAGGATACTTCTTCCGCAGAACCTACAAGCAAGAAAAAAAAATATTGATATATTACCATAGTATCATTCTTAGTTTCTTACAATCATCTCTAGTAAAAATATATTTGAAAAGGCTTTCCTATATTTCAAAGAACATAAATTAACAATTTCTTTTTCCTCTTGGACAACATAGATAGGCCGAAGGAGGCAGGAGCAGGAATTATGGGCACATATCTGTAGAGTCAAACAAAACAAACATATTAAGCATGAACTCTACAAATTGGTGCTTACAAATGGCTCGTTTTCTTTATGTGATTTTGGCTAATGTGATCTGATCTAGGGAAAAAATTAATTTTTTTATGATTATCATTATTTGCAATTTTTACTCATCCAATCTAAAAAAGGTGAAGGGAACAACCCAAAATGTATCAACTAAAATTGGACTCTACAACTTCCATGCAGTAATACAGATAGTACCAAACAAGACTTTGTATAACTCCCTCATATGCACATAACATCTAAAAATAAGGCAAAACATCTTATAAATACTAAATTAGAGCACCAAATATCAGTTACCAAAAATGAAGAATCAAGTATCACATCATACATCACTAAACTTCTTAAAAAGAAGCATGATACAAAAAGAAATCTGATATGAATCAGACAACAAATACAGGAAAACTAGAAATGAAACAGCAGCCTTGGAAGAGAAACAAAATACCGAACCCATCACCCTTAACAGAAACATGATACTATCTCAAATGCCAATTTTCAGAAATAACGGTACTAACATAAATGAAGAAAGCAATGAAAAGCCAAATGGGCTGTCTATACAACCTAACTACACATTGACAGCTAACTAGATAGCAGAACAAAAACATTGTAGGAAATATGAACCAACCATCCAGAACTGCATTGGTGCCACGGGCTTCACATTTTTATCAAGCTCATTAAACAAATCCCTTGTGGCCACAGTCAACAAATGAGAAGTTTGATCCAAATTATTGGTTCGACCAGTTTGATACCTGATATGAAGTTGTCAAAAATCAAAATATCATCAGCTTCTCAAAATGTAAGATGGTTTTGAACATAACTAGAAAAGGTAAATATGAACATAAACAAAGTGATTCTACTGAAGTGGCATGCTAACAACTTACTCTACAAGAGCAGACTTCAATTCAGGAACAGAGTGCAGACATTGAACTGTGGAGTTCATGTAGCATGTATTTCCTAAATTAAATAGACCAGCGGAATGTCCCTGCATATTCAATGGGGTGGATATCATAGAAAGGTATCTGCACGCCTGGGCAGAAAACAAGTTCTGATGGATGGACAGAAATAAAGTCTGACCCATATGTATAGAGTACTAGAGTACTTAGACAAATGAAGCGAGACTGCATATGCAGCCTTATGCAATAGATTAAGACACAGGGTCCGAAGCGAAACTGTATTCAACAAAAAACTAATCAAGTAGTGAAAATGCCAAGTAACTTCACAGGAGAGAAAACAAACAAAGCCAAAAAAAAATGGATATCCCTCACATTGCAAATCATGATTGTTCCAGGTAAAAATAATATCATAACTAAGTCAATGTCTAGTCAAGTCCTGATCATTGCATTACATTCTAAATAAGGCAATGTCTAGGCGATACATAACTGGCAGACAGCTTTAGTTAATTTATGATTGTTCATAGAATATTTCATATGTTGAATCATGAAAAGATGAAGTAGCTTTCCCACATTACATAATTAATTAAATAAATAAATACTTCTGGCGAAAAACTACAATCTCTCAGCATCTCAAAGTTGCTACCAGGGTCATGCAGTAATTCAAACTTTACAATTGCAAAAGTAATCGAACAAAGAGTTTAATGGATCTAGCATTCAATTTGAAAGACTAAAACAAGAGTACAAATTTATCAGCAAGAAAGGGTGGGGGCAAAAAACCTTGAGGGAGATTAAATACAAATATTATTAGCATTCATTCTTTCTGACCATATTGGGAAGAAAGAATTTTACTGCAGCGTTAATATGATTTCTACCACAAATTTCATTAAGAAAGCAGATTCATCAGCAAGTGAAAAGGCATTCTTTCATTTTCTAACCATCCAGATAAAAACTATTTTACTGGTAAATATGCTCAGTGAAATATCACATTTATCTACAAAATAGTCGAATATCTGAGCATACATAAAGTCCATATATTCTATCTAAAACCTGAAATTATTAGCAATTGGATAATTCATCATTGGAGTCTCAAATGGTTTTAAAGCACCAGCAATTGCTATTATTTGTTATTTGACTATAATCTATTATGTGCTAATATGATTTGCATGCTTCTAGCCTTCTAAATATAACATGAATCAAAAAAAAAAAAAAACAGTTGAGAACTTGGTAACTCATAATTATAAAAATGAACCAGTGAACTGAGAAAAGTATGCATAACTATGTTGGTTTGGTAAAAAATTATATCTGAAGCTATCAAATCATACCACATTAGCTACTTGCTCTTCCTCGGGCAGATCTTCCACAAACCGTGGAC
Organism: Tamarix chinensis; assembly: GCA_030549775.1. Taxonomy (NCBI): domain Eukaryota; kingdom Viridiplantae; phylum Streptophyta; class Magnoliopsida; order Caryophyllales; family Tamaricaceae; genus Tamarix; species Tamarix chinensis. Next base: position 63,688,254 of record CM060180.1, on the reverse strand, counting down.
CCTCCTCTGGAGCTTTTACAATTTCATCAGCAGTTCCCATCATCATCAATCTTTGACCCTGGATGCAATGCAGCTGACAGAAGTAAGCAGAAAACTCCAATAAAACAACAGAAATTCAGAGCAAGAGGAAGACAATATCCACCTCCTTCACACTAACTGTTGACCAGTCTGCATCATCCTGGGTTTTCAGGCACACAAGTCAGTATGGACAATATGAATCAGATTGCACCTATATTTGTCATGCTCAAATCGCTCTTTCTTGCACAGATTAAAATGAAAAATCTTCATAAATCAGATGTCTTTTCTTGTACCTTTAGCAAACCACCTTTAACCATAATTTTTTGCCTTTCAGGTGGGACTCCAGTTAAATCATATAATTGGCATTTGAAAACATATGGGGGTTGGCTAGTATCAATTTCGACACTTGAAAACACTTCCTTTTGCCATCTCACGCTAACTGCAAATAAGTAGCAATTATTTAACTTCTTGTAGAGACAAATTCAAATAATAATAACAACTTAGCTGAAGATATTATGAAAATCATTAAAAAGAAAAACCCATAGGTACTCAACTAACCAAAAACTAAATCAAAATACCAGATTGCAGCCATCATAACACACATCATATATGGTAACTTTGCATTAAAGTAAGAAGTGGAGACACATTGTTGAATAAGATAAAAAGCATATAATTGCTTGTTACAATCATTGCTGCAGAATCACATAATGTAAGACACTTGGGTCTTCATTAGCTCCTATTCCCACTCCATTGAAAATACTTGCCCACAAATGGCTTTTCTTCTTGTTTTGAAGAAATGAAATGAACAAAGGTAAAAGAAAATATTCATGTAAATTATCAAACTCAACCCTTTTGGTTTGATGACTATGATATCCTCAAACTCAATTTCAACCCAAAACTTGGCATTGAATAGAAACCCACAATGAGCCCCCAACAAGCATATATCGATTATTTGTCATACTAGTTACAATTTTTTTAGAAAAAAGTTACACTTTAGAGCCTCTATATGTGACTTTATTATTCAAAATATAAAAATAATACAAGGAACTTTACACACACACAACAAAACAAATGCAGGACATTTTATGCATCATTATATACACATTGATCATGAAAGACTTAGAAGTCGCAACACTAGCACTTCCATGCATGGAATATAGTGTTGGCCCATATGTTTTGTATTGGGTGTTTAGTCTACCAATATGATACAAGACCAATACAAGCACAATATTTACCTATGCACTAATATTTACTGGCGGTGGCAACAACAACAATATATTGTTTCTTGTTCACAAAGTTTCAAAACTGTGACTGCAACAAAGATTTTATTGCTTGCTAATAATCTATATCTATACATTGTAGAAGTGAAGAAACAATCCAATATCAATCCTACCATTGATGCCATATGGAAGAAGATATAGATGTACGCAGTTGCAACCTCACCTCTACTGTATCTTGTGGGATAGTAGTAGATTGTTTCCAGAACACCAGCAAAATATCACTTAAGGGGGGTCCGAACCTAAGATCCTAGTGTGGCAGAGTCCTAGTCATACCCAAAAAATACAACCATGGAACCTGATTCCTAAGCTCAAAAGATATAGGGGTTGAATGCCTAAAGAATTGCAAGAAATCCTACTAGGATATGCTCCCATTAGTATTTCAAATGAAGTTGTATTGTACAATATATGCATACTTATACCACATTTGATATAAAACCAGCATCCATCAGTGGGATCTTTCTTTACTCATAAATGTGTTGGAACTTTGACATGCGATTGCAGAGACCAAAGTAGACATACATATTATCATGATAAAGATCTAAATAACTTGCACCAAACCCTAAGAAGGTTTATTATATTAATATTGGAGAAAATAACCCAGCATCACAAACTTTTGACATTCCCATGATATATTAAGCACATATATCCAAGCCCAATCTTTATGGATACGGGATACCATAGACTAAATCTATGGCAGGATCAGTATTTTGTTCAATGTTTGAAAAAGCCTAAGGAGCACCAAGACTACAGGGGTTCTAGAGCCTTGGTGCTAGGCACAAGATGAAGGTACACACTTAAGCGAGGTGATGCACAAATATATATATATATATATATATATATATATATATAAGCCGAAACCAAACAACATTTCATTTTCCCTCCAAAAGCCGTAAAGTACAATCCTTGATTATTCTTGTGAATAAATTATGCTAAATAGGCTTCGTTTTTTTTTGGTTTATTTTTTTTAATTTTTATTTTATTTTAAAGAAAGACACTCCTTCAAGTTATACTTCTATATATTGTGATCATTAAAGTCTGTCTGTCTATATATATATATAACCCCAAAATCACGAAATAATTTATTTTCCCTCCAAAAGCACCATCCTACATTATTATCTTTTTTATTTAATTATTTGGTTAATCTATTTTACATATATATAGAGAGAGAGAAAGAGAGAGAGAGAGAGACACACACACACACACACAATATTATCTATTGTAATATATGTATTTAAGTGTGTCTGTAAACCAAACAACGTTTCACCTTGCTTCCTATAGTACCATCCTGTATTGTGATTGTGAATAAATAATGATTAATAATTTCTACTAAATCAAGTAATACAAGATTTAAAAAAAATACACACAAAGCATTACTTTATTGTTGATAAATAATTTATGATCATCCAAATTCGGGTAAATTAGTTCACTAGGTCTAGTTTAACTAATTATTTCCAGAACGAAGGAAGAGTCTAGCTCAGCCACATCTAGCTTTTTTTCTGCACTAAACTTACTAATCGCCCTGTATAACATTTGCAAGCAAAGCGTCATAGAATGCATGTGAAATGGCGATTAACAGTGAAATACAAGAACCTCTGCAATATAGAACTGCGCAGGCTTAATTTAGAACAAACGCTAGCTTGCAGTAGATCAACAAAGTTGACAAAATTCTGCGCGATTCTGATAGTTCTCATAGAACTTAAGATCCTTCCAAATATCACATCCAAGCAAAAGAACCATTCAACAAAACTAGAACGGATAGGAAATCGACACCATTAATCTAAGAAAAGCGAAAAATTAGGTTCCATGTGCACAGAAAATTAACAACCGGTCAGCAAATAGCCAGAGACCTAACCTGTCGGCATGGTTATGAAGGAGGTCCCTTGCTCCAAGGAGAGGACAAGTTTAATTAAATTTTTCAAATCGTTTACAGTTGCTTGAGCCGGTGGCGTGATATATTGGCCCGTGTAGTTTTCCTATTGGACTCGAACTCTTGCGGGTCGTTGGATGAAATCAAATCTTGCTAGGAAGAGGAAAGGCCATTTCGTATGATTTTATTTTTAAAATATAATTTATAATATTTATATTTTAATTTACTTATTGAAATCCAAAAGTAAAACTCTAATAGAGGATTTTATAATCTTACATTTGGATGCTGTCATCATAAAATGCCACAAACTACACTAAGAGGGTTTGTTATCCTTAATTTATTTTTAGAGCTTAGCAAAACCTTGATAATAAAATAATAATAATAATAATAATAATAATAATAATAATTGTAATAATGATAGTAATAGTAGTAGCAGTAGTAATAAAATTATGTAAAAAATATTAATTACGATATTAAATATAATAAAATAAAATAATAGCTTATTGAAAACATCCATTTAGATCATAGATCAATAAAAATAATTTGAGGGATATGGAGTCCAACTCTTTTAAATTTTATCTTTAATATTCGTATAAAAATGTATACGAAAAGAGAAAATTGATATGTGGAGTGATGGAGTTGGATTTTTCAATTCACATGATCATCGGACACTATTATAGTAATAAGTATTGTAATAATAATGGTAATAATAAATATTTAGTAAGATATAATGATATAATACCCCAAATTTTTAAGTCAAAATTTTTTATTTAAACTATAGAGTTGAAGAAGCAAAAAATAAAACGTAGATGCTATCGCCACTCTCAATAGGAGCCTAATATTTATATCATTCTCTTGCTGAGAATAAGGTAAAAATAGTTCACTAACAATTCACTAAATAAAGAACAATGGAAGCAATAAAAATAATAACAATGTTGTAACGAACAACTTCCAAAAATATACAACAAAAACATAGACGAGACACAAGAATCCAATGTATTTTGAATACAAAAATATCCCCAAAACACCATCGAATAGCTCTTTCTCTAAGTTCCAACCTAAATATTATCACTCATGCTCAGACACATTAGCATACAGATTAGCATCATCCTCATCAGTTACCTACAACAAGTCACCTGCAAGTGTTGTATCAATACATCGATATACTATGTAAACAAGGCATTCCTTATAGAGGCAACATGCAACACATTAGGTATGACATAAAATTAGTAAATCATGTGTGCATACAAATATTAATCTCAAATAGAGAATTTAATAATACTCAATCATCTCATTCTCTCATACTTATCTCATATTAGATATCATAACCATATCTTACTCACTTCAGTGGATTGTATACTATAAGTTATTCCAATAGATAATTACCATAATTTATACAATTACACAGGTGGGTTGTCTACCACTATATAATACAATATAAATAGTTAGCACAACTCAAATAAAGGTAGATTAGAACCACCATCTAACCTAATATAAATAGGTAGCACAACTCTAAAAGTGGATTAAAGCTACCAACTAATGTAATATAGATAGCTAGTTGTAACACCCCCAAATTTACTACTGAAAAATTTCCTTTAAATCAAAAGTTTTAGCGGAAGCGAAAGAATTAGAACCGTAAACTCGGGGGTATTACCGCCACACTTAGTACCAGACCGGTTCACTCCTACCGTTCCGATACTAAGTGCTAAGGCTAAGCTAAACCATCATCAAAACATATGTACGTAGTTAACATAGGTCATTTACGAAAATACGAGTCAACAACAGTTAGGATATCGTTTAGGAATACAACTTAGAGTACGGTTTAAGATTACAACTTAAGAGGAAGGGCACCAAACTCCTTATTCTGTCCACCCTGGGGGAGATAAGTTGTATAAAGACTTGAAGAAGGTCTACTGGTGGCCCCGCATGAAGCGGGAGGTTGCGGAGTTCGTGTCTTGATGCCTGGTGTGCCAGAAGGTTAAGATTGAGCACTGGAGGCCGGCAGGGTTACTCCAGCCCTTAAAGATACCGAGATGGAAGTGGGACTCCATCTCTATGGATTTCGTCAGCGAGTTGCCAAGGACTAAAAATGGTTGTGACACCATCTGGGTGATCGTGGACAGATTGACCAAGTCGGCGGTGTTTATTCCGATGAAGTCCACCTGGAGTATGGACCAGCTAGCGAGGGCATACATGAAGTTTGTGGTTAGCCGTCATGGGGTCCCGACAGATATTGTATCGGACAGGGATTCGAGGTTTGTCTCCCATTTCTGGGGAAAACTACAGGAGGTCCTAGGAACTAGGTTGAAGATGAGTACAGCTTTCCATCTTGCTACTGATGGGCAGACGGAGCGGACTATACAAACTCTGGAGGATATGCTAAGGGCGTGTGTGCTGGACTTTCAGGGTAGTTGGGAGGAACTTTTACACCTAATAGAATTCTCGTACAACAACAGCTACCACGCCAGTATTGGGATGGCTCCCTTCGAAGCCTTGTACGGGATGAAGTGTCAGACCCCCTTGTGCTGGAGTGACATCAGTGAGACCATAGTGTTGGGGCCCGAGCTGATAGAGGAGATGACTGAGTAGGTTCGACAGATTCAGGACCGGATGAGGACAGCCCAAAGCAGACAAAAGAGCTATGCGGATCGGAAGCATTGAGAGGGTGACTTCGAGCCCGGGGAGAGAATATTGTTGAGGGTCTCTCCCACGAAGGGTGTTCAGAGATTCGGTAGGAAGGGGAAGCTGAGCCCGAGGTACATTGGCCCCTTTGAGATCCTGGAGCGGATAGGCGAGGTGGCTTACCGAGTAGCTCTCCCTCCAGAGTTAGCCCGAGTCCATAATGTGTTCCATGTCTCCCAGCTACGAAGGTATGTTGCTGACCCCTCCCATGTGATCCGCCCAGACGAAGTGGAGTTGGACGACTCCTTGAGTTATGAAGAGCGACTAGTGCGGATTCTGGATACCAAGTTAAGGAAGACTCGCACGAGTTCAGTGCCCTTGGTTAAGATTTTATGGAGTCGACACGGAAATGAAGAAGCCACCTGGGAGACCGAGAAGGATATGCGAGAGACATACCCAGAGCTTTTCTCCACAGGTCAGATTCATTTTATTGCCTAGTTTGTCCCTAAGGGGGTAGTTGGTTTAAGTTAGATAATGATGTACTATTATAAAGTTAGAATACCCTAACCCTAAACCTAGGGAGCTACAGGAGACTTCGGGGGCGAAGTCTGTTTTTAAGGGGGTAGTGATGAAATACCCTAGAATTTATTATTTTGGAAATAAGTCATTAAATAAGGATTTTTGGAGAATTTACTTAATTGGTTGCTCTTGTTTAGAGAAAAAGGGGTTATGTAGGGCATTTTAATAGGAAATTAAAATGATTTATAAAGGATATCTTTATATATATATACATATATATTTTTGGGCCTTATATTAGCCTAAAAGGGAGGATAAATATTTTATTTAATTATTTAAATATTCTTACTCTAAGCACCCAAGGTAATTATTCTAAATATTTATGTAAAATAAAATACTAAAATAAAATAACATAAATAATCCCTTTCTTTTTTTTCTCTTCCTTTTCTTTTTTTCCTTTTTCTCCCCCTTCTCGCCGTTGGGCCAGCCCCGGCCCAACCCCCTTTCTTCCTCTCCTTCCCCGCGGCCCAGCGCTGCTCGGCCTCCCTCGCCATAGTGAAACGCAGCGTTTTGCCCCCCATTCCGCTGAAACGCTGCACCCCGATTAATGAGAGTGACTGTTGCCTGCCAGCTATACTCGATGCCGCGTTTTGTCCATAACTCACCCAAAACGCCGCGTTTTGGTAGGGCCTTTTGACCGTTGCCGAACCGGCCGGTCTCCCCCCTTCTTCTTCTTTTCTCCCCGGACCGCTGGTCCGGCCACCTTCTCCTTCCTCCTCGCGCGCGCGACCTGCAACACGCCGCCCTCCTGCCCCGATCGTCTACCGTACCGCTTGCACGCCGCCTTCCCCTTTTCTGCCCTGCCGGCCACCCTCCCTCGACCAGCCTACACCCCCCATCATCCCTAGGCCACCCCGCACCTTTTCTCTCCTTTTCCCGACCAGCGTAGAGGTCTGCCATGGCAGACCTACGTCAGCCGCCCCTGCCGGCCGGTGTGCCCCAAACGCCGCCTGACCTGTCCTCCCTTGTCCCCTCTCTCGATTTTCCCCAATTCGAGCCTATAAATACCCCCACGAGCCCCAGCGTCGGGCTCTTTCAAAAATTATACCCAGAAATCACCTCTTGCGCCGCCCCCTCTTCAGATCGCAATCCCATCGCCGCCGCTCGATCCACCCCCGAAACCCTTCCCTGCATCACCCTCCACCTACCCAAGCCTCTCTCACCCCTCGGTTTGCTCTGTACGCGCCGCCCTAGGCGTGCAAAGCACCCATCCCGACCAAGCTAACCCCAAACCCCGCCACCCTTCGCACCGCCGCCCACCGCCGTGCCGCCACTCCCAACACCCCCTCTACCTCCTAAAACCACCAAGGGAGCTTCCCCAACCTCCCTAGACCCTCTGTTTCCCCTACCAAACCCTCCTTTCCCTTCCTTTCCCCTCCACCACCTCTCCACCTTCCTTCTCCCCCCTACGCCGCCGCCGCCGCCGTGCGCCGTGCACCGCCACCTGTGCCACTAGCACCCCTAGGTAGTTCTCTAAACTTCCCAGCCCCTAAACCTTTACTATACAAATGCTAATTATTTTTAGTAGCATTATTAGTATTATTCTTACTATTATTCTTATTATTACTATTATTATTATTATTATTATTATTTAACCTAACCTTGGAACATTTATAACTGTTGGTATTACTAATATTAGTGACCTATAACTTTAGTATCTTTATTTTAATATCATGATCGTTATTATTAATAGTATTACTATTATCATTATTATCATAGTCATCATCATCATTATTATTATTATTATTATTATTATTATTATTATTATTATTATTATTATTATTATTACTAATATTATTATTACTATCATCATTTTCATTATCATTATTATTATTATTACTATTATTATTATTATTATTATTTTAGTTCCTTGTCACTATTAGTAATATTTCGTATACCGCTAACCTTACTATCGCTACTACTATCATCATTATTAGTAACATTGAACTACTACCGTTAATAATAAATATTATTAAAATTACTTTAAATTATTGTAGCTACTTTTATTAGTAGTAGCATGATTAACTGCTTTAAGAATATTGACCATACTTCACTTATAAAAGTAATATTATTATTCTTAGCCCTAATGGTAAGTTAAAGAATAGGGGTAAGGTAGAAAAGAATAGTGTTTTGGTCAGAGGAAAAGTAACCCCAGTTTTTCCTCTTATAGGCGAGTCAAGTCGACACCCGGAGGAGGCGTAGGAGCGTGCTCCAAGACCGGTGTCGTGTTAGGTAAGGACGAGGCTAAGGTCACCTGTGTGTATTGCATGTTTTACCTGTCTTGTATGCCTTATGCGGTTGTATGCTATAATCTGTATGTTATCTGTGTATTTATGTAGCGCAGCTTGGAACCGAGGTATGTCCCCGTGCTCTTGTCTATATGTACTAATATGGTATGGTACAAAGATGATGTGGTGTGAGGTGACATGTATGCTAGGTGCTTTGGTGAGGAGTTGGGGAGTGGGGGCTTGAAAGAGAAAAATAAGCGACTAAGATAACCAAAGGGAAGTACGCTGGCTAACGTAGGTATGGGCGACCTAGGTAATCTGTAATCTGTGAAATGATGAGGAAAAGAGGGAATTAAATAAATAGAAGAGTGGAAGAAAGTAAGGTTGCCTGGGGGAAACTAGGGTTTGCATGGGAATGATAGAGTTGGCATGGTGGAAGTGATAGGGTTTGCATGGGGTGGTTAAGGTCCGCATGGGGGTGAACCTTACGTATGGAAAGTTACTTTGGGGCGTAGGGAAGGTAATGGAAAGTTTGTTCGGGAGTTTGGAGGCTCGAGGGGAAAAATAGTACGAGGGGTAATATAAGGGTACATAGGGGCTGACTAGGGTTTGGGAAGGAAACCCTAAATTGAGAAGGTGGAAAAAGAAAAAGAAAACAATAAGAATAAATGAGGAGGAGTGAGGTATGAGGGAGAGTGGAGTTTGAGGGTCATGATTTGGGTTTCCAATGCGAGAAATGTGTTAAGTATGATAATTACAAAGGGTGTTTAGTGGCCTAATATAAGCGTAGGAGATAGCTCGGTAACCTAAACCGAGTAAGGATATAGCTAAGACTGGATGTGTGACATGTATCCTACGTGTCGTGGATGCTTTATATGAATTATGTGTTGTGTTTTAAATGTCGTTATCTTACTTGTTCCGTGGGTAATGTGGCTTGGAATCAAGACGCGTGCTTGTGTACTCATTAGTATGTGATAGTACGAATATGTCTTCAGTCTTGATGTGATGTGTTGAGATCTCTGGCCATGCATGACAAAAGATATGCCCTCGAATAAGATACATTAAGACACTAACGACTTATAGAGAAAGATGTTGAGCCGAACCCAGACCGGTCCACCAGCTATAATAGTGGCAGGGTATCTTACCCTCGCGACCGTTCCACCAGCTATAATAGTGGCAGGGCATAAGCCCTCGCGACCGTTCCACCGGCTATAATAGTGGGGGATTTCGCGCTCAACAAACTCAAATGTAAAAGTGATATGGCATGGGAAAGATACAAATGGTTACAGTGAAATACCTTGTGAGTCGGGGTCAAACCGGTCCACCGGCGAATAATAGTGGCAGGGTATGTTACCTTCGTGACCGGTTCACCGGCTATAATAGTGGCAGGACATGGCCCTCGTGACCGTTCCACCGGCTATAATAGTGGGGTTCCCGCACTCACATGGTCTGGATAAGACGATGATCGATTATAATCAGAGACCTGATAAAAGAAAAGTGATATCTGGTTCGTAACCTGTGTTGTTTATATGCGTTATTGCATTCTATCTACGTATCTATGTTATGCCTGCTATATTATGTATCTTTGTGTGTGGGCCTTAGCGTGTCTGTTACCTTACTCAGTACGTAGCGTACTGATCACCCGTTTCATGGGTGCTGCTCATTCCCACGAGCAGAAGATCCCTCTGATCTTGTGCGGGTAGGAGACCATGTATTTGATGCCTATGATACCTACGAGGAATCGGGTGGGGCAGAGCGTTGAGCCTGACCTGACTTGGGGATCGAGAACGAGTTGGCCGGACTCCGTTGCTACCTTCAGACTTTGTATTTTCCTTATTTAACTGTATTTTGGACTACGCTTTATGTTTTGTGAATCGCGTTTTTAAGTTGTAATCTTAAACCGTACTCTAAGTTGTATTCCTAAACGATATCCTAACTGTTGTTGACTCGTATTTTTGTGAATGACCTATGTTAACTATGTACATATGTTTTGATGATGGTTTAGCTTAGCCTTAGCACTTAGTATCAGAACGGTAGGAATGAACCGGTTTGGTACTAAGTGTGGCGGTAATACCCCCGAGTTTATGGTTTTAATTCTTTCGCTTCCGCTAAAACTTTTGATTTAAACGAAATTTTTCAGTAGTAAATTTGGGGGTGTTACACTAGCACAAATCAATATAAGGTGGATTCAAACCATCAATTGATTTACAAAGAGAGTCAAAACAAAATTCTATTATATTCTACTTTAATAAGAATGTCTTATTCAAGTCAATACTTAATCTCATATCAAATATCCATACTTAAGCCAATTATTTTATTTTAATCATTATTAAAGATGGTCAAAGGCCAAGCAAGCAAGTCAAACCTAAGATAATATCCAAAAAATCTCATATAAACCAGCGGACTAGTCCCACAAACTAGTAGATTGGTCTAGGAATTAGGGTGAGAGGAAAAAATGTAAAGTAATCAAACAAATCAATTAGTGTCACTAGTTGACTAGTCATAAGCCAAACCTAGTGCTATGCTAAACCACTTGCCAACTTCCAATAAACCACATCCAACTACCTAGTATTCTTTATTGCCATATAAGAATTAGAGAAAATTATTTAACAAACACATTTATATCTTAAAACAAGAACCAAACATAGAGAAGAAATCCTACGCAACAAGTAATAGTTTTCACCATCAATTGATTTAATCTTTAATAATCTATGCCCAATCTCAAACTACTTCCCTTTTTCCTGACGAACAAAATCGATGCTCGCCATGAGGACACACTAGGACTTATGTATCCATGTATTAGATTCTCCTCTAATTGAACCTTAAGCTCACCTTTCTCTATCGACACCATATGGTAGGGTGTCCAATGCATAGACTCCATTCTTAGAACTAAGGTAATCATAAACTTCACCTCATGCACTTGTGGCACATTAGGCATCTCCTCCACAAACATATTGGAAAATCATGCACAAGTAATATCTCATCTAAAGATGTAAAATTGTCATTCACATCTTGCATGCTGCACAAGTACATCAAGTAGCCCTTCCAAACAAAGGAATTGATAGTGAGGGTGGACATAACCTTCATAATGGGCTTAAGCTTGCATCTCCAGTAAAATACCCTAACACCCAAAGGTTATAGAAGAAGAATATGATCTCGAGCATAATCTAACATTGTTGGATATTTCCCCATCATGTCCATACCTAATCTAACAACAAAATCTCATAAATCAAAACTTATCATATCCATGGAGAACTATATCCCACCCAACACTAAGACCACATAGCATAATAGTTTAATACCTATAATAGAGTCTTCGAAAGGAAGCACAATAGATGGAACAATACTAAAATAAGGTAATATACCAACTCTATCAACAATAGTAGAAGATATAAATGAATGTGATACACCAATGTCAAACACCACATAAACTAGCAAATATGAAATGGTGAATGTACTCATGATAGTGTCAATTTAATAGTTTGTTAATGCCTGATTGATCGTATTTTGATGCATACCTAATGGACCAGCCATGGAAGTTACTAGCTCCCTAAGCTTAACCACCACTACCCTTATAAATTAGGTTATCAAGCCTAACCCTATCTTGCCTCATTTGACTTTAAACACTGTTAAGAGTAGAAGGTGTTACCTACTAAGGCTACCAAAAAGGAGATGGAGCCATTGACTTGTACTAACCCTTCTAAGCTACATCCATTGGTATTGAATAACATTAGAATGATCTATACCCCATCCTACCATAAGCTTTGCACTAAATCAGCTCTATAATATAATTTCTTCCTAAATGATCAATCCCACTATAACACCCCCAAAAATTACAGTTGAAATTTTTTGTTTAATTAAAACAACAAATACGAGTAAGGGGGTGATACCACCGTGATCAACACAAGCCTGACCCCCGACCAATTTGCACCAACCATAAGGCTAAGAAATAATTTTCACAAATCATTAAACTAATTAATACATGGAACTATAGAAATCCAAAATATTCATAATAAAGAGAAGTCAAAGTGAGTAAATTAAAGCGTTTAGACAGAATTTAAAATAGATACAAAGTTAAGCCCCCGAGGGGGGGGAAAGTGATACAATAGTAAAATAAAACTAGAAAATTTAGAGAGTCCAGTTGACACTCGCTCTAGGCCCAAAGCAAGGTCTAACAGTCATCACACAACCCCGCCTGATGTATTGAGCGCATTATAGGCATTGAATACAATATCTCCTACCTGCACAAACTCAGAAGGGACCTCTGCTCGTGGAATTGAGCAACACCCATGAGACGGGTACTTAGTACTCTATGTACCGAGTAAGGTAACTATATGGGTAAGGTCATGCAAGAACAATAGACAAATAAGGCATACAATGCATAATTCAAGTTCATATAATCAATCTAGACTTAGACTAATATTTTTGTCCTACACATTTCTCATATAAATTTCGCATGAGTACAGGGACCCCACTATTATAGCCGGTGGACCAAAAACACTCCACAGGGCAAAACACACCTAACCACTATTATAGCTGGTGGACTGAAAAATTATTCTCACTTGCCTTGACTCATGTGGTGTTCCATTGTAAGTAATTAGTATCTTTCCATGACTTATTACCATGCAAAGTTTGGTTTGTCAAGTCTGAAATCCCCCACTATTATAGCCAGTGGATTGAAATACTCCACAGGGTAGAACGCACTGACCATTATTATAGTCGGCGGACCGGATATCACTCTACATGGTAAAATACACCTGACCACTATTATAGCTGGTGGACTGAAAAAATATCCTCACTGGGCCCGACTTGATAATCTTTCACTTTAAGTTTTTAGTGTTTTATTCGTATCTTATTCCACACACAACCCATACTAGACATACATGACCTACTAGACTTCCCATGCTCACCCTTTTATTCTCATTTCTCCCAAAAACCCTATCACATATATTGGGACCTTTACACAACCTATGACCTTAAGACTTCCTCCCCATCTTTTCCCACTCACCATGAGAACCCAAAACTCTTCTGCATGTAGTTCAAGGCTCACTCCCCATAACTCTATTTTAACTCCTCTTTGCCCTCTAGGGTTTCCCTCCAAAACCCTAATCTGGCCTATATAACATCTCTTCCCCTCTTCCTACACAACTCATACTGTTCTTCGTTAACAAAACCATCACTTCCCTTGAACCACATCTGATATCACAACCTTGCTACCTAACCTCCACACGTGATCATAAAACCCTAGTTTGCTCCCTAAACCCTAGTACTTCTCCTTTTTTTTTTATGTCACCCCCTCAACACCTAAACATCTTTATTCATTTGGCTTACCTTTCCTCCATTTGACACCCCTTTCATTCTTTATTCCCCATCCTAACCTTTTCCATTAGTTTTCCCTTCCTTTCACACTTCTCTCACTTAGGGTTTTCTCCCAAACTCTAGTCAAGTCCCCCATGCATCCTTACACCAACCCACATACTATTTTTTACATATGGACTCCAATTACCCTAATAACTCTTCCCTTACCTTACTTAACCATCAAGTCAACTTTTTCCATGTAAAGGTTATCCCCATGCAAAGACTAACTATCCCATGCAACCCTACACTCCCCATGCATGTTTTAGTTTATTCCCTTTATTCCCATTATTCCTCCTTTTGTCCACCTATAGGTCATAAGATATTTAGGTCATCCTTACCACTCTCTAGTTAACTCACTTTCCTTAATATTTTCAATTTATCTCACAACCACACCACACTACTTAAGGATTCTTATCATTCATGTCATTAAGGGAAATATTACACAAGCACATACCAAGTATAAGTAACAATACCAAATTTCACATGTCATAAAACACATACAACTTACCTTAACTCCATGCTTACTACAAGAGCATAATCCATAACATATAAGGTACACACATATAACCAACACACATAACAAATATTACACACAAATTAGGACTTAACCATATCCTTACCTAAAACGACACCTAGCTTGGAGCATGATCCTAAACCTCCTTAGGGGTCGAACTTGGTTCACATATAAGAGGGAAAATACTAGGGTTAACTTCCCTCTTATTAACATTTTCATTATTTCCTACCCACCTCTATTATACCCTAGTATTAGGGATAATAATAATAATAATAATAATAATAATAATAATAATAATAATAATAATAATAATAATAATAGTAGCTTTAGTAGTAAAAATAAGGATATTACCTTTAAAATGGTTAATCATGCTCTTATGAGCCAAAATAGGTTTAGGTAGCTATATTAGTTAATGACAATATATTATTAACAATATTAGCAATAATAATGATAATAACTTTAATAATAATAAGATTAGAATAATAATTACACTAAATAAATTATACTTAAGGGATAGGAAGGGTTAAGGTACAACCTTATGAGTGTGGCAGCTAGGTGGCGGTGACAGTGTACAATGGCGAAGGTGGTGGTTTGGAAAAGGTGGGTCGTTTAGGGCTGGAAGAGAGAGGGTGAGATGGTGGTTGCAATTGTGGTGGACTCTCTAGGCTGAGAGGGTTGTAGTGGTGGTGAGGAGGCAGCAAGGGTGGCAGCACAGGTGGTGGTGGTTGTGGTGGTCGAGGGTGTTAGAGAAGGAGGGAGGAGGAAGGAGGGAAGAGGAAGGAAGAAAGAAAGGTAGGGGAAGGTAGAGGAGGTTTTATTGGATTGATTGGGTGGCAAGGGAGGCGGTGATTACGACGAAGGAGGTGGCGCAAAACGACAAGAGGGGCAGTGATGGAGTGCAAAGGGCAGGTTGAGTAGCCAACTTTGCACACTCAGGGATGGTTTGTGTAGGGGGATTCAGGAGTGGTGAGTGGCTTAGTTTGGTGGAGGGTAATTCTGGGAAGGGTTTAGGTGGTGTTTCAGGTGGCGGCGTTGCATGGAGGCAGCTGGGGCAACGTCTAAAGTGGTGGTGGTAAAAATGAACTGAAGCTTCTAGACAGAGTAAAGGAGAGCAATTAGGATCGGTGGAGTCCTGCCAAGGAAGGGAGAAGGAGACAAAGGGGGAAGAGGAAATGGGTGCAAGTATGGCAGGACTTACCGACCGATAGTGGAAGACTTGTACGAGTCTATAATGGCAAGGGCAGATATGGCAGGGAAGAGATAAAAGGAAAGGAAGGAGGGCGCATGAGGGAGGCATTTGGGGGAAGGTCTAGCTTGAAATGGGAAGGAAAAGGACAAGGGAGAGAGAAGAGGAGCAGGTTAGTGGTACAGTGGCAAAGGGGAGGATAGTGGGAGGTCGCAGGTGTGACCTGCATCCCGAGGATGGGGAAGAAGGGAGGAGGAAGAAGAAGGGGGTCGGGCCAGCTGGTCGAGGGAAAAGAAAAGAAAGAAAAAGAGGGAGATTGGGTGGGGCAAGGGAGAAAGGAAAAAAAAATAAAATTGGGCTGTGCTGAGCGGGGGGAGAAGAGAGGGATGGGGGGTTGGGCCGAGCGTGGCCTAATTTGAGGAGGAAAAAAAAGAAAAAGGAGAAAAAGAAGGAAGAAAAAGGAAAAAGGGGGAAATGGAAAAATGGAAATATTGGTTGGTTGGAGCTTTTAGGATATTTTGGTATTTTTGAGTATTTAAAAATAATAAAAATTAGTAAAAAAAAGAATGAAATTCCTTTTTATATGAATTTAGAAAATTTAGAGTAAATTTTCCTAAATTCTATTTTAATTAGCAAAATACCCTAATCTTCCCCTAATTAAATTCTTTATTATTTTCCTCCTTTTTTATCTTAATTATTCCCATTATTTTATTAAAATAATATATTTAATTAATTTTACTAATAAATTTCTATTTTATCATAATTTTCTAAATTAGAATTTTGAGATATTACACCCACAACGTTTGTAGTAGAAGTGTCAAATCAGCCTCTAACTCTTTGCTTGGAATTATCCAAAACCCTAACCCTTTTGAAAGCTAGATTAACCACTAATACGTGGCTACATTCCCTTATCACTATGTTAGGCTCAGGCTTCCTTTTGCCTAAAATTGAGCTTTGCTCCTATACTAATTTAGAGACATAACATGTATTATAATAAAGAGTCACTAAATCTTGGTGAGTGTTAGCTCCTATTATCCACCAAATATTGAACGAAAACATCTTCTCAAAGTAGAACACTATTGTGGCAACATTAGTTGCAATATTAGGTGTAAACCTCAAAATCTCTCTAAATTAGTACTACCTGACTATTATTATCTATTAAGTGAGTAACATAGTATCCTATAGTTTGTCCCCCCAAAAGGCTCTTAGAATAAAAGTAAGTACATATATGTGTCTTGAAGTCCTCCCAAGATACAAGTATTCCTAATTGAGCACGACGACCCATCCATCACTTATTTGCCATTGCTCACCAAAAGTAGGTTATGATACTAGCTCTCCTTATCTGAGGGTAATTCACTACTTTGAAGGTCTTGTCCATATCTCGAATCCAAGCCTCAAGAACAATTATATTATCTTAACCATGGTACGTAGGAGGGTGATGACTAGTGACAGCTAATCCTTAATGAAAACTACCTCTTTTGGAAAATATAGAGGTAGTGGTGTAGGATGTAGCTAAAGTAGTGGTTGCTGATCCTACTATTAAACAAACTCTATAATGGAGATGAACGTGTCCTCAAGACAAATATAACAATCATCCTCAGAATATGAGCTACATGCATTCTAGACCATTGCAAGTTACAAAATAGAAACCTTGTTAGAATAATAATTACTACCTTACTTCAACACAATACTGCCAACATAGAATCATATATAAGCCACCTAGACTACCCCAATAGAATCCTCACAAGCTAATATAGGTTTTAAAATGCTTAGATAAAATCATTTGAAACTAGAAGAAGGAACTTTAATCCAAAATATTTGATGCCAACTTATAACACCCCAAAATTTTAAGCCAAAAATTTTCATTTAAGCTATAGAGTTGTGGAAGAAAAAAAATCTAAAATATGGGTTTACCCTTACTCTCTACACAAGTCCAGTATCTATAACATTCTTTTACTAAGGGAAAGATAAAAATAATTCACAAATAAGTCATGAAATAGATAACAACAAAAGCCATAATAATATAACAATGATGTTGTGGAGAACACGTCCTAAAAATATATAACAAAAAGAGACTAAAGCATCTGAAATACAAAAATATCTCAAAGGCACCATCGAATAACTCCTACTCAAGTTCCAAGCTAAATAACATTATTTATGTTTTGGCACATTAGTATACAAATAAACATCATCCTTATTAGGGACATGCAACAAGCCACTTGCAATAAGGAATCCCTACCAGAAGTAGCATACAACACATAGGACATGACATAAAAATGGTAAATCATGCGATGCATACAAACATGCTATCACAATTACTCATATCAATCTTAAAGAGAGAACTTAATAATACTCAATCATCTTATGCTCATCTTATATTAGATACTACAACCATATTCTATACTTAATTCAGTGGAATATCTACCACAAGCTAGTCCAATAGATAATCAACATAACCTATAAACTTACATATGTGGATTGTCTACCACCAACTTATTTAATATAAATAGCCATCACAACTTAAATAAATATTGACTGGAATCACTAACTAACACAATATAGATAGTTAGCATAACTTAAGTTAAGGTGAACCAAACCACCAATTGGCTTAATATGGATAACCATCGCATCTCGCAAAATAAGGTAGAAAAAAACCACCACTTGACTCAGTGTTGATAACCAACACAACTCAAGATTTCTCGTGAAGCATGCCACATTTAACTCCATTATTTCTCATTCAAACCAACCAAGCCTATTATGCTTCTAAGGTCTAAATCATATTTCTAAACACTTATACATGCTTTTGACATAATTCAATCATGGAAAACATGTTGAAAAACAAACAACATATAGTATATAACACATCATTCTACATCTACAATATTTATCCAGGTTTACTTATAAAATCAAGTCTTCAAGTAAAGAAGACTCAACCATAATGTTATTCCAATCACCTTAGCTTCTTGCTTACCTAATAAGAAAAAGAAAATTTTATTTAGAAAATCATTGAGGAAAAGCATTTAGTGCTTAAAACTAAAATAAAACTAAGATATGAAGAGGAAAGGTGTACCACCCTTATTTTCAAAACTAAAAACTCTCAAAAAATATATGCAAAATCTGAATATTATGAGTGCATTACCGCCATAGCTAGTGTTTCACTTACACTAGCAAAGACTAATTATAATAAGAAAATACACCTAACTTTATTTTTAACTCAAGCTAATAAAAAAAATATCATTTTGTAGTAAACTCAATGGAAATTAAAACCAAATGAACAGACAAAAATGAAAATATCAATTACAATAGAAAATTATGAAAGTAGTTGACTGAAATCAATGGTGATACTTAATCTCTAAAATTGGCCACCACTATCACTCTTCCCCACTATGCATATCATTAATACCTTGGATAAGTCCATGCTCAGTATATGCTAGGTCATCTATTCACCATGTACATCATAGATAATCATAGCCTCACATAATGTAATAAGTTAACTAGGGAAACAATTAATTAACACTTAAGCATAAAAGAGTCTAGTATATAAGTATGTATATATATATATATATATATATATATATATATATATATACATACATACAATCACATAAAAACCAAACTAAAGGGCACCATTTGATTTATAAGTCTTTATTTTAGGTGATCACAACATCTAATTATTTAAGTGGGTAAATCAACCACGACATCACCTAGCAAATCAACGTCCATTGACCTACCACTAACCATAGAAGGATTACAAATCACCCTTGAGCAATCCCATTGAATATATTTTTAAATGGGTTAATAAAAGCTCGATGACCTACCACCTTGGTCATTATGTCTTTACATGTCCACACCGCCTAATAGGATCTAGAGAAGCCTATAGAATAGATAATGATTTTTAACTAGATATAATTGACAAATAAATACATATCCACAATAAAAAGGATAACTTATCCCTAACTTTAAGATGCCAAACTTGAAGGACCTAAAACCCACTTTATGTTCCACTTTAAGTTATGATATTTTATTTAAGTGTAATCACACAAGGTCATACAATCCACCATATTTACTCTACTTTCCATAATTTGTAACTTTCCCAAATTAAATAGAAACACAACAAATTGGGTCCAACACTCCAATTACAAGCTATAATAATAAAAATTGTCTAAACAACAATAAAATCAGGTTAAAATATCTCAGGGGTTTAATTATGTGCTAACATGAATAATATACCTTAATTTAACCATATAAAATATGAGCCTTGTAATATATTTATTATAAGGAAACTCTTATATAAAATCAATTATTTATAAACTAATCATATTACAAATTTATATCTGTATAACATGCTTATAAAAGTAAAATGTTTACTTTAAATTAACCAATAACACATATTTAAATTGAATTTATAAAAATAAAACTATCATCCTTAATTAGGATGTAAGTACAATAAAAACATGGATATTGGGATAACATCATATAATTAGATATAACCACTTTCATTAAATAAGAACATAATTAAAATACACACACACATGCATATATAATCTAAAAGTAGTGATACATGTAAAGCAATCAACACAATGCTAGCTTATTAGTTGAGTGAGCCTAAATAAAATTATTCTACTATTAACATTAATTAAATTAAAATGCTAATAAGATGTAATACTTGTATTTATAAATTATTTTACTATCTAAGGATTAACAATTGATGATTATTCTATTATTAAATTAATTAACCCCAATGTGTATGTAATAAGTAAGCCCAACTAACTTATATAGAACTAAACAATACTCATAGTAAATAAATAAAGCAACTTAATCCATAAGTATTATAAAGAAAATTACTTAAACATTAATAATTAATTGACTAATTACCTATATGACTCATATGTTAATTAATATACTTGTACCACTAATCATGTTGTAATAGTTAGTAATTGTGCCTAACAATCCTAGCAATGTCGCATATTGTATATGTTGATATAAAATCTCCAAAGGTTAACCGATTAAGGAAGCTAAACCATCAATGAGAGAGGAACAAACATTATACAACTCTTCCCAAGGTTATTTTGAATTGGGTAATGTAAAACTAATAAGAAATAAAATATAATAGTTGTTAAGATGAAGATACAATACTTTCAATTCTAGAACAAATATACATAGGTATTACTACACGAGGAATTGGTTCTTTTTTGAGCAGATGAACCAATTAAAAAGACAAAAAAGTGATTACCTTCTCGGTGTCGTATGGGCGCAACATAATAGGGATATAGATCCACAAACTGAATGCACGACTCGTTAAAATACACACACGAGGATCGGCGTTCGACGCGCCGAGGTATAAGATTTGCAGGAGAAACAAAGGTGATCGGGCACTATGAAGTTTGCTACTTATTTTATTTAACGGGATAGGGGCTCGGCATAAAAAATAATAATACAAAAGCCTAGGCCACAACCCGGCATTCCACCTCTGATTTTTCAATCTTTATACTGAGATGTCCGACGAAATACGCCTAATCCGTCTTAATTTATGTAGTCGATTATTTATATGACAATTAGAGACTACTAGGACTAACAAGATAAAAAACAATTATCAGATTTATTAAATTTATTTTATTAAAAATAGGATAATTATGATATATCTGGTCGATAGATATTATCCATAGGAATAAAATATTAGTTGGCAAATTAAGTATTAGCCATCAAATCTTAACATTTACTATTATTATATTATTAGCTAATGATTAATTCATGAAAATAATGTTGATATCATATGAAGAAAATAATCAATGCATATACTTTACGACTCAAACAATATTTTTATAGCCCGAGAAAAATAATGTTATATAGAAATTAATAACTTAAAATAGTGTGTAGTTTAATTGATGTCTTCGTTAAAACCTTAACGTATGAAAATTCAATTTTTAATAATACCTTAGGAAAATAATGTAGATGGCACCTTATAGGAAACTCTATGATGTGGATGATTGTCTTCAAATCTTCTACGACAATTTAGGACCTTATTTGAAGGAGTAAAATGATGTAAAATGAACACTAACACTTGAATTCACTTGTATAGTCTTCCGTTACGTTTGAATGATGATAGAATTTGAGTAGATATAATTCAAGATCTAACTCCTCTAATAATAACCTTCTATTTCCCACTAAATCACCCTTACTACTTCTCAGTACATACTTGAGAAAGGAGAAGAGAAGAAGAAGACACACACTCTTGTGCTTACTCTCTTCAAGTTTTGAATGAACTTCATTTCATGACATAATGTGGTCGACCCTTTTGAGTACAAGTATTTGTAGGCATGGAACCTTGCAAGCATTTTCATTAAGAAGCCCATTGGCTGCCTCATTAATGATTTAACCTTCCCAATGCATGGTCCATGGCTTACAAATAAACTTATAATGATAATTTTACAATAATTACAAAGTAGACAACAAAAACAACAAAGCTACACAACTTACAAATGCTATACATAGATGTAAACATATGTGATAAAACTATATAGTCTTGTAGCTTTGTTCTTCCTTATACTTTGTAATCTTGTAATCCCTTTCCATTACCTTATATCTCAAAGATCTTCATCTATCATGCACTTCATGAATTTCTTGCAAACATATACAATATCTACAAGAAGAATGACTTGACAAAACGTTAGAAGTATATGAATTTTCAAGCATAAGTGGGTCTATCTCCATGTATGCTAATTCCTTTTGATCTCCATTACTAGAAGAAGAAGATCGAGAGTTCTCAAGAGATGCTTCTGCATCAATCTAATATGGTAGGATAGAAACAATACTTAGTGGAATACTAAAATAATATTATGTGGAACTTTAATATTTAACTGTGGTTTATAATACATTAGGAAATGATGTCACATGATAAAAATAATATTTTACACTCATGAAAATAATATTTTATGAGAACTCTAGTATTTAAGAATCTTACATCTTATAAGCCAAAATGAAAATAATGGTTAGCAAAAGATTAAAATTTAGCTTTAAAATTATGGGATGTTACAAAACGGGAAGAAGCTTAGGAGGAGGAGAAAGAAAAGAACACTTAAATATTTTCCCTACAGGTGTGGGTTGCAAGTTGAGATTAGAGGGTAAAGAAACAAGTGAAGGGATGACACTTGAGTGAAGATATGACCAAGGAACTAAAATGATTTAGATTGGTTGAAAACAAAGCCACGAAAGGGTGATGTAGGCTACAGAGGAGATCTTCGACACAACAACAAGGGATAGAAGATAGCGAGGAAAAAATTAGGGGAAAAGGTGGGAAAATGAAAAAAATGGTGTTTAGGAGATAGTCTTATTAGATTTAAAATAAATACAAAATTAGTTTGCAATGAGGATTTAAAAGTCTGTAATTAAAATCATGTATAAATAATATATTACATATTCCCAAGGCTAGACAAAAGATTGGAGGAGATTCAAGGTTGAAACCAAATAAAGATTATGAGTTTTAGTATAATCAATTGTAAGGCTTTGGTGTACCCGTGGACTAGTTCATTATAACCAACAAAATAATGTCATCATTTACTAGTAGACTCATTTTATCGTATTGTTTGACAAATTGTTGTGTTTGAAACTCATTTTATCTTATAAGTTTATATAAAAATATTATATATATATGAGGTATTATAAATGCAGTGATAGTTTATTTTTATGTATGGTTACAATTCCTAATCACATATCAAATTTCATAACATATTCTTGATAAAGCATAAATAAATAGGACACATTTGATCATTACATTTAATATAAAACCCAAAATTTAAATTTGTAACATATTCTTTTTTTCTTTAACGGTAAATTCATAACATATCCATAAGAAAATCTGTAGGGGTAAATTTCTTTTAAGGATTTTTATATCTAAAATCTACATATCAACTAAACACCCTCTAAATGCTGCATGTAGGAGAGAGGAATCAATTTCATTGAAATAATATATTATTATCTTTGACTTGGGTAAAAATGTTGCCTCCAATAGGCCTCATATGTAACACCCCCAAAATTCACTACTGAAAAATTTCGTTAATTAAAAGGAAATTAGCGGAAGCAGATTAATAAACCGTAAACTTTGGGGATATTACCACCACACTTAGTACCAGATCGGTTCACTCCTGCCGTTCCAGTACCAAGTGCTAAGGCTAAAAGAGTAAAACACAATTTACTGGAAACTCAAGCATATATAAATCAAAGTAGCGTGGTAAATAATTTATCAGAGTAAAATCCACCAATGGTGGTTACAAAACAACAAATACATTGAATTTATAAATTTTAGAGACAAATTAAAATCCTAACAATTCCGGATAGTTCCTTACGCTCATTCCCGAGGCCCACTTGAAAGCACTGAACACGACCTGCAAGGGACACTACCCATTGAATAGGCAGGGGGCCCACGAAGGGATCCCTTCAGTACTACGGTACTGAGTAACCATTTAAAAACACACTTAAAAATAGGCACGTAATGTAACACATGAAATGCTACCATATTCGTACATAACATTAGGTATAAACATGATATTCGGATTCATATATTCACACATCCAACAAGTCAATAAGATATTAATAGCGTATCCGTAACCTTCACTTTCGTACATTCACATACTTATCAACTCAATAAAATATTAATAGGCCATAATTATCAATCGATACTTTTTGGGCCTTAAGGCCATTAGTCTATCATTAATCAATCATCTTGGATTATACAAGTCCCAGTGAGTGCGGAAACCCCACTATTATAGCCGGCGGAATGGTCGCGAGGGTACATGTCCTGCCACTATTTTAGCTGGTGGAATGGTCGCAAGGATAATATACCCTGCCACTATTTTTTGTCGGTGGACCGGTGTGGCCCCGACTCACAAGGTGTTCCACTGTAAGTAATTAATATCTTTCCTATATCTTATCGCTTTTATGTTTGGTTTTTTGAGCACGGAATCCCCCACTATTATAGCCGGTGAAACGGTGGCAAGGGTACATGCCCTGCCACTATTTTAGCCGGTGGAACGGTCGCGAGGGTAACATACACTGCCACTATTATTTTCTGGTGGACTGGTTTGGGTCCGACTCAACATCTTTCTCTTCAAGTGATTAGTGTCTTAACGTGTCTTATTAGAAAGAATTTTACCCTTAACATGCATGTCCTAAAAGGCCACATGAAATCACATCATAACTTGCAGCATACCCATATCGGCACATACCAAAAGGGCACATGAACACACATTGGTTCCAAGCCATGCTGAAATACCCCAAAAACCCTAATTTAGGAAATCATGGCCAAATAAGGGATTATTAGTAAATTAATTAAATAAATTACTTTGTTTACATTAAGAAGGAAAAAATAAGTTCAAATTAATATAAACTTTATAAATAATTTAATTGGAGAAAATTTGAGCGTTTTGTTAATTAAAATGGAATTTAAGAAAAATTCCTTCAAAAATCCCTAAATTAACCTAAAAAGAGAATTTAATTATTATTTTAATATAATTATTTTATTAAACATCCTAATTACCCGAATCATACTAATTAATCCAACCACTAATTTTCCCTTCTTTTTCCTTTTCCTTTTCTCTTTTTTTCCCTCCTTTTCTTTTTCTTTCCTTTCCTTCTCTTCCTTTTTCTTTTCTTTTTACCCCGACTTGGGCCGACCTACTGGCCCAGCACCCCTGCGCAGCCCAACTCTCCCCCCTGCGCACCTCTTCCCTTTCTCCAGGCCGGTTTGGCCTCCCCCCTTTTTCCTTTCTTTTCTTTTTCCCCTAGACCGCCGGTCCACCCCTAGCACTTCGTCTTCTACCTCTTGCTCGCCTGCAGTCGAAAAATTCGCCAGGAAACGTAACCTTCAACACCATGCCATATCACCGGTCATTTCGCCCCTCTTCTCCTCGTTGACTTCCCTGTGGATGTGACCAAACGACTCAGCCCCTCTCTCGCACGCAAGCTCCTCCTTTTCCCGACAGATCATGGTCTGTAAATTTCAGACCATGCATCGGCCATTCTCGTCGGACAACCTACCCTAACCCTAACCCTCCTACCCTCCCTCGAAGCTTTGTCGTTTCCCGTCCCAATTGGCTTATAAATAGCCCCAAGAGCCGCTTGGATCGGGTTTGAAAATCTGGAACCCAGAGAAACCCGTCGCGCGCCGCCCCACCTTCAACCGCCCTTTCCTCGGCCGTCAGCCACCTCTGCTGCCTACCCTTGCCACCAAAATCCTCCCTGCACTGCCCTCTACACAACCAACCCCTAGATCTCCTTGCCTTGCCCCGCACGTGTGAAATTTCCTTCCCGAAACAGCCCTTTCGACCCTTACGCCACCTTTGCGCAGCCACCGCCGCCCATATCGCCGCCTGCAGCACCGCCACTACCCCCCAAAACAACTAGGGGTTCCTGCTCTACCACCCTACACCTCCACTTTCCTCTAGTTTCCCCTTCCCTAGCCTCCATAGCCACTTTCCTCATTTCTTCCTCCCTCCACCGCCGCCGGCGCCACCACCCCAGCCAGGTTGCCCAACTCCCTAAACCCTAGATCTTGACTAATAGAAGTGGTTAATGATTTTAATACTATTAACTATTATTATTAATATTATTATAATTATTATTAACATTATTATTATTAATACTATTACTATAAGTACTATTAT
The DNA here is from genome assembly GCA_030549775.1 of Tamarix chinensis. Lineage (NCBI taxonomy): Eukaryota > Viridiplantae > Streptophyta > Magnoliopsida > Caryophyllales > Tamaricaceae > Tamarix > Tamarix chinensis. The sequence goes on along the minus strand of CM060180.1, from coordinate 63,661,947 downwards.
TACTACCCTTATTATTATTATTATTATTATTACCATGTGTAGTACTCTAACTATGACTAATGCCGTTATTACCTCTATTATTATAATTATTTTAGTATTCCTACTACTATTAGTATTATTACTATTATTATTATTATCATTATTATTACTATTATTATCATGGGTATGGCAGTTATTATTATTTCTATTGTTGTTCTTACTCTTATTATTATTATTATTACTATTATTATCAACATCATCATCATCATCATCATCATTATTATTATTACTATTATCGTTATATTCACCATATCTATTACTTTAACCATTACTACCATCATCATCATTATTATTATTATTATTATTATTATTATTATTATTATTATTATTATTATTATTATTATTATTATTATTCTTTAACATTATTACTTTAGTATTCTTGTTATGATTTGTATTATCTTTATTGTTATTATTATTATTATTATTATTATTATTATTATTATTATTATTATTATTACTATTACTATTGTTGTTGTTATTATTATCATTATTATTATTATTATTATTATTATTATTATTATTATTTATTATTATTATTCTTTAATATTATTATTTTAGTATCCTTATCATGATTTGTATTGTCACTAACGTTATCATTACGACTACTATTACTATTCCTATCATTATCATTATTATTAGTACTACTACTAGTATTAGTATTATTAACCTTATTATCGTCATTAATATTAGCTCTATTTTTATTATTGTTACTACTGTGGTTTGATTACTATTATCATCATTACTATCATTACTACTATCATTATTATTAGTATTCTTATTTTTATTAGTACTTTTAATAACATTATTGGAACCCTTACCATAATATGGTGAAAATGATAAGGCCTACTTCGAGTAGTGGAAAAATTAATTAATTATCTTAGGAATAATAATAACCCTACCTTTTTATTTATAAACTACTAGTTATTAATATTAGCCTTAGTATTAGGCCATGATAAGGGTAAGATAGAGGTTTTGGTATTTCCGATAGAGGGAGATTAACTTATAGTATTTCCCTCTTATAGGTGAATCGAGTGAGAACTTTCGAGAGGCGTAGGAGCGTGCTCCAAGCTCAGCACCGATTTAGGTAAGGGTCTAACTAAGGCCGCTTGTGTGATACGTGAACTACTTGCCTTAGAAGCCTCGTATGATTATGTGTCGCGTTTTAAATGTCATTATCTTACCTGTTTTATGTGTAGCGTAGCTTGGATTCAAGGTACGTTTATGTGATCGCCTTTGTTTTGTATTAATGTGGATGTGCTACAAGTTGTGTTATGATGTGGCCTTAGGACATGTATGCTAGGGTATTTGATGGGGTGATGTAGTTTGGGGACACGAAAAAGAAAATTTGGAAAGAAAAATAACCAAGGGGAAATAAGTTGGCTAGAGAAGGAATAAGAGAAACTAGGGTTTGCATGGGGTGGTTAAGGTCCGCATGGGGGCGAACCTTACGTACAGAAAGATGCCTCAGGGTGTGTGGAAGGTAAGAGAAGTGTCGTTTGGGTGAATGGAGGCTTCGAGCGAAAAATAGTACGTAGACCAAAATAAGGGTGTGCAGGAGGCTAGGCTAGAGTTTAGAGGGTGACAAGAAGAAAAAGGGTAGAGTTAAAATAATAAGTGAGGATGAAGGTGACATGAAATGAGGGTTGAACCGAAGGGTCGTAAGGTGTAAGGGTGCTAGGATGGTTCTGGATGTACGAGGCAGGAAAGGGTGGGCCACATAGGCCCAAGTTGGATTTTCTGGAGAAAACACTAAGGGAAGGTGGTGAGTGGACTTTGGGGTAAAAGGTGGTGGGCCTAGACCCACACACTTAGGAGACGGGTTCCGGAGGGAGTGAGCTAATTAAGGGGAGGATGTCGGGCGAGTTAGGAGGCGCAAAGGTCTCAAGATATGAGATGGGCCCTCTTGGAGGATAAGTATAGCAGAAGTTAGCCATGCATGTCTAGGGCGGAATTTGTTAGAAAAGATACAATAAAATACTAATCACTTAAAGAGGAAGATGCTGAGCCGGGCCCAGGCCGGTCCACCAACGAATAATAGTGGCCAGGAGCCGGGGTGCCCTGGAGACCGATCCACCGGCGAATAATAGTGGCTAGGAGCATTTTGCTATGTACATATTTCCGGTCCACCGACTATAATAGTGGGGTTTCCGTGCTCAATAAACCAAATATAAAATCGATAAGACATGGGAAAGATACTAAACACTTACAGTGGAACACCATGTGAGTCGGGGCCAGACCGGTCCACCGGAAAATAATAGTGGCCAGGAGTGTTTTGCCTTGGAGACCGAACCACCGACAAATAATAGTGGTCAGGAGTGTTTTGCCCTGTACATATCTCCGGTCCACCGACTATAATAGTGGGGCACCCGCACTTACATGGATTAATAAAGAGTATATGGAATTTAGTATGGTATTAAGAGATTTAAAGGATAAGTCTAATTGGAACACAATCGGCCTCACTATTTGTATTGTCTTATGTGCTTATATGATCATGCATGTATTGTGTACTTTGTATGTTCAGCCTTAGTTATTCCGTTACCTTGCTCAATACGAAGCGTATTGACCACCCGTTTCATGGGTGCTGCTCATTCCCACGAGCAGAAGGCCCCACTGATTTAGTGTAGGTAGGTGACTCTATATTTGATGCCTACGACGCTTCTGAGGCATCGGGCGGGACCGAGAGCTGAGTCCGGACCTATCTTAGGGATCGAGAGTGGCGTGGCCGGAGTCTGTTGTCACTTCATCTTTCTTGTGTATTTAAGTTTGTTTATTTCTGGTGTACGATGTTTTAACCTTCGAAATCCTTAAAACCGTATCTTTGAATTGTACTTTGACCTTCTGCACTCTGATTCTGTATTACTCGGGTTTTACCTATGACCGTGTTTTGCTATCGACTCATATTTGATGGTTAACCCGATTTAGCCTTAGCACTTAGTACCGAGACGGTAGGAGTGAACCGTTCTGGTATTAAGTGTGGCGGTAACACCCCCAAATTTACAAGTGTTATCTCTTGTTTCCGATAAACTTTTTTTTAATTAAACGAAATTTTTCAGTAGTAAATTTGAGGGTGTTACAAGTTGGTATCAGAGCGTTGGTCCTCGAAACCACTCTTGTTTCTTTTCAAACAGAATTCATTTTATGAATTTTTCCTAATTTAAAATGTTTTCATACCTTAGTGAAACCCTTGTGTTTTAATGATTTCGAGTCCGGGCCACAGTGATGAACGTAAGGGTAGATTTGGGGTTACCCCAAGGAAGGGGGAAAGCAGTTAGTCATGATTATTGCGAACTGGTGGGTTCGCTTCTAACCCTGCCTCTTATTTGATGCAGCTTCCGATGATGGTGAACGGCCGAGTAGCATGTCTGGAGGAGGCCTTCGAGGCCTTCATGGAATTTGTTTAGCGCCCCCACCACCTAGAAGGTGCCGGTAAAGACTGGCTTCGAAGGGTTACTGGGCACCACCCTCCTACGTTTTCTGGCGAGGAGGACCCTGTGGTTCTCAAGGGGTGGATCAGAGACCTAGATCGTACTTTTGAGGTGGTGGACTGCCCCGCAGCTAGACAGCCCAGCACAGCTGCTTTCTTCTTGAGAAGCGTAGCAGATACTTGGTGGGTAGAGTACAGAGCTCGGGTTGGTCCCCCGGCAGATTGGGAGGCATTCAAGATTGCGCTTTGTTCTAGATTCTACCTGGAGAGCCTGAAGAGGGATAAGCTACGAGAGTTTATGCAGCTCACCCAAGTCACGATGACGGTGCGACAATACTACGCTCACTTCACCGAGCTACTACGCTTTGCCCTTGGGATCGCCGCAAACGAGTTGACAGTAGTGTTCCAGTTCGAGCAGGGGATAAACTTCAGTATCCGTAGGATGATGGGAGCGATACCATTCACAAACCTTGCTACACTCTATGAGCGTGCTTGCCTCTCCGCCACCCTTGTCCAAGAGCAGGCCAGTATCCTCGGGAAGAGGAAACCCGAGGGCCAGAGTTCCGGGGGTAGGACCCAGCCAGGGTTAGGAGGACTGAGGAGACCTCCACCACGAGACCAGAGTAGGGGCCAGGGACCCTTGGGAGGATTTGCGTGCAGACGATGCGGCCGCAGCCAGCCTGGCTAAGATTGTAGAGGTAACCTTATCATATGTCAGAATTGTGGCAAGCAAGGCCATCGATCATTCGAGTGTCGGGGACCGCCACATACTCAGCAGTATCAGCCTCATCAGACTTCACAGGGAGGAGTCTTGATACCTCAGCATTAGGCCTACCAGCTAGCATCTGCCCCAGCCAGTGCTCCAGCCAGAGGGGCCTAGGGAAGGCCTCAGGGGCCCAGACCAGTTCACCAGAAAGGAGGCCAGTCAAGCGGGCGCCTGAATGTGATTAGTCAGGCAGAGGCATACCGCCAATTGGATGTTATCATTGGTAGGTTCACCATCCGATCTCTGCCAATGCATGTTTTGTTTGACTTAGGAGCCACCCTGTCCTTTATTTCATCTGCTTTTGTTGCTAAAGCTAGTCTATCACCTGCTGCTAAAGTAGAATTATCTGTGATGCTTCCCTCCGGTGATAGAGTGAGATGTAGCTAGTTGTATTCTGATGTGGCCTTATTCATAGGCGGGGTAGATTTCCTAGTGGATATGGTCAGGATGGAACTGAAGGATTTCGACGTGATTCTGGGTATGGATATGTTGGGGAAATATAAGGCTGTAATTGACTGCACCCAGGAGCACGTAATCTTACGGGGCCCGAAAGGAACTAGGCCATATTCTTGTACCATATACATTAATAAAATCCCCTAAGGCTCACAAAATATTAATCATGCATTAAGATCACAATAGCATAATACAACATGGATAATGCTTAATATTTTCATTAATAATCAACTTCTACCTTAAATAATATCTCCAAACATAGCACATAATCTATCATACTTACTTTTTATCAACCAACTCAAGAAAACATATATAATTTATTAACAACATATATCAAGCATAATACATATTAAAAATGCCTAATGTGCTAACATACGTTAATCTATGAGTTTAAGTGGGATTTAACGATTACCTTGAATCCCGCAAAAACGAACCTTACCGGTATTCCGGTTAAAGGTCCAAACTTTGATTATCAAAACCAATACCTAAAAATAATATCAAAATTCATTATATGAGAAAAGATAAAAGCCTAAATTATAAGGCTTTATAACACTTAATTAATCAAATAATTAAACTAAAATATTTTTATACCTTAAAATTTTTATTCAAATTAATAAACAAAGGCAGCAACTCATACTGCTCATGCAGCATGAGCTGCATGCAAGGAAATAAAAAGGAGGGGCTCGAAGGTGGGGTGAAAATAAGAGGAATATGCATTTTAGGCTTGGTGGTTTGGGGCTAGAAAAGAAGGTGTTTGGGGGAGGATTTAGGGCAAGGGAAGGGTACAGAGGTGGAGAGGGGATGGGTTGATGGCGGCTGAGGAGGGGTTGAAATGGAAGGAAGGAAAATAGGGAAGGAAAATGAAGGTCTTTGGGTGGTGTTTTCGGGCAAGATAGGATTGGGGGTGGTAGAGGGGGTTGTAGGGAGTAATTTGGTGGCTTAGGTGGCGGTAGAAGTGGCGAGATGGCGGTAGAATATGGTGGTGCAGGGTGATTGCCGAGAAGGAAGGGAAAGAAGAGAAAAAGAAGGGAGGAGGAAGAATGGGGCTGCGGGGTGGCTTGATGGGGGTTGTGATGGCTCGAGGGTGAGGTAGAGGGTGGTAGGAGGTGGTGCAGGTGGTGTTTAAGGCAGTGGTGAAACAAAACAAAGAGGGCGAGGGAAGGAGAAGAAAGGAAAGAAAGGAGAGGGTTAGGGAGCATGGGAAGGCTCGGGAAAAATGCAGAACGGGCAGGGAAGGAGGAAGAAATAGAAGAGGAAGAGAAGGGAAGGGATAGGGGGCTCGAGGTGTGGCGTAGGTTGGTAGGAAAATGACGGTTGTAGAGAGAGGGAGAAGGAATGGTGATGGTAGGGAGTGGGGAAGGGAGAATGGTGGGGTCGGTATGGGGCAAGGAATGGCGGGAGGGAGGGAGAGAGAGAGTTATGGAGGTCGATGGGGGAGAGGGAGTTGCAGGGAGTGGCGATGGTCGAAAATCTCGCCAGTGAAAGAAAGAAGAAGAAAGAAGAGTCGGGGGCTGGGGTGCTGGGTGCGAGTAGACCGGCTGAAGGAAAGAAGGGGCGGGCCGACATGGTCGGGGAAGAAAGGAAGAAGAAAGGTGGCCAGGCGACGTGGGAAGGGCAAGGGAAGGAGGAAGAATGGGCCAGCGACCCAGCGCAGGAGGGGAGGAGAAGCAGGCCAGCCAGCCGGCGGCCCAAGGAAGGAAAAAGAAAAAGAAAGAAAAGGGAAAAGAAGGAAAAAGGGAAAAAGAAAAAGGAAAATTGGTTTTAATTAAAATAATTTAATTTATAAATAATAAATTACAATATTTTTGGGTAATAAATTTATTTAAAAATTTAATTAAAATATAAGGGTTTAAAAAGATAATTTTAGTAAAATAATAATTTAGAAAATTATTTAAATAATAAGAGTATGATAAAATAACAAAATATTTATTTTAATTTATGAAATATTTATATTTAATTTATTTACTCAAAAATCCATAAAATTATTAAATTAAATGAATTTAAAGGCTAATTTATTCCAAATAAAATTTATTTATTAAAATATAGGCTTTTAAAAAAATTTGGGGGATTACACCATAGGTCAACATCTATCATTTTTGCACTTTCGATCCATAATGGCCACAACAACAAAAAATTCTCAATGAAAAAAATTACTTTGAGTTTTTCTTTCCTAAAGCATATTTCAAAATTTTTTTTACTATAACAATATTCTTATTTTTTTTCCTTCTATAAATCTTTCTCATCTAGTCATCGTATCCTTTAATTTTCATATTAAATCTCTATATTTTTATGTCTTATTTTTTTTAATAAAAATATTTATTTTTAAAGTGTTTTTATAAAAATCTTGTAAGTTTTTTTTATCGATGTAATATATTAAATAATAATCTATGTGCATTAACTAAAATAAAGAGATATCTTAAAAAATAAAATTGAGATAATGCAACAAATTCTTCTAAACCAAAATCCCCCATTACAGTATATGAGTTTTTTTTTGGATGAAATTTTAGAAAAAAAGTTTGGGAGATAACACTAGTGCAAAATTTTTTTATATTGACAAAAATTCGACGACACCTTTGAACAATGTATCCAAAGTAACTCCATAAAATGAAATCATCAATGTAGGTACTCTAAGGTGAAAATAAAAGCAATTTACAAGGGTGATACTACTCCAAGAAATTCAACATTGCTAACCGCACACAATATTTTCTTTATTATTATTTTTTGCAATTAAGATAAGATATCACATCTATAGTGGCTTTCAAAGAAAATCGTCATTATATATCTAGAACGATGTTTGTTAATAAAACTGCTCTTATAAATTTTTTTCACTTTTGAGAACATTGTGGTATCTTTCTTGTTGGAAGTTTAACTTTCCAATCTTATTTAATGCCATCTTTTATTTCAAAAAAATTAATTCTATATTTCATATAATAAATACCACTCTTCATCCCCCTCTATTTCTTTGAAAATCAAATCTCATTTTCTTTTTCATTCTTTGATCATCCATTCATGTCCTTTATTTGAATTCATTATAGTATGACACAAAGGAATATAATTCATATGCTTTATTTGCAATACATAAAAATGATGCGATTTGTATAACATTATGAACTATATGCCAATTTATCTCAAATATAAATAAAGCTTTACCCTTTATATCCTTCTTTATTCCAACTTATGAGTTTCTATTTATGCATAGCCAATAAAGGAACGAAGGAATATTTTTTGACTAAGGTTGCTCTTCTAAAATATTTGACCACTTGACACAAGGGTAATTTTATCAATTTTTCCCAAATATAAATTTTCTTTGTAAATGATGAAGATATAATGCAATTATGAGTATAGTTATGTTCTAATTTATTTTTGAATTCACATAAATAACTTTTAATTAATTTACATTGTTTTTACTATATCTAGATCAAAAGAATTTTTTTTAAAAAAAAAATTATTTAATGAACCATGATGATTCTTCATTGTTGTATAACTAATAAACAATTGCCAACTTGGTATTTGGAACAATACATCTAATAAGTATACATAAAATATCGACACCCATTTAGGAAAATCTTGTAGAGAAAGGTAGAAAACAATGGCAATATTAAAATTTAACCACCATCATATGCTTTACCCAATTTTCATAAACAATAAGTAACTAGGCAGTTGGAATGAGAGATCTAATAATTATACATGAGTTATTGATGATGTTTTAAGAAAATCTCGTAGAGAATAACGATGATTTTAATATTTAACTACATTCATATGCTTTAACATGTTTTTCATAAAAAAATTATGGACGAAATTTGAAAGCCGTAACCCTAAGAGAGCATATTTATTTTTATTAAAATTCCTAGTGTCCTTCACATATGCCTCATGGGTCCCCATCTTAAATATTTTTTTCTACAATTTATTATATTTTGTTTAGTTTTAGGTCTATATAGGGATGAAGCGCAGGAAGAAACATTCATTGTAGTTGAATTCCATGAAGACCATTTTGCCTGTCAATTTTTTTTCCAAATATGCAAGTATACTTACCTATTTGTCCCAAATGGTTGCTATTAATTTAAAGCATTCATTTGGGATAAATTGTGGCATCTCTTACCTATATTCTTTCAAACACACAATTTTTCGGAATGATGAGTGTATTATCTATAACACTTCCAAAATTTATGAATAAAATATAAATTTGTTTTAAAGAGTTGATTGCAAAAGTTAAAATACAAAACACAAGGGAATCAAGACACAACCACCATAGAAGATACACTCCCTATGCCTAGTCTATGTCGGACATAAGGGAAAAGTAACCTTGTGCATGGGAATCATGTATGGGAAGTACTTGATTCCACCACGATGTAAGATACAAAATAAAGATAAGATAGTGTGTATAATGAAAATAAAGGACTAAGAGCCCAGAGAGAAATAAATATTTCTAGATGACCATACCTTATACCAATTCAATTAGCTCCACTAAAGGTAAGCACATTAAAAGTAGTAATCAACAATCACGTGTAAAATAAGGCAAATCTACTTTTGGAAATGAACAATACCTATAAAAAGGATGATCAATATTCTATATACCAATTAAGATAACAACACAGTTATAGTAGGATCATAAGACAACTAGGGATAAACATATAAATAAATTAACATATAAGAGTACTGACTTATTTTTTTAATTTCACTTCTGACAATAATAACAACATGGTCAACATTGATAATCTTATTTATGTTGAGCTCACATACCCCAATATTATCAAACAATGTAATAGTATTAATAATACAAAATCCTGAGGCATTATGCTCCTAGGCACTATTCTTGTGTGGTAGAATAGACAAATACAATTAGTTTTGATTCACGTGGCTTTTCACCTTAAGTGACTAATATTTTATCAATAATTGCAATCATTTAGATGGTTTGTTTGAATTTGAGTTAAATGACACTACTATTTTTAACTGGTAAATGGTTTTAATAATATACAACCGCAAGGTAATATGCTCCTGACCATTATTCTAGTCTAATAGAATAAATAGGTATAACTAGTCCTGACTCATATAATCTTTCATAGTTAATGATTAATATCTTATTTATGGTTATTTATCTCAAGTTCATAATAAAAAAACAAATTCAGACATGAAAGATACATTATTCATCTTAACATAAATATTGGAACACATAAAACATAACCGTGAGAATACTAGTATCTTTCCAAAGGACAAGGCCATACTTCCCCTAAAAAACCCTGATTTCACAATATAAGAATAAATTCTTCCATTATACTAGTGTTATTATTATCAACATATCTAAAAATTATCCATAAATATTAGCACACCTTTATCACCATATTTGAAAGTGAAGGCCTAACTCAAACGTATCATACATGTGATAACAATCTTATCTCTAGAATTACTATTTATAACACCTACAATACATTGATTTCACAAGTTAGGCATCACTTTTTTCATAATACTCATATAATGTTGAAATTTAAAATTCTTAAATTCCAATGTTAACAACATATATGAAAATCATTGTCTAACTCCAACGTCTTATACATGCGATAATAATATCGCCTTAAGGGTTACTATTCCTAATTTAAGCTATTTTCTCATTTTATTTAGATATAGGCCATTCATAATTACTCCAAACATTCCACATGATATTCTTATTATATTTTAAACTATTTATCACATTAAAATAACAAATTTTTTATATTAAACGCATATTGACTAAAATAAGCTCAAAGGATGACAAAATACCCAAATTTCACAAAAACCTTATATATATATATATATATATATATATATATGATATTATTATTTTTTAATACTCAATTTATTACTTCAGCATACATCTTAACTGTACTCATTTCCCACCTATTTTAATTTATCAAACCCACATTATAATACTATATATCATACAAATTCAATTTGGGTTTCCAATATGAAAATTACCACAAAAATATCGTATGTGTGCATGATTTCTCACATTGCTCACTTTCCATCATATGATACACATTCTCACATAAAAAAAATTAAAAATATGTCATTAGCAATATCATAAAACTAAACATGTGATTTCACATAAGTTACACATCTCATGCCAAAAGGTGTTAACTACGACATATATCCATACAAAGGTCACTAGTCTCTAAGCACACATAAGCCTACATTGTAACACTCCAAAATTTACTAGTAAAAATTGTTGTTTTTAAGTGAAAGAAATAAAATATTATAATGGGTTTTACCACCACACTTAGCACGAGTCTAGTCCATACTTTTCTTGTACTAAGATCAAGGCTAAAATGTTATGAAAAAAATATTAAAACTTAAAGAAACAAATAGAAATAACAAAATACTTAAATAAATTAAATGTAAGAACATGATACATAGTGCAAGCTCTAGATACTATAATACATAAAAAGAGAGAAGAGGGACAGAAGTGATAAAGAGTCCAAAATAGATATCTAATCTAGGGAATATAACATGTGTGACCTTGGATAGTTATAACTCTATGCTTTAACCCCACCATATAAAGCCACATCACTCTGCTTGAGGAACCTCTTCAAAGTCAGTAGGATCATCATCAAATAGCTACAACACAACATCTGCAAATGTTTAGTATTAGTATGCATCTTGTACCAAGTACCACAACTATCCTATAGAGATAGTATTATGTATGATGCGTATGCAAAGAAAGTAATATAACATGTAATAACAAGATGATAGCATGCTTACATATATATGTCAATTGAGAAGAAGAAATCCCAACCATTAATCATAAAATAATGTAATATAAATGCACGGATAGATGGGATTCATTGATTATTATATTTAATTATTGTGATCATGACCAATATATTATTTTAACTTAAGGACAAACACTCAAAGAAACCATAACAACTAATCTAGTACACATATGATATTAGCCCTAGCTAGATGGCCAAAAAACATAACAAAACCATTAATAACAAGGCACCTAATCACTTTAGTATGCATACTCCCTATAGGGAAAAAATGTATCAAAACACCTATAAACTAAAAGAGAGCCTCATAAACCTTGTAAGGTATTGAGATCACATAATAGAAAATATTAGAATTGTGCCAAGTGAATATCAAACCTAACTCACATAACGATCATGAGCAGTACAAGTTTTGACTCAAGATATTTCACTTTAAGTGATTAATATTCTATCAAAGATTTATGCCAAACGAGAACAAAGGCCTATAGTATATTACTTAATCATTTCTATAAACATAAACCAATTATTTCATTAAATTATGATATTATCTACAACCTTGATCCATAGACGAATAAATGCCTAAGTTAAGACACAGAGGTCTATTAACATGCCATGATGCCTGAATTGAATATATGAGGAATAAACCCCAAAGAAGATTATCGAGGCATTAAAGTGTAAGTAATATTATTAAGGTATGAAAGTCCAAGTTCCATGCCATCAAAAGGCACAAAAAAATTAGATATTAGATCCATTTATTTGACATAAGGTTCAATAGCCAATATTTAAGCCAACTAAGGGTTCATATATAAGGCTAAATCAAACAACTAGTCTGAAGGCACATAAAATAACTAAAATATCAATAATGACAACTACCTTACTTTAATATTAATAGAGGTTTATTTCATGCCAAATGGGTTATAATTAGATAATTATTTTCTCATGATGGAATATAAATATGAAAACCAAGTATTAAATGATAAAATTACTTACTGTACTCAAAGTATCTCTCTCTTTTATTTCTCTTACTTAATTAAGTAATTTAATTAACATCTCATCAAATTTCACCCAAGTGTCAAAATTATCCATTTTCACTTATTTTATTAACATAATATTTACTTAGTTCTCAAAATTTTAAGAATTTATTAGTAATGGCCAAAATTCCCTTATTCACCTAAAATTACCTTAAACTTAAAAAATGCATAACATACTCTAAACAACATTAAACCGAAACTTACCATGTACCAAAGTTTATTAAAAGATCTATTGAAGAAGACGATATGCTTAAAAATTTCAAATAATGCCCAATATGATCATATACGAATATGTATAAAACCTAAAAAAATCATTTCAACTCTAAATACTTCAAAATTCATAATCTAACATCTATAGCCTATTATACACACAATGGAATACTTGATAAATTTGAAACAACCAAAAATCACATAAAATAATAAGGACATGAGCTAAACTACTCAAATCTATAAATTTTCATTGCAACTCTATTGAGCACAACTCTATTGTATATTGATTGTGATTCATCACATTTCCGATTGTTATAATAACATGTGAAAATCACATAAATCATTATCTCATCAAACTTTTATGCTTATATACATAATGTAGATACATATATATGCCATACAATATTTAAAAATTATTATTTCATGCTTATAATTAAGATAAAGCTAATAATGTATAAAATAATATATAATAAACCTAACACAAACCTATTTCTAAATGCTAATTTAGTTACCAAAATTTCTAAGCTCCATATCAAAGCTAACAAAGGGAATATAGCAACTCCTTCTATAAACCATTTGGTCACCTTCAAGAATATAAGGTAAAAGATTTAGATAAGCTAAGATTAATAAATAGGAAAAAAGGGAAATAGAGGTAATGAAATGGAAGAAATGAAATGAAAAGATTACTCTTGAATATGAAGGCTTAGAAATCACTACAAAAACCTTTCAAGTATGAAAATAATATGGAGTTTTAGTAAGCAACACAATATTTTAAACCAAACTAAAACCAAAAAAAAAAAAGAAAATAACCATAGGGAGAGAACAATTTGCCGCAAGTTGGGAAAAAATAAACTTTAAACTTTGTTGAAGTTTTATGATTTTATGTGCACTTTGAAATGTAACACATGATTTATTAAAAATAAATTGAAATATGATAGGGAGTTAAAGTACCCCAAAACCCTAATTTAGGAAATTATGGAAAAATAAGGATTTATTATAAAAATTAATTAAATAAACTATTCTTATTAAAATAATAGGGAATTACTTAAGAAAAATCTAGGAGAAATTAATAAATAATTTAAATAGAAAAATATGAGTATTTTGCTAATTAAAAAGGAGTTTAAGAAAAATATTTCAAAAAACCTAATTAACCTAAAAAGAGAATTTAATTTTTATTTTAATATTAATATGTTTTTTAATATCCCAAAATACCCTAAATAAGTTAATTAACCCTCAACCCACCTTTTTCCTTATTTTTTGCTTTTTCTTTTTTTCTTTTTTCCCTCTCTTCTTCCTTTTCTTTCCTTTTTTTTTTCTTCTCTTCCTTCTTCCTTTCTTGTTCTCCTTTTCCCCACCCTGGGCCAGCCACCTTCGGCCCAATTTTCTCTTCCCTCTTGCGCGGCCCAGGCCTGATCGCCCTTTTTTTCTTCTCTTGGCCAACCTGGCTTTTTCCTTTCTTTCTTCTTTTCTCCTGGAATACCGGTCCAACCCCCTTTTTCTTCTTCTTCTTCTTCCTTGCGTTACTGCAACCCCCGATTGGAGCTGAAATTTCTGCCACAGATCACGCGGGTTGACCCGCCATTCTTCCCCTCTCATCCTCCTCGTATTCCTTGTCACTTCAACTTAGCCGGTCATTCCCTCTCCTGCGTGTGCCATCCCCTCTTCCCCATCAAAATAGCCTATGAAGGTATACCTATGTTGGCTTACCCTCTTCCCTGCATGTGTGCTCTGTGTCTTACATGCCTTGGATGTCCCATATAATTATATGTCGTGTAATATATGCTATTATCTTAACTGTTTTATGTGTAGCGCAACTTGGAACAGAGGTATGTTCATATGCTCTCTTCTGGTATATGTTAATATGGATATGATGCAAGTTGTGATGTGGCCCTTAGGGCATGATGCTCGGGTATTTAATGTGGTAATGTGGGATGGGGGCATGAAAAAGAAAAATGGAAAAATAAGATAACTAAGGGGAAGCAAGTTGGCTAACATAGGTAAGAATGACCTAAATAATACATGATCCATGAGTGATGAATAAAAGGGGGGACTTAAATAAAATGAAAGAGTGGGAGAGACTAGGGTTGCACGAGAGGAACTAGGGTTTGTATGGGAGAAACTAGGGTTTACATGGGAATTTTAGGGTTTTACATGATAAATATCGAGGGTTTTGCATGGGGTGGTTAAAGCCTGCATGGAGTCAAACCTTATGTATGGAAAGTTACCTTAGGGCATGATGAAGGTAATAGAAGTGTCATTTGGGTAATTGGAGGCTTCGGGTGATAAATAGTATGTGGGATAATATAAGGGTGCATAGGAGACCAAGCTAGGGTTTGAGAGAAAACCCTAATTTGATAAAGTGGAAAAAGAAAAAGAAAATAATAATAATACAAAAAAATGAAAGAGTATGAGTGAGGTATGAATTGAGGGTTAAAGCTAAGGGTCGTGATGTGCGGGGTGCTAAAATAGTTTGGGTTGTGCGAGACAGAGGAGGATAGCCCACATAGGCCCAAATTAGGGTTTCTAGAGGAAATGAGTGGACTTTGGGGTATAAAGTAGTGGGCTATGACCCACACACTTAGGAGTTGGGCTCCCGGTGTGAGTAAGTGGAATAAGGGAACGATGTCGGGGCGAGTTAGGAGGTGCAGAAGTCTCAAGATATGAGACAAGCCTTATTGGGAGGATCAATGTAGATATAGTTATCCATGCATGTCTAGGGTGAAATCTTTGAATAAGACATGGAAAAACACTAATCATGTAAAGTGGAAGATTATTGAACTGGGCCCAGATTGATCCACTGGCATAATAGTGGCCAGGTGCCAGGGTGCCCTAGAGACCGATCCACCAGCATATAATAGTGGTTAGGTGTGTTCTACCCTATAAGTGACTGATCAATTGGCTATAATAGTGGGGAATCCCGAGCTCAATAAACTAAACCCTACATTTAATAAGATATGTAAAAGATACTAAGTACTTACAGTGGAACACCATGAGAGTTGGGGCTAGATTGATCCATCGACATAATAGTAGTTAGGAGCGTTTTACCCCGGAGACCGATCCACCGGCATATAATAGTGGTTAGGTGCGTTTTGCCTTGTAAGTGACCGATCCACCAGCTATAATAGCGGGGTTCCCATACTCGCATGGATTGATATAAAGTATGGCACGAAGTGAGTACTATTAAGAGATTAAATAATCAGTTTATCTGGACTGGCATTGGCCTTTATTTACCTATGCTATCGTGTTGTTGTGATTGTATTATGTGCTCTTATGTGTTGGCCTTAGTGCACGGTTACCTTACTCAGTACGTAGCATACTGACCACCCGTTTTATGGGTGCTGCTCATTCCCACGAGTAGAAGGCCCTTCTGACTTGGTGTAGGTCAGTGATTCTATCTTCGATGCCTACGACACTTATGAGGCATGCGGAGGGGCTGAGAGTTGAGCTTGGATCTAGCTTGGGTCTCAAGAGTGACATGGTTGGAGTCTATCATCCGTTTTATCTTTCTTGTATCGTTATATTTTGTTTTATTCTGTTGTATTTAAAAGGATAAAGAATGACTATTGTCTGTCACTTCTAATCATTTTGCATTAGGTTTCTTACATAGACTACCTATTCTTCTTAGAAAATTACACTATGTAGCATAGTTCTTGGTTACCTTTCTACAAGATGCAGAGGTTCCTCTAACTTTTCTTGAGGACTAGGCTATTGAGGTGTAACATGGTGTTGATCCATAAGATGATGTGACTGCCTAAAGGTGTGTGTAATAGGATCCAATATATTAGCCGCAAAGGTTGTCAAATGTTAATTAACCCTCATTTTGATGATAACATACTCAATTATGACTTTTACTTATCTTTTTAAGTGTTTATGTACCCCACATTTTTATATTATGGTTCAATGATAATTTTGTAAAATTTTGGCCTTTTGATTTTGATTTAATATAATGATTTGGTTTGGGATAAAATTTTATTTGAAATCATGTTGTAAAATGGAGTTTATTGAGTTTTACAGACAAAACCATCCACTAGTTTTATGAATCGATCGAATAGTTTGTGGTTTAAGCCAAATTGGGTTCCTTAACTAAACCAATCAACTAGTTGTGGGAAACTGACCAACTGGTGGTTGAACTGTAGACTGATAGACCTAAACCTATTGACTAGTTTGTCTAGTTGGTCACATTTTCAAGTTTGATTTTTCTAAAAATCCCTTACACTAAATTGGAACCTTACCAACTCTAATGAGATTGTTGCTAAGAGATTCCTAACAATTTTTGTGATTCATTTAACCCTAAATATTACCTCAATTTGATTTAGGGGTTGATTAGGACAAATAAGGGGGAGAGATAGCCTCAACATTGTCATCTTTCTCCTCTCTCTTCTGCACGATTCTGAGATCAAATGCTTTAATTTCAGGCATGCTTCTAAGCAACTGGAATATTTCTTCCATGCTAACATCCTGGTACTCAATTTATGAATACTAATACTATTTTAATTAACCTGAATTCCTCAAAAACACCATTTGAGCTTTAAGGAAGAGAACAACAAATCCTAGCACAAAATCCGCCTGCTCTGATCAAATCCAAACTGTCAATGGTAGGGTTTTGAGTCGATTTCTAAACCTCTTGTAATTTCCTTTGATTGGTTGATTATAAATAGCCCCACTCATCCCTATATTTGACATTTCTTTCAGCCACCAAATTCTCCTGAGACTTACATGTCCTCTCTTCTTTCCTCACTTTGAGCCTTATCAATCTATTTTTGCACACTCTTCTAATCCTGTGTCTATAACTTTCTTGTTTTTGTTTTTCAGTTAAGGTAGATTTAGATTCTAGGAAAATGTTGATTAGTCCAGTTTAACTCTTTCTCTATTTTTAGCCTCAAAAGGTATGTTCTTATTCTCTTCTATTCTTTAATATTCAAAATTTGATAAGATTTTAGTACAATATTTGAGTTTAATATTTTTCTTTGAAGATTTCAAAGCTCAGAATTTCCCTTAGTTGGAATTTATATTTTTTAAGATGATTTTTCCTGCATCAAGTAAGTGATTCTTGCTTGTAAAATATTTAGCAGATATCCTTACATGTTAGATGTTGATAGGAAAAATGTAGTTGTATATATGATTTGGATGCTTAAGTGACATGATTTGAGTAAAAAATCATGAAAATGGGTAAAAGTAGGCTATAATGATCTCCTTTTGTGTATTGCATGCTAATTTGGTTGGACGAATGTTGGTTGATTTTGATACATGTTTTAATATGGCTAAAAATGATTTATATGAAAGAATATACATGAAATTTTTGATTTGGTGTAGTATTAGGGAAAACCGATTGATTGGTTAGGTCAAACTGATAAACTAGTTCTTAGAATAGTTGACTGCTTGACCCAACCTGACGACTAGTATGCTTATGGGGACCTTGGTCTTGCTCTCTACTTAAACCCAAATCGATCAACTGGTCTATGAATAATTGACTAGTTTCCCTAAACTGATTGACCGATTTGAGGAAAACATGATATAGTTGAGTCAAATTGATTGACTTGGTTACCTAAATAGATCAACTAGTTGGTGCAATCGATCAACAAGTTGGCCATACCAATTAACATGTTTGATTGGTTTTCTTAATTTTCTTCTTTTTGGTTTGGTTATGCTTTAAGATTATGATTGGTACTGTTCCATGGTTATTAATGGGATCAAATACATATTTTATCATGTACTATTGGCCTCATTAAAAGATCACAATAGTTCACGGGTTATGGTATACCTTATGAATAATGAAAGGACTAAATGGGTATTTTACTTATGATAAGTGGGGATATTGAGAAAAGAGGAATGAAATGTAGCTTGGAATGGAAATAAATATAATGGTGGATATGAATAACATTGGCCAAAGATAAATAGGAAACCCACATGGTTGGGGGGGGAAATGGAAAGAAAAGAGTTAATGAGGATTAACAAGGAAAGTTGACTTGCTTGCTTTGTATGGGCCTTATATGATCACCCTTTTTTTATATAAATAAAACACTATTTATGTATAGCAAAAGAAATTTAAGTTGAGTATGGGTCTGGGTTATCCAATCATCGATTAGCTACTGGGGTGGAATCCTGAGAGGTCCCAATGCATTGTCTACTCCAAACATTGATGATGTACTAAGGGCATTGATACTAAAGGGTCTAGTTACCTAGGTGATTGGCTTTAGCCTATACTTATGTCCATATTGGTAGGCTTCGACTTGAAATTTTATACATTACGGTGATTGGCTTTGGCCTGGACTTATGTCCATTTGGTGATTGGCTTTGGCCAGGACTTTATGTCCCTTATTTGGATAGTCTTCCATGGTATATGAGACTATGGGGTGGTTTACAGTCCATCGCTTGATAATAATAAAATGTGGGTGGTTAATACTAGTTGCAACTTATTAACAATAACCAAGTGGATGCTTAATGATTGGGTGAGAAATGGTATGATTGACTAAAATGAGTAAAGTTGGAGTATGCTCTTGACTAATCGGTTATGGAATTGAATATTAATTGAGTGATTGACCTATCTCATACATGG
This sequence comes from Tamarix chinensis, assembly GCA_030549775.1. Classification (NCBI taxonomy): domain Eukaryota; kingdom Viridiplantae; phylum Streptophyta; class Magnoliopsida; order Caryophyllales; family Tamaricaceae; genus Tamarix; species Tamarix chinensis. Next base: position 63,642,731 of record CM060180.1, on the reverse strand, counting down.
ATAAATGAATGGCATATCGTAAAGGAATTGGATAATTGAAAATAACCCTAGATGTTACTTAGATGCTCTTTGCTACTACATATGTAAGTTATTGTGTGAGAATGTTGTAAATCTAAGCATGATGTATTCTATTGTTTTGAAATTGTATATGATAGCATGTCTTATGCACTTTTACCTTTATATATGGTTCTATCATGATGTATGTTGTGTCTTATATTCATTTTTGAATTATTGGTACACTTGAGTTACATTAAGGGAGAAACTTGGCTTACTCAAGACGTAACATACTAATGTGCTCGTTTTCTCCATCACCTACTCATTCCCATAAGTAGAGGATATCCAAAAGGTTGGCTAGTAAAGGGCCTACTTAAGTTGGGTCAAGACTTGAGAGCAAGGATATCCGAAATGTTATGTCTGGTCCGTGGAGGACCATGGTTTTAAACATGGGTATCATCCCTAAATTATATTGTGTAGCCTTATACTTTATTCGCATGTATTTTGTAATGATTTTATCATAACCCGTTATGGTCCTCTAATGTAATCACTCTTTAAATTTGTTTAAATTAAAGTGTTATTTTGCAAAATCTGTTATTTTAAGTATTTGAATGGTTTAGCCTTGTATCTGATATAGGGTAGGCGGTGGAAATCTATCATATCAGGTATAGTGGTAACACCCCCATTTTTCTATGTGTTTTCTTCTTCTGCAATTGTTTAAATAAATTTTATTGGTAGTAAAAAAATGGGGGTATTATCATGTGTATCATATAAAAAAGCAAAATACTCAACACTTAACTAAGTCAAAGAGTATCATAGAGATCACATTTACAAATCATATCTCAAGCACAAGCCAAAGATCAATAAGGTAAAAAAAAGATTCTAGCTTTAAGTACTTCAATTTTATATGTGTAATACACAAACCATGAAGGGATAAACAAATGTGCTTAAGGTATCAAAACTCAAGCTTTAAAGAGTATGTTACAGTCATAGATTTTATGTATGTATAATTTACATATTAAAATTATAGGCACTTAGTTATTTCAATTATTTGATATTTCTAATCCTATTCAAAAATTATTTTGAAATATATTAAAGTGATTTCATGCATAAAAAATATTTCCAAGTATTTGTGAAAAAGGTTGTATTAAATTAATTTTATTTTAAGTATTTTTCCATAAGGTATGATTTGAAAAATTCACCATAAATTCCACAGACATTATTTTTGGAAAGCTTAAAATGTCTACTGTACAAAAATACAAAGAAGAAGAAGAAGTAGGAGGAGGAGGAATATAATTTCAATCTTTATATTTAAAGCTATGGTCTATTTTGTAAAAGTGTCAGTGCTAAAAACTGACTCCATCCATCAACTAGTTTTTTAAAATGAGTCAACTGGTATGTCAAAATTAGTTGACTTATTTTAATACTGATCGATTGGTTTGGTAATTTCTGAGATTTTTTGCCTGTTGGAATTTGACCATTTGAGTACTTTTTACACCCAATGGCTAATGTCGATTTTTCTCATATTTTAGCACTAAAAATAAGAGTTTTTAGACTTTAATAAACATCAAATAAGCTAACACAACTCTTCTAAAATCATCATTTTTACATCTTATAAAGAATCAAAGAGTGTTTTTATTTTACACTTTCAAATCCAATCAAACATCTCTACTATTCAATTCGTTATTCACATTTAGCTAGAGTGTTCATATACTTGTAATTATTATTTCTCTAACTAGATAAAAATCTTCACTAGTGATTACTCACTTTAATATATTATCTAGTAAAGAGATTTATTTTATTTATTAAAACTCATCATCTTAAACACAAGTGAAGAGTAGTGTGTTATCTAGCATTTTTAAGAGTGGTCATTGAGAATGTAGTCTCATAAACATAGAGAAAATAACTAGGCAAAGTGTAAATCATTTCCTAGAAGGACATTGATATTTTAGGCTCATAAAGAGATGAGTGATCATCATCAAATACCCACAATAAATAAAAAGAGACTCAAATCCAAAAGGAAAAACCTTTTGGTAGTGCATGTATAGAAATTTTGTAGAGTTTCTTTAACCACTATAAAATGTGTGTCTATTGTTTGCTATCCTTCTACCTATATCTCACAAAATTTTAATTTGGCATTATTGTTATAAAATATTCTATTCACTCCCTCTAGAGTATCCATATGAGCTTTCACAATATGTCCAAGACCATTTCTTTAATAGATGCCTCAATCTTGGCATTATCAACTTGGAGCTAAGTGATAGTAACTAGATATTTTTTTCCCTAAAAGAATCATTAGTACTAGGATCAAGTTGATGGGATGGTTGAGTGGGAGACATAAATTTTTGTAAAAGTTCCATAGATAGTGCTTGTTGTTACAAGTATTTTATGAACTAGGGGGTTCTTAGAAAATAGAACTATGAGCAAGAAATTATAGTATACTGAGAGCAAAATGTAGAGGAGAAAGAAGAAGGCCAATGTAATAAAATTTTATTATGATTTCTAATACCCAAAATGAATACAATACCCATATATATAGAAGCATAATGAGGGAGGATGGGAAGGTAAACATATTGTGTGGTCGAGGATATAAAGCTATCCTGTCCTATGTAGAAAGCTGACCCAACAAGTGAGGTTTATATGTTAATAGTTTGGGATTGGTTTGAGACTAAGGTAAGCTCACTTGGAAGCTTTTATGCTAATTTTATTCCTTTAAGCAAGCATTCAAGTGCCTAATAGTCTTAGTTGAGAAAAAGAGCCATATTGGTTCATGTTAAATGAAATGTTAGTTTTTCTGTCTTTATTGTAGGTATTTTGGGTTATATTTTTTTTATGACATGGGAAAAAGTGTTGAAATACTAATATTGTGTGTTGTTTTCCACATCCTTATTTGAATTCAACCGCAATGGATGTTGATTTTAAACCCCTTTGATCTTAATCATTTTGTTAGTGGATTTTTTTCTATATTACTACTCATGTAGTTAGATGAAATGACAAGGCTAAATGTGTGTGAAATAAAGCATTTTTTAATGAGGTTTGACTTCTTTTGTTAGCACCATAAATATGTTATTGTTCAATATTGTATTCATTTAAGAGAATTTTTTGATTTGGTTTTTAGTAGAAGTGGTGTGGTGGTAGTCGTTAAGCAATTTAAACTATCTTGTTAATAATTATATTACTGGTAAATAAGGGCATTGTTTTATATTAGAAAATTGAGAGGTTCACCTTTATTCACCTAGCTCAAAAAGAATAAAAAAAATAAAAACTCTAATTCGTACAAAATAAATAAATAAATAAGAAAAGCACTAATGGGGTTTTAAAAAATAGAAAATAGTAAAAGTAATAAAAAATAATAATAATAATAGATCACCGCAATTATGATTAATATGTTAGGAAAATTAAAATCTACCATTAGATTAAGTTAAAATATAATAATAATTTCTAAGTCATCATTTAATCATAAGAAAGAGATTTACCAAGTTGTAAGCCAAAAGTAAATCTATACACCTTATATTACTTTCCTAAATTAATTAATACGACAAAGTGCCAATATTAATCGTATTAAATACTATCAATATAGTAGCAACAAACAATTCCTATATTTAACTGGATTTAATGCATTAAATATAATTAGAAGGATGCCAATCTAAGTACCCAAATTAGTACAATAAGAATGTCTAGCTATATTTTTCTTCTTTAACTCATACGTATCTAAACTTTTTACTACTCCGATTTGAATCACAAAACTATTAGGTGAATTGTTATCTAACCTAACTGCAATTTACACATATACATTCTAGTATATTTATATAGCCATATAGTAGGTAAATAATCCTACATATTGCACTATGAGAAAACTAAAACTAAAACAAGGTATACACTATATAAAATATAGTTAACATAATCATATATATAAAAGATAAAAATTAAAATAGAGTCAAAGAACAATCTCATGAAATAAAAAATAATAATATCATATATTAAATAATAATCCACAGCTAATAATAAATAATCAAGTCATAATAATTGAATTAATTGCGTAGAAATATATATCAAAAATATAAATAAAAAATAGAGACAGAGTCACAGAAATAACCATAATTAATTATAGATGAAAGATAAAATATTTATTTAGATGAAAACGGAATTAATTTCATCTAATTTTTTTTTTCGGTAGACTTTTCCTCTATTTATTTCTCTCTCGAAAGCCTTTGATTTCCGTGCCTATTTTTCTCATATTTATTTTTTCTTCCGGCGATGACACACTAATCAGCTCCCTTTCTTCTTCTTCTTCTTTTTTTTTTTTTTTTTCTTCTATACGCGTCAGACCTGAGGCCCAACTCGGTAACTCTTGCCCTGACCTATGGACTATGGTTCGTTGGCCCTCTAACTCACGCCCCTCTCTCCTCCTGCGTTGCTTCTTTATTTTTCAGTCGTTCCTTCTATGTTTCTTATTCTTTTTGCCCTGATTTTATGTTCCCTTTTCTGATTCCTCTTTGTCGTGCTCTTCCCTAACTATGCTGCCCTCTCTTCTTACTTTTTGTGCCTTCGCACGTCAGCCCTCCCTTTTGCTTGACGCTACTCCCTTTCTCTTACGACAACCCTTGGTGCCTCCACCTTCCTTTTTATGCTGGCATGCCGTGCGTCATTTTTCTTTCCAGGACTTTGGGTTTTCTGTCCTTAAGCCATTGGTCTAGGCCCAACCTTTTTTTTATACTCTATCTACAAAATAAAATTCAAAAAATTATTAAATAATATTATACTATAAATTTATTTAATTTATGTCAGCTCAAATAATGAAATATATAATATATTATTAATATTTTACAAAATCATAAGTATTTACATATATTAATTAAATAAAATATATAAAAAAAATTATAAGGATATAAAATATGTTAAAATATGAACTCATTTACCTTTAGGCTAATGGGTTGTGTTCCAAAGGAGTTTCGATGCTTTATTTCTTTGTGCTCTTTTTTAGGAGGGGCATACGCATATATAATTAGGGGTTAACAAATATCCTTTGTAAGATGTCTTTTCATGATATTATTTAGTGATTTGTTTTGTGTACCTAACTGTGCAGAGTTTATTTCTTATATTGGATGCTTATATATACAATGTACCTTGTGAAATTTTTTAGCCTCATGTTAGGATTATTACCATAGGTGGAACTATATATAGTAGTCATGGTCCAACTCGGTGATATGTTTGATATATACTTTCGATCATGATCCCTTAATTATAAATATAAAATATTTTATTAAGGATAAATGCTAATTTGCATTATATATTGTTAACTTATAGAAAAACTTACCATTGATCATAGTTCCAAGTTTTTTTTTCCCTTTTTAAAATTTTTTCCTAATATTATTAGCAAGAGTTATAGTCATTATCAAATCTAAAAAATAGACATGGAGGAAGATATGGTTATATGTGTATTATGATTAAATCAATTTAGTTTGGTTCATGTTTTATATTTCACATCAACTATGTTAGTCCCCCCCAACCACATTTATAGTATCCTATACAAGGAATTGACACCTTAGAATTAATGAGGTGAGGATACCTAATTATGGATTTTTTAGGATGGAATTGTTAAAAAGATGGTATACCATATTGATATAGGTAGCCATATCAATATCGATAACACTCTACTCAATTTAGGGTAATAAATGCACCTTTAATCAAAGAATGCAATGTCTTCATTGTGCCTCAACGACTAGTTGTCTCAACACAAATTTATTCCAAGAATTGTTCTACTAGGCGACTGAATGGAACATCTATGTTCATATCATGACTACGGTTTCGCTCTAATACCATTTGTAACACCTCACTTTCAAATTGATCGGCTGACCTCATAAATCAACACAAATTCCTTTCAACTTGCTTTTTCTTCATTCACACACTTCCCAAAAAAAATTTAGAATTTTTTTAAAACTTTCTAATAGGGTCACCTATGCTAAAAATTGCTCTACAATCGACATGCTTAAATTTGGATTCATCGAAAGGATGTATACCACTTTGATATAATTAGTTGTATCAATTTTTATAACACTCTACTCAATTTGGGGTATTACAAAAGTGGTCTCTTATTAAAGAGTCTAACTTGATTACTCCTATTTAAGAAGGCAAAGTTTTTGTAATGGAGGAAAATGAAGATTGATGCTACTATTATATATTTTAGTTTATTATTGTTGGATTTAATTTGATTAACTCAATACTTGTAACACCTCAATATTTATTAATAAAAATTTTTATTTTTAAGTGAAAGAATTAATATAATATAGTGAGTGTTACTGCCACACTTAGTGCAATTCTAGTCCATACCTTTCTAATACTAAGTGCAATGCTAAAATGTTATGACAAATAAATCAAAACTTAATGAAATATATAGATAGTAAAAGACTTTAAAATTTAAATGGAATAGCAAAGTACATAGTACATGCTCTAGATAATATAATACATAAAAAGAGATAAAGAGTCTAAAAGAGATATCCAAAATCTAGGGTACATAACATGTGCAACTTTGGATAAATATAACTCTACGCCCTAACCCCGGGGTATAAACCCAAATCATTCTACCTGAGGAACCTCCTCAAAGGCAGTAAAATTATCATATACCTAGAACACAACATCTATAAAATGTGTCGCATTAGTACACATATTATACCGAGTAACACAACTATCCTAAATAGATAACATTATGTATTAGGCCCATGTGAAGAAATCAATAGAACATATAATAACAAGATGATAATATGCTTACATATGGATATCAATTAAGCAGAAGAAAACTCAACTATCAAGAATAAAATAATGTTATACAGATGTACAGATATGAGATTCATTGATTATTATATTTTATTATCATGATGGTAGCCAATACATTATATTAAATTAAAGATGGAGACTCAAATAAAGCATAACAACTAATCTATTACTTGGACTATACTAGCCCTAGCTGACCCGCTTAGGAACATAACTAGACCAACAAATAACGAGATACCTAATCACTTCTATATAAATACCCCTCATAAAATCAAAATATATCAAGATGCTTATAGATTAAAAGAGGGCCTCCCTGACCTAATAAGGCACCCATGATCACAGATTGGAATGATACTAAGTAAATACTAAACCTGACTCGGATAGCTACCCTGAGTGGTACAAGTCTTGATTCAAGATGTTTCACTTTAAGTGATTAATATCTTATCAAATATTCAGGTAAAACAAGAACAAAGGTACATAGAAATTCACTTAATCACTTATATGAACATAATCCAATTACTTTAGGAAATTTTGATATTATCCACACACTTGATCCATAGAGGAATCAATACCCAAACCATTTAGAGAATAGAGGTCCATTACATGTCATTAAGGCCCAATTTAATATATTAAGCATTCAATTCCAAAGAAGGTTATCGAAGTACTAAAGCCCAAATAAAACTATTGAGGCATTAAAATCTAAGTTCCATGGCATAAAAGGTGTAACAAAATTATATCTAAACAACATCCAACCTAAACATATCATATACCAAATTTTATACAAAAGACCCAATGATGATAATGGTACACTTAAAGCTTTTAAAAAAACATGTAATGCCAAATATAAGCCTAAAAAAATTCATTTCAACTCTAATACTCCAAAATTCATATCCTAACTTCTATAGCCTATTATGCATTCAAAACAACCATAACTCACATAAAATAACAAGGATGAGAGCTAAACTACTCGAATCTAAAAATATTCATCAAGACTATACTCAAAATTTAGCATAACTCTAATGTAAATTCAACATGACTCCACTAAATATTTATCATACTTCTAGCAAACATGAGAACATAAGAAAATCACATAAATCAATCTCTCATCAAACTTTCATGCTTATACACATAAGATAGAAATATATACATATCAGAAAAGATTTTCCAAGACATAATTTCATGCATATAATTAAAATAAAGCTAATCATGCATAAAATAACATATAATACACCTAACACAAAATCCTCTTCCTAAAGGTCAGTTTAGTTACCGAAATTCCTAAGCTCCTTAGCAAAGCTAAAATAAGGAATCTAGAAACTCCTTTCTAAACCACTTGGTCACCTTTAGGAATATAAGATAAAATATTTAGATAAACCAATATTAATATATAGGAAAACTGGGAAAGAAAGGAATTGAAATGGAAGAGGTTAAAGGAAAAAAGATTACTCTTAAATATAGAGGCTTAAAAACCACTACAAAAATAATCAACAACTATCAAAGAATGATAGATCAAGATTTTGGAGGCTTAATGGGAAGGAAAACAAGGAGAAAGATATGGTGCAAGGCATAATTTTTTTCTTGAAATAATATGCACCAACGTCATCAAATTCGCCGAGGATGATCAATAAGGTAGGTAGGAGAGGAAAAATAAAAGGGTAGGGAACTATTTATTAGCTAAAATGATTCATATATGAATTATAACATGAAAGGAACAAAAAAAAAAGATAAAGGAATCAAGGTTGATACATGGTAGATGCTGCAAATCATTAGAAAATCATCTTTCCTACCATTATGTAGCTTATCAAAAAGTAAAAGTTAGAAGGGTCTCAATTTTAGGGATGTAAATGGTATAGAGTTGTAGTCGGCAATGTAATCTTTCAAAATGAAACAAAAACCAAAGGAAAATAATAACTATAGAGTGAAAGAGAAAGAGTTGATGCAAGTTGGAAAGAAATCAACATTAAGTTTTACTAAAACTATAATTTTATATGCATTTTGTACTGGAACAAATGATTGGGAAGAAATAAAGTGAGATATGATAGAGAGGATCATGAAGTGTATTTTTGGTTTGAATTTAGCCTCACTTAAGTGCAAGGATTGGAGGTGTAAGAGAGAGGTTAGGCTATGGTTGAGTATGTAAGAGAAATTTTATAAATTCATAATTATGGTACTTGGTGCACTTTTTGGTGAGGTTAAAGGTAACCAAGTTACAAATCTGGTCTCGTTTGGTTAGGAGACTAGTTGGAGGATTGGCTACAATTTATTTTAATTAATTAAACTACAAGAAAGACCAATAATAGGCATTTATTGAGACCAATATCACTTGAATTTTTAAAATTATAAAAATTTAAGGAAAGGTGAGGAATAACTTTATAAACTAAAATATAAAAAAATATTAGGTATTGGAGTTGGTTTAAAATTTGACAGATGAAAAATGAGAAAAAAACGGTAAAAACGAATAAGTCGCGGAAAGATATTTTTTTGCAAATGTACCAAAAGAATAATAGGGGTCCAAATTATTATATATTGATGCGGAATATATTCAAAAAATTAAATATAGAAAAATATTTGGTCTCATAACTCATTTAATGACAAACAGATTAAAAAATAGCAAAAACAATTCAAATCATCTAATCACACAAACATATTTTTCTGTAATTTAATAATTTGGAAGGAAATGGTGACACATGAATGAATAGAATAGAATAATGAACTCAAAAAATTTTTTGAATTGATTTACAAATTTTGAATGGGTGAAAAGAGTGAAAAGATAGGAATTGGATGAATTGTAATAAGTTTATTTTTCACAAACGAGATAAATGATAAGCAAAATGTTTAAAATTAACGCAAATATAATGAGATTTGATTATATATATATATATATATATATATATATATATATATATATATATATATATATATATATATATATATATATATATATATATATATATATATATATACCATTTACATATGATGATTAAGGCGTGAGAGAACGGGATATTAGAATACTTTTCTTTCATATTGTTTTGATTTTATATAATTCAAGAGTCAAGATAATTTGATGCTTATATATGCTCATACCGCTTTTCATATTATTTTATTTTTAAATAAACAAAGAGTCAAACTAATTTGATGATTACAAAATGTGCTCCATGACATGAAACTTTGAAGAAGTCTTTTGGATACTAATGAGTAACCTACTCAAGATATTACTGCTAAGACCTTGTCATCATGATAGGGCATAAAATATTTCTATTTGATTATGACAAATTCATAATTTTGTGTTAAAATATTACAAAGAACTCATAATTGTTTAGAAAAAAAAGGAGTGTCTCACTAATAATAATAATATTACGTGTTAGGTCACACAAAATGCAACATCCTATAATCTACTAATTAAAGATTTTATTTTATAAAAGTGTTAATTACAAAAAATAATAGGTATTATCATCAAAATTAGTATAAGTTGGGTATCCCCTATCCTCCACCATCCTTATATTGAGTGCTAAGGCTATAACATTACTTTACTTAAATTAAAGTTTACAACATAATAAAAAAAAATAGAAATTTCATTACAAATTAACATTTTCCTTACAAATACAAAAGGATCAAACAATTTAGTTACAATATAACCAATAGAGAAATAGCAAAGGACATAAGAGTTTAAGGAATATCTACATCAAAAGATACCAAAGCGAATACTGGATAGTCCTAACTCTCAACCTTTAATAGAAGCCATCAAACTAAACCCTGAAAGTGTTCTTGTAAGGTACACATTGCCTAATGAATAGGTAGGAGACCGCAAATGAAACCCATCAGTACTATGGTACCGAGTGATCAATTACACAACAATAACATGCAAAGTCACATAGGATACGTATATATAAGAACATAACATAGATACATCTAGGGAAATCGTACAATCATAAAATGACCACAACCGATATAATCAAAAGAACCCAAATTGTTTGAGAATCAGTTTAGACAAAACTCCACTATTTTAAGAGTTATTATTATGAATATATCTAGGAGAAAGGTACACCCAAGAATATATGCTAGATATGCTAGGTGGTTATCACTCATTTATAGTATTGTCTGTTAAGGTTTGTGTAATCCACCGAAATTTAAAAGCCTATAATTTAATAAATAAATTTTATTTGGGATAAATTAGCCTTTAAATCTATTTAATTTAATTATTTTATGGATTTTTGAGTATATAAAATTGGGTATAAATATTTCATAAATTAAAATAAATATTTTGTTATTTTATCACACTCTTATTATTTAAATAATTTTTCAAACTATTATTTTACTAAAAATATCCTTTTTAAACCCTTATATTTTAATTATATTAAATTAAATTATTAAATAAATTTATTACCCCAAAATATTCTATTTTATTATTCTATAAATTAAATTATTTGATTTAATTCTATTTTCCCTTTTCTTTTTCCTTTTTCCCTTTTTCCATCTCCTTTTTTTTCTTCTTTTTCTCTTTTCTTTCTTTCTCCCTTTCTTTCCTTGGGCCGCTGGCTGGCCTACCCCTTTCCTCCCTACGCTTGGGCCGCTGGCCCGTCTCCCCCTCCTCCCCTCCTTTCCTTTTCTTTCCCTCGGCTCAACTCCCCTTTTCTTTTCTTCCTTCTCCCACGCAAGCCCGGCCTACCGCCCTTTTTCTTTTCTTTCCATTCTCTCCGATCGGGCTGACCTATACCCTCCTTCCCTGCGGTCACCTGCTCGCACCAGCCCTCTCCCTTTCTTCTTTCCTTCTTCTTCTTCTTCTTCTTCCTTTTTTCCAGGCGAAAAACCCGACCACCCCACCATCTCCGCCGCCCAACTTGCAACCCTCTCGCCCTACTTCTTCCCCTATCTCTCTCTCTCTTATCATTTTCCTGCCTTATCCCGACCCCACCACCTCTCCCTCTCCTTGCCCATACTCCTCTTGTCTCCTCCCTCTCCCTGCCATCGCCATTCCCCTACCACCCCTACCACCGCCCTCGAGCTCCCCTATACCCTCCTTTCTCTTCCTCTTCTTTTTCTTCCTCCTTCCCTGCCTCATTCTGCATTTTTTTTCGAACTCCCTATGCCTTCCCCGACCTCCTTTTCTTCCTTTTTTCTCCTCCTACCTCTCACCCTGTTTTTGCTTCACCACCACTATTCCGCCACTGCCTCCACCTCAACTACCACTTGCACCACCCCTGCCACCCTCTACCTCACCCCTGAACTATCATAACACCCATCGAGCCACCCCGTAGCCTCCTTCTTCCTCCACTCTTCTTTTTCTCCCTTTTCAGTAGCCACCCTACACCGCCTCAATTCGCCACTGATCCGCTGCCTCTACTGCCACCTGAGCCACCAAACCGACCCCTATAACCCCCTCTACCACCTCCAAACCTCCTTTGGCCAAAACCAACACCTGTAGGCCTCCATTTTCTCCCTCCCTTTTCCTTCCTTCTCAGCCTCCATTTCAACTCACCTCGGTAGCCTCACTTCGCAGCCTCGCCACCTCCACCTTAGCCACTGTCAACCTATCCCTAACCGCCACCTACACCCCCTCTCCACCTCTACACCCTTCCATTGCCCTAAATCATCCCCATCCATCTTCTTTCCTAGCCCCAAACCAGTAACCCGAAAATAACCATTTTTCCTCCTATCATCCACCTTCAAGCCCCTCCTCCTCAACTTTTTGCATGCAGCTCATACTGCATGAGCAGGATGAGTTGCTGCATGCCTTGATTTATTGGAGTAATAATTTTAAGGTATAATAATATTTTAATTCAAGTATTTGATTAATTAAGTATTATAAAGTCTTATGCTTTGATTTTTATTATTTCTAATATAATAAATCTTGATATTATTTTTAGGTATTGGTTTTGATAATCAAAGCTTGAATCCTTAACCGGAATACCGACGAGGTTCGTTTTTGCAGGAATTAAGGTAACCGTTAAATCCCACTTAAATGCATGGATTAACGTATGTTAGCACATTAGGCCTTTTTAATGTGTATTATGCTTGATATATGTTGTTTAATATAATATATGTGGTTTTGTGTGTTGATTGATAAAAGGAGTATGTTAGATTATATGCTATTTATGGAAATATTGTTTAAGGTGAAAGTTTGGTTATTAATAAAAATGTTAAGTATTATCCATGTTGTATTATGCTATTGTGATCCTTAATGCATGGTTTATATTTTTGTGAACCTTAGGGGTATTTTAGTATCTTGTACAAAAATATGGCATAATATGTGTGGGTGCTAATAAGTATTATATTAAATATAATAGTTGTGGATGAGGTATAAATATTAATAATTTATATAGTGATGATAATTTAATATAAGTGGTGTAATGAAGGGCAAAATGGTAATTTGTAATTAAAAGGGGTATTATGGTAATTTTGGAGGTAAGGGTAATGTGGTAAATTTGTAAGTAAAAGGATAAATTGGTAATTTTTGAGACAAGTGTAAAATGGTAAATTTGTAAGTAAAAAGATAAATTGGTAATTTTGGAGGTAAAAGATAAAATGATAATTTTGGAGGTAAGGGATAGAATGGTAATTTTAAAAGTAAATGGCAAAATGGTAATTTGTAATTAAAAGGGGTATTATGGTAATTTTGGAGGCAAGGGTAAAATGGTAAATTTGTAAGTAGAAGGATAAAATGGTAATTTTGGAAGTAAGGGGTAAATTGGTAATTTTAGAAGTAAAGGGGTAAAATGGTAATTTTGTGAATAAAGGGTAAAATGGTAATTTTGTAATTAAGGGGCAAAATGGTAATTTTGTAATTAAAGGGTAAAGGGTAATTTTGGAATTAAAGGATAAAATGGTAATGTTATAATTCAAGGGTAAAATGGTAATTTCATAATTAAAGGGCAAAATGGTAATTTCGTAAGTAAAGGGCAAAATGTTAATTTCTTAATTAAATGGGCAAAATGGTAATCTTGGATGTAAAGAGGCAAAATGGAAACTTTATAAGTGAAAGAATGTTATGGTAATTTTGAAAGTTAAGGGGTAAAATGGTAAATGTGAAAGTAAATGGGCAAAAAGGTAATTTTGTAAATAAAGGGGGTAAAGCGGAAATTGGAAAGGGGTAACTTTGTAACTATGATAATGGAGAAGGATAATTTGGTAATTTAATCAACTAAAGGGTAATTTGGTAATTTTGATAACAAAGAAGGGTAGTTTGGTAATTATGATCACAAAGAAGGGAAATTTGGTAACTTAACCAACTAAAAGGGTAATTTAGTAATTAAGATAACGAAGAAGGGTAATTTGGTAATTTGACCAACTAAAGGGCAATTTATTAATTATAATAAAGGGAAAAGGGCAAGTTGGTAATCTAACCAACCAAATGGAAAATATATTAAGTGTAATAATTGTGAAGGGGAATTAGTGACCTAATAGGTATGGGAGATAACTTGGTAATCTAAATCAAGTAAGGGGTAATTTAGTAATTATGCAACGAGGAGGGTAATATGATAATTTGTCAAGTAAGGAAGGGACAACTTTGCAATTATATAAGGGGCAAATGAGTAATTTGTATCTAACATGTCGTTGTGATTGTGGAATTTCCTGATATGAATCAAATAACGCTGATTAATAAGGTAAGAGTATTTGATACTAGTAAGTATCATGAGAACGAATTCTAATTGGGAATTAGATGAGATTAGGATGACCTTAACGATTCTTCTGTGTTACCTTGGGCATCCTTTCGAATAAGAAATATCTAACGGTATCAGAACAATTGAAAGTGAATAAGTATCTGATTGTTGTACTTTGTGATCACCTTAATTAAGACACTAATACCTAAAGCGAAATACCTCGAGATCGGGAATGGTGACTCTTTAGGGGTCACTACCCTAAAGACATGGTTTAGCCCACGGTTATTCTGGTATTTGCTGGTGTGCCTTTGTGCCCTAACTAGGCCCTATATCTTACTCTATCTAGCTCTAGAGACCTAGTTAGGGGGTATACATACTTTAATACTTATAGATTAGGTTTCTTTGTCGGTAGGGTACTGAGTTAACTTTATGAACCGGTACTACCATGGTACCTTTGCGTCCCTGGGTTGATAGTTGAGGGGTATTGAGTAGCTTTTATGCACCAGTGCGACCGGTGTACCTTTGTGTCCCAGAATCTTAATCTCCCTATTGAGGTAAATAAATGAAATTGTTGTGCTGATTAAAAAGGAAAAACACTAATCGTGGAAGTGAAATATTAATGAGCCGGACCCAGTTGAATTATATTATGAATACCAATCCACAGGATATAATAGTGGCCCTAGTGCGTGTTGCCCTGGATGATGTATATTTGTATTCTGATCCACCGGCCATAATAGTGGGGTCCTGAGCTTAATAAATTTGATTTGGTTGTGAATAAATTATGGAAAAATACTAATAACTTATAGTGGAACACCATGTGAGTCAGGGTCAGATTGGTCCACTGGTGAATAATAGTGGCCAGGAGCATTTTTCCCTGCATGACCGGTCCACCGGCGAATAATAGTGGGGTTCTTGCACTCACACGAATAATTATAATCCGATATGATTGATAATGATGGACTAAGGGTTTAAGGCCCAAAAGTATCGATGGTTCTCTATGACCTATTAATATCTGATTAATTTGTTAAGTATGTGGTTGTATGACTGGATATTAAGTATTTACCTTTCATTATGTATATATGTAGTATCATGTGTTGCATTGCGGGTGTAACACCCCCAAAATTCACTACTGAAAAATTTCGTTTTATTAAAAGATAATAGCGGAAGCAGATAAACAAAACGTGAACTTTGGGAGTATTACCGCCACACTTAGTACCAGACCGGTTCACTCATACCGTTCCAGTACCAAGTGCTAAGGCTAAGAAAATGAATTACAATTCGAAAGACATTCAACATGCATAAATCAGAGTAAATTGCAAGCTTCAACATATTTAAATCAGAGTAGCGCATCAAATCGTTTTCAGGAATAAAATCCACCAATAGTGGTTACTTTAACAACGTTAACATTTAAAACCAAGAATTTAAATGAGAAAGAGAAAGAGCCATGATACCGGAAAATTCCTTACTCTCCTTCCCGTAACCCACTTGAGTAGCACCTAAAAATACCTGCAAGGGCACTGCCCATTGAATAGGCAGGGGCCCCATAAAGGGAATCCCTTCAGTACTACGGTACTGAGTAACCCTTTAATACCACACTTAAAGATAGGCCCGCATACGACACATAATGCAAGCCACACACATATAAATAATGAGAGATGCATACATAACAATGACAAACATAATACTTTATAAGTCACGATCGATACTTTGGGCCTTAAGCCATTATTCTGTCATTAATCCATCAATATCATATTTTATATCCATGTGAGTACGAGAACCCCACTATTATAGCCGGTGGACCGGAAAGTATATACTCAGGGCATAACGCCTCTGACCACTATTATTGCCGGTGGACCGGAAGATAAACACACAGGGCAGAACGCACCTGACCACTATTATTTGCCGGTGGACCGGTCTGGCCCCGACTCACATGGTGTTCCACTATAAGTGATTAGTATTTTTCCATAATCTTATTCACATACATAACTGATTTTATTGAGCTCGGGACCCCCACTATTATTGCCGGTGGACCGGAATATATATGTAATCCTCATCCAGGGCACAACGCTTCTGGCCACTATTATAACTGGTGGACCGGTACTCATAATCACACACCAGGGCAACACGCTCCTGGACCACTATTATAACCGGTGGACCGGTACGCAATATCACATACCAGGACAACACGCTCCTGGACCACTATTATAACCGGTGGACCGGTACGCAATATCGTAAATCACTGGGCCCGGCTCATTAATATTCCACTTTCAATTATCGTATCTTTCCTTTTGTTAATCAGCACATCAATCATATTTGTTTTCCTCGATTGGGAGATCGATAACCCGGGACACAAAGGTACACCGGTCGTACCGGTGCATATCAGCTACTCAGTACCCTTCAACTGTGAACCCAAGGACGCAAAGGTACCCTGGTCGTACTGGTGCATAAAGCTAACTCAGTACCCTACCGACAAGGACACCTAATCCATAAGTATGCATACCCCCTAACTAGGTCCGTAGAGCTAGGAAGAGTAAGATATAGGGCCTGGCTGGGGCACAAAGGCACACCAGCAAATACTAGAATAATCGTGGACTAAACCACGTCCTTAGGGTAGCGACCCCTAAGGAGTCACCATTCCCGATCTCGAGGTCTTTCACTTTAAGTAATAGTGTCTTAATTAAGGTGATCACATACACCACGATAATCCGATACTTACTCACTTTCAATCGTTTCGATATCATTAATCGTTTCTTATTCAGAGGATTATCCAAGATGTCATAGAGAAACCATCAAGGCCATACTAATCATTAGATACTCTTACTTGGCTAATCAACACTATTTAATCATATTAATGTTCCACAATCTCAAGGACCTATTAGGTACAAATTACTCATTTTCCCTTTTCTTATATAATTGTTAAGTATCCGTTCCTTACTTGATAAATTACCACATTACCCTTAAGGTTGCATAATTACCAAATTGCCCTTTGTCCGATTTAGGTTACCAAATTATCTCATACACTTTTCAGATCATCATTCACCCCTTCCTAATTACTATACTTATCATATTTCCCTTTTGGTTGGTTATATTACCAAATCGCCCTTCTCCTTTGTTATAATTACTAAATTGCCCTTGAGTTGGATAAATTACTAAATTACCCTCCTTCATTATCATGATTACTATTTTGCCCCTTTAGTTGGTTAGACAATTATCACTTTACCCTTTTATCGGCTAAATTACCAAATTGCCCTTTTAGTTGAACAAATTACCAAATTGCCCTTCTCCTTTATCATAATTACCATTTTACCCCTCTCAATTATTTTAATTGCCATTTACCCTTTTTAATTATCACAAATCCCAAATTACTCTTCTTCATAATTACCAATATTAATTTACCCTTTTTCATAATCAAAATTACTATATTACCCTTCTCCATTGTTAAAATTACCATAATGCCCTTTAATTGGTTAATTTACCAAATTACCCTTCTATAGTATCATACTTATCCAATTGCCCTTCTACAATCATAATTTAATTGCTAAATTATCTTTTGTCGTTATCATAATTACCAAGTTACCCCTTACTCCCAAGTTTGTCGTAATATCCTTTCATTTACAAAATTACCATTTTACCCCTTACATCCAATTTTACCATAATATCCTTTTATTTACAAAGTTACCACAATACCCTTTTATTTATAAAATTACCATAACACTCCCTTTTGTTTTACAAATTACTAAAATACCCTTTTGTTTACCAAATTACCAAAATGTCATTTTTCACTTGTGAAATTTCCACTCAACCCCTTTATTCAACATTTTATGAATTTACTAACCCTACATAAAATAACAATATTAATACTTCATTTTTGTCATCTAAGTCCACCAACTTATCTTTATTCAACATAATACTCATTAGCAACTATATACATTGATTCACATACCTCATAAGTATAATTACTAAAATACCCTTAGACAATAACATTATTCATGTATTAGCAACATGGTGCATCATAAACAAGCATTTAACATTTCTATCCATATTTCCAACTCCTTCCTTATTTAACACGCCTACATATGGCACAAAAGTTATCATGCTATTTCTTTTTAACAACAATATAAGAAACCATAAACATATCATGCTAAGCATACCAAACATGCATAAAATCATACTAAACCCTAAATGTGCTAGCATGCATTTTTCATATATTTAAGGGAGGATTAACGGTTACCTTAATCCCGCAAAATATCAATCTTATCAAGCATAATTAGCAACTCAACACCTAAAAATAATATCCATCATGTTTATGTTAGAAATAAGAACCAAAGCATAAAACTTTATAAATTTTAATTAATAAAACACTTAACATAAAATACCATTTTACCTTAAAAATTATCCAAACAATTTTTAAAATGAAGGGGAGCTCACGCTGCATGGGCAGCGTGAGTTTCATGCAAAAATAAGGGGTGGAAGGGTTCAAAGGGGGGTGAAGGAAGCAAGATTCATCATTTTCGGGTTAGGGTTTTTAGGCTAGAAAAGAAGGTGGTTAGGGGAGGTTCTAAGGCAGGGGAATGGTGCAGGAGTGTAGAGGGGGTGTAGGTGGAGGCTAAGGGTGGTTTCAAGGCGGCTCAAGGCGGCGGAGAGGCGGCGAAGGTCGGCTGCCGAGAAGGGTCGAGGGAAAAGGGTTGAGAACGAAGGAAAAGTGGAGGGAAAAATGGAGGGGTGCAAGGGTTGGTTTCGGCCAACTAATGGATGGCGGTTGTAGAGGGGGTTGCAGGGTGTCGAACGGTGGGTTGGGTGGCGGCAGAGGTGGCCGGACGGCGGTGGTAGAGGCGGTTGCAGGTGGCTCAGCGGTAAGGGGAAAAATCTGGGAAGACAAAGGGAAAGGAGGAGAATGGAGGAAGTGTAGGGCTCGAAGGGGCTGTGTGGTGGTGCAGGGTGGTAGTAGGCAGTGGCAGAAGGCGGCGCAGGGGGTTGGTATTGGTGGTTCGAGCGGCGGCGGGCGGTGGTGATAAAAAATCGGGGGAGAATGGAGGGAGAAGGAAGGAGAGAAAAGGGAGCTCGGGGGAGGATGATAGGCTCGAAAAAAAAGTGCGAATGAGGGGCTTGGGAGATGAAGAAAAAGAAGAGGGGGAAGAGAGGGGCAGGGCTGGCCGATCGAGAGGACAAGGGTAGCAGGTGGCGGTCGGTTGGCAGGGGAAAGAGAAGGGAAGAAGAGGGAAAGGAAGGGGGGTACACGGCTATGGTACAGGGGCGGTTTGGTTCAAATCGGGGAAGAAAATGACGGGGGAGAGAGGAAGAAAGAGAGGGCAAGGAGGTAGGTGGTGGCCGGTGGCAGTTGCAGGTGGCAGCGTGCTCGACCGTGGCAGATATGGTGGTCGGGCGTGGGAGAAGAAGGGGAAGAGAAGAAGAAAGGGACGGGGCGGTCAGACCGGCGTAGGAAAGAAGAGTAGCCCGGCCGGTCCAAAGGAAAAATAAGGAGGGACGTTGGGCTGCTGGAGGGACGAGCGTGCAAGGGGCAAGGGAGAAGGTCGGGCTTGTGGCCCAGTGCGCGAGGAGGGGTAGCAGGCCGAGGGGTCTGGCGGCCCAAAGGAGGGGGGGGGGGAAAGAAAAAAAAGAGAAGAAAGGAAAAGTGTAAAAAGAGAAATGGAAAAATAGTAAAATAAATTAAATTAATTTATAAAATTATAAAATGTAATATTCTTGATAATTTATTTAATTTAATAATTTAATTTATTATAATATAATATATTAGTTTAAAAGGGATAAAGTTGGTAAAATATTAGTTTGGGAATTTATTTAAATAAAAATAATATGATAATTAGAAAAATATTTATATTTAATTTATTAAATAATCTTATCTAAATTTATATAGTCTAAAATCTATAAAATAATTAAAATAAATAATCTAAAAGAAATTCTATTCCAAATAAAAGTAATTTATTAAAATATAGGTTTTCGAAATTTTTGGGGTATTACAGCGGGCCTACTGTTCGGTGTGTTTTAAAGGGTTACTCAGTACCATAGTACCGAAGGGTTCCATTCGTGGGACCCATGCCTATTCAATGGGCAGTGTCCCTTGCAGGTTATTTTTAGGTACTATTCAAGTGGGCTCTTGGGAAAGAGCGTAAGGTACTATCTGGTAAATCCTAGGGTTGTACTCTTTCACCTTTAAAATTTATGGTTTCAATGTATTTGTTGATTTGTAATCACCACTGGTGGATTGTATTTTTGTGAAACGTTATGTGCGCTACTCTGACTTAATCATTGGTTTGAGTTCTTGTAAGTTGTATTTTTCTCTTTTAACCTTAGCACTTGGTACTGAAACAGTAGGAGTGAACTTGTCTGGTACTAAGTGTGGCGGTAATATCCTCAGAATTCACCGTTTTATTATTTTTCTTCCGCTGATTCTTTTTAATAAAACGAAAATTTTCAATAGTAAATTTTGGGGATGTTACAGTTTGGTTGTAATTCTCCCATTTCGATATTAATAAAACTTCTTACTTATCGGAAAAAAAGAACCCAAATTCCATGGTAGGGTAATGAGAAAAATACCAAAATAACAATACATATCAATTCTAATTTTGTGGTAAGGCACTAAGGCAACTACCGAACCGCATACGAAAATATGTAGCACATGATGGAAATTACTAAAACAGTAATCCAGAACAACCCATTAATATTTTCACACAATAATTATTTTTATTTTAATTACTCAAGAGAGATACAATAATAACCTAGAGATATAGAAGTACATAGATCATCCTGACATAAAAGGCAACACAATACCTTCCAACCATCCAACCTAGAGGCACAACAACGCTCTGATCATATTGGTACACAAGGCAACATAATATCCTCCTCACCTAAGAGACCTAATCCTTACGTATCAATACCCATTATATGACCCATAAGTTACCTATAAAGTCAAATAAGGTCTGACTAGGACACAATGACACACCATTGAACCAAACAAACCAAGGGATTCTATCTTATCTCTAGGATAGTTACCCATAAAGGGCAACTATTCACAAACTCGAGGTCTTTCACTTTAAGTATTAATATTTTATAAGGTGATCACATATAACACATATTACATAATTATTCCAATTTCCATAATTATCCATTTTCCTTTCTTTTTAATTACTAAGTAAACCCTAAGGTCATAGGTTTATGTTAACGTCAAAGTCAAAGTTAAAGTTAACACTAAGCTTAACCTGTTAAAAGTCTAAGGCCATCCTAATATCCAATTATTCATAATCAATATGTTAGGTCAAAATTTACCAAATGCCCTTGAAACCCTAATTTTTTCATTTTACTCCTTTTCATACCAAACATTATTATTACAAGAATTTTATCATAAAAGGCTAAAAGACAATAGTTCAAATTATTTTAGCATATAGGTAATCTTTGCAATTTAGCTATTAACTGTAATATTTTTTACTTTTCATATATTTAGTGACTTACATTCACAAACCCTAATCATGAATTACTAATGTGTTATATATTTCATGCAACATTTATGTACATATTTATAGCATGTTATGGCAATCAACATCATGGTGCAAATGAGATGACATTCCTAATTATCATATTCTATTCCTAATTATGCATGCATGATTTTATACTATCAACCGTAACTACCATGAAATGATATTCATAGAGCACTTATGTAACAACCCCAAATTTACTACTAAAAAATTTCGTTTAATTTAAAAAGAGTTTAACGGAAACAAAAAGATAAAACTATAAATTCAAGGACATTACCACCACACTTAGTACCAGATCGGTTCACTCCTACCGTCCTGGTACTAAGTGCTAAGGCTAAACAAGATTAATCATCAGATATGAGTCATTAATAAAAAACCGGTCATTAGTAAAACACAAGTCATACAAAATCAGAGTGCGGAAATCAAAAGTTACAATCCAAAAGTATACTTTTAAAGTTCTAAATGTCTAAAACATCATACACCAGAAATAAACTAAATATAAAGACATAGGAAAGATAAGGTGGACAATAGACTCTGGCCATGTCACTCTCGACCCCTAAGCTAGGTCCGGGCTCAACTCTCAGTCCTGCCCGATGCCTCGTAAACGTCATAGGCATCAAAGATAGAATCACTAACCTGCACTAAATCAGAGGGGCTTTCTGCTTGTGGGAATGAGCAGCACCCATGAAACGGATGGTCAGTACGCTACGTACTGAGCAAGGTAACCGTATAACTAAGGCCAACACGTCAGAACACATAACATAATCACAATCACATGATAGCACATAGTTTCTCAGGTAAATAAAGGTCCACATTGTTTATTTATCCTCTAGGTAATACTCATTTCACACCATAATTCTTATCAGTCCATGCGAGTATGGGAACCCCACTATTATAGCCAGTGGATCGGTCACTTACAGGGCTAAACACACTTGACCACTATTATACGCTGGTGGATCGGTCTCTAGGGAAAAATGCTCCTGGCCACTATTATGCCGGTGGATCGGTCTGGCCCTGACTCTCATGGTGTTTCACTATAAGTGCTTAGTATCTTTTACATGTGTTAACAAATTAAGGTTTGGTTTACTAAGCTCGGGATCCCCCACTATTATTGCTGGTGGGCCGGTCACTTGTGGGACGATGTCCACACCACTATTATTCATCGGTGGATCGGTCACTTATAGGGTAAAACCCTAACCACTATTACTAACCGGTGGATCGGCTGGACCCGGCTCAATAGTATTCCACTCTACATGATTAGTATTTTACCGTATCTTATTTGACGGATTCCACCCTAAACATGCATGGCTAACTCCAGCTATACTTATCCTCCTAAGAGGGCCCGTCCCATATCTTGAGACCTCTGCGCCTCCTAACTTGCCTCGACATCCTTCCCTTAACCCGCTTACTTATACCGAGAACCCGACTCCTTAGTGTGTGGTCCCAACCCCACCACCTTATACCCCAAAGTCCACTAGCCGCTTTCCTCTAAAGTTTTCTCCAGAAACCCTAACCCGGTCCTATGTAGCCCATCCTTTTCTACCTTGCACAATCCAGACTATTTTATCACCCCTACACATCACAACCCTTCGGTTCCACCCTCACTTCATGCCCCACTCATTCCCACTTATTTCCTTTTTCTTCTTCCCCTACTCAGATTAGGGTTTCCCTTAAACTCTAGTCTAGTCTCCTACGCACCCTTATACTGTCCCAAGTACTATTTTTTTCCCAAAGCCTCCAGACACCCAATCGATACTTCTATTACCTTCCTCACGCCCCGATGCAACTTTTCATACGTAAAATTTGCCCCTATACGGACTCTAACCACCCCATGCAGACCCTAGTTCCTCCTATACCTCCATTAGCCAACTTACTTCCCCTTGGTTATCTTTCTTTCCTATTTTTCTTTTTCATGCCCTCAACCCACATCACCACATCAAATACCCTAGCATGCATGTCCTAAGGCCACATTATATCACAACTTATAGCGTATCCACATTAATAAATAACAGAAGAGATCACATGGACGTACCTCGGTTCCAAGCCGCGCTACACATAAAATAGGTAAGATCATAACATGTACATCACGACATATAATCATACAAGACATCCAAGGCAAGAAGACACACAACACACAAGCGGCCTTAGCTACACCTTTACCTAAATCAGCGCTGGGCTTGGAGCACACTCCTACGCCTCTTAGGGGTTTTGACTCGATTCACCTATAAGAGGGAAATACTATGGGTTAATCTCCCTCTACCGAAATTACCATAATTTCCTATCTTACCCTTATCATGGCCTAATACTATGGCTAATATTAATAATAGTAGTTTATAATTAAAAGGTAGGGTTATTATTATCCTCAAGATGGTTAATCGAATCACTACTAATCAAAGTAAGTCTTAGTAATATTCATAGTATTAAAGTAAGGGTTTCAATATTACTAATAACAATATTATTAATAATACTAATAATACTAATAATAATACTAACAATAATAATAATACTACTAATAATAATAATGGTAATAATGATACTAATGATGATAATAATAATCGAAATCATAGTAGTAGTAGTAGTAATAATAATAATAATAATAATAATAATAATAATAATAATAATAATGATAATAATAATAATAACAACAACAACAACCATAACCATGATAATAATAATAATAATAATAATAATAATGATAATGATAGTAATAATAATAGTAATAATACTACTGATAATAATAATAATAATAATAATAGAGATAATAATGATGATAATAATAGTTAGAGTAATAAACATAATAATAATAATAATACTAATACTAATAATAATAATAATAATAACAATAGCGCTAATAATAATAATAATAATAATGATGATGATGATGATGATGATGATGATGATGATGATGATGATAGTAGTGGCAATAATAATAATGTAATAATAATAACAATAAGGATAATAATAGTGATAATAATAATAATAATAATAATAATAATAATAATAATAATAATAATAATAATAATAACACAACAATTGTTTACTCTTAATTAATACCATTAATTATAAATTCTCTGGAATAACGTTAGGACATAATAGTAATAATAGTAGTAATAATAATAGTAATAATAGTAATAATAATAATAATGATAATAATAATCATAATAACACTAATAAAAATAGTTAATAATATTAAAAATCATTAACACATTTAATATATAGGGTTTAGGGGTTAAGGAGTTGGGAGACAATATAGGCTGGGTGGTGGAGCCGGCGGCGGCGGTGGAGGAAAGGAAGAAGAGGAGAGATGGATGTGGAGGCTAGGGGAGAGGGAAGTAGGGGAAAATGGAGGTGTGGGGAGGTAAGGTAAGGTTTCCTGGTTGTTTTGGGAGGTAGAGGCGGCGCTCCAGGTGGCGGAACTGGCAGCAACCGGCGACACAAAGGGCGGCACGGGGTCGAAGGGTGCTGTTCGGGAAGGTAATTTCGCACAGCCAAGGTGGCTCGTGCGGGGCAGGGCAAGGAAGGCTAGTGGCTCGGTTGTGTAGAGGATGGTGTAGGGAACGTTTTGGTGGCCGGAGTGGGCGGCGAAGACGGCCGACGGTGGAGGAATAGCTAGCTAAACAGGTGGTGGCGCCTGTTTTATTTTTTGGGTTGCCAAAATCAAAACCCGATTATGGCAGCCTTCGAGGCTATTTATAGGCCGACCGGAAGGGGAAAATGACAAAGAGGAGTGGGAGAGTAGAGGGGCAGGGTTATGGGTCTTTGTCCGGTGAGAATGGTTGGCACAGGTTTGCGTGTGCAGACCATGATTTGTCGGGGAGAGAGGGATGGCGTGCAGGAGAAGGGAGGGATGGTCCTATCGAAATGGCAGGGAAGTCAACGGGGAAGAGAGGGAAGGAATGGTCGGTGTGGTTGGTGCAGGCTTTTCTGACGTTGATTTCGGGCTGCAGGTGCGTCGAAGGTAGAAGACGACATAGGTGGGAGAGGAGAGGGCTGGACCGGTAGTCCAGGGGAAAAGAAGAAAGAAAGAAAAAAGAAGGGCCAAACCGGCTGGGAGAGGGGAGGAGTGGCACAGGGAGGGGTTGGGCCGCGCAGGGGGGAGGGGAGAGGTTGGGCCAACGGGCCGGCCTAGGTCGGGAAAAAAAAAGGAGGAAAAAGGAAGAGAAGGAAAGGAAGGAAAAAGGAAAAAGAGGGGGGAAAAGGAAAAAAGAAAAAGGAAAAAGAAAGGAAAACATGGATTAGCTTAATCAATATATTTTGGGTAATTTGGGACATTTAATAAAATATAAATATTAAAATAATAATTAAATTCTCTTTTTAGGCTAATTTAGGGATTTTGAAAGAATTTCCTTAAATTCCATTTTAATTAGAAAAATACTCAAAATTTTCCTATTTAAAATTATTTATAAATTTCTCCTAGATTTACCATAATTAATTCCCTCTTATTTTAATAAAAGTAGTTTATTTAATTAATTTCCTAATAATTTCTTATTTGGCCATGATATCCTAAGTTAGAATTTTGGGGTATTTCAACTTATCATGGAAATTACATCATAACTTCACAAGGTTACAAATCCTTAAAAGAAAACCCCTAGATATGCATACTTTAATCATTTAACAAAAATACACATGCTTATATAACACATCGAGTACATGCTAATTATGTAATATGATACTTTCATGTTTCACACCTATTTGTAACAATTTCACACATAACATAAAACTTTAGCGTGTAACACATACATATAACCTTTCAAAACACATACATAAATCATACCCCAAATACATAACGACTTTAATGTGTCAACATAATTTCATATCTTAGTAGAAGGGTAAATTTTTCCTCTATCCAATAAAAGAATTAAATTAAGATCCACTAAATTTTAGTCTTCATTTGACCTCTTCAAAACTATTACCTCAACACACACATATATTAGCATCTTAATATAACTCAATAAACAACCAAAATTAATTAAAAATGAGTCAAAAAAATTAGGGATTCAATAGGCTGAAGGTGTAGAAATGGTACAATAATGGACGGAGACCACACAAAAAGGGAGGTAACACTAAGGAAAAGGAGGAAATCAACAGTGGAAAGAGTCAAAGAAGGGAGGTGAGCATTAATGGGAAGTGTCAAAGGAGAGGTGGTGTCTTCGGTGGATGTTGTCATATGGAGGTAGGGGGTTGTGGTGACTTTTGCCAAAGGAAGAGGATAAGGAACAATTTCTTGTGCCAGTGGTTGGGGGTGATGAACGGATTAGGGTGCTGGTGCACAAGGGAGGATAAAAATGGAAGGGTTGTGGTGAACTTGGATCAAGGAAACAAGGGGCTTTGGTGAATATGAACGATGCTTGGGGATGGTGAACGAGCAAAGTTGTTGGTGGTTGTGGGGGAAACACGGCAAAGGGCTGACGGTGGAGGTGTTTAGGTTTGTTTTTGGCAACGTCGAGGAGGATGAGGAGAAGGAGGAAGGTTGTGTTTTGGTGGTGGGGAGTTTTTACAAAAATGGAGGAAGGACGGGGCATTTATTGGTCTGTATGTATGATAAGTATGTACAAGTAGAGGAGGAGGAGGAGGGAATGGTGTGATTGGGCAAAAATTCAAAGGAGACCCTCATGTGTAAGTGGAGGAGGAAGAGTGAAATGATAGGGTAGGGACTAGGGGGATGGTATGGCATGACAACCATGCCTCATGTAGGAAAAGAAAGAAAAAGAAGGGGTCCACAAGTGGAAGAAAATGGGAAGGAGAAAAGGAAAAAAAATTAATTAAATTTATGTTAAAATAGTTTAGGTTAGAGTATTACTAGGATTATATTTTATACCCCTATTTCTATCAAATTTTAATCTAATGTAATATATATCTAATATGTTATAGTAATATACATATTAGTAGAACATTAAGTACAAAATCTCCTAAAGTGACTATCATAACTAATTACATATAATTATTAGTTTATAATTATGAAAATAGGGTATTACACAAAATACTAGAATAATTCAAACATTATCACATGAAGTTAAATTTTATTTTATTTTTATTATTGATTGGTTAATAATTAAGAAGAGTTTAATGTTATTTTAAAATAAAACTATATTTTTTTAAGCATTGACCAATAAAAAATCTAATAATATAGTACCTTGAAAATTAAAGTCGGTCCATTACACATACGCGCGCACACACAGAGACGATCAATCAATTAAACCGCGTGCTAGAGCAACACATGAACTAGATTATGTGGCGTCAGATATACGGTCCTCATCTTCGCCTTCCACATATATGACTCCGTTTTCAGTTTCGGTGGCAGTGACTCTCTTCTCGTATTCTTCGACTAGCAACATTATATGTTCCAATAGTTCAGAAGTTCTCTTGTTCTTCTTCTTCAAACATTCCAAGTAGGACATATATTGGCAGCTCATCAAATGTTTGAAACGGACCCCAATCTTGACCTTGTCTCCAATATCCTTCACCACTATTTGGGAACATTTCTTCTCAAATTTCTTATCTTTATCCTTCAGGTATCTGAAAATGGATATGTATATTAATTTAGAAAATTCACTAATAATTGATCAGCTCATAATAATTAATAACGTTGTACTAGTGTAAATCCCCATTACGCTCTTACTGTTTAATATTTTTCCTGAGTCTCTTCATCTCTTCACGTTGTTCGGTGGTAGTAATCTTACTTGCGTAAAACTCCAAGTAGTCGCTTAAGTCTATGACATTTATATGCTTGAAGATGGTCATATTAGCTAAGGCGGAATTCGGATATATTACTTCCTCGTCATTACAACCCTCTCGTAGGAAAACTGTCTTCCAAATGCCAAGTCGTTTCACCTCCAACGTCTATACAAAGCGTTAAACCGGGTTAGAGACAGAGGAAAATATAAAAATATTTTTTTTTTAAATTTTAAAAAATAAAACGATAAAAAATATATAATATATATATATATATATATATATATATATGTATGTATGTATGTATATATATTATAATTTTTTTATAAAAAAAAGATTGAATCTACTAAAATTATAAATAATTCTAAAATTATCACATGTATGAGTCAATTTTAATCATTAATAATTTTTTAATAAAAATTAATGAAATAATTTTAATACTAATTTTTTTAAATATATATATATAATGGAGAAATCACCGTAATTTACCTCCGTTATGGCTGGCGGGCCGGCTGGCGGAGGTCCTGAGGGGCGAGGGAATCGCCTTTTGGCCCTGCGGAGAAATCACCGAAGTGATGAACAAAAAGGAAGCGATAATAATATAAAGATATTGTATGCACGTGCGTTCTTCTGAAATAATTAAAATGCTCGTAGACAGCTTTAATTAATGAGAGTCAAACCGTTTTTCCTGCCATATACTAGTAATGCGTACTCACTATGAAAATATCTAATAAAAATCAACTTTTTTTTTTTATTGAAAATTAAAAATTAGTTCTTTTAATAAAAATTGAGAATTATTATTTCGAGTCGAAAAGTGGAAATTATTGTTTTGTAAATTTTGAGTATTTATATTTTTAGCTTTGAAAATTATCTACTATAGATGTTACAACTAATTTTAGTAGGCGGAATAAAATACTACACGTCTCTTTAAAAATTATAATATTTGAATGTTTAAAAAAAAAGCGGTGAATTTTTTTTATAAATATTAGATATTTATGTTTCACTTTAAAAAATATCTATAGTAGGTGGTGTAAAATAATTTTAGTAGATGAAAAAAATTATTATAAGTATCTTAAAAATTATAATATTTCTTACTTATCGAAAAAAAATTATAATATTTAATTATTAAAAAAAATACATTAATATTTTTATAAATATTGATATATAGTTTTTAAATTAAAAAACTAACTATATCATATGATAAAAACTACTTATAAGAGGTGGTATGAACTAATATAAATATATGAGAAAACTAATATGATTCTCCATTTTTACGGTAAAAGATAATTCTCACGTATCTAGATAGGAGCCGTTAGATATATATATATAGGTACTGAAATTTTAAATATACCTGAGTGTTATTGATTACACAGACGTCACCAACATCAAAAGGACGGACGCAAAAAGCAAAAATCAATCCTTGGAACAGTATCTTTGCGGTACTATCACCAAAAACGAAAGCTAATGCTATCAATGGCGATGCGATAGCTGCAATTATTTCTATAGTCGCAAGTTTGACGAGGAAAAGCCATACGATGAAGACTGCAATGGAGACAGCTACGGTCAAGATCTTGTTCAAGTATACGGCACCTTCTATGTTACCGGCTAGGGCTCGTCCAAGCGTTTGACAGTTTTTGTGTGCCCTCGTCTGACAATTGAACGATGATTTTAGTACTAATAATTAATGCATAAAATGTGTATGAAAATAAATATATATGCTCCATCCTCATAAAAATATTAGTAATAATATTAGTAAAATGTGTATCCTCATAAAATGTGCACTAGTACCAAGAGAGAATTTTAAAGACAAAATTTAATCACTAATTTTTCAAATTTATAATATATTTAACAAAAAATATAATTATTTTATTCATTATAAAAATTAAAATTTTTAAATAAAAATATTTTTTAGGTTTTTATTAATATATATTTAAAAATATTCATATTTAAAATTTATTTTTAAAATATATGATGACATCTATTAAGAAAGGGGAGAAATATTAGAGGATTTAGGTATCAAAACTACCTAAATATAGAGTGAGCATAGTTCCGGGCACTATCTCGATGATTAGCATTTGAATATTAAGGAGTAATAATATAATAATTAGAAGTGTTTATAAATCAGATATTCTATATTTTGAATATTTGATGTTTAGATATTCCGTAAACAAATTTTGGCTATTTGAAAAAAAGCTTAGGATATCTAAAAGTTAAGATATTCAAAATTTTAGATCAGATAATAAATAATCCGTCAGATATTTGAAATTTTCCTGTGGACTACAATGAAGAAATATTAGATAAAAAATTAATCGATTAAGAAAATAAAAAAATGATCCAATTTGGACAAATATGATCTAATAATTTTATTTGAATATTAAATTACATTATATTCAATTAGTAATTTTAAATTTTGGATAATAATTAAATATTTAATCAAAATAATAATTAAAAAGTATAAAATTTACTTACAATAAATGCTAATTTTAAATTATACACACATAAACATACATACATAATTATATAAAATAAAATTTTATGAAAAATAAATAATGTTTAGACTATATATGTATATAATTTATCAGATCGGATATTATTTATATTTATCGGATTAGGTATTCAATTTACTTAATTTTTTATTTATTGAATTGGATATTTAATTTAGGAAAAAATCAGACCAACTATTTAATATTTTAAATCTGATTGATTTAATATTAAATTAAATTATTAGATATCGAATAACAGGAACAACTTTAGAAACCATAAGCTAATTTTAAAGATTCTGGTGGGCTATTACTGGGTGCTGCACAAGAAAGATTAAAAAGAAAGAGTTATTTACAGAAAAAGAGAAGAGAGAAGTAGGGCTATTGTTTAATTCGTGATAACGTACGTACCAACCATTTTTCCAAGTCCCCGTACCAAACTTCCCTCGTTCGGTCTATTTCCTCAAGCTGCTCATACAAGACTTCTAAGTCTTCGTCCGTCAATTTGTCTTCGTACACTTGATCACTCAAATTATCTTGTTCCTTGATCATTTTGTTAAGCTTCTTCCCAAGTTCGTCTTTGGTCACTTTTCTGCGTTACGTACGTGTAATAAAGATTGTGCAAATCCAAGTGTAAGAAAAAATTTCAAAAGTAATAATAATAATAATAATAATAATAATAATAATAATAATAATAATAGTGGTGGCGGTGGTGGTGGTGGTAATAGTTCACGAAAGTGATCAAGCTAAGCTAGTGGATTAACAAGAATTAGAAGATCACCCGTCTTTCCCTCTAGGATATTCCTTCTTCCATTCCGCCCCAAATTTAGACATTTTAGACGAAACGGAATCCTCTTCCTCTTTACTAATCCATAGCTCCTCAGCAGCTACGATGTAGACGGACATTCGTTGTAGCGCGTCATAAGTAATTGTTTCGTCTTTCTTAACTCGATCAAGAATCTTTTGTATTATGTCCTTTGCGTTATCGGTCTTCCTCTTCTTTCTGTCCTCTTCTTTCGTATTACTAGCAACCGCAGGCTGATCATCGGGAGCATGATTCTTCATCGTCGTCAGCTCGTCGCCACCAACTCCGCCGCCTCCTTGTATGCTATCGTCGTCTACTGAGTATGCGACATCCTGCTTCTTCTCTGCTGTCGACCGTGCATCACCACCCCCATCAGGCTGATTTCCGACAGCAGCAGATCCATCACTGCCTTTCTTGGTCGTCTGGCCACCAGCATCTGCTCGATCTCCTCCTCGTTTGCTGTCACCGAGTGGTGAAGGTGCCTTCTTGTCCTCCGCTGATGACTTTGCACCATCATGCTGATCCCCAGCGGTAGTTTTCTCTTCTTCCGGTACACTACCTTGACCAGCTGCGGTTCCATAAATGCTCCAATTAACCAGCTGGGCTTCATCAAGCCTAAAGATCTTGATGAGAAAGTACAGCTGCGTCCGCGCCTCCAGTATCCGATCCGTAAGTCTCTTGTAAACCTGTCGTGCCTCCCATATCAGCAGAAGGAATTTCTTCAACATCCAGAGGACAGACCCGAGCACAATAGCAAGAAATGTCCCCTTTGCGTAATGCAGGAACCTCTTGGCATGGTCGGTCGAACTCTTGAGGTCGAGGCTATCGTCGACATAAAAGGCCCAAGTGAGGAGAGTCAACACCATGAACAACACAACATTGATGCTTCCCTCCAGTCCCCAGGCCATGTAAACCACATACCTCCTGTTGTTCTTCTTCTTACCACCTTCGTAATGTGAATCGAGGTAAAGGATGATGGAACGAGTAACGATTCTAACTACATGACAAGCACATATAATCAGATCGGTTACCGCTATCCATTTCCAGATTGGAAGGCCGTAGATAACGACTTTACTCTTATAGCCAGGAGCCACTTTGAGGACTAAGTGTTCTCCGCCGAAGAAACAAATACAGTTGACCGCCCATCTCGATGCAGTCACGAAATAAATCAAGTCCTCTTTGTAGTCGTATTCAAGTTGAACGTAGGTCCACAGGACACCACCACCTATCCAAATAATTGCAAACAAACAAGACACAAGGGCTATCTCAAGCCATTTCCACACCTCCATGTCGACTATTTCTTCACTCTCTAAACTCGGGACAAGTCGAAAGATGGAAAAAAGAATAACCAATGCAACAAAGAGTAGCAGAGCGACGCCGGTAAAGCCGACCCCCATCCGCCGTGTAATGTGGTCGGATTTTTTATGCCCAAGTATTTGAGCCAGACGGATGAAACTGTAAGTGATTAAGAAGACCACGAGCAACACGGCTGATACCGGTGCCGTCAGGACGCCCAGTGCAGCTACTATAGCCGCAATTCCAACTAAAAGTACCAAAATTAGCAGGTAATTACCGAATACTTGCAGACGCCGTTTCCATGAGGACGACAGCTGAGAAGCGCCGATCTTCCCTGTTCCTGCTGGTGTTGGCGATGACCCCGTCTGCATGCTACCCTGTGATCCAGAGTCTGCACCGTCGTGATGGCTAGATGGGTTTTCAGGATCCCTGATGCCGTCAGGAGAATGTCGCAGTGTGGCCTTTTCATTAGGCGAGGGATATGTTGCAGCCATTAGAGGCCAGCTGGTAAATAAACCAACAACAATATATGAATTTGAGTCGATACTATGATTGAAGTGCGATGTGTTAAGATCTAATGTGCAATCCCTCTTTATATTTGAGGGTTTGTTGCTTGAGGGTAGAGCCGTAAATAAGTTAAGTCAGTTTAGTATTTGACTCGATCTAGCTAGCTCGTTGTTTACTTAAATACGCCGAGTCTAAATCTATAAAAGTAAGGCTCAATTTATTTTGTAATTTTGGCTCGTGAGTTTACCTCGGCCAAACTCATTAAAAGTTTGAATCGACTTTTTCGTTTAGTTAAACAAGCTGAGTCTAAGTCCGAATCTAAGAGTATTCTGTTCAGCTCGATTTATTTACAACCCTATCTAAAGAATACACTTAGGGTTAGGGTTTACAACAAGTGAATATAAATAATGAATATCATCACTTTATCTTCTTGTTATAATGTATCATCCCATATATGTCATAGTCTTGCATGCTTTGGAATACTTGTACACATCAAGGTGTATGAACATCATCTTCTTGTAAATATGTGACATACCTACAAGAATAACTTGAATGTTTTTCAATGTCAAGCATATAAGAATTATCAAGAATATTTAACATGATAGGCTCCAACATTAAGAAAGCTAAATCATCTTCCTTACCTTGAAGATTAGTATTAACATGACAATCATTATGTTCATTGGATGCTCCTAAGTTGAGAAGAATTTGCCCTCAAATTTTCATCAGAATAATAAGGAGACAAATCACCAACATTAAAATTTCTTAAAATTCCACCATAAGAATCTGGAAATTCAAGTTCATAAAAATTATCTCCAAACTTCCTAAGTATTTTAAATGGACCATCGACTCTTGGCATTATTTTGTTTTTACGTAAATTAAGAAATCTTTCTTTAAGCAAATATAACCACACTAAGTCACTAGGAGAAAACACATAAGAGTTTCTATGCTTATTCGCTTGAGCTTTATACTTGGCATTAGATTTTTTAGTATTATTTTTTATTTTCTCATGAAGTTGTTGAAAAAATTGTATTCTCTCTTTAGCCTCATAGTTTTGCAATTCACCTTTTTTCAACGGAATCATGTTAATAGGCATGTTAGGATTCACACCATACACCACCTCAAACGGACTAGTTTGAATAGTACTAGAAGGATTACGATTATAAGCAAACTCTGCATGAGCTAACTTAACATCCCAATCTTTTGTACTTTTATTAACTAAACCTCTTAATAATGTATCAAGAGCTTTATTAGTTACCTTAGTTTGACCATCGGTTTGGGGATGATGTGAGGTGCTAAATAACAATTTAATACCAAGCAAATGCCATAAAGTTTTCCAAAAATAAATCATAAACTTGACATAACCAATATTTGAAAGAAATATACAAAAACACATATTTTCTTTCACAAATCCTTTATCCATAAGCCTTTTTTTTTTTTGTAATTCCTTAGCTTTTTCTGGATTACATCTATAAGCCGGTTTATTAGGAATAGGCATACTGGGAACATGATCAATAGCATGTTCTATACCTCTTTTAGGTGATAATCCAGGAGGTAAGTCATTAGGAAATATATCATTATACTCATCCAGCAACTTAATCAAGTTAGGATTTTCAAGTTATTGTTTTTCAGGTTTAGAATCTTTAGAGACTAAAGCATAACAAATTCCTTCTTCATTTATACATTTTTCCATAGCCTTTTCATATAAAAATAATCTCTTTTTTATTATCACTCAAGGGCATATGATCATATAAAGAAGGTGTGAGCCTATATAATTGTTTTTCCTTTCTCACCACATATTCATTAGTTATCCCATCATGAGTTGCTTTTATATCAAATTGCCATGGTCTACCCAAAAGTAATCCACAAGCATCCATAGGTAAAACATCACATAGAAATTCATCATGATAATCTCTAATAGAAAATGTGACTAAAGCTCTTTTGTTTACTTTAGCTCCTTTATCCTTATTTTACCATTGTAAAGAATAGGGTTTAGGATGATTTGTATTTTCCAAACCAAGTTTATTAACCATTGCCTTACTAGCAACATTAGTACATGAACCACTATCAATTATGAGTCTACAAACCATATCACCTATTTTACACCTGGTTTTAAAAATCTTTTCTCTTTGAGTAGGTGTAATACTAGGTTGTATTTATAAAACTCTTTGAATTACAAAGTAGGGGTCTCCTTCTTCTTCTTACATAGTTAATATTTCATTAGGAGATTCAACTTCTAATTCATCATCATCACTACATGGTTCCATGTTTTCTATCTTATGTAAGGTTAAGGCTCTTTGGTTAGGACAATCTCTAGAAAAATGTCCATATCCTTTACATTTGAAACATTATTTACTTGCCATTTCAACCACCTTATTTTTACCTTTATCATCTTTGTTATTCTTTTTATCATATGAAAATGTTGATTTAGGTGTAAAGCTGTTAGAATAGGGTTTAGTTGACGTAGAAGCATTAGACTTAACATAGGCTTTTGTTGTTTTGGTTTGTCTTTCAATTTTTATAGCCAATTTTATCAAGTCATAAGAGTACATGTAAACTTTGTATCTTATTAAATTATTCAAGCCACCTAAGTATCTATCACATTTTTGTTCCTTTCTTTCATGAACATCACGAATAAGGGCTAGTCTTTCAAACTCTCTAGTGTATTCTTCTACACTAAATAAGCCTTGCCTTAGAGTAGTCATTTTAACATACATATCTTGTTCATACTCTCTAGGCACAAATTTCTTTCTTAAGTGCTTTTTAAGTTTTTCCCAAGATTTTATTTTAGACTTCTCTTGCCTTTTTCTTGTTCTTTTTAAGTTATCATACCAAATTCGAGCAAACTTTTTGAACTTTAGAGTAGCTAATTTGTACTTTCTATCATCATCATCATATTCTCTAAACTCAAAAATAGCCTCAATCTCATGCAACAATTCAAAACATGATTCCACATTTAAATCACCATAAAATTCAGGAAGGTCAAGTTTAATACCTTGATCTTCATGGTGTGCATTTCTTACATGGAATGAAGGTGCTCTTCTTTGGTTGCTTGAGCCAAAAGAATTTGTTTCTTCTTCTCTATATTCATGATGAGACAAATTGAAAGGTCCTCTTCCACTCTTATCATGGTACATAGGCTTCATTCTCCCTTCCACACTATCATGTGTGGTTTCCATTCGAACTTGCCATGGTTTACACTTCTCTTGGTCGGCCAACTTAGCTTCCACACTTTGGAGTTGATGTTGTAGTGTGTTTTGAGTTTGTAATTGGGCATCCATGCATGTGGTGAGGATTTTGATGGACTCTATCAGGTCACGCACCTCTTCACTAGCCATGGTGAAGGTTGACACACAACCCTACTTGTTGCACACAATAGGTTCCACAAAGTATAGGTGTTGGATTTGTTTTTCCTACAACCAAACAAAGCAAAAACCAATTGCTAATTCTAAAACAAATGTCAAACACTAACTGCAATCTTTATCTAGGTACAAAGGAGATCTTTTATCCCTAATAATAGGCACTGCACGCAGGTAGACACAAACAATAAAAAGGTTAGTATATAAGAGGTGTGAAATTTATTCACATAAAATCATAGAACATGTTTCTGTGTTTTCAAAATATACTTGAGTTCTAGTGGGAGATTCATGTTGAAGTGTTCAAAGAAGATGTAGAGGAGATCCAGAGGTAGATGATGGACTGATTTGTTGAGAGATATTGATGAGAAACAAGTCGAATATAAGGCCTGCAAGTTCCAGGTCTGTTTCAAGCGATTGAGAGTTATTCAGGGATTTCGAACACTTTGATGCTTTCCTTGATTGCTGCAAGAAGGGAACTGGAAAGGGACTACTACAAAATTGATCACACACCAATGGAGAGTAGAATTCAATGGAAATCAAGTGTTGGAGAGGCACAAATGTTTGTGGCACACAGATGAACCAAACTACGCACTACTGGAAGGTAATTGCTGGTCGGTATTTTATGTGGAAAAGTTGGGAAAAATACAACAAGATCGTCACAAGATTGCAAGAACTTAGAGAAAGAAATTCAAGAAAAATCAAAGAAGTTCATCAAGAATCAAGAATTAAAAGAATTGATGGAGTAGCCATGGAGTTCTTGGTGCAAGAACACACATGTGATTTCAGGTTTGTAGGTTACTGGTTCAGTATCAGCTTCAAGCAAATGAAGCTTTGATACCAAAAATGATGTGGTTTTTTATCAAACGAAAGGTTGGATCAAAATTTGTATGAGAAGCTTTCACCCACGATCTAATGCAAAAGAAACAAAGTGAATTGATGGATTATAGGTGAAGAACTTGATGATATAAGTTGAAGTGTTTCGATAGATTTGTATGACCTTCAAATATGTCGTGGTTGAAGATAGTTTGAGGAAGGCTAAATCCCAAATTTTCCTTGCTCAATGTCAACCCAAAAGGGAGGATTAGACTTTAGCTAACTTTTCTCAAAGTTTGATCAAAAAATTCTGATTCAAATCTATTCAATTCTGCATACACTCATGCACACAAAGGTATATATATAGGAGAAGGAAGAGTGGGTGGTGAGCTAGCCTAACCAGTCGATTATTCCTACTTAATCCAGCCCATTAACCTTAATTCAAAGCATAATATCATTGGTTAAATGATACTAAGGATTAATATTACAAAGCTATACAATTGACTAAGATTCATACATAAAATTATAGCAATACCCTAACTTACATAAAATATACTTAGGGTTAGGGTTTACAACAAGTTAATATAAATAATGAATATCATCACTTTATCTTCTTGTTATAATGTATCATCCCATGCATGTCATAGTCTTGCATGCTTTGGAATACTTGTACACATCAAGGTATATGAACATCATCGTCTTACAAATATGTGACATACCTATGAGAATAACTTGAATGTTTTTCATTGTCAAGCATATAAGAATTATCAAGAATATTTAACATAATAGGTTCCAACATTAATAAAGCTAAATAATTTTCTTACCTTGAGAATTAGTATGAACATGATAATCATTATGTTCATTGGATGCTCCTGCATCATTGAAGGTGCCATATTTGATAATTGCAATGCAAAGGCCCCTAAAGTGGATGGTTTTATTTCAAGAATTTTGAGGAATATGTGGCTGGTTTTATGCGAAGAAATCTTATTGGTTGTGAAAGAGTTTTTCTCCTCAAGATTAATGTAGGCGAAGATGAATGTGACTTCCCTCATGCTTTCCCTAATGTGTTAGAATGCTAATAAAGTCACAAGTTTATGGCCTATTGCATGTTCTAACATGGTGTACATGATCATTTGAAAAGTCTTGATGCACTATTTGCAGAGCATGATGTTTTACTTGGTGGATTTATCACAACTTGCTTTTATAAAGGTTAGGAGTATTGGAGCACTATTCTTTCTCATAAATTGGTGAGCAAATATGCAATAAGAGGTGTTTTACAAAGATGCATGTTAAAAGTGGATCTCTAGAAGGCATAGGACATGGTGAGTTGATAGTTTCTACATGATATCTTTTTATGGTATAACTGTTTGGTTCATTTTTTCTCCCTTATAATGGCATGTGTGAGCATGGTTTCATATTCAATTTTTTACAATAGGACCTTGACACCTCCTTTAAAGGGAAATAAGGGCTTACGATAGGAGGATATACTTTCTCTATATCTTTTTGTCTTGGTTTTGGAATATCTTTCTCAATGTCTAAAAGTTTGTGGGAGAATCTAGACTTTAAATGTCACCCATATTATAAGTCCTTAAAGATCATTAATTTACGTTTTCTAGATGACTTTCTTATGTGTTTGTCATGTTGATGTAAGAAATGTGTAGTACATGTTAGTAAGGTTTAATAACTTTGTTGAGCTTTTGGGTTTGGCTTTAAATTTAGTAAAGTGCACACCTAATTTTGGGGTGTGGAACCAATGATCAGAACATAGATATGTACTTGCTCAGATTTTGGGAGGGTTATGTGTCCATCACTTACCTTCTCTTGCTTATCTTAACTGCTCATATTTCTTCTATCCACTAGCAAACATTGATGGAGAAGGTAAGTTCTTTGTTGAGATACTATAGTACTCTTTTCTTATCTTATATAAGGTGAATCCAACATTTTAATTATGACATGTTCAACATCTAACTTTATATCACCCATGTCGTCTTGTTGCCTAAATTTTTTTGCATAACTTTATAAGCTTATTTTAAGCTTTTCATTGATCAGGGAATCTAAGAGAAGAATAGATTTAATAGCATGGGATCAGTTGATTTTGCTTAAGGATGAAGGTGTATTTACAACTTGATGTTTGGAACTCGGTGGACTTGGGGGAGCTACTATGGAATATCTAAAGATTATCATTCATCTTATACATCCTGGGTCTTTGGACAAACTTCACTCAATCATTGTTAGCTGGATGAATGCAGGCTCATTAGATCATGTGATTAAGAAGGCTTATCATGAATTGAGGAGCGGGAATTTGAAGCCATAGCGAGCTTGTTTGACTTGGAAGTCTCTTAACTACCTAGACTTCAAGTTCATGTGTGGCATGCAGTGAAGAATATGTTACTTTTTAGGGAAAGATTAGTGATTAAAGGGGTGTATTCGTTTGATCGATATGTGTTTTGTGATAGTGGTGTAGAGATAGTTGATTGTGTGTTTATCTAGTGTTAGTTTGCCTTTGATATATGGCGATATATCAGGAAAGTTGTGGGGAGGCTAGATGTGGTGGTGAATTGGGCGATGGAATTGCAAGCGTTGGTGTCAAGAACTAGGAAGTTGGAGCATAAGAAAGAAATTCTAGTTGTGTTGTTTAAGGTGTTTGCGGTGACCATTTGGCGTGAGCGCAATTCGCGAATTTTTTAGAGCCGTAAAAAACACGCAAGAGATATTATGAAACTCATTATTCTTACAATAGTTAGACATATTAACTTCTCGCGGTATAAGATCAAATACGATAGATGACTAGTATTTGTTATCTTCGTTGATTGGTGACATGGTTGTAACATTCATATTTTAAAGTAATGAAAATTCTTACCTATTGAAAAAAAATACGATGTTTTTATTACCTTATCTTTAAATCATATCACATCAAGTCAGTAAGTTTTTAATAATAATGGTGTTATAAACTTATATAATGACAATATTTATAAAAATGATATTAATTGTAATCTTAATACTAATACTAATAAAAAATACAAATTATGAGAATAATAAATGTCAAATAACAATAATATGCTAAACTTTGGCAAATCTAATCAGATAAGAAAAATTAGACTAACCAAACATATTCTAGTTATTGTTGCTGCTACTATTCGTATTATCATTGAAGAATAATAATTGCTCCTACTGCTACTACTATTATCACTGAAGGATAACCGTTTTCTGTTCCCGCTACTAGTGTCAGAATGATTATAAATCACAGTGGCTTTAATTTAGCTAATACCTAGCTTACTGTTAGTACATAGCAGCTAACCAACGGGCTCTAGTTGATGAGTTGATTAGCGGTAATACGTTCTCTCTTCTTCCCCATACAACCTGAATGGATTATGAATACTACATGGATGCTATTTTGGATTCGTATATTCCATTTCACATTAGAGAAAATGATAAAAATCATCAACTCAAATAAAAAAAGAAATTGATTAAATACACCATCCATCCACTACAGCTGTAGAAGTAGAAAAACGTTTGCAGCGGAGGACAAGAAGTGATAGAGAGGAAAGGAAAATTATCTTCCACAGCTTCACCACATACTCGGCAACCGGCGTCATTCGAGCATGAGTATTTGAACTGGTTTGGTGGTATTGACTGGTTGGTAGCCTGTTGGTATTTGAACAAGTACTGGTTTCTGAACTACTTTTTGGTGGAAGATCAATCAAGAACTTTGAATTACTGATGACATTTTGATTAGTGGTTATAAGTTCGCTTAAGGGTGCAAAAATATCAGGTTTGAACCCTCTTACCCTTTCTATATCATATTTTACATTCGTCCCATGCACGAACTCTCTATAAATAAATAAATAAAAATTGAATATATATTTGTAATTTCATATTTTCTCTTCTTTTTTCACCATCTTATTTCGGGGGCTATTGGAAATTGTCATATCAATTGAGAGCGGAATGGAGCCAAAAATAGATTGGACCTATGTTGTGAAAATAAATATATTATATAAATGATATGGAATCTCAGGAATTTTGGGTTTTTGTAGGGCTGATTGGATGATAGTGGAGAATTACAGTAAAGATGCTACCAAGGAGTTTAAGATTGGGGAGAAAATGAGACATGGTATTTCTTTCAGAAATTAATGCTGAGTACATGCATTCCTCGCCCTTTATTAAATGTTTTAGGTAAAATGATATATCTTCTTTTTTTCCCGAGCTGTGGTTCAAACGTTTTCGGGCAGAAGGTCCATATTCTGGGTTATAGTATTACGATAGCATAAGATGATGGTGATGAGTATTACAGAGCCTAACAGAAGACAGGGACTTGATTGGAAGAAGAGATATAACATGAGAACCTTCTTAGGTCCCTTCAAATATTTGTTTTGGAATTATTAGCCCTCCTATAAATAAATAAAGAGATAAAAGAAACTTATTTGATACCCTATTCTGTCATTTTTTTTAATAAAAAATATTTAGTAAACTTATTTTGAATTGATTCGGCCAATAAATATATCATACATTTGTTTGAAAAGTAATTGTTATTGTTAGTTAATTTTTTTTTTACTATATTTAATTCCTGCATGAATAAACTCATTAAAATTAGTTTACTTAATAAAAACAACATGCCCTTAGGATTAAAATATTCAGTCACTACAGACTACGTAATGTTATATATCCAAAGAGAAAAAGAAACGAACATATCGCTCCGCACATAGGGAGATAAAGGTGTAGTATGCTTTTGATTGCATATTTGAATGTAATTTAATTGGAATAATTAGTATGCAATTTGTCCTTGTTTAGTTGTTTATCCAATGCGAGAGGACACACTTTATGGCAAAAGCAAGCAAGGAGACAGCTTCTCCCTCCGTCTTTGTGTATCTTCATGAAATATCTAGCCTTGTTCATCATTCATATCTCAGCACGTTTCTGTTTTACACCCTCGTGGAACGCGTGTGACGAATGCGGTGACATTTGGTCTTTACGGGACTATAGCGGGTTAAGGAGAAGTTCAGTAGGATCTCATCTTCTTGTTCGGATTAAAGAAGTAAATTAATTTTTGAATTGGCTTTGATCTTTGATTTTGTTCTTATTATTGAGAAGTTTTTTTTATTCAATCTCAGTAAATATAATATTTCTTTTATATCTGATTTGATAACTGATTTGTTTCTTCTTTTTTATTATCCGCAATTCATTTTTCGAGTCTAAAACCTGATTCAATATCTAAAGTATAATTCCATATTCGGTGTCCAACCTCATTTCTGAATCTATATATATAATATTTCAAACTGGTTCCTGGACGGTCTAGATTCCTAATATTATTATTTTTATTATTACTAGTATTAAGAAAAATTTATTATTAATATTACTAGTATTATTATTTTTATTATTTGAATACTTTTACATATTTAATAAAAATTCAAAAATAAAATAAAATATAATATTAATACATGAAATTTTTTATGAAGTTTCTAAAAACTCATAAAAATTCCATAAACTGAAAAGTAATGCCAATTTTTATTTAGAAAAATTTAAAATATTACATAAAAAAACTTACAATAACTTTTTTAAAAAAAAAAACTAAAACTAAAAAAATTTGTTATATTCCTTTTCATTTTAAACATGATATAACAAACACAGACAAAAAAGAGGTAGCTCCATAATTGGTTACTAATATTCTTGTTAGTCCGTAAAATATCAAAAACTTGTTATTCCATCTTCCATTTATTTCTTTGATATAGATATTCAAATACCCTCCTAATAAGAGATACATCAAATAAAAATAATTGTCAAAATTCATTTCTAAGAACACATGTTATTATTAGCTCAAAATAGAATACCAAAGTTAGAAGAAAGCGCTCTACATAGGTACATAAATAATTTAATTTATTTTTAAAGTTAATAATTAAAAATTATAAAATAAAAAATAATAATATTGCTATTATGATTTTTTTTCCGGTTAAAGGTAAGATATTATAGATCCATGGAGTTACATATATTCTAG
Organism: Tamarix chinensis; assembly: GCA_030549775.1. NCBI lineage: Eukaryota > Viridiplantae > Streptophyta > Magnoliopsida > Caryophyllales > Tamaricaceae > Tamarix > Tamarix chinensis. The sequence goes on along the minus strand of CM060180.1, from coordinate 63,598,960 downwards.
GTATACCCACGATGTATAAAAGACATATACCGAGCATTACTCTAAAAGGAGCATAACCTAATCCACTAAAATTTTATGGAACTAGGGGTATGAACACCATATAGTGTTCTATTCACTAACATCTTGACATGTTGCTCATAGCCTTAGGTTCACTTATAAAGAACTCAAAAAAAAAAAACTCTTCTAGTTTGCCATAATTAATAAACAACATCCGTAAAGGTAGGTCTTTGAGCTTTTATGCATATCTAATTACCCATATTCTTTATGATTGATCTAAGCATCGATTTGAGGGTTGTTATTCCTTTTGTGATGCCAACCCATTGCTTCAATCTCCTTCAAGCAGCTCCACTAACCAATAATGTAATAATGATTCTCTTGTCATGTCTCAGTGTTACTCGTAATTGATGCTAACCCCAAGCCACATCAAGTTTGATAACAAGAAGTCGACAATGATATATTCTTGAACTCCCATTCCCATTTAGAACAATTCTCAATAATGTTTTTGTGAATCAATCCTACAACTATAATCAGTAGTAAAATTATCACAACCATGAGACTTACAATTTAAAGAAGCAAAAACCATAGCAACAGGCTAACAATAGAAAATTAACAAATCTCATAACAATATAAAAACTGGAAATAAAGTAGAATAACATAGAAACATAAAATAAAATAGTATAAATCTAAAGGAAGAACAAAAAATAACATAAACTAATAAAAAGCAAGAAAAATATAGAAGAAAAATCAGTAATAAAACAATAGGAACATGCAAGAAAAATATTTAAGGAAAAAAAAAACAAGAAGTAGAAGCTAGCTAAAAAAATAGAGGGAAAAACATAGAAGTAGAGGGAAAGTAGTCTCAACTAGATGTACAATGAGCTTGAGAGCCTAATAATTTTGCAATCAACTTTCTACTTTGCCACTTAGAGGAGCCTAATTGATGCCACTACAACCCAACAATAACACCCATAAATTTGGCCTATCATATGTGAATACTTATGTGTTTGATGGTGATTTGATAGTATTTGATCTTGTTTTAAAAATTTATTTTGGATTTGGTTGGCAAAGAATTTGGAAATGTTTTTGGCCTGCAAGCCGATTGATTTATCATTTTCATATGGGTTTTTCGGTTAAGATAACTAGTTAATGGGTTCTGAGAAATCAATTGACTTGTGGAACCAGTCTATAGGTGTATTAGACCAAATGATTGGTCCACTTGACCTAAAAAATTCTTAAATTCGATTTTAGATGAAAATTCTTCCAATAATCTTGAATCTTCATATAATGAAACTCATAAATATTTTCTAAACCATCTTTAATGTTTTATGAACATAAATATGATTTTTTCCCTACCTTGAATGGATTTTGGGGACCAAAAGTATTAGAAATATGGTTGATGACCTCACCACCACCATCATCTTCTCCCTTAATTCTCTCTCCTATGTGTAACCCTAGAATGGACAATCATATCCCTATACCCCTAGTAGATCTTTTGAACTTGCTTCCTTATACTTTTTGTCCCTTTCCCCTTCTTGTATGTCTTGTATGACCATACATGCATCATAAACTCCCATGAATAGGAAACTTGGCATGCTCATTATGTATTGTACAAATTTTTTAACCATTCAACTACTCAATCCCACAAATATAGGACCTTGTGCAGGTAATTGAGGGTCGCCAAAAGCTGACAAATTTATGCATTGGGTGTGGGGTAAGAGAGCATTTTGTTCGTCCTTAAGAGAAACAAAATTTTCTTTGGATTGCCCTATTTTAATGAACTCTATGTTATGTATTTAAATGTGCTTTGGAATTGATATAATCTTAGATTTTACTATATGTTTTGCACACTCTATTTCTTATTTTTTGTTGGCTAGACGCTTAGCCCTATATCTATCATGGGACGGATGGTAGGTCGTCTATATAATATTAGGTATAGTGTTAACACTCCATTATTTTTAAGACTATTTTTGTATTTTTTTCTTTGGAAAATATTTTAAAAATATAATTTTTTTGGTAGTGAAAAATATGGGTGTTACAAGTTAGTATCATAACGTTATTTTTTATTAGCTTTTAATATGTTTTGAGTTGATATTACAAGTTTTTAGTATTAGAGTGTTTCAGTTTTGAATTTCCTAAAGTTTAATTTTAAAGTTAGGCTTTAAAGATTTCAAACTACTTTATGATTAATGGATTTAAAATATTGAGTAGTTTCAAACTTAGAATAGTTCTTGAGAGAGATTGGGTTAGGGAATGTATTGTTAACTATTTAAGTATTATGTGTTGTTTGATTGTTATGTGGTCCTTAATGCTCAATTATTAAGTGATTTCTAAATAACTCAAGTCTTTAAGAGATATATGGTTGCTAAATGTCATTTCAAGTTAATTGAGGCATCCATGTAGGCTATCAACACCTATGTGGATGGTGGGATTCAAGCTCCACAGCCACTGGCACCTCCATCATTACCATTTCCTTTAATCGCATCGACTCTTGAGGATTAGCTTAAGAGGGCTAACGATGACCATCAACTAATGTTTGAGGGTTAGGACTTTGATTCCATGGAAAGGTGAATTAGGGACACAGTGAAGAATTTCACTGCTTGCGGTTGCCTAGTGTAAAAAAGGGTAGACATGATGGTATACTACATGAGAGATCAAGTGAAGACGTGGTAGAGGAGTGTCTATAATGCTCTGAATTTTTAAAAGCTTATTTTTTAATAAATAAATTTTACTTGGAATGAATTAGCCTTTAAAATTCATTTAATTTAATTATTTTATAGATTTTTGGGTAAATAAAATTGGGTATAAATATTTAATAAATTAAAATAAATATTTTGTTAATTTATTATACTCTTATTATTTAAATAAAATTTGAAACCCTTATTTTACAAAAACTATCCTTTTAACCCTTACATTTAATTATCTTAAATTAAAATATTAAATAAATTTATTACCCAAAATTATCCCATTTTGTTATTTTATTAATTAAATTATTTTATTCTTTTTCCCTTTTCTTTTTCCTTTTTCCCCTTTTCCTTCTTTCTCCTTTTTCTCTTCTCTTTCTTTTTCTTTTCTTCTTCGGGCCGCCGACCTACTTCGGCCTGCCCGTAACCCCCTTGTGCACCTTGGGCCGCTGGCCCTCTTCTCCCCTCCTCCCTCCTTCCCTTTTTCCTTTCCCGGCCCGGCTTCTTTCTCCCGTGCGTCGAGCCAGTCACCCCCTTCCTTTTCTTTCCTTCTCTCCTGACCAGACCATCTCCTTCTTCCTTCGACCGGTCTGTTCCCATGCCCAGCAGCCAATACCCAACCTCCCCGTTCCTTCTTCTTCCTTCTTCTTCTTTCTTTCTTCTCCTCCACTCCCTACAACTCCCTTTCCCCTATTGACCTCCCTAACTCTCTCTCTCTCCAGCCATTCCTTGCCCCATACCGAGACCTTCCCCACTCCCGGCCATCACCCCATTCCTTCCCCTTCTCCCTGCAACCGCCCATTTCCCTACCAATCTATAGCCACCCCTTGAGCCCCCTATCCCTTCCCTTCTCTTCCTCTCCTATTTATTCCTCCTTCCATGCTCAATCTACTTTTTTTTTCGAGCCTTATACCTTGCCCGAGCCTCTCCTTTTCTCCCTTCTTCTCCTCCCCTTTCTCCCCCTATTTTTGGGTTCGCCACCCATCTCTGCCGCTGTCGTCGCCTCAACCACCACGTACCACCCTCTACCTCACCCTCGAGCCACCATAACCCCCATCAAGCCACCCCGTAGTCCCATTCTTCCTCCTCCCTTCTTTTTTTCTCTTCTTTCCCCCTTATCAGCAATTGGCCTGCAACGCCTCGTCTCGCTGCCGTCCCGCCGCTTCCGCTGCCACTTGAGCCACCCTATTACTCCCTATAACCCCCTCTACCATCCCCAATCATCCTCTGGTCGAAACCATCACCCAAAAGCCTTCATTTTCCCTCCCGTTTTCCTTCCTCACCAGCCTCCACCTTGACCTCCCTCCTCAGCCGCCACCTTTGGAGCCTTGCTGCCGCCACCTCCGCCACCTTTAGCCGCCATCAACCCATCCCCGACCACCAGCTACACCCCTCTCCACCTCTGTACCCTTCCCTTGCCCTAAATCCTCCCCAACCACTTTCTTTTCTTGCCCCAAACCACCAACCCAAAAATGCATATTCCTCCTATTTTCACCCCTTCTTTGAGCCCCTCCTCCCTATTAATTTTCATGCAGATTATGCTGCATTAGCAGCATGAGTTTTTGGGTTTCTTGATCTATTGGTTTACTAATTTTAAGGTATAATTATATTTTTAATATAATTATTTGGTTAATTAAGCATTATAAAGTTTTATACCTTGATTTTATTATTTCCAATGTAATAAATCTTTATATTATTTTTAGGTATTGATTTTTATAATCAAAGCTTGGACCTTTAACCGGAATATCGGTAAGGTTCGTTTTTGTGAAAACCAAGGTAATCGTTAAATCCCACTTAAATGCATGGATTAACGCATGTTAGTACATTAGGCATTTTTAATGTGTATTATGCTTGATATATGTTGTTTAGTATATTCTATGTGGTTCTTGTGTTGATTGATGAAAAGGAAGCATGATAGATTGTTGCTATGTATGGAAATATTATTTGAGGTGATAAATTGGTTGTTAAGGAAAATGTTAATTATTATCCATATTGTCTTATGCTATTGTAATATTTAATACACGTTTAATATTTTGAGAGCCTTAGGGGATTTTATTAATGTACATTGTACAAGAATATGGCCTAATATATGTATGGGTGTTAATGAGTATTGTATTAACTTTAAAAGTTGTGGATGATGCATTAATATTAATATTTTATGTAGTAATAATATTAATTTAATATAAGTGGTGTGCTAAGGGGTATAATGGTAAATTTTACTAAAAAGGGGTATTATGGTAATTTTGGAGGCAAGGGTAAAATAGTAAATTTATTAATAAAAGGATAAAATGGTAATTTAGGAAGTAAGGGGGTTAAAATGGTAATTTTTGTAATTAAAGGGGCAAAATGGTAATTTTATGAATAAAGGGTGAAAATGGTAAATTGGTAATTTTGTGAGAAGGGGGCAATTTGGTAATTTGTAATAAAAATTTAATTTTTTAAAATTTATAATAAAAGGGCAAGTTGGTAATTTTTTAATAAAGGGGTAAAATTGTAATTTTATAATTAAAGGGTAAAATAGTAATTTTGTGATTAACGGGCAGAATGGTAATTTGGAAATTAAAAGAGGTAAGGTAGTAATTTCATAATTAAGAATAAATGGAAATTTTATAAGAAAAAGGGGTGATGTGGTAATTTTTGGGAGTTAAGGAGGTAAAATGGTAAATTTGAAGGTAGAAGGGTAAAACGGTAATTTTGTAAATCAAAGGGGTAAAAGTGGAAATTGGAAAGGATTAAATTGGTAATTATAATAATTGAGAAGGGTAAAATAATAATTTAAATAACTAAAGGGTAATTTGATAATTTAATAATGGAGAAGGGTAAAATGGTAAATATGATAAATGTAAGGGGTAAATTGGTAATTTAATCGACTAGAGGGTAATTTCGTAATTTTGATATTGGAGTAGGATAGTTTGGTAACTATGACAATTAATAAGGGCAATTTGGTAACTTAGATAACTAAAGGGTAATTTGTTAAATTTAATAACGGAGAAGGGTAAAATTGTAATTATGATCATATAAAAGGATAATTTGGTAATTTAACCAACTCAAGGATAATTTATTAATTATAATAAAGGAAAAAGGGCAAAACGGTAACCTAACCAACAAAATGGAATGTATATTAAGTGTAATAATTATAAAGGGGTATTAGTGACCTACTAAGTATGAAAAATAATTTAGTAACCTAAATCGAGTAAGGGTAACTTGGTGATTTTGTAGCAAGGAGGGTAATATGGTAATTTATTAAATAAGGAAGGGATGACTTAGTGATCTTATAAGTAAGGGGTAAATGAGTAGTTTGTATCTAATATATATATCGTTGTGATTGTGGAATTCGTAATATGACTCTAATAATGTGATTAACGAGGTAGGAGTATTTGATGATTAGTAAGTATCATGAGAATGAAGACTTATTCAAAATTAGATGATTTAGGATGGCCTTAATGACTCCTCTATGTTCCCTTGGACAACCATTTGAATAAGAAATTTCTAATGATATCTGAACGATTAAAAGTGGATAATTATCTTATTGTTGTGCTTTCGTGATCACCATTAATTAAGACACTAATACTTAAAGTGAAAGACCTCGAGATCGGGAATGGTGGCTCTTTAGGGTTCGCTACCATAAAGACGTGGTTTAGCCCACGATTATTTGGTATTTGCTGGTGTGCCTTTGTGCCCCAGCCAGGCCCTATATCTACTCTATCTAGATCTACAGACCTAGTTAGGGGGTATGCTTACTTAAGGATTAGGTGTCCTTGTTGGTAGGGTATTGAGTTAGCTTTATGCACTAGTACGACCAAGGTACCTTTGCGTCCCTCGGTTACTAGTTGAAGGGTACTGAGTTGCATTTACGCACCATTGCGACCGGTGTACCTTTGTGTCCCAGGTTCTTGATCTCCCTATCGAGGAAAATAAATGAAATTGTTGTGCTGAATAAAAAGGGAAATTACTAATTGTTAAAGTGAAAGATTTAATGAGCTAGGACCAGTTGATTTATATGATGAGTACCGATCCACCGGAAATAATAGTGGCCTAGGATGTTTTTCCCTAGATGATGTTCATGAGTATCGATCCACCAGATATAATGGTCGCCCAGGATGTTTTTACCGTGGATGATATATATGTATGTATGTATTCTGATCTACGGCCATAATAGTGGGGGTCCTAAGCTCAATAAAATTTATTTTGGATGTGAATAAGTTATGGAAAAAATGCTAATCATTGAGATGATTGATTTATGATGGACCAATGGCCTTAAGGCTCGAAATATATCGATTACTCATTATGGCCTATTGATATTGGTTGACTTGTTAAGTAAGTGAATATATGAAAGTGAATGTTACGTATCCGCTATTAATATCTGATTGAATTATTGGATGTGCAAATAAATGGATCTGAATATCATATTTATACCTATGGTTATATATGAATGTAGTAGTATTTCATGTGTTACATTGCGTGCCTGTATTTTAAGTGCGTTTTTAAAGGGTTACTCAGTACTGTAGTACAGAAGGGTTCCCTTCGTGGGGCCATGCCTATTCAATGGGCAGTACCCCTTGTAGGTTGTATTCAGGTGCTATTCAAGTGGGCTCTCGGGAAAGAGCGTAAGGTACTGTCTGTAAATTTTATAGTTTTAATTGTCTCTTTTAAATTTAATGTACTCGTTATTTTGTAACCACCGTTGTTGAATCTTTCTCTTGTAAAGTGTTTACTACGCTTCTCTGATTTTTAAGTGCTTAAGTTTCTCGTAAAATGATATTTTACTCTTTTAGCCTTAGCACTTGGTACTAGAACGGTATGAGTGAAGCGATCTGATACTAAGTGCGGCGGTAATACTCCCAAAGTTCACTGATTATTAATTGCTTCTGCAAAGTTTCTTTTAATTAAACAAAATTTTTCAGTAGTGAATTTTGGGGGTGTTACAATGTCTAGCATAGGGACAGAGAGTCTACTACTTAGAGACCTTTCTTTGAGGCACTTTGAGCAAGATTCTTCCCTTCTCATCTCCATATGAGGTAATATGACAACTTTATAGGGCTTTACTAGGGGAGTATGATGGTTGATGAGTACTATACGATGTTTATAAACTTGGTCTAGTTTACTCTAAAGGTGGAGACAAGCGAGGTGATGTAGGTTCACTATATAAACCTAGGTATATGGATAATATATCAAGAGTTATTGGTTATATTTTCCTCACTAAACATGATTGATATGTACAAGTATACCTTAGAGGCTTCTTAGGTATTCCAAGCCAGAAGTGTCCAATTTGGGTTAAGATAAAGTTTAAAGGTCGTAAGTGTCCCGATAGGGGAATAAAGCATATTCTAAAGGTAATATACGATCTAGGTACAGTATAACTATGGATCATATACCTCTACCAGGAGGTTAGTATAGAAGACATTTGACGGAGAGGTACTACCACTACAAAACTATAAGCTTTGTGGAGCACACCAGCCATGGATGAATTTTTAAGGGAACAAGGTAACCTGTTATTGTTGTGCTTTGTTGGGAAACATTTCTTTTGAGTGTTGTGTTGGAGGTAGTAGTGTTTAGAGGGGTTAATCTTGGGCTCAGAGTACTAAATCAATTCAATAGTAATAGAAATAGACCCTAAGAATTCCTTCATCACCAACTAATGTTACCAGTCATGTTAGTTAGTTAAAGGCTCAAAACCCCCATACTTTTCAGCTAGGTAAAGAGTCAAGTAATGTCACTATAGTTCCTTTAGGTGGTTTCCTGAACATGATTAACCAATTTAAAGCTGAACTACAAGCTGATGTGGTGATCGATATACTCACTATTTCTTCCTTGTCAGCATGTGTGCTTTTGGATTTCGGTGTATCTCATTTCTTTATGTATTATGCTTTTATTTCTAGATCTTCTTATTTCCTACTCCAAGAATTTCTTCTTCAATTGTGTTTTCTTTAGGGGGTAGGATAGTGTATTTTAGGATCTATATTAGAGTGACCTTAATAGTGAGTGGATTAGAGTTATTCTTAGAGCTCATAAATCTTGAGTTGTGAAACTTTGATGTGATTGTTGGAATGGACATGTCAAAAAGGTACTAAGCATTGATATATATTATACACAATAGCGTGTGATGCTTTAAGGAATGAAGTATGCTAGGGTCCTTTACCAAAAATGTAAGCTTAACCCCTCTATTAAGGTTATGTTCGCTATCACTATGAGTGACATAGTTTGGAAAGAGTGTTTGCTCTTCTTATATAATGTTTGAAATGGTGAGGTGGATGATAAATTGTTAAAGTAGATTCCAGTAATTCAAGAGTATCTGGATTTGTTTCTTAATGAAATTATTGGTGTGCGACTAATTTAGGATGTTGAGTTCACCATTGACTTATTACCAAAAACCAAGATAGTATCTAAGGCACCATACCATATAGTACTTGTAGAGATAAAGGAGCTTAAAGCTCAATTAGAAGAGTTGTTAGAATATGGCTATATTCGATCGAGTGTATTAACTTGGAAAACACTAGTCCTATTCATTAGAAACATGGATGAGAACTTGAATTTGTGTATCGATTACCAAGGGCTATGGTGAAGAATTATTATCCTCTAACTAGTATCAATGATATATTTGACTAGCTTAGAGGAGTCACAATGTTTTCAAATATTGATCTTCAGCCAGGCTATTAGTACTGAGGATAATTCAATAGGATATTCCAGATGTGTCAATAGCATTCATGGATCTCATGAAAATGATATTTAGACATTTTTTGGATCATTTCATCATGTTGTTCATTGATAACATTCCCATCAACTATTGTAGTTGTGAGAATCATGAGAAGCATCTGTGACATACCTTAGCATTATTGAGAAAACACCATTTGCATGTTAATCTCTTAAAGAGTAAGTTTTGTTTTTATTGGGTAGATTTTCTTAGGTATGTAATCTTAAAGGGTTATGTGCTAGTAGACTTTTCAAACATTTAGACAATTTCTTAGTGTCTAGTATCGAAATTAGTTAAGAAGGTTAGTTTTTTAACATTGGTTGGTTATTATAGTAGCTTTGTCCAAAATTTCTCCAATATAACTCACCCATTGAATAACTTGTTGAAGAAGCCTCTCATTATGATCTTTTGATTTAGCTAAACTAATTGTATTCTTCTTCTTGCTTCTCCCTATCTTTGGTTCTCATTGCACCATCAACCATCAACCATCACCGCAACACCTCACCACCAATAACCACAAAGCACCATCATTTTTTCCTATAAACTATAAGCACTACCTCTCCATAAATGTCTCTTGTCATCACCCAACAATCACTACCTTAAACCTTTTATTTTCTATCTCCCATCATGCTTTGGTTTTATTTTTGTTAGGGAGAACAATCGTGCTCCATGACACACCCTAGTCGTACCTCTCTCACACAACACATGGAAGAACTACACAAAGATTGTGTGCTTCTCTTCTCATTTGTTTCCTTGAATGCTAGTGCACCACACACATATAAAATTTGCTTCTTTTATCATTTTTCCCTGATACCCATGCGTGATCGTCCTCATTGGCCCATGCATGGGCTGCATGTGAGATTGTGCCTTTAATCTTTTCCTAGCACAACCATTCTCGTACATACATTCTTCAACTAACCTACCCATGTATGAACTCTTGCCATTGTCCTCCTTTCCCGTTATGAGTTCTTTCTTTCTACCTTGGTGAAGTGATAACCTCACACAACTTAATATGTTCGATTGTTGTAAATTAGTTGATGATTTTAGATTAAATTTTTAATGTATCTAATTATTTTGATGTCAGGAGTTCAAAGAGGTTGAATGGAGACTAGTTTATCGAATCTTTCGTATTTATTTTTCTTGGATAAGAGGTAACCATACCCTTAAACTAAAGTGTGAAATCTTGCGGTAACACATAAAGGTCATTATGTTGCTTAGGATATGATTTATGTATGGAATTTTGATTGGATATATGTATATGTTATACACTAAAATTATTATAATAGGTATGCAAGTATTATACCTAGAATGGTTTAAACCAAATAATAGGTATGCAAGTTTATGTCATATATATATATATATATATATATGTGAGCTGAAAGTATAATATTAAATAACACTACAAGAAATTTGGTTTATACCTACAATGGTTTAAATGTTGGTAACAAATTTTGCTAACATATATATATATATATATATATGACATATGTGTTGGTAAAAACATTATTGTTAAAAATATTACAAAAAAACTATCTGCTAGAAAAACTCAATAATACCAACAAATATATATATCAGTATAAATCTTATTATTTAAAAAGATCAGTTGGCAAAAAAATTTCCGAGATATACATTCTATTGCGGAAACACTTTTCCCGCACTTATTTTTAGTTGTTAATACTTTTCCCAACACATTATTTGTTGGTAATTTTTTTTCCGATAATTATTTTCTATTAGTAATACCTTTTTTGACATATAATTTATGTTGGTAATACCTATATATATATATACACACACACACACACACACACACATGGTATTATTAAGTTGTCTTTTATTTCTTTATTACAATAACTGCAAAAAATATTCATTGATAATACTATTACTAACAAATAAAATATGTCAGTATAATCTTATTATATTATTTATTGTAGTGATACCAACAAATAATAATTTCACCCTTATCATTAGCCGCTTATAAAACTGTATAATGAATTTTCAAATATTTTTAATATCTAAACCTCATACTTGTTTGTAAATATAAAAACATTATACACAATTATAATTCCTTAAATGTCTCCACAACAATATTACACATATCCAACAAATGTTATTCCATTGTCACAAGACAAGACACCTAAAACTTAAATTATTTTTATACAAAAATACCATTATCCTAAATAATCGAATTAATAAGATTTTGAAATTAATAAATAAATTTCACACTAAATAAATTTTTTTTCATCAAATTCTTCATTATTTGTATCATTTTCCAAATTCTTCATCCTTTTCCTCTTCCTTATAATCCACATTCAAATCCTATACTAAAATAAATAGATAAAAGTGAAAAAAATCACTAATACATTTTAGAATATACAAACAACATCAAATTTGTTTATATCCAAAGTTTGAGCATTTTTTTGGAATAAATTAATAAGGTCTATGATACTTGGTGTTGCAAAGCTTTTACTCCAATCCCATCGAATATTCAACCCTTTTATCATATTAATTTTATTTTTCTTATGGTCATCGAGTTTCTTCTTCAAGCATTGAAATTCTTCTTTAGTTTTTATTCTTTTAGCTCTTTCCTCCTCTAATGCACATTTCTTCTTCTAAGAATGACGAACTTGAATACCTAGGCCAAAAGTTTTCACATAGCTACAAGTGTTATCAATGACCACCTTAAAATTTTCATTTCTATCTTATTGTGAAAAACCTTTAGGAAGGAAAGCAAGTTCATCCTCAATCGTTGGTCATTAAAAAATAGCTATAATATTCATTATACTAATACCAAAATAAAAATGGCCAAGTTATCAAAATAAATAAATAAATAAAACCACCTCTAATATTTATAACCACATTGCCATTAATAAGATTCTTTTCTGATCTATACTATTTAATTAAGTACATACCTCTTAGTAGCTACCATCACTACTTTATATTAAAATATTTATCCTATCACACAATCCTTTTATCATGTTAACCAAGAAAATTATTATTTTTAAATGACAAAAGTGCCTCCTGAATTAAAATCTAATACATACATGTATAACATCATCTGCTAACCATCTATACAATATGCCCCATCTAATAATTTTGAATTTAAATTGTAATTAATAAAGTAAATGCAAAGATGATCACTATAATTAAAAACCTATTAATGCAAGCTTCATAATTCTTTTCATTTAACTAAAAATTTAAGATAGAGAATAGAATAGGTGAGGAAATAGTTCACTTTCGAAGAACATTTGCTATTCTAGATAAAGTAGAAAATTGTAAACTTTTCCTCAAAAAATCACCTAATTGTAAAAGTTCTACAATTTTAATCAAAAATTTTCATGAGGAAAAAAATTATTAGATACATTAAAAATAGGTGATTTGAAAAGAAAAAAATATCTCATTTGAATTCATCACCATAATTTTTTTCATAGTATTATATATATATATGTATATAGTTGGGCAGGGATTGATTAGTACCATTCATGTTGCTACTGTAGCTAATGCTGTAGAATTTTGTTGTATTTGTAACTAATTTACCCTAAGATAGAATCTTTTGTACTAGGAGGTTAGGTTGATATTAAGAGATATAAATTTTATAGGACAACAAGCAAATGTAGATGGTATTCTTTTCCAAATCTATTTATTGAAATGGATGGGAAATTACTATAAAATGAAAGTAATGCTTAAGTTGCTTGGTTAGTGCATAATATATCAATTAGAATATATACCTAAGTCCTAAAATATTATCTCTATTTATATATTCTTTTGTTTGACTTCAAAATTCTTGATGTGTTGATGAATCAGATGTAAATGGTATAGAGATTATATTTGTATTTATACTAATGTCTTCTCGTTAATAAGTCAACAAATAGAGTACCAAGTTAGGGGGAACTGGTAGATTGATTTCTCTAGAATACTTTCAACTCAACAAGATAGTTATCAGTTTAAGGATAGATCATTATACCCATTTGACATCTCATACTTTAGGTCCAAGTCAAAGCGAGGCATCTTGAATAGCATTGCAAATTTATTTCTTAAGTTTACTATATATACATTGATCTAGCGATTATGCCTTCATGTAATGGTCAAAAAATACAATTATTTTTATACTTTATATTGAAAAGGATTTAATATATTGAGGCAGTTACATAAGGGGATTTGGCTTAATGTGCTCATTCTAAGAAAACCAACAAAGGCTAGAAAACCATGCCCATCAAACTCCATAATGTTGCACCACCAGTCAAAGTGTAGTGTAGAGAATGGAGGCTTACCTTTGTTGCTATAGAGTTGGAATCAATCTTAGAGCCCTTTCTTGGTTCATGTGCTTTTAGCCATATATTGATGAGGACAAGCTCTTTGCCTTCATTTTTGGACTAACTAAAACATATCATTAAACATAGGTGATGATGATGATGATAATAACACAAAAAGGTATATATATATATTAATAGTAATAATATACCTTTTCTTTAGTTTGCAAACGTGCAAAAATATTTATCCCCATATAATGTGATGTCTTAAAATTAGAATGTTTTAGTTTACCTTTTATAATTATTTCCTATATAAATTAAATATCAAATTGATTAATATTACCATTTAGTTCCTAAACTAATAAAAATTGAACAACACCATTACTTAGTGATAGGCCAATGATTGGGCCATCAAAACAAGCCACTTTCAAGTTACATTTTTTCCCACTCCAAGCAACATTCATTATCACCATTGCCCAATGATAAGGTTCCCTTCTTTTAGAGAAGTTATAAGATTCTTGAAATGAAGCATATAATATATTTATATTTTTTTACACTAAAATCATGATTCAAAAAATGAACAATTGAATTTATAACAAAAAATTAAAATTAAAATGCATCCATGAAATAACAATACAAGAAAACTCTTTTATAGTAACAAAACTTTTGCAATGAAAACACTTTGTGGTTGCAAAAGTTTCTTTTTGCTAATGAAAATTTTATGATGTTGCATAAAGTTACTTCCAAAAATAATTTATTTATATGGTGATTATTTAAAAATATATTTTAATGACATTTGTCATTGTAATATATGTGATGGTTTATTTGTAATGACATTTATATGTTGCAATATACAAAGCATTTTTGCAATAATTTCTTATTGCTGCAAAATGTTGATTGGATTTATTTTAATGATTATATTTGTTGTAAATATTTAGATTATCATAGCAAGAATTTGTTGCAAAGAAAAATCAATAAATTTATTGCAATATCTATACTTTGTTGTTGCGACAAATGACTTTTGACAACAATGATTATGTGTCATTGCTAAACATTGTTATTATAAATATCAATTTACTTTTCCTCATCATATCCAATTCGCGTGGGGTGATGAAAATTAAGAAAGATATTTTCACAATGATAATTATCATTGTAAGTTATAAACATAACTATTATCATTGCAATATATGTGATGGTTTATTACAATGACTATATTGACTATAGTACATGATAGATGAGATTTATTGATTATTTTCATGTCTAAAATATCATTTATCCCTCATTTATTCTACTAGATTTAATCTTTTCGTCGAGTTTTCCTCCTTTGAATAAGTTTTACAGGAAAGAAAAGAATTGAAGAAATTCAAGGAGAAATCAATGAGAAGAAGAAATCAAGTAGAGAACACATCAAGAAATGCAGAATCAAGGAGAGCAAAGTTGGAAAGGGAACAAATATATCAAGAGAAGTTAAGCTGAAACTTTCGAAGGAATTGAGTGGAAGAATCAAAAACACGGGGGTCCCGTGTTTCCATAACACGGACCGTGTTATTAATCCCGAATATCGGTCTGTAAAGCTTTGTCAGCAGAACGGTTGGAAGAAAACACGGGGGTCCCGTGTTTCATAAACACGGACCGTGTTTTCAATTAAAAATGTGTAACTACCACGCGACTTGTTCCTGATAAAATTGGATATGAAAACAGAGTTCGGGATATCGAGAAAAAAAAGATCGAATGTATTTTTCTTCCTTTATTCCTTTAGAACATACATGTAATGCACAATTCCAATCTTTGATCTTCTTGAATTCTATTGATGATTTGACATTCTGCACTTCAATTGATAAGTTTCCTCTATTCCTTTTTAAATTTCTGTATCTTTATTTTGCAGAATCTAAGTAGTTTTTGTGTAATTTTACTTGTGATCATTTCATTATTATCTAATTGTTGAAATAATAGAATTTGTGAATGTGTTATTGTCATTAATTTTTAATATTTCTGTATAATAGTATGAATTGTGAATATGCAGAAATTTGAGTAATTAGAACAGGGTAGGATGAATTGAAGATGGAATCATAACTTAATTATCATTTCATAATTTAAATGTTTGATTCTACATGAGGTTTAATTGAATTAATGGTTTGAATTGAATGATTCCATATCATAGATTAAGATTCTTGAACTGATTAGATTGATCACCTATTTGGTTTAGGACTTAGTTTTTGCTAAGACAATGAAATTAATCCGTAATTGTTAATTAATTTGTCTCTAGTAGCAAGAAGACCATTAATTCGTGCAATTGCATGATCCGAGCTTGTGTGATTATGATTGTAGTTGGCTACTTCCCGTTCATAATGCTACCTTTAATTGAATCTAGTGTTCGTAACCTAGGTTATTAATTGGGTACAAAAATAAATTGAGAGCATATTCAATTTATTAAGGTTGAGAGGAAGTATAGAAATTATTATTCTGAATTTCTTAAGTCAACATTAAACTATTTAGAATCATTCTTTTATGTGAATGTATGGCATTTTAATTCCATCACCAATTCAATCCTTCCCTAATTGTAAAGTCGTGGTTAAAGCCTTAGTATAATTGAATTTAGTTAGGAATCAATGAAAATTGTACAAACGAGTTTATAACATCAACAGCAAAATTAGTGATTAAAACGTCATTCCTTGTGGGTTCGACTCCTTCTTGCCATATACTACGTATTTGGGGATTAGGATTTATTTGTTAAATTTGTTGTGCATACGACAGTGCATCAAATTTTTGGCGCCGTTGTCGGGGAATTGGCAATTATAATCTCTAGTTTTGTTTTTGTTGTGGTTTCTTATTTTAGTTTTTGATAAATTCTTCATGTGAACTCATCTAATCTTTCATGGTGTGAAATCTTCAGGCACTCACAATTGAGATCATTTGCAATCGAGCATCAAGGACAAATTATTCCAACCATAGATCCAAACTCATCTTCTCCAATTGCAACTAGGACGAGAAGGAAGTTGGAACAAACTAATGAGATTCCATCACCTTTTGAAGAAAGTTCCACCAATTTGGGAGAAGACACTATAGAAGATTTGTGTAGTACACCTTACTACATTACTCCACCGATGGCGGAGCGAACTCTCAAGTAGCTAGCTGCTCCTATCTTCAACCCTAATCTTTTATGCATTAATTATCCTGCTGATAATGATACTTGTGAAATCAAACCTGGACTAATACGAGCCTTACCTATTTTTACAGGTTTTAAAGACAACAATTCCATGGGTTCAAGCTGTTTCACCGACCCAAATAAATTTCTCAAGGAATTCCATATAGCTTGTTCTGGTATGAAACCGAATGGAGTAAGTGTAGAAAAACTTAAACTCAAAGCTTTTCCTTTTGCTTTGGCTGATGCTGCTAAGGAATGGTTATATGATCTACCAGCGGGCTCAGTAAACACTTAGACTGATATGCAGAAGGTTTTCCTTGAAAAATATTTTCCTTCATCAAGAGCAACTAATATAAGAAAGGAAATATGTGGTATTAGGCAAGATGGAGGAGAATATTTACATGAATATTGGGAATGTTTCAAGAAATTCTGTGGTAGTTGTCCTAATCATCAAATTAGTGAACAATTATTAATACAATATTTTTACGAAGGTTTATCTCCTATGGATCGCAATATGATAGATGCTGCTAGTGGTGGTACTTTAGTTGATAAAACACCTATCGAAGCTAAAAGGTTAATTGCTAATATGGCATCTAACTCACAATATTGTAATAGGGGTGATACTTCTATGTCTCAACAGGTGAAAGAAACCAATATTGCTGAATTAAAAACGCAAGTATCAAATTTGACAGCTCTTGTGGAAAGAGTTGTAGGAGAAAAGATTCCTGCCAAGGTATGTGGAATTTGTTCTTTTACAGGTCATCCAACTGATATGTGTCCTACTTTGCAGGAAGAACAACAAGTAAACGCCATTGGAGGACAACCATTTCCAAAAAGGAATGATCCATTTGCTCCAACATATAATCCTGGATGGAAGGATCACCCAAATCTAAGGTATGGAAACACTCAACAAAGTGGTAACTCATATTTCCGACCATAGATGTATCAAAATCAACAAGGAGCAAATCCACCACCCGGATTTTTCCAAATTCCACCAAATCAGCAAAGACCACCATTTCAACCGATGCCTCCACCACAAGTTTCACAACAAACGGGATGTATGCCTTTAGAAGATTTGGTGAAATCTTTGGCTACCAATACCTTACAATTCCAACAAGAGACCAGAAACGGTATTATGAATTTGGAAAATCAAGTGAGTCAACTAGCAGATTCCCTTTGTAAAATGCAAGCACAAGGTTCTTCAAAATTTCCTAGCCAGACCGAAAGAAATCCCAAGGAAAATGCTAGTGCTATCACAACTCGCAGTGGAAAACAATTATCAGATCCAAGAAAAGTGAATGAAGAAGAAAACACAAACAAGGTCACAGATGAAACAAATGTTGAAGAAGAAATAAAGGAAGATTCAGAACCAACGGTGAAGAGTAAGTCACATTCTCCTATAAAAATTCCTGCTCCTTTTCCTAGCAGGTTGGCCAAAAACAAGAAGGTAAATCATGATAAGGAGATATTTAACATATTCAAGAAGGTATAAGTTAACCTTCCTCTCATTGATGTGATCAAACAAGTACCCAGGTATGCGAAATTCCTCAAGAACTTGTGTACAAATAAAAGGAAACTTAATGAGAATGAGAAGGTAAGTGTGGGAGAAAATGTATCAGCAATGTTGCAAAGAAAACTTCCACCAAAGTGCAAAGATCCAGGTATTTTCACTATACCTTGCAAAATTGGAAACACAAGGTACGAAAAATGCATGCTTGACTTAGGTGCTTCAATAAATGTCATGCTTTTATCTATCTTTAACACCCTAAGTCTAGGTCCTTTAAAGGAAACTCGTGTTGTTATCCAATTGGCTGATAGATCTAACACATATCCTGAAGGGGTTATTGAAGATGTCTTAGTTCAAGTTAATGAGTTGGTTTTTCCTGCAGATTTCTATGTGTTAGATATGCAAGATAATGGCTTGGCTAATCCATCATCTATATTGTTAGGGAGACCATTCCTAAAAACTTCAAAAACAAAAATTGATGTCCACGATGGAGTGTTAACCATGGAATTTGATGGTGAAATTATTAAGTTTAACATATATGATTCCATGAAATTTCCTGCAGATGGTGAAGAGGTATCTATGATTGATGTCATTGAAAATTTAACTGAAATGGTGTACCAATTATCATCACCTGATCCTTTGGAAATAACTTTGACACAAGGAATAGCAACTAAAAAATTGGAAGAATTAAGCAAATTGTATGACGTTGATGAAGAAATCAAGGAGGTAGTGGCCGCTTTGGGAACATGTCCGAGTAGAATTAGAAAATTTGTGGATTTACCATTGATAGTCGATAGGCCTGTACGTTCCATAGAACAACCCCCTGAAGTGGAGTTGAAGCCTTTACCTGACCATCTCAAATATGCATTCTTAGGAGATAAGAATACCCTTCCGGTTATCATATCTAGTGAACTGACATCTCATCAGGAAGAAAAACTGGTAAATGTGTTGAAGAAATACAAATCAGCTTTGGGGTGGACAGTTGCTGATATTAAGGGTATTAGTCCTTCAGTTTGTATGCATCGGATTTTAATGGAAGAAGATGTGAAGCCATGTAGACAAGTACAACGTAGGTTGAATCCGATAATGATGGAGGTTGTGAAGAAAGAGGTTCTAAAATTGCTAAGTGTAGGAGTCATTTACCCAATTTCTGATAGTAGTTGGGTAAGTCCGCTTCAGGTTTTCCCAAAGAAAACAGGCATAACAGTAGTGGAGAATGATAAAGGAGAAATGGTTCCTACTAGAGTTCAAAATGGTTGGAGGGTATGTGTTGACTATAGAAAACTGAACTCCATGACTAGGAAAGATCATTTTCCTTTACCATTTATGGATCAAATGTTAGAACGGCTAGCGGGTCATGCTTATTATTGTTTTCTTGATGGTTATTCTGGATATGTGCAGGTTCCCATAGCTCCAAAAGATCAAGAGAAAACCACATTTACATGTCCCTACGGTACGTTTGCGTATCGGCGCATGCCGTTTGGATTATGTAATGCTCCAGCTACATTTCAAAGGTGTATGGTAAGTATATTCTCCGAATATCTGGAGAAAATTATCGAGGTATTCATGGATGATTTTAGTATCCATGGAGATACTTTTGAAGAATGCTTGGGTAATTTGACCCTTATCTTGAAAAGGTGTTTGGAAACAAATCTTGTGCTAAACTCTGAAAAATGCCATTTTATGGTCCAACAAGGAATAGTTTTGGGATACGTCATTTCAGCCTAAGGAATTGAAGTAGATAAAGCAAAAATTGATCTTATTTCGTCATTACCTTATCCATCAACTGTCAAAGATGTGCGATCATTTTTAGGGCATGTCGGGTTTTACCGCCGATTTATTAAGGATTTTTCTAAAATAGCCCAACCATTATGCAAGCTTCTTCAGAAAGAAAAGGAATTTCAATTTGATGATCCATGCCAGAAATCATTTGACTATTTAAAGGAAAAATTGATAAGTGCACCCATTCTTCAACCACCTGATTGGAATTTCCCATTTGAATTGATGTGTGATGCATCTAATTTTGCTGTTGGTGCGGTGTTAGGTCAACGAATCGGGAAAGAGCCACACGTGATATATTATGCCTCACGCACATTGAATGAAGCTCAACTTAACTACACAACTACCGAAAAGGAGCTTCTTGCTATTGTCTTTGCTTTGGATAAATTTTGTTCTTATCTGTTAGGAACTAAAATAATTGTTTACTCTGATCATGCAGCGTTGAAATATTTGTTAGCAAAGAAAGAGGCAAAACCACGACTGATTAGATGGATTCTTCTACTTCAAGAATTCAATATACACATTAAAGATAAGAAAGGAACCGAAAACGGAGTAGCAGATCATCTAAGTCGGTTAATCAAACAAGTTGAAGTTGAAGCACCTATCAATGAAGCATTTCCGGATGAGCAACTTCATGTCATTGGGAATGAGATACCATGGTATGCTGACATGGTAAATTTTCTCGTAGCTAAGGTATTTCCCTCTCACTTTACAAAAGCACAAAAAGATAGAATGAAAAGTCAGGCAAAATATTTTGTATGGGACGATCCATACTTGTGGAAACAATGTGCCGACCAAATCATTAGAAGATGTATTCCTGATAGTGAGGTCTTGTCTATTTTACATTTTTTGTCACAGTTATGCTTGCGGGGGACATTTTGGTCCCAAGCGAACAGCTTATAAAGTTCTAGAGAGTGGATTATTTTGGCCTACATTGTTTAGGGTTCTCATGAATTTTGTAAAACGTGTGAAAACTGTCAAAAGACTGGGGGATTAGGTCCTAGAAATGAAATGCCACAAACTCCTATCATAGCATGCGAAATCTTTGATGTTTGGGGTATGGATTTTATGGGCCCCTTTCCATCTTCTTTCGGGTTTAAATACATTCTTGTTGCTGTAGATTATGTGTCAAAATGGGTGGAGGCTAAGGCCACCCGTACTGATGATGCAAAGGTTGTTGCAGACTTTCTTCAAACTAACATTTTTGCAAGGTTTGGCATACCAAGGGCCATCATCAACGATAAAGGTTTACACTTCTGCAACAGAACCGTAGAAGCTATATTAAAGAAATATCATGTGACACATCGAATATCTACAGCATATCATCCACAAACCAATGGTCAGGCCGAGGTATCTAACCGAGAAATCAAATCAATCTTGGAAAAAATGGTGAAACCAACAAGAAAGGATTGGAGCTTACATCTTAATGATGCACTCTGGGCCTATCGTACAGCTTTCAAAACTCCAATTGGTATGTCTCCATATCTTCTGGTATACGGTAAGCCTTGTCATCTACCAGTTGAGTTAGAACATAAAGCTTTTTGGGCCGTAAAGAAATGTAACATGGAGTCAACTGAAATTGGAAAACATAGGAGACTCCAATTACAAGAATTGGAAGAAATAAGAAATGAGGCTTTTGAAACTGCATTGAGATATAAAGATAGAACTAAAGCAGTTCATGATAAGTTCATTCTTAGAAAGAGTTTTGAAATTGGTCAAAAAGTTTTATTATATCATTCTCGATTGAAGTTGTTTCCAGGAAAATTGAGGTCGAGATGGATCGGTCCATTTGTTGTGACTAATGTGTTTTCTCATGGTGCAGTTGAAATTAAGAGTGAGAAAACAGGAAAGATATGGAAGGTTAATGGACACCGCCTAAAACCTTACTACGAAGGACATAAAGTGCACAATTTGGAAGTGGTTGATCTTACCACTCCCAATTATGAGAGCTGAAAGACTTGTATTTTGTCACTTGGGACACCCAAGTGTTGTATATGAGTTTTCCTTATTTCATACTTTTATTTTTACATATATGGTATGAATTTGTATGTACATAATGTGTATATGTGTGGCAAAACATTAGTAGGTTATTTTCATACTTAAAAAAAAAACCACGGGGGGGGGGGTCATATTTTACAAACACGACCCGTGTTTTTCTCTCTGCAGAAAATCTCAGAATTCCAGAGAGCTTCAAAATTAACACGGGGGTACCGTATTTCGTAACACGGTCCGTGTTTCTTCCTCTGCAGAAAATCTCAGAATTCCAGAGAGCTTCAAAATTAACACGGGGGTACCGTATTTCGTAACACGGTCCGTGTTTCTTCCTCTGCAGAAAATCTCAGAATTCCAGAGAGCTTCAAAATTAACACGGGGGTACCGTATTTCGTAACACGGTCCGTGTTTCTTCCTCTGCAGAAAATTTCAGAATTCCAGAGAGCCAAAAATTTAACACGGGGTACTGTATTTTGGAAATACGGACCGTATTTCTCTCCAGAGCCCTTTTTTTTCACCCCGTGTTTTCAGATCTGAAAAAAACACGCCCCCTCGTTCAATTCTCTCCAGTTCTTCGCACCACTCTTCTCCTTCAATTCCTCCATTTTTCTCACTCAAATCTTCGATTCTTCACAAATTCTACTCCATTAACATCTCATCTTCTTTTCCC
Organism: Tamarix chinensis; assembly: GCA_030549775.1. Taxonomy (NCBI): domain Eukaryota; kingdom Viridiplantae; phylum Streptophyta; class Magnoliopsida; order Caryophyllales; family Tamaricaceae; genus Tamarix; species Tamarix chinensis. Next base: position 63,576,248 of record CM060180.1, on the reverse strand, counting down.
ACCATTAATTTTCTTTCCCCTGTCGAATTAATTTCTGTATATCCAAAACAGAGCAATCGACCGTTCGTCTCAAACCCTAATTTTATTTGACCATTGTCTCATCTATTTTTTGCAAATTAACTTAGGGTTTTCGTGGGATTTGGTATTCATATATCTTTCTTTTGATTTCTCACTCGTTCTAACCAGTTTTCACGAATTTAGGTAAGTATTCTTTCCCTTTTGACAGCAATGTTATTCAGTTTCATTGATTTCTTACATATGCTGTTATCACGAATTACTGTGATTGAAAAATTGGGTGATTGCCATAATGAGAGCATATGTATGCATTCAGTGCAATTTTGTCCAAATTATCATTGTCATTATCTTATGTCTATGCTGAACTTTCTGGTTTCACCACTGATTTTTAACTTAAAGGTGGTAATCTTTGTGTAGATGGCACCGAAAAAGAAACAACGTGCTGAAGGTGATTCCTCGAGATCCCGATCATCACCAACGCAAGCAAGACAACGACGTAATCGAACCAACGATTTAGGTATCATTTTTACCTCCCCCGAACAACAACAAAGGTACGATTACTTATCCTAGAGGCGTATTACTGGTACTAGATATCTAGATGATGGATGTTTGCACACATTGGGCATTCATAATCAAGTCATGCGTATGCTCAAAACTATAGGTTTGCAACACTTTTTCCATTGTACTAATCACACCTATAGACGCTTGACTTTAGAATTTTTAAGTACCTTTGAATTGTGTGCTGAAATTGGTGATATTGGTGATACAAAGAATAATCAAGGGTATGTTACTTTTCGTCTTTTTAATGAGGATAGACAATTAGCGGTGCATGAACTTGCCAAAATTTTCATGTTACCTTCACAGGGATGTAGATTCATTTTACCCTGGTTTTATGCCAACCATTTTTTCGCAAAAATAGGTGATACAACGAATATGCCTACTTCCGATACATTCCGCATTTCAGAAGCCAAATCCTCTAGGATTTTTAACTTAGTTTTCCGATACATTCAGAGGCTTTTGGCTACTACCATATTTGGGAGGGGAGATAGTACCGGAGTAGCTCGTTCAATTGAACTTTTCTTTCTATACTCTATGCTTAAACATTATTCTGTTGATACTGCCTATTTTATTGCCAAACAATTTCAAAGGGTCAGTAATTCCAAACAAGGGGACATTGTTATTGGGGGTTTAATTACCACCATCTGTGTGAGTTTGGACATACCCCTTGCGGAGGATATGCCTATTGAGGCCATGAGTAACCGCATTGATATTGAACATTGTCGCCTTACGCATCTTATTGAGCGTAGGAATAATGCGTGGTACCTTTCTTATCAGGGGCGTATTTTCTTTCCTCTTCCTAACCCTACCAAAACTGATCCTTTAAATCCTTTGAATTGGCAACCTAATGAGGATGAAGATAACCCTGCCCCATTAGCAATCAAACATCCTATTCCACCTCATGGTGCCCATCCACCACCACCACCCCGATCCCAAGCCAGCTCTTCTTCCTCAAACACTTTTGTTCCCGAATGGCACCTCCAGTTTCAAAATCAAGTGTACTCCCAATTGGATTCCATTCGAGCTAACCAAAATCAAATGATGGAGATGATGAAAAATCTCTATGATTTCCATCTCGAGAACCGAGACCCACCTCCACCTCCCTCTTGAATCCGATTCTTCATCTTTTTCTTCACTTGCATTTGTTCATTAGGGACAATGAACACATTAAGTAAGGGGGGGTGCATTGGTGCATTCGTATTCGTAGGCTTGTGATTACTTTTTCGTAGAAATAGTTAGTAAATGTTATATATGTTTGTTAAGTGGTAGTTAGTTAATTTATTCCTTTGTTAAAAAAAAACAGTAAGTATTAGATTTGAGTAATCCATGTATGAAGTAAAACAAAGTATGGGACTGAATTATTTTCAAAACGGATAATTTTATATACTTATTGTATGTTTTGATCAACATCTTTTGACACCTTAAAGATAGAAATTGAAGATGTGATAATAGTGAAGGAAAGAAAGTTAGAATGATTAGAGATCAAATCATGCATTGACTAAGAATGAGATACAATGAAATTCAAAATTGGTGAATATAATAACATGGTGAGCGTTTGGGCCTAATCTTTGGATACATTGCTTATCCAAAATATATTTCTCTTTTGTGTGCATTCTCCAACGATATGTGAAACTAGAATTTGCCATTAGTCTCTTCAAGACTGCATAGAACTTTAGGATATTTGAAAATGATAAAGGCACTCTTATTTCTTTGTTAGCTACAAGGCCAAATAACCTACCTTGAAAAAAATTGTTATCCATTGCATACCCCTTTGAGCCTATAGACCTGTTTTATTGATTTAAACTTTATTAACAACTAATCGCCATATGTATTTCCCTTCCTTACTCTACGAATAGTGGAGCAAAAATATTTTCAAGGAGAACTTTTGTTTTGTTAATAAAGTGAAATCTAAGTATGGGGGTGTGGATGTTCAAAAAAAAAAAAAGAGAAAAATAAAAAGAAAAGAGGAAGAAGAGAATAAAATTTCATGTCTTTTGATGTTGTTTGGTTGAATGGAAGGGTGTGAAAAAAAAAAGAAAAAAAATTTTCTGCTCCTCTAGTTGGTAGAGTCTAGCTACAATACCAAAAATTCCATCCCACCTTAGAACCCTAGCCCCATTTCAACCAAATTTAAGACCTTTTGATTCTTATATAATTTAGTTCTTTTAGTGGTGGCGAATTGAGAATAATGGCAAACATATGGGTGATCATCATCATTTGGAGAGAATTTGAGAGTAAACACATCTTACCCTTTACACTAAAGAGTGAGCGTTCCCACATTCCGAAAGTAAGAATTTACCAAATTGAATTTCATTAGTCTTGATCTAATTTGCATGATGAGATACTAATTATTATAATTTTCGTTCTTAAACCGTTTGAGCATTTGATAAGACTGTTTTTAAGGTGATTTAAGATGTGATCCAAAAATATTTCTATCAGTGATATTTCATGATATACAAGTATTTTTCAGTCCCAGTCCAAGTTGAACTTCGTACATGAATAATTCCAATCTAATCAATCTTGTATTCCATGATCTGTTTCTCTTACATTTCTTGATGTATTCATGTGCATGTTATGATATTGCTTGAGGACAAGCAATAATTCAAGTATGGGGGTATTTGATAGATGACATTTATTGATTATTTTCATGTCTAAAATATCATTTATCCCTCATTTATTCTACTAGATTTAATCTTTTCGTCGAGTTTTCCTCCTTTGAATAAGTTTTACAGGAAAGAAAAGAATTTAAGAAATTCAAGGAGAAATCAATGAGAAGAAGAAATGAAGTAGAGAACACATCAAGAAATGCAGAATCAAGGAGAGCAAAGTTGGAAAGGGAACAAATATATCAAGAGAAGTTAAGCTGAAACTTTCGAAGGAATTGAGTGGAACAATCAAAAACACGGGGGTCCCGTGTTTCCATAACACGGACCGTGTTATTAATCCCGAATATTGGTCTGTAAAGCTTTGTCAGCAGAACGGTTAGAAGAAAACACGGGGGTCCCGTGTTTCATAAACACGCACCGTGTTTTCGATTAAAAATATGTAACCGCCACGCGACTTGTTCCTGATAAAATTGGATATGAAAACAGAGTTCGGGATATCGAGAGAAAAAAGGATCGAATGTATTTTTCTTCCTTTATTCCTTTAGAACATACATGTAATGCACAATTCCAATCTTTGATCTTCTTGAATTCTATTGATGATTTGATATTCTGCACTTCAATTGATAAGTTTCCTCTATTCCTTTGTAAATTTCTGTATCTTTATTTTGCAGAATCTTAGTAGTTTTTGGGTAATTTTACTTGTGATCATTTTATTATTATCTAATTGTTGAAATAATAGAATTTGTGAATGTGTTATTGTCATTAATTTTTAATATTTCTGTATAATAGTATGAATTGTGAATATGCAGAAATTTGAGTAATTAGAACAGGGTAGGATGAATTGAAGATGGAATCATAACTTAATTATCATTTCATAATTTAAATGTTTGATTCTACATGAGGTTTAATTGAATTAATGGTTTGAATTGAATGATTCCATATCATAGATTAAGATTCTTGAACTGATTAGATTGATCACCTATTTGGTTTAGGACTTAGTTTTTGCTAAGACAATGAAATTAATCTGTAATTGTTAATTAATTTGTCTCTAGTAGCAAGAAGACCATTAATTCGTGCAATTGTAAGATCCGAGCTTGTGTGATTATGATTGTAGTTGGCTACTTCCCGTTCATAATGCTACCTTTAATTGAATCTAGTGTTCGTAACCTAGGTTATTAATTGGGTACAAAAATAAATTGAGAGCATATTCAATTTATTAAGGTTGAGAGGAAGTATAGAAATTATTATTCTGAATTTCTTAAGTCAACATTAAACTATTTAGAATCATTCTTTTATGTGAATGTATGGCATTTTAATTCCATCACCAATTCAATCCTTCCCTAATTGTAAAGTCGTGGTTAAAGCCTTAGTATAATTGAATTTAGTTAGGAATCAATGAAAATTGTACAAACGGGTTTATAACATCAATAGCAAAATTAGTGATTAAAACGTCATTCCTTGTGAGTTCGACTCCTTCTTGCCATATACTACGTATTTGGGGATTAGGATTTATTTGTTAAATTTGTTGTGCATACGACAGTGCATCAGTACACTTATTATTTTCCACAACAATATCCATTTGTTGAAAAACATACAAAAAGTGACAATGAAAAAAAAAGTAATAAAAAAATTATAAACAAAATTAGACCAACTTCCCCTAACCCTATTTCTCTCTCATCTATTTTATCCTATCTTCTAAGTTACTTTGTGCATGATCTTATTCATTGTCTACTATCTTCTACTTTGCTCTCCATCCTTGGCTCCTTCCTCCTTGTTTCCATTACCTTCTCCCATTCTTGTCTCATTGTGTTATCCTCATCTAACTATGTCAATTAGACATGCTAATTTGTCTCGGCGTCCATTAACACAATCAAAGCCTTAATTGCCAAGTGGAATTTTGGTAAGGTTTCATTTAAGTTGATAATTTTTTCTTGATATATATGTTAAGAATCATTTTTATATATTTTTGTTATATTGATTTACATTGGACATATGTAAAGGAAATAATTTATGAACATCAATTAGAGGTTTCATAGGTCATTTATTGCAATGGTGTTTAAACAAGTTATTGTGTCATTGCAATTGTATGTTTTTGCAACGACAAAGATGGTCGTTGAAGTTTGAAGTTCAAATTGTGGTAATGAATTTATTGTTGCAGCTATGTATTTTTTGCAACAATAAAGTGTAATACCCCTAAATTGAACGAAGTGTTATAAGGATTGATGTGACTACTTATATCAACATAGTATACCCTCATTTTGGTGATTTTGTCCTAAGAACTTTATTGTTAAGTGTGCTTGTCATAAAATAATTTTAATGATGGGTGACCCTCTTGGAAAGTTTTGGAAAGAACTAGTGTTGATATTTTGCGCTAGACGATCAATCCAAAAGCACTCTATAGTAGCCCTAGAAGCTCTTATGGGCCTAGGTGGCTACCAAGTGTCATAGCGTGTTCGTTTCAAATAAGGGTGTTAGTATTTTGTGTCCTAGGTGCTATTAGGTGGCGCTTGTGTGGTCATATTGAATCGAAGTGTTTTGTAATTTTTTTCCTAAAGTATATTCATTTTTTTGCAATGACATAAGCGATGCAATTAATTTAGTTTTGCAACAACAAATATGGTTGTTGTAATATGCTATTTCTTTTTGCAACAACTTTTGTTATTGCAAATAACAAGCTTTAACAATGACATAATTTGTTGCCAAAGTCCAACCAATTTTTTTTCAATGACAAAATTTGGTTCTAATTACAAGTTTTTCTAATGAAGTTAATTATTTCCAGATTAGGATTAATATTTTGTAATGACAAAACTTATTGCAATATATAAATACATGTAGTTAGGTAAAGTGATGTATTACAACGACATTTATTTGGAAATGACAATTTATGTTGCATTTAATTACCTTTTCCCAATGACCACTATTGTTGCATTATTTTTAGTTCAATTAAATATCATGACAAGCAATGATCCCTTAACAAAAATTGTCATTGCAATATATATTTTTTGCAATCACTTTTTATCTTTAGCAACAAAAAGTATCGTTACTAAAAATTGGTTTTTATGTGTAGTGTAACTCAATGTAAATATGTGAATATTTATATTGTTTTAAATATTTGGATAGGCCAAAACTTTTATGAGTAAACTTCATAAAAAATGAAGTTATTAACCTTGTCAAAGTGCATACAAAGAGTTCAATTTCTACACAAGGCAAAACCTAGTCTCCAAATTCCTTCAAAGAATGTAAAAGTAGGCAAGTAAAGTATGAAGAAGAGTATACTAGACATTAAGAGTTAAGAAAGAAAAATAGTCTGACATATTTTTTGGTACTAGATCCTAGAATGGTATGCTCAATAGCAATTAACTAATATGACTTTCTTATTAACATCTTGGTTGATTTGACATAACTCATCAAATAATTAATGTGAAGGTTGTATTTTTTTCCTTTGGAGGTTGACACTATCCAAAGTCCAGTTTATAAAACACACCTCTTTGCCTTTTCCTTTTCTTACCTATAATTTAGGGGTGTTAAGCATCGCCAATAAAGACTAAAATGGATTAAGGATTTATTCAACTATGGATATAATAGCTCAACTTTCAACAAAAGCTTATCTCCTTCAATAAATCCACCAAGGGGCCCTAAAGACAATTATTTTATGTATTTCCAACCTGTTCTAAAAAGATATCAAATACAAGAAACTATGGTTTCAAGAATAGTCATGGCCGTTACCCGTACAAGACTTTACAAAGTCATTATATTCTAGAACATTCATGCTACATCCACTTAAACTATAATAGCAACCCACGTTACAACTTGGTCTTGGGTATTGAAAATAAAAGAGTCAAACATGGCTATTTTAGAATCAACCATTTTTTTTCATTGTTATCCAAGTGAGAGGTGTCCAACATAGAAACTTCGTTGTAACCTATAGCATATACTACAAAAGAAAGCAAAAAAAAAAAAACTTCTTTAAATTAATCAAATAAGGAAGAAAAAAAATACAAGAATCTAAAAATTTATTAAGCAAATAATTATTTTTCTTTTAGAAAAATCTCTCAAAGAAAGAGACTACAATAGTGAAAGTAGAACACATAAGATTTTGACAGAGAAAAGAAAGGGTTGTACAATTGGTAGGCATGAGATAACAAAACTCCTAAAAATGTGTAATTAGGGGTGCAGACCAGCATGCATGTTCATGTATAGACATAAAAATAGTGACAAATTCACTAGAGAAAGAGATTTAGGAATGAGTGGATTGAGGCTAATTGATCATTGATGTCATCTAATGGGTTTTTAGGCATATCTATTGATCAAATTATGTCTAACATTTTAATTTGCTCAACAACTCCCTCATATTTAATATTATTTCACTATTGAAAGCTATGTGTTAAATCATAAATGAAATTCAAAGGATATATAGGTTAGGGCTAGTGTAATAACATAAAAGTTACCTGAACCTAATTTGAGTTATTAATATCCTACCCAAATTATAACATTGCAAAATAATATTTCTATCATACTCTAACTCTGTGATCCTAAATCTTAGTCGAATCTTAAACTTCATTTCAAGTTATTAATATTTTTCTTAACTTGAACCTAAACTTATTTAGTTTATAATTAATTTATCCCATTACCTTAACCTAAATTATTTAACCTAAATCTAATTCTAAACCCCCTATTTATTTTTCGTTCTTCTCTTTTTTTCTTTCCCTTTTTCCCTTTTTCTTTTCCCCTAATTTTGCGATCTCCTTCTTCCTTTATTCCCCTACTCTTCTTACATGAAAACCTTACCCTACATACATGACTCTGCCATACCATCACCTACACCCTACACCCCCATTAGCATGTGAACTCCTACTCCTCCAATTGCTTGCAACCCATATCGATTGATATATGTCCTCTTCCTATTGCCATCCTTCCCCTCACATTCACATCTATATATATACAACACATTAAATGTGACAGACCTACCTTCTTAGCCCTAATTGTTTTTTCAAAATTTCAAATATACTGTGAATAGTAGTGTTTTAGAAATTTGTATCAAATATGGTAATTTTATGATTCGTAGAGGAAACATTATGATATATTTGTTAAATTAGGGTTTTATTAGCCTTAAAAATAGTAATTCTTGAGATAGTATTATTATCATATGTTTAAGACCTTAGAGTTAGGACGTGAATTTAAGGTATATTGATTATAATATTATTAGAGGAATAGGTATTACCTTTCATTTATTAAAGTGTAATAGAAGAGGAGTTATGCCTAAAATATGAATTTAGGGTTTCTAAGAGAAATATAAGGATTTTAACCTTTGAGAACAACGTTATTATATGTATGTTGGTTCTTTTCTTACCGTAATTATGTTTAGTACCTTTAATGCCAACCACGAATAAGTCATGAAATATTTAAATTTAAACCTCACATGGGTCAGGATTGGTTCTACTTTTCCATTCCACCAAACAAGAATTGTAGTCAGGAGCATCTTGCCCCAAGATTGTATTGATAACTATTACACTGATAGCGAATAGTGGATAAGAGTATTTTTCCTTGTTTTTTTATTTTTTTTTATTTTTATAACCGTTGTACCAATTGGAAATAGTAGGGTCCTTAAACTCAATATAAAATAAATCAAGAGAAGGATCATAATTATTGATAAGGCATTAATCACTTAAAGTGGAAGACTACATAAGTTAGTACCAGTTCTACATGTTTATTCTAGTGGGAAAAAAAATTAGCCTGAAGCATCTTACCCTAAGGTTGTATTGATAACCATTCCAACTATAGAGAATAGTATCTAGTAGTATGTTTCCCTATGGTTGTATATTGATATTGTTCAATTAATTGAGAATAGTGGAGTCCCTAAACTCAACATAAATAATATAATGGATTATATACTTGAACTTAATGACCTAAATTAGTAACTACCTTGTATTACTTTATGTACTTCATATATTTGTTACTTTTTATTGTAAATCTATGTAATTATCTGTACCTCTTACTTGATAGTATTGTCGTCTTATTCAGTATGTAGCTTATTGACCATCCTTTTCATGGGTACTACTCATTCCCATGAATAGACAACCCTGATGCTTTTGTGCAGGTTGTTGAGAACCTACAAGAAGATTTTGTTGCCAATGATTCTTTTTATTGAGAAAAATAATTTTCTATGCTATGGTTTTGGGCATAGAGTCATGTTATCCTAATGTTAGTTGTGAGCTTCGACTGGGTATTTAAAGTACAACATAACATTGTGTTGGTTCATGTTGGTCTTTGAGAAGTTTAGTGTAGAATGGTGAGTTAAGAGAGAAATATGGGGGTCCCATGTTTTTTAACATGAACCATGGTTTCTCACTAAATATTTTGATGTGTTTTTGCACAAAAGCTAAGAGTAAGGAAACTAACATGGGGATCTCATGTTTCCTAAACACAAATCGTGTATTTCCTTTATTTACAAAACTTGTTGTTTTGCTATATAGGATTTTATATTTTATATAAGGAGGCATAATGAAACCCTAACCATCAAGTCGTGCAATCCAACTTTTTCTTCTTCCTCTCCATAGAATTCTCCATTAAAATACAACTTTAGTTTTGTGTAATTGATTGATTGATTTATTTAATCATCTTGTAATTACACAAGAGCACAAATAATAATCTCTTTTTTTCCATCAATTATTCTATTTCGTGATTGAATCCTCAACTATTCATCATCTTGTTAATTTTGATTTTTTGTTTTGATCCATTCAATCCATGCAAATTTACAATAATTTGGTATCGAAGCTACTGTTGTTGAACATCTAGTAATCAAGATGGGTACAAGATTTGATATTGAGAAGTTCAATTAGTTAGTAAATTTTGGATTTTGGAAATTAAAGATGCAGGCGATTGTAATTCAAATTGGATTAGAGAAAGTGTTATCTGGTCATTCAAATAAGCTAGAGTTGATGATAGATGAGAGATTTTAAGAAGTAGATATGAATGCCCTCTCTACTATACAACCGTGCTTGTCGAATAAGGTATTGTGATAAGTGGCAAATGAATCAACAAATGGTTGCCTTATGGTTGCATATTAAATCATTATATATGAAAAAATTAGTAACAAATTAGCTACTATGGAAGAGTTAGCTTCATAGCCTAAACTAGATGAGGGTCAATATTTTAAAAGTCATTTAGATGAATTTGACTCTATAGTTATGGATTTGTATAATATAGAAATTAAATTAGATGATAACAATTTGGTCATTACATTGTTATGTTCTTTGGCTGCAAGATTTAAGTATTTTATGAGACTTTTTTGTATGGAAAGGACTAGTTAGTCCTTGAGAATGTGAAATACGCCCTCTTATAATGGGATTTGATTGATAGTGAGTTGAATGGGAGTGGTACTTCTAGGGACTCATATAGTAAATGATTGGTAGAAGCAAGCCTCTAAGAAAGATTAACCAAATGAAAAACAAGTTCACAACTAACATCACAAGGAATTTCACTCAATATAGATATACACCAACATGTATGCCCTCTTCAACAAACCTAAAAATTTCTAGAACATGTTCATATTTACAAATACTAGAACATGCCTAACCCACAGAATCCCAAAATATCAAATTCTCAAGCATCAATTCTACTCAATAAACATAAGGCATGTCGACAAAAAATATCAAATTCTAGGGACTCCTTTGAATTCTATAGAGATCAAACCAATAGATTATATTCCATTCATTATTGGTGTGATAGAAAATATTGCAAAATCTAGTTTAAAGACTATTGTACAAAAAAAGGGTGTAGTCCATAAGAACACCAAATAACACAATATTAAAAAAAATCCTAACCAAAATCAACAAAAAAGATCTCTAAACACATCCCACTTTGCATCATGACATAAAATAAATACATCAAGCATAGATCAACCAAAAAATCATAAGATGTTGAACATCTTGATTAACTTCCATCATGATTAACCATCCAACTATCAAGACCTATGCATAGTACCACAACTAATCAAAAATTCCACACATAATAAAATAATAAGAACTAGAAGCAAATAAGAAGTATCACCAAATAAGAAAAATTCTAGAGATAAACCAAGAATATAAAAGATCACAACAACAAACCATCCAGCTTAGACTCAATAGCTACTTCCTATAGTATGCACTAGAAGAGGGCTTATTGGAATGTTTGAATCTAAGAAATCATTAAACCATCTTCCATAATTCCCATTTTCTAGATTAATTGTTAGCCATAAAATCCATCTCATCAAAATAAGGTGACTTAAAACTCATGTCACTAGCCCTTTATGTGGTGAATAAACCTAAGTGAAGAAGTTAATGCCTATGGTTCATTACCAAGCATTGTGTGAATATAATTCAATAAGTACATCCAAATAACAATTCCATTGATTTTTTTATTGAATTATCATGTTATATAGTTGTTTTAAAGAGTAAGAGAAAGGTGTGACTCCAACAGTTAATTATGTCTGCTAATTGAATTAAACTACAACTTATCGAGAGTACAAGTACTCCATATGTACCAAAATGTAACTTAAATCCTCTACACAACTCATTGATCCTTAAAAAAATATATCCTCAATCACAACTCTACATTTACACGAATTTAAAATTGTACATCAGGAGAACTTTTTAATTATGATATACTAATATATTATTTTGATAATTATTAGTAAATTTTGAGAAATAGATAATTGAAATAAAAATTAGCCAAAAAAATAGTAGTAGACCTAGAAATAAATAAAAATATATAAAAAACATACAAATTGTGAATTATATATTAGAAAAATCATACAAGTAAGAAGTTAGCATATCCTAACTAAACTAAATTCACGAAAAACTAATTACATGCCCTAATTTCACTTTCTCATACCAAATTCACTATAATGAAAGAAAACATAATCCATAAAAAAAGAAACAATCACTACTACGAAAATGGGAAATAATAACGGGACATTAACGGTAGTTCAAAAATCGTTGTCAAACGCGTGAAAATTAATTGGTGGGAGAGTTTTGATAACGGCTCTAGTTAAAAACCGTTATTAAATGGGCAACGTTAAAATTTGGACGAATGTTTTAATAACGGTTTTATGTAAACCGTTATTAAAATAGGATTTAATAACAGTTCATATTAGAACCGTTGTCAAAAGTCAGAAGCTTTTAATAACGGTTCTCTCAGGAACCGTTATTAAATCCTCTTTTTAATAACGGTTCACTCAGGAACTGTTATTAAAAACCCAAAATCAAACTTTTATTTCACTCAGTTCTGTTTTGTGCCAAAGATTTTAGACTCTCTGCACCTTCGTTCTCTTTCTCTCCTTCTCCTTGCAAACCCTCGCACCACCACACCGTGCACCACCAACTCGCACCACCACACCGGCTCCTCTCAAGTAAAGGAAACCCTCGTACCGCCAACTCTCCACCACACCTCTGCCATTGTCGGCTCTGCATGTGCTTGCTGTCATTGTTGCGAAGCTAGCTAGCACTTGCACCTTCATCCTCCGTCGTGTTTGAAGCCCTTGCCTCTCTCAACATTTTCACCATCGTGTTTGTAGCTAGCTCACTTTATGTATTTGTTTGTTCTTTCTCTGGTAACTTTTTATCTACTTATATATGTGTATATATATAAATGCATGCATGTTGCTACAACATTTTGTTTGTTTGTTATTGAAAGATTGTGGTTTGTCGTTCGAAAATGTGTTGTTGAATGTGTTGGCTGAAAATTTTTCTGTTTGTTGTTGAATTTGTTGCGTTATTGTTATATATTAACAAATGCATGTGTTGGCCGAGACCTTTACACACACACACACACACACACACACACACACATATAATATGAATGTGAGTGTAGAATTATATACATTTTCACTCATAAAAACTATATATATATATATATATATACACACACACACACATTTTCATTAATAAGTATAGGAGACTAGCAATAACATATAGGAAATGTCATATAATGAAATGCAAATATATTTTACATATGCATATGTTAATGATTGCTATTTGATGAGGATTAAATAGATATAGAGAAAAGGAATATATAAAAGTGAATAATTAAATAGAGAGAAATAATTGTGTATGATAATAATAATAATAATAATAATAATAATAATATGATTTATATATTATGCTTTAATTACATATATATATATAGAATAGCATGATACATTTGAGATTAATTCTTTCTAACCATGATTCGTATCAATAATATAATGGTACATTATTATGCTCAATACATAATATTCTACCATAATTTATTTTTTTTTTTGTAGAGATATGGCCAACAAAAACATTGATAGGGATAGTAGTGATGAAGAAGGGAAGAGAGGACCTACGATTATGAGAATTATCATAGACATGAGGAATAGAGGAGAAGTAGTCGAGTTGGGATGGAATACTTACAATCTTCCCATCGGCCCTTACACAGATATGTTCTTGACCTACATTTCACTTGTGACCCGTAACCGTGTTCCTATCTCCTATAATAATTGGAAGCACGTTCTACAAGGTCATAAGGAGCATATTTGGCAGGAAATCATGGTAAATATGCTATTTTATGTAATCATTTTTGTATGTAAAATGTTATTAATTTTATTACATTAACATCGGTATACATCTACATGTCTTATTTTGTAGAGAGTGTTCAATGACCTAGAGAGTAGGAAGAAATGGCTTCTTAGACATTGTGGGGAGCGTCTAAGAACCTTTAGCTCATATTTAGCTCGTAGAAAAATGTATAGAAATAAGGATGGCTCTGTACGATAGAACCCACCCAAACGATATGGTTTCATCGATCAAGAAAGTTGGAACCAATTCATTGCTTAGCATCTTACGGTGGATTCTAAGGTACTTGTTAGATAACAATTAAACTTTTTGTATCTATCCCAGTATTATGCTTAATATTGAAATAACCATGTCATTATGTTTTGGCTTGTCACATAGGAAAAAGTACCCAAAATAAAGAGATTGCCAAGCAAAATAAATACCGGCATAATATGGCTCGCAAAGGCTATACGGGCCTTGAAGAGGAGTTGGTATGCATTTTGTCATTATCTATTTACATGTAAATATTGAATTTTATAATAATATTCTTAATTAAGAATATTTTTTGATTTGTAGCTCCTAGCCCAAGACTTGGACCCATGTACCTCGTCCATCAATATTGGTACATTATGGAAGAAGGCTAGAGCAACAAGAGATGGATATATTAATGAATATGTTGATGTTGAAGCCAAAACAATTGTAGGTTTGTAGATATCTAGAACCCTACTTAGTTTTCTTATAGAAAACTATTATATTATGCTTATTCCTATAAGTTAAATTTACAGGATGAACTTGAAATGTCAGAAGGTGAGGAGGTGGACCAATATAGCATTGTGGCCCAGGCTACAGGAATTGTAGAACACCCTGGAAGACACAGGGGCCTTGGATTGGGTGTTACGAGAACGAGCATATGTGGTCGATCTCGTGGTTCTCGTAGCACTAATGAGCAAGTCGCCATCCTCACCCAAAAATTGAACGTGGCATTTGAACGGATGACAACAATGGAGCAAGAGTTATCATTTATTAAATCTCAAGGGTATAAGCCATCCGATTCAGTAGACCATTGAAATGCCCCAAAATTTTCTAATTTTATAAAGTATATTTAAATGAGATTTTATTAGAAAGATTTAATTTAATAAATTATTTTTATTAAAATAAAAAGAGAATAAATTAGGGAAAATCTAGAATAGTTTATAAGTGTTTTAATTAGGTGGAATTTTGATATTTTAACTAGATAAGGATTTTATTTTAGAAATTAATTAAATAAATCATTTTAATTGAAATAAGAATGAAAAAATATTTTTAAATTAATAATGATATTATAAATAAATTAATTGGAGAAATTTAAGGTGTTTTGCAAATTAAAATGGAAATTATAGAAAATCTTTTAAAAATCCTAATTTAGCCTAAAAAGGGGTTTAAATATTATTTTATTCAAATATTATTATTTTTAAATATCCCAAATATTCTAATTTATTTAAATACCCAACATAATTATTTCTTTCTTCTCCTTTTTCCTTTTCTTTCCTTTTTCTTTCTTTTTCTTCTTCTTTCTTTTTCTTTTTCATTCTTCACCCGAACTGGGTCGGCTCGCGGCCCAGTCTTCTTCTCCTTCTTCCTTCTTCGGCCCAGCCGCGCCAGGCACCCGTTGCCCCTCTCGAAGCGCCGCGTTTCTCCTTTTCTCCACTCAAAACGCATCGTTTTGTTTAGTAAGTCTTCCCCGTGGCACCCGGTTTGGCCGTCTTCCTTTCTTTTCTCTTCTTTCTTCTGGACCGCCGGTCCATCACTTTTCTTCTTCCCCAACTTCGCACCCCAGCCCCGATACCGTCGACGCAGCCTGCAACTCCCCACCGAAAATGGCGGCGCCGGCTACGAGAACCCTGACCGGCCGAGTCACCTCTCTTTTTCTTCCTCACGGCTCGCACATTATCTTGGAATAATCAATTACCCAAACTTATGCCGGCCGATTTCTGTCACCGGCCGCCAAAACCCTAGCAATAAATATCATCCACGCGACCCCCAAAACCCTAATAACCCATCTAAAATCTATATCTAGCCTGGTTGTGAATGTTTTCGAAGCTTCTTCCTTCCCAAAACCCTAAGTGAGAATCTCCCACCACCGTGACTTCAGACGCATATTCTGACGCCGATAGCCAACCTCAACGCCACCAACACATTTCAAATTCTTCGTTGCAATTCCCTCTAGCTAACCAAACCATTTTCAAACTTTGATTCTTCTTGCACGAGCCTCCATAACCATGCAAAGTTTTCTTCTCATCTCGCCAAAATCTTTACCCCGAAACCTTAAACCACCGCCCGCCACCACATACGCCGCTTCTGCCACCCTATAAACCACTCAAAATCTCCTACTAAGTATCCTCCACCGAACCATAAGCTTAATTTATTTTTCTCCTTTCCCCTTTCCTCTTTTTCTTCATTTTTACCTCTCTTAGATCCATTTTCCGGCCACCTCCGGGAACCACCGCCAGTTCCACCTACATCCTCTAACTCAAGGTGATGTCATAGACATTTTAAGTACTTAGTTTCGATTTATTTATAATTATTCTAATTTTAGCCAAAATTTTAGTATTAATTCAACTTTTATTATTATTATTATTATTATTATTATTATTATTAATAATATTGACTGTATTTTAATTTATAAATTTTGTTGACAGGTCTGGGAGTATTATTGAGTAAGATATATTATTCATCTCGGCCTTTACTTATTTAATTAAATTTTTACATGTTTAATGTTATTAATAATAATAATATTATTAGTGTAATTATTTAGTTAATATTGTAATTATTTCAGGAGGATTATAAACCTAAAATTTTAACTAAGTCTCAGACATTTGCTTTTTACAACTATTATTAACATTTTTAACATTTTTTCTAATTATATTATTATTATTATTATCTTTATTAACTTTATATTATAAGTATATATAATATTAATATCATTACTACATTTTTGAATAGTGTTATTATTAAATGGATTGATTTTGAAAGCCACCTTGTAATTTTAAGAATTATGGTATTATTAATATTAATATTCTACTAATAAGAGTGTTATTAATAATGTTTTATTATTATTAGTAGTAGTATTATTATTATTACTATTATTACTATTATTGCTATTATTACTATTTTGGTGAAGGGTAGAAACCCTTATATCACCACCCTTTCGAATGAAAACAATAATTTATTTGTATTTTTAAGTAATATTTTGTTTAATTAATTATGGTGTAGTATTGTTTTAATTAAAAACAAAATATTGGAATAATTTAGAGAATAATAAAATTTTATAAGGGAGCCTAATTCTAGTATACTCTCATTTAATAGGGGAACCTAGTCTAATCCCTCAAGAGGAATAGGAGCGTGCACCAAGACCGGTGTCGTATTAGGTAAGGGGTGCTAAGGCCTTTTTGTGTGCTTATTTGCATTATGTGATTCGCATGCTATGTATCATATGTCTATCATTATTATTTATGTTATATACGATGTGATGTGGAGTCCACGTATGATCTTGGTTTGTTATATAGCATGGGTTTTATTTATATGTGATAATATGTGATTTGGCCTTAAGACATGCATGTTAGGGTTGGCACGGTGTTATTAATATTGTATGGTGTTAGGGGTTCACGTGACGATATTAAGGTGGTATATTGCATGGCATTATTAGGGTTGCATGGAAAGGTGGTACGTTGCATGGCAATATAAGGGTTGTATAAAAAGGTGGTACATTGCATGGCAATATTAGGGTTGCATGGAAAGGTGGTATGTTGCATGATAATATTAGGGTTGCATGGAAAGATGGTACGTTGCATGGTAGTATTAGGTTTCATGGAGGTGTGGTGTGTTGCATGGGAGTTAGGGTTTGCATGGAAGAGTGGCTTACATGGAGCTAGGGTTTGCATGGGAGTCAGGGTTGCATAGAAGTGTAGTTACGAGGAGCTAGGGTTTGCATGAGAGCTAGGGTTTTGCATAAGAGCTAGGGTTTGCATGAAGTTAGCCATACATGTCTAGGGTGAAAGCTTTTGAATAAGATACTTAAGACACTAATCATTTAAAGTGGAAGATTATTGAGTCGGGTCCAGCCGATCCATCGGTTAGGAATAGTGGTTAGGGTTTAACCCTATGTATGACCGATCCACCAGTAATAATAGTGGTGAGGACTTTGTCCCGCAAGTGTCTGACCCACCAGCAATAATAGTGGGGTGACTCGATCTCAATAAAAAAAAATAAACCAGGGTTACAAATGCTTAAAAGTTACTAATTACTTAAAGTGGAACACCATGTGAGCAGGAACCAGCCGATCCATCGGTAAGGAATAGTGGTGAGGACTTTGTCCCGCAAGTGACCGATCCACCGGCGAATAATAGTGGTGTCGACTTTGTCCCACAAGTGATCGGCCCACCGGCAATAATAGTGGGGTGTTCCTGTACTTACATGGCTTTGAAAGGGGCATGGTGTGTATCGACTTTTGATAAAAGATTAATTAAGTAATTAATCTGGATTATTGGGCCTTGGTACTTTTACCTGAATTGCTCTTATGCCTTTATGTTGTTATGTTGGATTATGCCTTTTATTATTTTATATGGATTATGTGCTTATGTGTTGGCCTTAGTGCTCGGTTACCTTACTCAGTACGTAGCGTACTGATCACCCGTTTCATGGGTGCTGCTCAATCCCACGAGTAGAAGGCCTGTCTGACTTGGTGCAGGTAGGAGATGTTTACTTTGATGTGATTGATATCCATGGGTCATCAGGTGGGGTCGAGTGATGATTGGGCTGAATCCGTATCAAAGTGGCGTGGCCGGAATTCCATTGAGATTTTCCTTCCTATTTTCCTTAATTTATGTTAAGTACTTCCAAATAAATTTATGTTCGGAGTTATCTCTCTCTTCCCTGAAAAACTAACTCTCGTAGTTTGAATTGAATAAGGACTTATGCGTGTCTAATTTTCGTATTTATGAATTTGAACTATTATTAATATTTATGAGTTGTTTTCTTAGCCTTAGCACTTAGTATTGGAATGGTAGGAGTAAACCGGTCTGGTACCAAGTGTGGCGGTAACACCCCAGATTTCACACGTTTTAAGTTTTTCTATTTTAAGTACTTCCCTGGAAAAAAAAGTAGTAAATTTTTGGGTGTTACAACCATAATCAGCTTCACATACCTAATGTAAATAGAGTCAGAGATAGTTGTGAAGCTGATGCATTTCTTTCTACTCTTCCCGAGGTAAGCATTACAAACTATGAATTGTTATTAAATGTATTTGGTGTAATAAATTGTTAATAATGTGTAATATTTTTGTTTAGGGTTTGCATAAATTTATCTTATTAGCGAATGACCTTTCAACAATTTTGGCGAGAGGAAGGGTCCGCATCAGTCACAGGACCGAAACGCAGACAATACACGAGTACAATTTAGCCCTAAATACAAGGCCGGTGAGTATTGACACTCCAATCATTGGCAGTGCACACTTGCCTTGTTATAAAGAGGGCGATGAGGCAACCACGGTACTAGAAGCTCATGGAAGCTTCGTGGCTTGGCCTGCAGATCAAATAAGTCTCACTACTGAAGAGGTATTGACATTTGACATCTTTATTAGACCTTGTTTAGTAGTTACACTATATATACCTTTTTCATATATATATTTATATGCTCAATATATATTTTGTTTAATAGTATCAATTAAGGAATCAAAAAAGGAATAAAAAAAGAAGACTGCTTTTACTAGTAAAACCAAGAGAGGTACTAGCAGAACAAGGAACACAAAACAGGGCGCTGCTAAAGGAAAGAGAGCTAAATCTGAAAAATCAGTTGCCCCACAAAAGATTCCTTCTTTAGATTAGCAAAGCCAACCTCCATCAGCATTAGCTGTGTTATATTTTTATGCCCAAAACTACCTTAGGGACAATTATATTTTCATTGATTGTCATCCTGAGTATGTTGGAAGGGACGATGCTACTTACATGGTATCGACAACTGACATAAGCGACATTTATAATCAAGAATGGATGTCAACCATAAGTTTCGCCGTCTATGTCACGTAAGTATTATTTTATTTTCATATTTTAGTACTCTTAACTTGTATAATTGGAATTTTTATGACCTCTTATATGAGTTATTATTTATTAACAAATATGCATTGTTTTTGTCGTCCATAGGTTGGTAGCTACTCGAGCTGCGATGGAGGGAATGCTATCCTCTATTGTGTTTGTGTGCCCATACTACATAGCTGACGGTAGTACAATAAGAGAGGGTAGGCACATAAACTATTTAGTGGATCGCATTTTGATTGAGGGACACAACAAACTCTATCTCTTTCCTCACCTCGCAACTGAACATTGGGTTTTGTACGCTATCCGACCTGATCTTAATAAAGTCTATGTGTTTGATTCCCTTCGAACCTATGACGTGCCTTTTGAAGTCGCTCGTCGTGGTGGGAAGGAATTTATCGACATGTTAGTATACTTTTCACTTCTTACTTCATTAGCTTATTTATACGTATATTCACCTAGCTTTCATTATTTGAGGTATATATGCGCACTTACAATATTGTGTATCCAACTCTATTTATTAGGGCACTATGGACGGCGTATCAAAGGAGAGGTGGGAATGGTGTCCCAGACCCAAAGAATGTTCAATACGAGCCTGTCATAGTAAGTAGGAAGGCTACTATTTCGTATTTTATTTTAATTAAAATTAATATCTAATAGTTAGAGAGCTAACTGAATTCATTTGACAGTGCCCACAATAGGAAAACAACAAAGATTGTGGATACTATGTTTGTAGAGCAATGGATCTGATAGTCCAAAATGGATTGGTCAACATAGATCTAAGCCATGCATGTTTTGTTTTCGATATTTTTCCATTAATGAATCATGAAATATATGTTTGGTACTTGACGTAAGTGCTAACTGTATATTAATCAAAACTTGGGATTTGCAGTTTTTCACTGATGATTATGCACAAGGCCAGCAATAAAATGTTGAAGAAATTGATGAAGTGAGAGAGCAATGGGCCAAGCATGTGCACTCATTCATTCTGTATTAGGTAGAGATCTATATATTCTACATTGATGTTCAGGTTTGTATTTTTTCTATGTCTTTAAGTCTTCTAAGCTAGATTTATGAACATTTTACTTTGGGGTGTAGAGCTACCAAGTTGTGGTATGCCTACTAATTTTGATTCTTGAGTATATATGTCCGGTGTATTACGACATGCATATTAACAAGGGATTGATTGAAATTATGGTGTGATTGCAGATTTGTTATCAATTGATGTTGTTTTACAATGCAGATTTGGTAATTATTTGAACATACAACTGTGTATGTGGGCAGTAACAAAACTGCAAAAACTAAAAAAAAACTGGATTTTTAATAACGATTCTTATGAAAACCGTTATTAAAACCCTCTTGTTTAACAACGTTTTTTCTGAAAAACCGTTATTAAACATGCATTTTATGCTCATATTGGCGGTTTTTTTTTTATATTTTTGATAACGGTTATGAACCGTTATTAAAGATTTAATAACAGGCATTTTAATAACGGTTAAAAACCATTATTAAAACTGTAAAATAACCGTTCTTAAAACTACTTTTTGGGGTAGTGAATATCCAACTACATTACATTAACTAAAAACTATTTATGTGACCTAATTTCTCTTTATACTCCAATTTGTTTAATTAGTTGATTAATTGACTAAAATTAGGTTATATAAGAACTTTTAAAGAGTTTTTCATAATTTTAGTTAAGAGAAGTAGATGAGGAAGTGGACAAGGATAATACTTACAAATGAAAAAGTATTTATATTCTAAGCCTTGATTATCGGTAGAGTTGTTGGATGTCGAATGAATAACATCGTTGACAAAAAAGCAAGTTAGTGTTGCTGTAGTTTGTTTTTCTCTCACGACCTGCGTCTAAGGTGTAACAACCCCATTTTTCACTACTATAAATTTTTATTTTGAAAACCATATAGAAGTGGAAAATACTAAACTCTTTGAAAAAACGGGGTGTTACTGCCACTCTTAACATAGGATAGGGAACAACTGCCCCATCCCATGTTAGATACAAGATTGGGAACCAAACCAACCAAAATAAAATTAGAGTATGCCAAAAACACATTATATAAATATCAAGAAATAGTCTCTAAGTATAAGACCTTGATGGTTTGTAAATGTTTGAATACATGAGGGAAAATTAAGCCAAAGTACTGAATTTCAACATATAAAAATAAAAGTAGGATGCAGCCTTAAAGTCTAGTCCATCAAGGACTATACAAATAGTCTCTAGATTTCCATGCTTTTAGAACTCAACCCTAGCATGAGGTAGGCTTAGTAATAACCATCCCTAAAAACTTGTAGATGGCCATCTACTTGTGGGAATGAGCAGTTGATCGTGCAAATAGACACAATAGTATACTTCATACTAAGTAATCTAATGGGATTCACAAGCACACAAGTTGCAGCATATTATAGAGATCATGCTAACCTGTTTCATTCCTATTCTATATAAATAATTATACATGTTGTATCATGATCATATCATACATTGGAAACTCATACCATGCACAACTCATCATGTTTATCAACATAATAAAACATGATAGATGACAACATGCAAGATACTATATAGATTTCCTAGCCATTATTAAAGCTTCTTTCATCCATGAACTTAGTTTGAGGACAAGTCCATTTTTCTACCTTACATAATCTATAGGGTCATTTATTTATAAACCATTACTTCCTTTACCATTCTTTTTTCCTTCCTATTTTATTTTTCTCTTTATCCACATTTTTATTCTAGATTCTTATCAAGTGATGGACTGCACACCATCCCATGGTCTCATATATTATGTAATTCTATCCAAACCAAAGGACATAATGTTGGGCTGAAGCCATAACATCACTAATGGATGTAAGTTAGGGCCGAGCCCAAGTAACTACCAATAGGAATAAGTATAGGCCGAAGCCAAAAACCACCTAATTAACCAAATTCTTTAGTATCGATACCCTCTAGTATATCATCAGTGTCAAGAGTTGGTAGGTTAATGGGATCTACAAGGATCTTGCCTAAAGGCAAAGTCCGAAGGCACTAATAAACAACCAAAGGCAGACTAAGTCCCTATAGCTAATCAAGGATTGGATAACCCTCACCCATACACAACTCAAATACCTTTTTCTTTAAGTGAACCATACATTATTTTTGAGGTTCTGTGAACATAAAAGTACCATACAATATGCAAGTAAGGCTTCCGCATACTTATTCATTATTAACCATTTGCATTCCCTTGGTGGGATTTCAATTAGTGCTTAATCTAAAATTCCCTAATAATTCTAATTTTAAGAATTACAGTTAAATAAAGTTTTATCATGAAAAATTAAATAAATAAATTATTCTCATTAAAATAAAAAGAAAATTAATTAGGGTAAATTAAGAAGAAATTTATAAGTATTTTATTAGGAGAAACTTGGGTATTTTAGCTAATTAAATAATTTTATTTTAGAAATTAATTAAATAAATTATTTTATTTAAAACAATAAGGAGAAAATAGTTCCAAATTAATAGGAATTTTATAAATAATTTAATTAAAGAAAATTAGGGTGCTGTGCTAATTAAAATGAAATTTATGGAAAACATTTCAAAAACCCTAAATTAGCCTGAAAAGGGATTTAAATATTATTATTTTTAAATATCTCAAATATCCAAATTAATTTAATTGGCTCTAACCTACCTATTTTTCTCTTTTCCTTTTCTTTATTCCTTTTCCTTTCTATTTCTTTCTTTTCTTTTTTTTTTCTTTTTTTTTCTTCCTCTCCTCCCCGACCTGGGCCAGCCCTTGGCCCATTCCTTTCCCCTCCTTCCTTCCTTCAGTGCAGCCTAGCCCGCACGACCGATGCCCTCTCCCTTTCTCCTTTGACGTGGCCTGTTTCCCTAAATGCCGCATTTCAATTAAATTCCCAACTCACCGCGCCGACCCGGTTCTCTTTCTTTTCTTTTTTTCTTTTCTCCTCAACCGCCCGGTCCAACCCCCTTTCTTCCTCCTTTCTTCTTCCTCTGTCCCCCGACATCAACACCTACAGCTCTGTCGTCGAGAGCCTCCGAAAATCCCGCCGCTGGCCACGCCCGATCTGATTGGTCATTTTCCTCTCTCTCCCATCGCCAATTCAGTAGCCACGTCAACCTAACCAATCCTCCTCTATTCTCGCATGATTTTTCCCTCTCCCTGGCTTGCATAACTATCCCTACCATTTGAATTTTCACCAGCTAACTATCACTGGCCGATGCCATCTCCCCCTGCCCTATTTTCCTGACACTTTCCTCTAACCTTATCCCTTGCCTTAGCCTATAAATATCCCCAAAATATCCTAAACTTGAGCCTTTTCTCCTTGAAACCCAAAAATCATCCCTTTTCGTTGGTGCCTTTTCAGACACCAACCCTGTTGTCGTCGGCCTACCAGGCCACCAACTCCGCCCACTTGAGCCTTCCCTGAATTGTCCTCTACCCAACTATACCTTTCCCCACCCGCGATTCGTCCTACACGAGCCACCTAAACCATGAAAAGTTCTCTTCTCAATCAACCTATTTTCTATCACTTCCACCCTTCGCGCCACCGTCCACCACATCCGCCGCTATCACTACCTCCTAACCACCCAAAAGTTTCTACTAATCTTACTCCACCTAGCCATACCCTTCTTTTATCCTTTCTCCTTCTCCTCCCCTCTCTTTCTTCTTCTCTTCATTTTGGCCACCACCTTTGCCGCCGTGCACCATCACCACTTTTTGCGCCACTACCCGCACTTTACTCCTCTTAGCTTAGGCTACCACCAACACCTCAACCACCACCCTCACTCTCCACCTTTTCTTCTCAAACCTCAAATTTTTCTTTTTTTACTCTCTTTTTCGGCCACTCAGCTACTGCCGTGCACCACCACCGGTGCCACCTATCTCCACCGACTCAAGGTAAAACCCTAGACCCTCTCAGCCCTTCTCCCCTATTTATTTAAGCTTACCATAATTTATTTCAATTTATTTCAATTTTCAACCTTTATTCGATTATTGTGATTTATATTATTATTATTATTATTATTATTATTATTATTTGGTGTAATATTAATGTTATTATTTCTTGGAAGGGTCGAGAGTGTGTAGGAATTATTTAGATTATTAGTTTCAAATTAATAATATTATTGGTATTATTATAAGTTTAATTATTATTATTATTATTACTATTATTTATTTAGAGGGATGAACCCTATTTTACTTAAATAAGTCGATTACTATCATATCTATTATTATAATTATTATTATTATTATTATTATTATTATTATTATTATTACCAATAGTACTTTTACTACTTTAGGGTAGCGTTGAAAACCCTACCTTATATTATTTTTGGTTTAAGTCATTTCATTATTATTATTACTATTATTATTATTATCTTCATCTTCTTCATCATCATCATCATTATTATTTTATAATTTGAATATTATTATTATTACTATTTTTATTAATAATGTTTTAATGATATTTTGAGTATGATTTTGGGTGGAGGGTAGAAGCCCTTATATTGCCATCCGTTTTGAATCCTATTAATAATATTATTACTATTTTTGGTATTATTTCATGTAGTTATTATTAGTATAGTATTATCTTATTTAAAAACCTAGTCTTAGCATAAGTTCGTAAATAATAGTATTTTTAGGAGTGAACCTAATTCTAGTTTTTTTCTTATAATAGGTGAGACTAGTCAAATGCCTAAAGAGGTATAGAAGCATGCTCCAAGATCGGTAATATTTTAGGTAAGGCATAACCATCACCACAGAAAGGGGTTTTAATAACGGTTATTTTATAGTTTTAATAACGGTTTTCAACCGTTATTGAACCGCCCGTTATTAAATCTTTAATAACGGTTCATAACCATCATGAAAAATACACAAAAACCCGCGAATATGTGCATAAACTTCAGATTTAATAACAGTTTTTACTTAAAAACCGTTATTAAAACCGAAGGTTTAATAACGGTTCTTAAACAAAACCGTTACATTTTAATAATGGTTTTAATTAAAATCGTTATTAAAGCATAGGATTTAATAACGGTTTTCGTAGAACCGTTATTAAAAGTATATGTTTTTTTTAGCATTTTTTTGTTTTGTTCCTGCCCACATACACAGTTATATATGTAAAAACAATTACTAAATCTGCAATGTAAAACAACATCAATTCATACCAAATCTGCAATCACACCATAATTTCAATCAATCTATAATTGGTATGCATGTCTCAATACACCAACTATACTTAGGAATAAAAATTAGTGGGCATACCACAACTTGGTAGCTCTATGCTCCAAAGTAAAGAGTTCACAGATCTAGGCTGGAAGACCGAAAGATGTAGACAAAATACAAACTTAAAAATGCATGTAGAATATATATATCGCTACCTAATAGAGAATGAATGAGTGCACGTGCTTGGCCCATTGGTCTCTAACTTCATCAATTTCATCAACATTATATTGCTGGCCTCGTGCATAGTCATCGGTGAAAACCTACAACATCCATGTTTCAATTAATATATAGTTAGCCATTCGGTCAAAAATATATATGTCATGATTCATTAATAGAAAAATATGGAAAAGCAAACATACATGGCTTGGATTTATGTTGACCAATATATTCTGGACTATAAGATCCATTGCTCATCTTCTTCACTTGAACCCTTACAAACTTCAATTTCATCATCATCATCTAAGTTCCTTTATCTCGAAGACCTGGTTCCAGTAGCTCTTTGGAGGTACCTAAAGCTCTTATCTCATCCATAATTACAATAGAGGATAAAGAGATAAATAATAGAGGAAAAACAATTCTGATAAAAGTAAAAAATAAAATAACTCAAAACATGTATTACCCTACATACAAAATAATAAAAGGGGGTAGATATATAATGGTTGTTTCTAGAATAAATTCTATATAAAAAAATACAAAGGTAGGCAACATGTATTACCACTTTAATAAAGAGGTTATATAACACCATCATACCCTAGAATGTGAAAAAGGTTTTCTAGATAGTATAAATTAAAGGTTCAATTTGTAAAAAAGGCCCTAAAAATATACCCTCACTCATATGTAAAAAAAAAACCTCAATTTAGAGGCCAAAATAGCCTTTTTTGGTCTCCGAGATTGCCCAAAATAGCCTCCTAGATCACCTAAATCCGAGGTCCCATGAAAAAGTTATGACCCTCCAAAGTTTACAGTAATAATGTCTTCTCTTTTGTTTATTACTTACTAATATGTTGAATGGTGTTAATGTTAGTGATTTTATTTCTCAAAATATATTGTATTTCTGATCCATAGTACCCAAATTTATTTCCCAACAGCCATTATTCAACAATAATGTTGAATCTATATTCTCCATACAAACAAATACAACAATAATATGTAAAGGTCTCGGCCAACACATGAATTTGTTAATATATAACAATAATGCAACAAATTCAACAACCAACAGCAAAATTTTCAACCAACACATTTTCGAACGACAAACCACAATCTTTCAATAACAAACAAACTTGAGGAAGAACAAACACATACATAAAGTGAGCTAGCTACAAACACGACGATGAAAATGTTGACAGAGGCAAGGGCTTCAAACACGACAGAGAGTTGGCGGTGCGAGGGTTTCCTTTACTTGAGAGGAGAGGAGCCGGTGTGGTGGTGCGAGTTGATGGTGCACGGTGTGGTGGTGCGAGGGTTTGCAAGGAGAAGGAGAACAAGAGAACGAAGGTGTAGAGCGTCTGAAAACTTTGGCATGAAACAGAACTAAGCGAAATTTTGGGTTTTAAAACAGCAGGAGAAGTTTGATTTTGGGGTTTTAATAACGGTTCCTGAGAGAACCGTTATTAAAAAGAAAATTTAATAACAATTCCTGAGAGAACCGTTATTAAAACATCTTTTAATAACAGCTCTTCTAAGAACCGTCATTAAAAGCTTCTGACTTTTGACAACGGTTCTAATATGAACCGTTATTAAATCCTCTTTTAATAATAGTTTACATAAAACCGTTAATAAAACATCCGTCCAAATTTTAACGTTGCCTTTTTAATAACGGTTTTTAACTAGAACTGTTATCAAAACTCCCCCGCCCATTAATTTTCACGCGTTTGACAACGGTTTTCGATCTACCGTTATTAATGTCCCGTTATTATTTTCCGTTTTCGTAGTAGTGAACTAAGGTTTTTTGTGTGTTATGTGCTTTATATGCCATGCATGCCATTTGATATGAAATTATAATGTATTGTATATGTAATTGTATAACTATCATATATGCAGCATGATATGGAGTTAAGGTAAGATCGTGTATTAAATTGTGACATGTGTATAATGTATATTGGTTGTGTTATTATTGTGGTATAGTGTGGCCCATAAGACATGGATGATAGGTTTTGTAAAATAATGATGGGGAGTATAATAATGTGCATGGAGTTAGGGTTTGCATGGTGTTAGGGTTTGCATGGAGTTGGGGTTTGCATGGAGTTGGGGTTTGCATGGAGTTGGGGTTTTCATGGAGCTAGGGTTTGCATGGAGTTGGGTGTTTACATGGTGTTAGGGTTTTAATGGAAGTAGGGTGTACATGGAAGTAGGGTTTGTATGGAAGTAGGGTTTGCATGGAGTAGGGTTTGCATGGAAGTAGGGTTTGCATGGATGAAGGGTTTGCATGGAGCTAGGGTTTGCGTGGAAGTAGGGTTGGATGGAAGTAGGGTTGGCATGGGTGTTAGGGTATTCTATGGTTGTGGTGGCTAATTAGGGTTTGGAGGATAAGAATAGTGGGAGTCAGTCATGCATGTTTGGGTGAAAGATTCTGAATAAAATACTTAAGATACTAATAATTTAAAGTGAAAGATTATTGAGCTAGATCCAAACCGATCCACCAGTTAGAAATAGTGGTGTGGACCTAATGTCGCGCAAGTAATCAATCCATCGACGAATAATAGTATTGTGGACTATTGTCCTGCAAGTGATTGGCCCACCGAAAATAATAGTGGGGGATCCCAAACTTAATAAACACAAATTAGAGTTTGCTAAGACACTTAAAAGATAATAATTACTTACAGTGGAACACCATGTGAGTAGGAACCAAACTACTCCACCGGTTATAAATAGTGGTGTGGACCTGTTGTCGCACCAGTGACCGATCTACCTACGAATAATAGTGGTGTGGACATGTTGTTCCGTAAGTGACCGACCCACCGGCTAAAATAGTGGGGTGTTCCTGTAGTTGTATGAATTTGATAAAAGGCATGGTGTGAATCAAATTCTGATAAAAGATTAATTAAATAATTAATCTGGACTATTTGGGCCTTTATATATGGGCTTGATCATTTATAAGCTGTATAATACTCTACATGACTTTATATATTATATGTGTGGGTTTGAAAGTGTAAGTTGAATATTATCCAGCATGATTTTATGTGCTTGTGTGTTGGCTTTAATGCTCGGTTATCTTGTACATAGCAAACTAATTACTCCTTTTGTGGGTGCTACTCATTTCCATGAGTAGAAGGCCCATCTGACGTATTGTAGGTAGGTGATGCTTTCTTTGATGCCATTGATGTCTATGGGGTATCAGGTGGGGCCGAGTGATGATTTGGGCTAGATCGAGTCCTAGAGTGGCGTGGCCATTTTTCCATTATGAGATTGTTATTCCTTTTCTCTTTTAACTATGTTTGAACCACTAGAAATAATTTTATTATTGTAGATATTTTTATTATCTGAAGAACTATCTCTCATATTTTGGATTATGTAAAACTCATGCATACTCTGATTATTGATTTGCGAACTTTAATTTATGTATTAATATGTGATGATGGAAATATTTCTCTTAGCCTTAATACTTAGTACTAGAACGGTAGGAGTGAACTGGTCTGGTACTAATTAGTGTGGTGGTAGCATCCCTAGAATTTATGGGTTTTAAATTCAAAGGTTTTGTGTAATAAAAAAAGTAAATTTTAGGATTTTACATAATCAATGTTAATTAAACCATCTGATTAATCCATCTTAGGGGTATAATGTAGATTACATTACCCTTTAAAGTCATAAAGTACTTTTTTATATTTTCCCAATAAGGCCTTTGCAAACGCCTATTAAGTATGTTAAGAATTACAATCCATTTCATCCATCTATTAGGTTATTAATACATGTAAACTAATGTATTTCACTAATTAAGTATTCATATAGCAGCATTAGGCATAGTCTCAAAGCATATTCAAGTCAAAAGATGAAATTCACAAAATTTGATCAAATCAGTCAATCGATTTGGCCTAACCTGTTGATTGGTTTTTTTAACCAGCACTACCCCAAAAAGTAGTTTTAATAACGGTTATTTTACAGTTTTAATAACGGTTTTCAACCGTTATTAAAACGCTCGTTATTAAATCTTTAATAACGGTTCATAACCGTTATCAAAAATATAAAAAAAAACCCGCCAATATGAGCATAAAATGCATTTTTAATAACGGTTTTTGAGAAAAACCGTTGTTAAAAAAGAGGGTTTTAATAACGGTTCTGAAGAAAACCGTTATTAAAAGGTATGTTTTAATAACGGTTCTTATGAAAACCGTTATTAAAATACCAGAGTTTTAATAACGGTTCTTTTGAAAACCGTTATTAAAATACCAGAGTTTTAATAACGGTTCTTATGAAAACCGTTATTAAAATACTAGAGTTTTAATAACGGTTTTAGAAGAACCATTATTAAAACATCTTTTAATAACGGTTTTCATCATAACCGTTATTAAAACCTACCTTTTAATAACGGTTTTCTTTAGAACCGTTATTAAAACTTCAGTTTTTTTTTTAGTTATTGCAGTTTTGTTCCTGCCCACATACACAGTTGTATGTTCAATAATTACCAAATCTGCATTGTAAAACAACATCAATTGATAACATATCTGCAATCACACCATAATTTCATTCAATCCCTTGTTAATACACCAGACATATATACTCAAGAATCAAAATTAGTAGGCATACCACAACTTGGTAGCTCTACACACCAAAGCAAAATGTTTATAAATCTAGCTTAATTACAAGACTTAAAGACATAGACAAAATACAAGCCTGCAGAACATATATGCATGTAGAATATATAGATCTCTACCTAATACCGAATGAATGAATGCACATGCTTGGCCCATTGCTCTCTCACTTCATCAATTTCTTCAACACTGTATTGCTGGCCTTGTGCATAATCATCGGTGAAAAACTACAAATCCCAAGTTTTGATTAATATACAGTTAGCACTTACGTCAAGTATCAAACATATATGTCATGATTCATTAATAGAAAAATATCGAAAAGAAAACATACATGGCTTGGATCTATGTTGACCGATCTATTTTGGACTATCAGATCCATTGATCTACATACATAGTATCCACAATCTTTGTCGTTTTGCTGTTGTGGACACTGTCATATAAATTCAGTTAGCTCTCTAACTATTAGATATTAATTTTAATTAAAATAAAATACGAAATAGTTGCCTTCCTACTTACTATGACAGGCTCATATTGAACATTCTTTGGGTCTGAGACACCATTCCCACCTCTCCTTTGATACGCTGTCCGTAGTGCCCTAATAAATAGAGTTGGATACACAATATTGTAAGTACGCATATATACCTCAAATAATGAAAGCTAGCTAGACAAATATATGTATAAATAAGCTAATGAAGTAAGAAGTGAAAAGTATACTAACATGTCGATAAATTCCTTCCCACCACGACGAGCGACTTCAAAAGGCACGTCATAGGTTCGAAGGGAATCAAACACACAGACTTTATTAAGATCAGGTCGGACGGCGTACCCTCTCTTATTGTGAGGTGAGGAATGAGATAGAGCTTGTTGTGTCCCTCAATAAAAATGCGATCCGCTAAATAGTTTATGTGCCTACCCTCTCTTATCGTACTACCGTCAGCTATGTAGTATGGGCACACAAACACAATAGAGGACAACATTCCCTCCATCCCAGCTCGAGTAGCTACCAACCTATGGACAACAAAAACAATGCATATTTGTTAATAAATAATAACTCATATAAGTGGTCATAAAAATTCCAATTATATAAGTTAAGAGTACTAAAATCTCAAAATGAAATTATACTTACGTGACATAGACGGCGACACTTATGGTTGACATCCATTCTTGATTATAAATGTCGCTTATGTCAGCCGTCGATACCATGTAAGTAGCATCGTCCCTCCCAACATACTCAGGACGACAATCAATGAAAATATAATTGTCCCTGAGGTAGTTTTGGGCATAAAAATATAATATAGCTAATGCTGGTGGAGGTTGGCTTTGCTGATCTGAAGAAGGAATCTTTTGTGGGGCAACTGATTTTTCAGATTTAGCTCTCTTTCCTTTAGCAACGCCCTTTTTTGTGTTGCTCGTTCTGCTAGTATCTCTCTTGGTTTTACTAGCAGAAGCAGTCTTCTTTTTTGATTCCTTAATTAATAATATTAAACAAAATATATATTGAGCATATAAATATATATATATGAAAAAGGTATATATAGTGTAACTACTAAACAAGGTCTAATGAACATGTCAAATGTCAATACCTCTTCAGTAGTGAGACGTATTTGATCCGCATGCCAAGCCACAAAGCTTCCATGAGCTTCTAGTACTGTGGTTGCCTCATCGCCCTCATTATAACAAGGCAAGTGTGCACTGCCAATGATTGGAGTGTCAATACTCACCGGCCTTGTATTTAGGGCTAAATTGTACCCATGGATTGTCTGCGTTTCAATACTGTGACTAATGCCGACCCTTCCTTTCGCCAAAATTGTTGAAAGGTCATTCGCTAATAAGTCACATTTATGCAAACCCTAAACAAAAATATTACACATTATTAATAATTTATTACACTGAATACATTTAATAACAATTCATAGTTTGTAATGCTTACCTCGGGAAGAGTAGAAAGAAATGCATCAGCTTCACAACTATCTCTGACGCTATTTACATTAGGTATGTGAAGCTGATCATGGTCTACTAAATCGGATGGCTTATACCCTTGAGATTTAATAAATGACAACTCTTGCTCCATTGTTGCCATCCGTTCAAATGTCACGTTCAATTTTTGGGTGAGGATGGCGACTTGCTCATTAGTACTACGAGAACCACGAGATCGACCACATATGCTCGTTCTCGTAACACCCAATCCAATGCCCATGTGTCTTCCAGTGTGTTCTACAATTCCTGTAGCCTGGGCCACAATGCTATATTGGTCCACCTCCTCACCTTCTGACATTTCAAGTTCGTCCTATAAATTTAACTTATAGGAATAAGCATAATATAATAGTTTTCTATAAGAAAACTAAGTAGGGTTCTAGATATCTACAAACTTACAATTTTTTTGGCTGCAACATCAACATATTCATTAATATATCCATCTCTTGTTGCTCTAGCCTTCTTCCATAATGTACCAATATTGATGGACGAGGTACATGGGTCCAAGTCTTGGGCTAGGAGCTACAAATCAAAAAATATTCTTAATTAAGAATATTATTATAAAATTCAACATTTAAATGTAAATAGATAATGACAAAATGCATACCAACTCCTCTTTAAGGCCCGCATAGCCTTTGCGAGCCATATTATGCCGATATTTATTTTTCTTGGCAATATCTTTATTTTGGGTACTTTTTTCCTATGTGACAAGCCAAAACATAATGACATGGTTATTTCAATATTAAGCATAATACTGGGATTGATACAAAAGTTTAATTGTTATCTAACAAGTACCTTAAAATCCACCGTAAGACGATAAGCAATGAATTGGTTCCAACTTTCTTGATCGATAAAACCGTATCGTTTGGGTGGGTTCTGTCGTACAGAACCATCCTTCTTTCTATACATTTTTCTACGAGCTAAATATGACCTAAATGTTCTTAGACGCTCCCCACAATGTCTAAGAAGCTATTTCTTCCTACTCTCTGGGACATTGAACACTTTCTGCAAAATAAGACATGTAGATGTATACCGATGATAATGTAATAAAATTATTAACATTTGACATACAAAAATGATTACATAAAATAGCATATTTACCGTGATTTCCTGCCAAATATGCTCCTTATGACCCTGTGGAACCTGCTTCCAATTATTATAGGAGATAGGAACATGGTTACAGGTCACAAGGGAAATGTAGGTCAAGAACATATCTGCGTAAGGGCCGATGGGAAGATTGTAAGTATTCCATCCCAAATCGACTACTTCTCCTCTATTCCTCATGTCTACGTTAATTCTCATAATCGTAGGCCCCCTCTTCCCTTCTTCATCACTGCTATCCCTATCAATGTTTTTGTTGGCCATATCTCTACAAAAAATAAATAAATAAATTATGTTAGAATGTTATGTATTGAGCATAATAACGTACCATTATATTATCGATACGAATCATGCTTAGAAAGAATTAATCTCAAATGTATCATGCTATTCTATATATATATATATATATACGAATCATGTTAACACATTTCCAAAAAGATATTAATACTAACCCTAACCCTAATTAACCCTAATTAACCATAATAAACGATAAACCCTAACCCTAACCCTAGCTAATTAACCATAATTTATTATAATAAAACCTAGCCCTAAACCACAAAAAAAACCTAATCCCTAAACCTAGCTAAATGTAATTAAAGCATAATATATAAATCATATTATTAATTATTATTATTATTATTATTATTATTATTATTATTATTATTATTCTTATCATACACAATTATTTCTCTCTATTTAATTAATCTCAAATGTATCATGCTATTCTATATATATATATATATATATATATATATATACGAATCATGTTAACACGTTTCCAAAAAGATATTAATACTAACCCTAACCCTAATTAACCCTAATTAACCATAATAAACAATAAACCCTAACCCTAACCCTAGCTAATTAACCATAATTTATTATAATAAAACCTAACCCTAAACCACAAAAAAAACCTAATCCCTAAATCTATCTAAATGTAATTAAAGCATAATATATAAATCATATTATTAATTATTATTATTATTATTATTATTATTCTTATCGATCATACACAATTATTTCTCTCTATTTAATTATTCACTTTTATATATTCCTTATTCTCTATATCTATTTAATCCTCATCAAATAGCAATCATTAACATATGCATATGTAAAATATATTTGCATTTCATTATATGACATTTCCTATATCTTATTGCTAGTGATCTCCTATACTTATTAATGAAAATATGTGTGTGTGTGTGTGTGTGTGTGTGTGTGTGTATATAGTTTTTATGAGTGAAAATGTATATAATTCTACACTCACATTCATATTATATATATATATATATATATATATATATATATATGTAAAGGTCTCGGCCAACACATGCATTTGTTAATATATAACAATAACGCAACAAATTCAACAAAAAACAGCAAAATTTTCAGCCAATACATTAAACAACCCATTTTCGAACGACAAACCACAATCTTTCAATAACAAACAAACAAAAACCCTGTACCAACATGCATGCATTTATATATATATACATATATAAGTAGATAAAATGTTACGAGAAGAAGAACAAACACATACATAAAGTGAGCTAGCTACAAACACGACGGTGAGAATGTTGAGAGAGGCAAGGGGCTTCAAACACGACAGAGGATGGTGCAAGTGCTAGCTAGCTTCGGAACAATGACAGCACGCACATGCAGAGCCAGCAATGGTGGAGGCGTGGTGGAGAGTTGGCGGTGCGAGGGTTTCCTTTACTTGAGAGGAGCCGGCCGGTGTGGTCGTGCGAGGGTTTGCAAGGAGAAGGAGAGCAAGAGAACGAAGGTGCAGAGAGTCTGAAAATTTTGGCACGAAACAGAACTGAACGAAATATAAGTTTGATTTTGGGGTTTTAATAACGGTTCCTGAGAGAACCCTTATTAAAAGATTCTGACTTTTGACAACGGTTCTAATATAAACTGTTATTAAATATACTTTTAATAATGGTTTACCTGAAACCGTTATTAAAACATCCGTCCAAATTTTTACGTTGCCCTTTTAATAACGGTTTTTAAATAGAACCGTTATCAAAACTTCCCGCCGATTAATTTCCACGCGTTTAACAACGATTTTCAAACTACCGTTATTAATGTCCCGTTATTATAACCCGTTTTCGTAGTAGTGCAGTCAATCTATTTGGGCAAACTAGTCCATAGGTTAGGCTCAGCTGAACTGAGGGCTCCTACAAACTAGTCAATAGGTTTAGTTAAACCAGTCGAGTGCTCTAAGACCATTCAATCAATTCTACTAAACTAGTTAATGGGTTTAAGCGTATAGCAACCAAGGTTACCACAGACCTACCGGTTGATTAGTTTGGGCCAACCAATAGACTATTCTAAGGACTAGTTGATTATTGTAGCCTAAATAGTCAATAGGTTTGCCCTTAATTAGCACAACATAGACATTTTTCATCCCAATCACACTCTAAAATCCTACCACATCTAACACAAAATATGTCATAGCATTATGCCAATACTTTATTAGCTCATAAACCGAAACATGCTTCATAGTTAATCAATTCGACCTTATTTTCCTAAAATTATGCCTCTTCCTTAAAATTTACAAACTAATCAGCATGCATCCATTTGAAACCAAACTCTCATGTAGACCCATAAAATTATCACTTTAAAGAATATGCCATATCACATGCTTACTCAGGTAACATTTTAGAAGTAAGAATGGCTTAATGCCAGCAATTTTTTTTCATAAATGGGAAAAAATCAACTTGGAAGATTTTCAAATTCCAACACTTTAAAATAGAAAGTTAAAGCTCTAGAATTCAATTACCAATTTCATAAATTAAAATTAAAATTACAAGGAAACAAGCTTATGAAACATAAGAGAAAATATAGAGAGGTTATTCTAAAAGAGTGACTTAACTTCCTCCTAAATATAACCCTCCCTTACTTAAAGATAAAAAATAAGGAGCTAGAGAAAGGATCCAGATAGTGGAAAGGAACATAAAATAAGCTCAAAGTAAGGAGGAAAGAGCATAGGCACTAGAGAGAAGGAAGATCTCAAAGATTGAAATAAAAATAAGTAGAATGGGTGATTAGGTCTATTTATTACCAATAAATCAGATGAAGGATGAGTGCGGGTTATGCACATATCAAGAAAACTAATCTTCACCATTTAAATTTGAAATAAATGGTTAGATTATTTTTTTCAAAAATAGGATGACCTCCGATCCATAGCTAAAATGGTGATTTTTGAAGAATGCAGGTCAAATTTGCCCCAAAAATGTTAAACACAAGAGAGATAATGGAAAACTAGCATGGAAAAGAATCTTCCTACTGGAAAAAGATAGTTTAGGAGTCAAATCAATGGTTCTAGAATTGTGAAGAGGATAGAAGGGGGAGATGAAAAATTTATGGTCATCTTTTCCCTTAATTGTCCAAATCGAATCCTCAAATCAGTTTGAGGCAGCAGCTAGGGCCAAATGCATCATAAGAAGGGTTAAGAATCTATAAAGAATAGTATCAAGTGGGATTATTAAGATTCCATTTTAGTATAATGAAATTTCCTAGATAAATTAAAAATTTAAAATATACTCAGCCCAACCAATCAACCAATCAGTTTGGCCTATAGCTAATTGTTCTATCGACCAATCAATCAATTTTCCAAACTAATCAATTGGTTTAGTTAAACATAATCATTTATTAGAAACGACAAACTAGTTAATCAGTTCATAGAATGAATCCATCAGTCTACCTAAAAACTCATTTTATTCAATTTCCAAAGCTTATTTAAATCCAACATTTTCTTATACTCAATCATAGTTCCAAATCAAAATAAAACATTATCAAATTTTAATAAATACTATAACTTCCCATTAAAAAAACCTTACAAAAATATGGGGTATTACAACACTACCCTCTTAAAGAGGTGGCATCGCCGAAGCATACTAACCAAAGTCTAGGCATAGCACATAACACACAATAATTCATAGAGTACATTTAACTAGGAAAAAGGGGTACTACCCTCTAAAATAAGGGCTACACCAACAAATGTCACACTTTGAGATAAACTCTAGGTACTTCCCTCAAATCTCTCCCTTGGCCTCCCAAGTTGCCTCCTTAGTGTTTTGCTATAACCAAAGGACCTTTATTAGTGAAACACTCTTCATGTGTGTTGATCGGGTCTTTATGTCTAGGATACTTACTAATCATTCTTTATAAGTCAAAGACTCATCAAGCTTTAATGACTCCCACTGGATGATGTGCGAAGGATATGCTACATACTTCCTCAATTGGGATATGTGAAAAACATTGTGAACACACATAAATATCATCGGTAGGGAAAAATGATAAGCGGCTTTGCCAACCCTATCTATAATATTGTACGATCCAATATACCTGTGACTGAGCTTACCCTTTCTATCGTACTTCATGACTCCTTTGGTGGGAGAGACCTTAAAAGGATTCTATCTCCTACCTTGTAACCATTGGTCCATCTTCTCAAATCTGCTTAGCTCTTTCAACCCCATGGTGCATGAGTTTAACAAAAGAGGAAGGTGTAGGGACCTTAGCATTTTATCATCTTTGGGCTTGATTTCTCACAAAATTTGAGCAAAAGTTGAAAAAGAATAGCCCTCTTTTATTTCCCTATATGATAGGCATGTGTGCACATGTCTTTAGAAATGGAAAAGAAAAAGAGAAGAATATCGAATGATATTGAAAACCAAACACTTCGTTACGATGCCAAAGTCAATAGTTGGTTATAATAACCAACTTTTGGGTCCTTTTCCTTTCTTAAATTTTATAATTTTGGATAATTAATTAGTTAACTTAATTATCTCTTCTAACCCATTTTTATGTATTAAGCACATGTTTATATACACACACATTTAATTATCATTCTACCATCAAGAATTAAATAGAAAGATATATGTTAGACTAAATTACTAACATATGACCACACTAATTAACTTTACGAATGAACTTTATATCTAATTTTATATGAACCACACTAAATGTTAATATAGTTATAAAATATAAAAAACACTTTATATGTTAAAATAATAATGGTAATTATACGAAACTAAAAATATATAATAACTGTGTATTTATATTTGAGAATATGATATTGTGGAAGATATGCATCTGGTTGAAAAATATGTATATTATCATAAGATGTGTACGCCTCCATATACACATGTATCCCCCCTAAGTTTAACATATATTGATATAGATATCTATTAATATAGAAAATTCTAAGAAGAATTTTAGTATAGTTTTTTCTTAATGACCTAAATCAAACATAATTAGTTTGGATATTTTGTCAAGAATAAAGACAATTAGCTAAAATATACTAACAGTTCTTCTAATATTCAAAACAAAGTTCAATTACAAATGGATGTCTATGTATCCATGGTGGTGCATCCTCAAAATGTATCTAGGATGCAAACTGCCACATAGACTTTTTCCATTGTTAAATAACTACTTTTTTTTTTCATTATCCTTTATCATTATTGTTATTGTTGTTGTTGTTGTTGTTAAAGTACTTTGGCAATAATTTTTTTATAGCCAAGTAATTTTTTATTTAATAAAATATAAATAAATATGACTCATTTATTATAACAAGAATTATCAAGGTTATTTTCTTAGAAACACTCTTATTCACAACTAGAGTTGGCAAAAGTTAACCCGCCAGACCCGAACCAACACTCACAAAACCCGACTTGATAAAATCCTATAAATTCATCAACCTACCTTGATCTAAATATTACCCAACTCGACAGTTAACCAAATATAAGTGATCTGACCTGACCCCAACTTGTAACCCACCATCAACTCGACCCGCAATCAACTTGACACGACTCGACAAAACCAAATTTTATATTCACCAGTTATGATAATAACACAACTTATTTGTATTTTAAGCATTAAAAGATATATTATTATTGAAATTTTACTTATTTTCTTACTTTTATTATAAGCTTATCAAATTTGTTTAGCATAAAAACACAACATTAAAAAGTCATAGTAATAAACAAATAGCAATTAATAACACATTATTAATCATATGCTTATATGAAATTAAATTTAATACTTACCTACGAGGTTGATGAGTTAAATTAATTTTGGTCAGGATTAACTTGGCTCGAATCCAACCCAATCTAACAGAGCCTAAAAATATTTGATTCCTCAACCTAACCCAAACATGACAGTCAAATTAACTTGAATACAAAATAACCCAAATACGAATTTGTTCAGCCAAAACTCATGTCCTTAACTTAAACGAGTATCTACTAACACATTCATATCTGTATCAATTGAATATTTATTACCAAATAGATAATCCATTTACCTATTAATAGATATTATTTAGAGGATAAATTTATTACACGATGGATAAACTCATTTAGAGTTAAGGTAAATGATAATTTTAACCTTGATATATGCTATATTTATCTTAAAATTAAGGGTAAAATGATAATTATATATTTGATAAAGGAGTACAGATATGAATACGGGTATGGATATGAATATTCTATACTCGTATCCGTATCCAAACTCGATGAGTATTTTTTTCATCATCTATATCTATTTAAGTATTTGATATTTAAAATCCATCAAATCAGGTAAAATTAACTCTGTTTACATCTCTTGATCCAACCTAACCCGACCTGACAAATTAACCTAAAATAATCTGAATCTGACCCAACTTCAATTTAAGCTATCTCAAACAAACCCAACCTAATTTGATAAATTAACTGATACAACTTGTAGCTATAACTACCTAAACAATAAGACCATACAAAATGACCGGAACTTAAAATGACTGAACTCGATTTAGAACCAAACTGTAAAAAAAAATTAAAATATGTGAGCCAAAAATAATCTATAACCCGACCCATTGCGACCTATATTCACAACGAATTGGCACCGACCGTAAAATATCTAAAGTAGCGATGACGTATCCAGGTTGGTGTATCAGCACCGAACATGCTGGGGGACGATTTTGTTTTCTGTCCTCGTGCAACGCGAGTGAACAAAGTGGTAATAAATGGTCGTCTCAAAGTCAAGGAGATAATGTGTTTTTTTTTTGTTTTTTCTTTTACTACGAAATGAATATATCTTTTCTCTCTCTCACACACACATAATTTGATAAAATAAAACTTTTCGACACTGGACGTTTTAGTGAATTTTAGTCAAACCAAAAAAAATATTCGGTGTCCTTTCTTGTTGGTAAAAATAATAATTAAAAACAATAGGCTTGCCTTATAAATAAATAAAAAACTAATAATAATAGCAATGCCGCACACCCCATATTTGAGCTGTCAGTACCCAACGGACATAAAAATTGTGTGTCATTGGGCTCCACCACACAGACATGCAAACGTTTTTTGGGGGGGGGGGGAGGGTGTTTCGTCGCAAGTGACGAGGGTCAGGACTATGACTATCAGACAAAAGTGCCCGAATATAGTTTGCTTAGCCCTTGGGTTTTAGGGGTGTCCGTACTTGATCTTTTTTGCCCTAGGACAACAAAGATTGTGCACATATCCTTTCACATAAACCGGAGGTAGTATGATTCAAATCTAAAATTTCATAAAAACAAGCCAAAATTCTTTGTACTAGACCGACGAACGAACCACTAAGGAAATACTTACTTGAACAGGGCACTTAATTTCAGATATATTATTTTTATATGTAGTATAATTATAGTATATATTTTAATATTTTTTATAAAAATATACTAAAATATATTAAAAATATACTATAATTATATTAAATATATAAAGGTCATGTTTCCGGTTTAAGTAATAATTTTCTAAGTCTAACGATTTGTTGGTGTGATGTAACTTACGTTTGGATTTTTATTGTCTCATGTTTTCAGACCTTAGGACTTACCTTTGCGTGTGTGCTCACTATTTTAACAGTAAAGAAAGTATGTGATTAAACTTTTTTTTTCACATCAGCAACTTGTGCTAATGTTTAGGAAATTGTGAAAACTAAGTACCTTGGATCTCGCACGGGCTGTATAAATAAAGAGGTCTCGTAAAGCATCCTAGCACGTCCAACATCAGAGCTCTGTCCAACAGCCAGATTTTTGTTGCATGCATATACCCTCCCCAGTGGCTGCAGCATATCCCTCGCCCAATGAAGAGGCAACATTGCGACCGTTTTCTTACCACAGCAGGGATATTGAAAACCCGTCTAGCCATCATGATGCAGGCTCCAAATCACAACCGCAATCACAACAACAACCGCAGCCTCTATAATTGGAGCTATTTGAAAGTTTAGGAACAGACATGGTTTGTGTAGATATATATAGTGGAGTGGACCTGAGATATGCAAGAGACGAAATATGATTTAGCGATAAGTGCATTAAGAATAATGGCCTAAAACTTCATGTTAGAGTAAGGAATGCATGTAAAATTTGATTTTTTAATGTATTTTACCGTATTTAAAAATGTTATACCATATTTTGTACATATTCTCATATATGAAAGTATTTTACATTGTATTTAACAACAATTAGAGCATATTATACTATACTATATATAATAAGTCTATCGGACTGGATGCGTAAAATAAGTAAATAATATATAAAATATAACAAAAATATCTAACTATGAATATAGGTATAATTAGATATTTTTGTTATATTGTGTATCTTATTTACTTTTTTTATATATCCAAGTCGATAGACTCATTATGAATACAAATATGTCTCAATAGACATAAATATTTAATTCTATATATCACTAACTTTTTTTTTTCATCCGGAGCCTGTATCACTAATATTATTATATAATGAGAGTTGAGGCAACTTTCTATTCCACTAACCGTCATGAAGTCACTTTGAGGTCCTTGTAGGACCAAATCGTTTGGAGCTTATTATTGTTGGTCCGATAAGAATTTGGTCTGAGAATTGATTAGTCCAATGGTTTATTAATTGATGTAGTTGTGACAACCGGTGGTATACTAATGGATTCATGAGGAACAATTGAAGATGGATTGATATGGTTGAGCTAGTACACAACATCATTACGGCCAACATTTAAATCTTGTTCAAGATTCTTGCAAGAAATTACTATGTGACTAAATATATATTGACACATTTTGACTTCACGACTTGTTTTCTTATTGCAAGATAAGGATTCTATACAAAAGAATACAAGGTGAATTCCAAGCATCAATCATGATAATCTCCCGCCCCATTCTAGGAAGGCATAGATGTCACACACCAAAATTTTCAATTGAATAAAGTTATTTTAGTGTAAAAGCTACACAAATAAAAGTTATTGCCACCACATATAACATAGAAGAGGCATCATTAATACTTAATTCATATCAGATGTAACGCTAAAAATAAGTAATTCAAATCTAGAAATCAGATATAGTAGTCACTTGATCTCAAGCGAAACAAGATTAGAAAATAGATAAAAACACACACACACACACACACACACACACAATATAAAATGTTAGACACCAAAATTTTACTTCTAAAGAATTTTATTTAAAAGAAAAATATACAATAGGTATAGTAAGAATGGGAAATGTTGACACCATACCTAGCATATGACAAATGTTTATCATCTATATCTCATGATAGATGTAAGGCTATGACTTATTTAAATAAAACTTAAACATCGTCAATACTGAGAGAATAAAATTCCATAGAAAGATATTCAACGGTAGATGGAAAGCAAATGATTTTACTAAAAAAATCATCGCTGATGAGATCAAGGAACCTATGAATAACCCTAGATTTTAAAAATTAGCAAGTTAAAGGGAAATTAAAATTTAGTTACAAAAGCATTAAAACTTTAATAAAGCACTTGAAAGTTTTCGAAATATGTACAACAAATAAAGGTAAATCTTTGAGGGATAAGGACTCCAGGTGGCCTAAGTCTCTCAAAACTCAATTCTTCAACCCAACAATGTAACATTCAATCTCAATTATGTATGAGAGGTCTACTCCCTACTATTTGTGGATCATCGTAGTAACTATTCAACCAATATAGTATTAATATGGGTCAAGTATTGAGTAAATCAAAACTACATAACTCATGGAGAGCATATGATACATAAAAGGTCATGAAAATCTTAAATTTACAATACTCATGACCAAGTATACATATGATACACACACTATTCCACTTATACAATTTCATGAAGTATATAGTA
Organism: Tamarix chinensis; assembly: GCA_030549775.1. Lineage (NCBI taxonomy): Eukaryota > Viridiplantae > Streptophyta > Magnoliopsida > Caryophyllales > Tamaricaceae > Tamarix > Tamarix chinensis. Next base: position 63,532,258 of record CM060180.1, on the reverse strand, counting down.
TAACATTAATCATTCTCCTAATAGGTATCAAGGAAATTCATACATGAAATTAATATAGCACGATACATACACGATAACTAGAGGAGGGAGTGCTAGCTTAGACTATAATGGCTAGAAAAATTCAAAGTATACATGAGTGCATGCGATAACATACGATGCAACATGTGATCATAGAATTATGCTTATAAACACATGATCGGACATGATAACACACAGGTACGAGTGAATAACGAAACATGAACTAATTCTAAATAACACAAATATCCTACACACATGCAATTAAAATAATAATTAAGATGATAATAAGGTAAGAACAAGCTTCATATGGTAGCACAATTATAAGAAAAATAACAAGGTGACACGCATAGGATAATAAAATATAAAGTTCATAAATGAACGAGAATAATCAATTAATTTATTCCATCATTGTGATCATAACAATTTGATTATGGTAACTTGACTATAGTATAAAATCCTAATATAAGGCATCTTATAATAATTAATCCATACTTAACTGATCATGCAATATTCCAATTATAATTAAAACACCTTAGAACATGCTAACAAATATTTTTATTGACAACTATAACCACATACATACATAAAATTTTCATATAAGACATGATATGCATAAATCATATAGAGCATACTCATCACCCTTTACCTCAATAAAACATACATTACATGATTCCATCATAAGGAAGGGTAAGTAGAGACTCACTTAGGCTTAAAGGTAGCTAAGAAACATAAGAAGGATATGAGGATCACTAGCTCAAGGATTCACAAGAATAATTTTCTATATCATTGATAGATATTTTAAGACTTTGTTAACCTAATCAAAACATAAGATCATAAAAGGCAAGTAAAATTTATTAAAACTCACTTAAATATTAAGTGTTTACAACTAAAAACATCAAACCAATCAATTTAAAAAAATTGATCCAAATGATAAGTTAAAATTTTAATTTAATTGATTTAAAATTAAATATAATCGATTAATAGATGATGAAATCAAACATATATAAGTTTAAGAAAACTATTCCCGAAATTTAAAGGATGAAATCCCAAAATAAAAATTTGGACAAGTCAGATCAATTAATTATAATTGAAGGTATTCTAACAAAATTAAGGTCATTTCAGACATATTAATAAAAGTGATATTATAATACACAATTATACAAATAACCACTTTTAGTTAAAAGTTAGGGTTTTAGGTCCAAAAATACAATTTAGTTAAATTTTATTAATTTATTTATATTTAATTATTAGAAATGAAAATAAACCTATTTAATAATATATTGTATAATCAATTGACCAAAAACAATAAAAGAAAATGACCAATTTAATATAATGACAATATATGAGCCCACAATGCAAAATCTTCCAAAAATATTTAAATTAATATTTTGGCAATAAAATTAAACATATTTTAAAACATATTATATAATTAATTCAATTAAAAACCATAAACATATGTACCAATTTAATAAGATTAGATTTATACCTAAATATCCTAATTCAATCAATTTATTCAATTTCATCAAATTGGTGCCACCAATATAAAATTAGATACGTTTCAAGACATCTTATATAATCAATTTACCAAACCTAGTTTAATTAGATAAATCTGAATAGTCCAGACATATCTAGATCAAAATCACAAATTTTAGAATTCAATAACATACATCGCAATCAACCTATTCAGATGCATCCTACAACTCATATACATATAATTAAATAAGTAGTAACTTAATTAAACTCAATCTATACAAAATCAATTGGATTTAGAATTAGGGTTTGAAAAAAAAATATACCAACATAGACTAGCTAAAACAAAGTGAGTTAAGGGTAGTAGAGATTCACTGGAGGTCAAGGAATAATTGTCAGTGGTCGGTTGGGCTTGTAGAGATCAAACAATTGTGCAATGCGCTGCTATTTTCCATCATATTTGCTTGCTTGCATTTTGTTGTGAATGGTGTTGGAAGGGCAATGACAAGGCTAGAGGTTAGAGCAATTAGTGGTGGTAGTGTGTGTGGCATGGTAGTACTCCTAAGAGCATTCTTCTTTTTTAATTCGTTAATTCATAATAATAAATGAAATATATATTGAGCATATTGAAGTATAAATAATAGATAAGGTCTAATAATGATGTCAAATGTTATTACCTCTTCAATGGTGAGACGTATCTAATACACAGGCTAGGGCACAAAGCTTCCATGAACTTCTAGAACTATGGCTACCTCATCATCTTCTTTATAACAAGGCAAGGGCACACCGCTAATGGTTAGAGTTTCAATACTCATTGGCTTTGTATTTAGGGCTAAGTTATACCCATAGACTGTTTGCATTTGGGTACTATGACTAATGTGTACCCTTACTTTCACTAAAAGAGTTAAAAAATCATTCACTAACAAATCACATTTATACAAACCATGAAATAAAATATCACACATTTTTAATTGTTTATGACACCGAATAAATTTAATAATAATTTTAGTGTGGAATGCTTACCTCGAGAAGAAAAGAAAGATGTGCATCGGCTTTGTAACTATCTCTAACGCTATTTACATTGGGTCAACTAAATTAGATGGCTTATACCCTTGAGATTTGATAAATGACAACTCTTGCTCTATTGTTACCATCCATTTAAATGTCATGTTTAATTTCTTGGTGAGGATGGCCACTAGTTCATTAGTGCTATGAGAATAACGATATTAACTACATATGCTCATTCTTGTGATATCTAATCCAAGACCCCCGTTTCTTCTAGGATGTTATACAATTCCTATAGTCGAGGACACAATATGTTATATTGGTCCACCCCTTCGGTAGAATTTTATGTTTGAAGTTCATCCTGTAATGTATGTAATATATTTAAATTTAGCTTATAGGAATAAGTATAGTATAATAGTTTTCTAAAAGAAAACTAATTAGGCTTTGGGATATCTAAAAACTTACAATTTTTTTTTGTAGCAACATCTACATCTTCATTAAGGTATACATCTTTTATTCCTCTAACCTTCTTCCATAATGTACCAATATTGATGAACGAGGTACATTGATCCAAGTCCTAGAATATGGGCAGTAAATCAAAAATTAATCTTACATTAAGAATATTATTATAATATTATACTTTTACATGTAAATAGATAAATAAAAATCTCATACCAAATCCTCTTCAAGGTCTGCATAGCCTTTATGAGCTATATTATGCTGGTTTTTATTCTACTTAGTAATCTCTTTACTTTTGGCACTTTTTCCTTATATTACAAGCCAAAATATAAGCATATGGTTATTTAAATATCAATTAAATATTTTAATAAAAAATTTTGTTTTTATATAACAAATACTTTAAAATCCTTTGAAAGACAATATGTAATAAATTGGTTCCAGGTTTCTTGATCAATGAAACCATATCGTTTTGACGGATTCTGCTGTAGAGAACCATCTCTCCTTCTGTATATTTTTCTACTAGTTAAGTATGCCCTAAATGTTTTTAGACACTTACCACAATATTAAAGAAACCATTTCTTCCTAGTCTATGGGATATTGAAGAATCTGTGCAAAATAAGACATCTAGATGTATACCGATATTAATGTATTAAAATTAATAACATTTGACTTACAAAGATGATTAAGTACAATAACATATTTACTATGACTTCCTACCAAATATACTCCTTGTGACCCTTTGGAATCTTCTTCTAATTATTATAAGAGATAGGAACATGGTTAAACGTGATGAGTGATATGTACATTAGAAACATATCTGTATAAGGGCTAATGGGAAGATTATAAGTATTCCATCTAAAATCAACTTGTTCTCCTCTATAGTGCATGTTCATGATGATTCTCATGATATTAGGTCCCCTCTTTCTTTCTTTATCACTACTGCCTCTATTAACTTTTTTGTTTGCCATATCTCTATAAAAAATCAATAAATAAATTATATTAGAATGGTAGGCATTGACCATAATGTACCAATAAATTATTTTTTGATACAATAAATATTCAATGAGGAAGGTCAAAATATGCATTAAAAAAAGCACACATCATATGTTATTATATTATTACCCTAATTCCCTTCTTTTCCTTCTTTTTTTCCCCTTGTTTTTGGATTGGCTTTATGATCTAATACATATATTACTTCACGATGATCATCCCTAACACATATTTCCTCCTTATTAATTTTATTGTTATCATTGTTAAATAATTGAGTTGCTTGTACAGTTGAGACACACTCTTTATTTCAATTGACATTATTTTTTATCATCACATTCATTAGCATTTCTTTTCTTTGTAGATAGTATCACAGACCTTATGTTATCAACATGATTAGTGAAAAAGAATACTTGTGTTACTTGTGATGCTAAGATAAATAGGTCTTGTTTATTCTCTACCCTATTGAGACTTACTAATGTAAATCCATCTTCATATCTAAACCCATAGCTATTATCAACCCATCTACAGCCGAATATATGGACTTTAAATATAGTGTAATCTAACTCCCATATCTATTCAATCACACCATAATAATTTATATATACATAGGTTGGATTCTTATCCTTCATACTTGCAACATGCATTGCCTTAGCCACTAAATTCACTCCACTATTCTACATTATATTCTTCTCATCTTGTTGTTTTGTTTAAAAAGTGTAACTATTGAAAAAAACTTCATAACAAGGTTTCTGAGACAACAAATATAGGGTTTCAGAAATTGAAGTTGAGGAATGTCTGATGAGTGGAATGATGTGATATCTTATCCAATCAATAAAGTAAATATTATGTTTATCGATTATCCATTTCTCAGTCATTTATGAATTTTCAATCCTGAAAGAACACATATGTTCTTCAATATACGGATAAACATCACTACTATTGTATATACATATAGGCGAGCTTTATGAAATATGGCAGAGTCTATACGCCCAAACTGTTTGCCTCTAATACCCTGTCCTTCGATTTTTCAAGCCTCAGGAACACCAAGAGCTTTAGCATTTAACAAGTACTCTATGAAAAATTCTATTGCCTCTTCTACAAGGTAACTCTCAACAATGCATCCTTCCAGTTGATTGATAATGTGAATATTTTCTACATTTTTTCCTTTCTTTGCCTTCACTTGATGACTTCATTTAATCTCTTTCACATATTTTAATACGGTTCTAGTCTATTATTTGCATTACCACTTTCTTGAATTTTGTGTTTTGGGAATTTCCATAAGAATGCCAAATTCATGAAAGAAATTGTAACACCTCCAAAATTTACTACTGAAAAATTTCATTTTAGTAAAAGGGTTTAATAGAAGTGAAATAACCAAACTGTAAATTCTGGGGGTATTGCTGCCATACTTATTACCAGACCGGTTCATTCCTACCGTTCCATTAATAAGTTCTAAGGCTAAACAGGGTTAACATCACCCGCAATTCATTAATAAAACCATGAGAGCCCATGAAAAGACTCCCTCATGTCATACAGAAATCAGAGTGCGATTTAAGAATTACAACCCAAAGAGTAAGTAACAAGAGTTTTTCAAAAACATAAAATATCGTACGACATGACATAACTAGAATAAAATGATACATGATCAATTTAAAAGAAAAATAGAGTCTAGACGAGTCGATCTCGATCCCCAAGTTAGGTCTAGGCTCAACGCTTAGCCCACCCGATGCCTCATAGGCGTCGTTGGTATCAAAGACGTTATCCCCTACCTGCACAAACTCAAATGGGTCCTCCACTCGTAGGAATGAGTAGAACCCATGAAATGGGTGGTGAATACACTACGTACTGAGTAAGGTAACCATATGGGTAAGGCCAGCAAGAAGCACGCAAGTAAGGCCATGAAAGAGAATAAACAAATAAGGTGCACAAAACAATAATCCAGATTTACAATATTAGGCCGAACTTAAATTAGTGATTTACCTTATATCTCTTTCATAATAATTTCATGTGAGTACGGGAACCCCACTATTATAGCCGGTGGATCAGAAGCACTCCACAAGGCATAATGTACGTGACCACTATTATAGCCAGTTGACCGGAATCACTCAGTAGGGCAATACGCACCTGACCACTATTATAGTCAGTAGACCGGAAAATATATAATAACCTCACTAGCTCCGACTCACATGGTGTTGCACTGTAAATGATTAGTGCCTTTCCATTCCATATACTTATGGTTCACACATTTCTTATATTATTTCCGCGTGAGTAATGGAACCCCACTATTATAGCCGGTGGATAAGAAACACTCCACAGGGCAGAACGCACCTGACCACTATTATTGCCGGTGGATAAGAAAATATATATATCCTCACTAGCCTCGACTAACGAGGTGTTCCATTATAAGTAAATAGTATCTTTCCAATACTTATTACCATACACGGTTTGGTTTATCGAGCCTAGAATCCCCCACTATTATAGGCAATGGACCTGAAATAGTTAACAGGACAAAACGCACCTGACCACTATTATAGCCGGTAGATTGGAGAATATATAACCTCACTGGGCCCTGGCTCGATAATCTTTCACTTTAAGTGTTTAGTGTTTTATTGTATCTTATTTCATACACAACCCCAACTAGACATGCACGACTCACTCGACTTCTCGATAATTATGTCCTATATCTTGGGACTTTTACTTCTTCTAGTGCATCCTAATATCCTTTCTCACTCTTTCCTCGTTACCATGACTACTCAGCACCGAGGCCCACTTCCCATATTTTTGAATCAACTTAATATAACTCTCTAGGGTTTTCTTCCAATAAAACCCTAATTTGGCCTAACCTACCTCTATCCCATATAACTCATACTCGTCCAATTTATCACCTCACTCGATTCTTCCCCAAGTACAACATTTCGTTTCCCATATAATACATGTGGCCATGAAACCCTAGTCGGCCATTCCAAAACTCTAGTAATTGTCTTTCCCATTACGATGTTATTCATTCATCACTCTTACTTACCACCAACTCCTCCACATGACACATATCCAACGCAACCCATGATCTTGGGACTTCCTTTCATCTTTTCCCCACTCACTATGAACCCAAAACTCTTCTTTATTATTAAGACCATCACTTCTCTCGACCCACACTTGACCATACAACCTCACTATCCTACTCCCACACGTGATCACCAAAACCCTAGTCAGTGTAATACCCCAAAATTTATAGCTAGAAATTTTCATTTAATGAAAAGGTTTAGCCGAAGCAAAATCATGAAAACATAAATTATGGGGATATTACCGCCATATTTAGTATCAGATTGGTTCACTTTTACCATTCCAGTACCAAGTGCTAAGGCTTATTTGGATAGACATCAACCATGAGTTGATAATTAAAACGAGAATTCATAAAAGAAATGAGTTGTTAACCATGCAGAATATCAGAGTGCGGTAATCAAAAGGCACAGTCTAAAAGTACAGTTTTAAAGTTCCAAACGTCAAAAACATCATACATCAGAAATAAAATAAATATAACAATACAGGAAAGATAAGGTGGATGGTAGACTCCAGCCACGTCACTCTCGACTCCCAAGCTAGGTTCAAAATCAACTCTCAGCCCCACCCGATGCCTAGTAAGCGTCGTAGGCATCAAAGATAGAATCACCAACCTACACTAAGTTAGAAGAGCCTTTTTGCCCGTGAGAATGAGCAGCACCCATAAAACGGGTGGTTGTACGTTACGTACTGAGTAAGGTAACCATGCAACAAAGGTCAAACATATAAAGCGCATAACACATGCATGATCATATAGGCAACATATAATAATACAGATAAGGAGGCCGGTTATATTCCAGTTAAACTTGTTCTTTGAATCTCTTAACGACATACTCATTTTCACGCATACTCTTTTTTAATCCATGTGAGTGCAAGAACCCCACTATTATAGCCAGTGGACCGGAAATACATATAGGCAAAACGCTTCTGACCACTATTATTCGCCGGTGGACCGGTCTCTAGGGTAAAACATTCCTGGCCACTATTATTCGTCGGTAGACCGGTCTAGCCCCGACTCACATGGTGTTCCATTATAAGTACTTAGTGTATTTCCCACGTCTTAGCTTCATTACGTTTGGTTTTTTGAGCACGGAATTCCCCACAATTATAGCCGCTGGACCAGAAATCATGCAGGGAAACACGCTCTTGGCCACTATTATTTGCTGGTGGATCGGTCTCTAGAGCACCCCGACTCCTGGCCACTATTATTCGCCTGTGGACCGGTCTAAGATCGGCTCAACAATCTTTCTCTTCGAATGATTAGTGTCTTATT